>JAJJWX010004038.1:0-608274 GCA_023529315.1 Papaver bracteatum
TTAATGAATCATTGCTAGTCCGCAACTTGGAAGTTAGCGAGCACTTTCTAGATGGAGATGCATTATCGCTTGACTTCTTGTTCCTTGGGGATGATCGTGTATGTGAAATAAATGGTGCTGCAGATGTTTAGTCTTCTTCAACTGCAAAAAGAATGCATAGCTTAGTTAAAATGAGAAGGTAAAGATAATTTTTTACACTGAAATTGAGATGAAAAGTATTTATACCTTTATCGCTAACTGCTTGACCATCCTCTTCTTTACTGCTTCCCTGCTGGTGTACATTATTGCAGTTATGCCTTGCAAAAATAGAATTGAACAATCAATATGGATCAAAAGCTAACAGGAATGAGTTCTGTTAAAGGCCATGATTATCATTAACCAAAGAGAAAAGAAAAAAAATGTTGGCCTCGAAGGAGGAAATACAGGGTCTAATGCATGCAGCTCCAAACACAAGGCCTGCTCACAGTGGCTAAAAATTTAAACTCCATGCTTTGGGCACAAATATACTCACAATGGCGCATAAGGAAATTTAACTGAAATGAGCTAGAACACACAAATCATACACCAAGGATAAGCTTAGTGAGCATTCACACAACAAACATAGACCACGAGAGCAATGCGGTAGCTACCAAAAATATTGCATACAGGTCAATTTGGAAAAAAAAAGTAATGCACGAGAAATTTATCATTCCAGATTATTGAGATGTAAAGGACATAAAGCATATTTTAACTCCCTGTTTTCTCACTAACTTTACTTCCTTATCAAAAAGGCAGGCAGACAATTTGAGAGAACAAGAAGTGAAAAGTCATTTTCTCTAACATAGGTGTCAAAAATTCAAGAAAGGTATCAAAAATTCTCCCGAAACATACTAGAATCAGGAGAAAAACTAACCACTATAGTATTCTCTCATGGAAAAGGACATTCAATCAGAAACAACTTTCTTTTTCAAATTTCAAAGATATACCCGGAGATAATAATTCAAGTACTCAACAATCTTAAGGATAATATCAACAACATGATTCCAGTTAGAATTGCTTGGGAAAGAGCTTGAACAAGAAGTTAAAATACCAAAGATCAATGAATATAGGTGTGCTTATCGACCATTCATACAATCAAAACTCATCTTACAGCTGACAATGTGATAGGCTAATTAGCCACCGAATATTTATACAAACTCGTACACTCAAACTAGTATGAAGAAATTATCATATACCTAGCAGTAAAATTTTATCATACAACAGTCCACTGACCTTCTCTTGATCAGATTTTGATGTTAAGTTATTGCCGGAAGTAAATTCATACTAACTTTGAGGATTTATGTGTCAAAATAACCACACAAAAAAAAATCATCATGAAAATCAAAGACCAAAATTGAAGAATCCCCAAATTAAAGACCAAAATCAAAGACCCAATTTAAATTTCATCATGAAACAACAAAAACTTAAGTTGCATGAGGAAAAAAAAAAAATTTTAAAATCCCTAAAATAGAAAAACTGGAACAGAAATTACTCTTGATTTGAGAGTATGAGAGATTCGAGAAATTACCCTAAACCACGAGTTCCTTGGTGAGATATGATTATGTTGGAGAGATTAATCCTTTGAGTTTCTTGAATAGATTGAGAGATTGCTTGAGTTAGGGTTTTTTGAGAGATTTAGATCGAGATATTGCTTCGAGTTAGGGTAATCTTTTAAGAAATTTAGATCGAGATATCGCTTCGATGGAGAGATTTTTCATAGTGAAGAGGGTTTTTGTTTGGTGAGAAATTTTTTTTTCTGATGGTGAGAGAGGGTTTTTCATAGTGAAGAGGGTTTTCTTTTTCGTTTTTTTTTCTTTCAGTGATTTTGATGAAAATTTCGATGTGTTTAGAATTTGAGCGGGTGTACTGAAAATTTTGGGGACACGTTGCGGTGAAGACACGTTGCGGTGGACCAAAAATAAATAATGTCTGAAAAATTCTGAAGCAGACACGTGACCAAATCTGGCGGGCTTTTGGGCGGGAGAGACACAATTTTCTGATTGGTCTTCACAAAAGCATACGGATTGGTAAAGAAACACAGTTTCTAACAAAACCAAAAGCCTTCCCCACCGTTAGATTTTAGTAGTTTTGCACCCCCTGATTTTGGTGCGTTAGATCAGATAAAATTACCAAAAAACCAACCATAAACAAATCATTTATTGGTCTAAGCCAAAGCATACGGATTGACAAAAAACACACATTTTACTTCTCAGAAACCTTAAACGAACACGAATTCGTCAACTTTGAGAAAGAAACGCTCAAATCGAAACCGGCCATAAGAGGACCACTATATATCTGAGAACTCCTAAGAACGATGAATCACACCATTTACTGGCGATGAGTGGACCCCTATAAGTCGACTTCGAGGAATATACCTGCCCCGAGATCGAAACTTGGCGATGAGTGGACTCCTATAAGTCGGTAACTTCGTATGAGCGATGAATCCATCCAGATACCGGAAAGATTCCTCAGAAAGATTCCCCGTATATGTTAAATAATACCCATCTTCGTTAAATTCGAGGAATATACCCGCCCCGAGATCGAAACTTGGCGATGAGTGGACTCCTATAAGTCGGTAACTTCGTATGAGCGACGAATCCATCCAGATACCGTAAAGATTCCATGTATATGTTAAACAATACCTATCTTCGTCGACTTCGAGGAATATACCTGCCCCGAGATCGAAACTTGGCGATGGGTGGACTCTATAAGTCGGTAACTTCGTATGAGCGACGAATCCATCCAGACATCACCGTAAAGATTCCTCGGGAAGATTCCATGTATATGTTAAACAATACCTATCTTCGTCGACTTCGAGGAATATACCCGCCCCGAGATCGAAACTTGGAGATGAGTGGACTCCTATAAGTCGGTAACTTCGTATGAGCGACGAATCCATCCAGATACCCTAAAGATTCCTCAGGAAGATTCCCTGTATATGTTAAATAATACCCATCTTCGTTAAATTCGAGGAATATACCCGCCCCGAGATCGAAACTTGGCGATGAGTGGACTCCTATAAGTCGGTAACTTCGTATGAGCGACGAATCCATCCAGATACCGTAAAGATTCCTTGGGAAGATTCCATGTATATGTTAAACAATACCTATCTTCGTCGACTTCGAGGAATATACCTGCCCCGAGATCGAAACTTGGCGATGAGTGGACTCCTATAAGTCGGTAAGAATTTATGAGCGATTGAATCCATCCAGATACCCTAAAGATTCCTCAGGAAGATTCCATGTATATGTTAAACAATACCCATCTTCGTTAAATTCGAGGAATATACCCGCCCCGAGATCGAAACTTGGCGATGAGTGGACTCCTATAAGTCGGTAACTTCGTATGAGCGACGAATCCATCCAGATACCTAAAGATTCCTCGGAAGATTCCTTTGTATATGTTAAAAAATACCCATCTTCGTTAAATTCGAGGAATATACCCGCCCCCGAGATCGAAACTTGGCGATGAGTGGACTCCTATAAGTCGGTAACTTCGTATGAGCGACGAATCCATCCAGATACCGTAAAGATTCCTCGGGAAGATTCCATGTATATGTTAAACAATACCCATCTTCGTTAAATTCGAGGAATATACCCGCCCCGAGATCGAAACTTGGCGATGGGTGGACTCCTATAAGTCGGTAACTTCGTATGAGCGACGAATCCATCCAGATACCGTAAAGATTCCTCGGGAAGATTCCATGTATATGTTAAACAATACCTATCTTCGTCGACTTCGAGGAATATACCCGCCCCGAGATCGAAACTTGGCGATGGGTGGACTCCTATAAGTCGGTAACTTCGTATGAGCGATTTAATCCATCCGGATACCGTAAATATTCCTCGGGAAGATTCCATGTATATGTTAAACAATACCTATCTTCGTCGACTTCGAGGAATATACCCATGAGATAGAAACTTGGAGATGAGTGGACTCCTATAAGTCGGTAACTTCGTATGAGCGATTTAATCCATCCAGATACCCTAAAGATTCCTCAGGAAGATTCCATGTATATGTTAAATAATACCCATCTTCGTTAAATTCGAGGAATATACCCGCCCCGAGATCGAAACTTGGCGATGAGTGGACTCCTATAAGTCGGTAACTTCGTATGAGCGACGAATCCATCCAGATACCGTAAAGATTCCTCGGGAAGATTCCATGTATATGTTAAACAATACCTATCTTCGTCGACTTCGAGGAATATACCTTCCCCGAGATCGAAACTTGGCGATGAGTGGACTCCTATAAGTCGGTAACTTCGTATGAGCGACCAATCCATCCAGATACCCTAAAGATTCCTCAGGAAGATTCCATGTATATGTTAAACAATACCCATCTTCGTTAAATTCGAGGAATATACCCGCCCCGAGATCGAAACTTGGCGATGAGTGGACTCCTATAAGTCGGTAAATTTTTATTTTTATTAATTAATAAAAATTAATAATATATATTATATAAATTAATAATATATATATATATATATATATATAATTATTGTTATTTATTTTTTAGTACAAATTATTTATTATTTATAATTATTTGTTTTTTGATATTACTTAAAAAATTAATTTTTTAATTTTGTATTTTTTTATTAATATTATTTATTAATTAATACTAATTATTTTTAGTAATTAAAAAAAAAACTTAATGATTTTTTTTTATATCCATCATAGCCGTTCATTTTATCTACAACCGTTCATTTTTTTTCTTCTTTTCTTTAACTGGGTCGATTTCTTCCTTATCGTTTTGGTTTTTCCTCTCAACTTCATCTCCCCCATCGTCTTCGACATAGAGCGAGAACTTAACCTCAAACCCATTGAAACTTCGATACAAGAAGCACCACCATCACTCAAACCACTGGAAAGTTCATCGTCTACAACTCCAAAAGCTTAGTTTATTACCATCCTTTTCAAGTTCATCGATCTCAGGAGATTTCTTCATCAACAGAAAGATGAAGATCGATCTATAACCCATATCTCGACTTACCGTCTCCACCAATTTCCCAAGGTTGAAGATCGATCTCATGGACCCTTATTTAAATTTAGGGTATATTTTTTTTTTTTTGGATTTTTGAATTAGGTTTGTTTCAAGTGCATTAAATTTGTTTTGAACTACAAGTTGCATTAAATGTCACTTAAATTGAAATTGATATCGACATTGAAATTTGCTAAAATTTTGAAATTGATATCGACACGAACAATTGATTGGATTCAAATTTGATTAAAATTTGATCTTGCCGTAGTTTTTGATTTCGTCACTTCATATGTAGATGATAATAGGTTAATTGGATTTTAATTTTGTCTAGGCTAGATGTTAGAGTAAGCAATGTTCGGTTCCATTGATATGTGAATTATGCGTTTCAATTGATATCTACTTCCGAAATTGAAATTGAAATTGCTTGTCATCATGAAATTGATAGGTCAGTGGATCTTTGTCTAAATCTAGTAAATCTAATTAGGTTGCATTATTTAGATGTGATGTGATTGCTTGTCATCATGAAATTGAACTCAAGTAGTAAACATAACAAGTCTTTTAGGAGCTTGGGCACTTGAGATATAACACTGAAGTGTTGAGTTTAAAAAATGGGTTATGCAGATTCATATTGTATGAAAAACTCATATACCGAATTGTTTTTTTAATGTCCTGCATTTTCTTAATGTCCTGAATTGTATAAAAAATGAGTTCTGCAAATTATGATACTATTTTAGGATTTTGAATATCAAAGAATATTTATGTCCTGCATTTTTTTGTAAGTTACTCCGTGTTAGTTTGCTCTATAATAAATTGCTCCATTTATGTGTTCTCGAGTTCAATTGTGTGTGCTGAGTTTGAACTGTAGTTAACATCAGCCTACAATTGAGTTTATTTGAATTCTCAATTGCTCCTTTTGCTTATTTGAACTCCCTGTAATAGGTTATCTTCCTTAGTTTATTTCAATCTTTGTGCCGGTTTACATCTTTATTTTCCTTATGATTCCCATCAGTTTCTCAGGAATTTATTCAAATAAATTGATTTGTTAATTGGATTTTAATTTTGTTTTAAGTTGGCGCGAGGTCTGGTTCATTTGAAGGAATTGGATGTTTGGGAATCCATCAACAGTGGAAATAAATCACCAGTTTGGGGTAATTTTCTTCTTACCTTTATTTCCTTACTCATCATTTTGATATTTGTTGCCTGTTTATCCTAATGTCTCACTTGCGAATATTATAGATTGCTTTCTCAATAGTAGTTAACTAGTTATAGTGGTGAAGAAGATGAGGCTATGGTTTGAACTACGAAATCTATGTGTTTGGGCATATATTTCTGATCTCCTATCTAGTTCGAAATGAAATTTTCAAAAGTTCAATACTAATTTGCCTTAGCTACAATTCATATTTCTTGAGTTCTCTTTTTCCGTATATCTTACTATAATAAAGAAAACTCCTCCTTTTGGTACGACCTCTGGATTATAATTCAGCCATATATTGATGTTTAGAATTGGTGACGTTTATTATGCAAATGTAGCTTCTTTCATGTTTAACCCTATTTCTCTCGATGCCAAGTTTTATATTCGATTGTGCTTTGTCACTTCAATTGTTGTGCAATATAAATTTATAACAATCATTGTTCTTTATGATTTTCTTAATCAGTGACCGAAGACAGGGTAAGGAAGAGAAGCGAAGGGTTATGTACAGGTTTGTCCACATGAGTTGAGACTGTTGAGTTCAGTTTCAATTGTGTTTTTTGAATGGGTTTTCATGGGGCGTTAAGAATATGATTGCCATCCAAGTATTTGTTGAAATGCCTAGCATAAACTGTAGTCATGTCTGATAAGTTTGGTGCAGAAATTGGCAACTTTAGGTACAAGTTCCCTGTTTTTTATTCCAGGAAATTCACAACTCCCTGCATAGCTCTCTAATTTGGATAATATGTCTGATGTATCTTCGTTTGTAGAGATTCAAAATTAGTGTCGAAGTTTTCACAAATAGGTATCCATAAGCATAACGGAGGACATATAGTTCGAGCTACAAGATTTTTGAAAGTACATTAGATTTTTGAGTTGCAGGACCAACATACATAGTCAGAAGTCTCTTTCATTAGAACTTTTCACTCAATATAAGTTGCAGGACCAACATACATAGTCAGATTGTGCAGTGAAAAGAATTTTAGAATCATTGCATAATAGATTAAACACTAACTGGGTGATATTTGTTGTTGTGTATCTTGCATTTCCTTTCTTTCTCCCATCTGCACTAGTACATGACTTGTAATGCATCTAACTATTTCGATTTTTGTGACAAATAAGCCTACAAGGCTCAATTTTTACAAGATCAAGGCATGTGCTTATAGCTGCCATGTTGTTCTTAACTCTTCCATGTTGATCTGCACTTAATCCTGAAAATTCTTTGCATCTCAGAATTGCTGGAGTGGGAATACTAATATTTGATTCTCCAGGTGTGTGCCTACTATGCTTCCAGATCCTAATTGGTGCAAGGAGTTAAAGTTAAGTGACATCGTAATTGGTCAAGAACTCCCCGCTATAAATAAGGTCTTATATATGGAGTAACTGGAGACATCGATTTTGGACTATAAATATCTTCTCCAGGTTTTTGATCACTGGGAATGTATCTATGTACATAAAAAACTAAACACGATGGCTGCTATACTAGCTAAATATGCATATCTGGAATATGTATTCTCAATCCCCTATTTTGTATATGTAAATATCGTCCAATGTGTAACTCCAAGTTTGTAAGTTTAAAAAAAAAAAGGAAAGTTTTAAAGTTACAGCTTATGATTTGGTAATCCAATGTTCTTTACTTTTCTTTGGTTATCATATTTTGATTGCGTCAGGTGCCATTAATCTTTAATAAATTCAACATCCCATCCAAAGAAGTGGCTCCAGTGTTGGTTGACAAGGGAAATTCAAAGACTTTTTTAAGGAAGAAGAACTGAACAGTTGCAGATTCAAGTAATTACAAATGATGAATAAAGATTGGGTTCACGGCCAAGGTTAATATGTTGTTCACTGTAGAATATTAATTACATTCTTTATACTGGTTTTCCCTCTTGTATTACGTTTATTACCGTGCTTAATTTTTTCGTCGTTCTTTTATGTAGGGATGATCTTCCATATCAGGATGCCTTGCAGAATTTCATCGATATTGTTTGTCAAAAACTTGGAAATCCTTCTGTGTTCAGTTGTCCTTGTGTTGATTGTAAAAACCTTGCTGTGCCACTTCCTCCTCAACAAGTGTATTTTCACTTCTTTGAAACGCGGTATGGATCCTACATACACTGAGTGGGTTTTTCACGGGGAGATAAATGTCACTTCTAATCATGTACACCAAGATGGAGCAACAGGGGGTTCATCTCAGATGTATGTAGATGCTGATGTTGAAGTTGATGCACATATCGATCAGGGACATGAAAGTATACATGAGGAGGGGTTGGAAGAGGTGGACACACCGTTATATCCTAATTGTAACACACACACAAAGTTATCCATCACTGTTGAATTGTATAGGCACAAGACAGTAAATGGTTTATCTAGGAAATCATTTGACGAACTTCTCAAGACAATTGGTTCTTTGTTGCCGCCAGGTCATTGTCTTCCTTGCTCAACATATGAAGTCAAAAAGCTGCTGAAATCTTATCAATTAACTTACGAGAAGATACATGCCTGTGTGAATGATTGTTGCTTGTTTAGAAAGGAGTTGAAAGATGCATATGAATGTCCTAAATGTCATTATTCTAGGTGGAAGGAAGACACATCTAACATGGACGATGCTGACATGATAGACAAGCCCAAAAAGAAGATACCGGTGAAGGTCCTTAGATACTTCCCCATTGTGCCAAGATTGAAGAGATTGTATAATTCAGCTGAGCTGGATGAGCAGTTGATATGGCACGCAACGAACAAGAGTAAAGATGGGAAGATGCGTCATCCAACAGATTCTTTGGCTTGGAAGCACATAGATAGAAAGTTTCCCGAGTTCGCTTCAGATTCCCGTAATTTGCGTCTTGGGCTTGCTGCTGATGGATTTAATCCATTTGGTGATCTTTCCCCAATCCACAGTTGTTGGCCAGTGATGATCGTGGTTTATAATTTGCCTCCTCAGTCGTGTATGCAAGGCGAAAACATAATTCTGAGCATGTTGATTCCGGGAAAAAAACAACCGGGTAAAGACATCGATGTTTACTTGCAGCCCTTGATAGATGAACTGATTGAGTTGTGGGAGAACGGCGTGCAGGTATATGATTCATTTACTAAAACAAATTTTAACTTGAAGGCATTATTAATGTGGACAATAAATGATTTCCCTGCATATGGTAATCTGTCTGGATGTACGTATAAAGGGAAGGCAGCTTGCCCTCTTTGCGGTGAAAATACACTTTCAAACTGGTTGCCATTTAGTCGTAAAACTGTTTACTTGAATCATAGGAGATTTCTTCGTCATAATCATCCTCTTCGGCAGAAAAAAGACTGGTTTAATGGAGAGGTTGAGAAAAAGGAAAAGCCACTGTTATGTCTGGTTTGCGGCACTTGAATGTCAGAAGAATATTGTCAATGACTTTGGGAAAGCGGATAAGAATGAGGAGGAGATAAGGAAAAAGAAAGAGGAAAAGAAGAAGAAAAAAAAGAGTAAGGGGCAGAGTAGTGTGGCAACAGGTGCTAATGTGGGTAATTCTAAGTGTCAGAAGCGGAAGAGGGCTGTTATTACTGATGCGGCTAGTTCTGGTGCACCAGAAAATGAAACTGAGCTTCGGGTGTTTAACAAACGGTCGATATTTTTCGACTTAGCTTACTGGAAGGTCAGTTCTATAAATTCAAATTTATTAATAGTTTGCAACTTCAAATTTACTTGTTTATGTCTCAACTTTTTTAAATTCACAAGTGTTCACCTGAAATTATTTAGTTTGCTTAACAAGTCCGAGTTGCAATTTTTACTATAACTCTAAAAACCTGAAACTTAATTTATTGGTAGCACTGAGACTTTATCAGTTTTGTTTTTTTCATGACTTAACTTGTAGTTTTTTAAAAGGATGTTTCTAAGAATGAGTAGCGTAAGCAATATAAATATGAATAAAAATAAGTATAATATAATATAAATATAAGTATCTCTTAGTGACCAAGTATATATGGTGGCACATCTTGTGCTGCACATCTTACTGATCAGAGTTCATTTTATCATGATTTTTATGCTAAGGTCTAATTTTTTAAGAAGTTGTTTTGCCCTTCTTCATTGTTTGTTTTAATTCATAGCTTCAGGTTTATCGTTTAAGTAACTTGATAAAAAATCTATATGGTTATGCTTAGAAAAAAAAGAGCTAACATTTCTGTTTATAGAGTTACTAATGTTAGGTTTTTTCCATCTTCCTAGGATTTATTACTACGGCACAATATCGATGTTATGCATACAGAAAAAAATGTTTGCGAGAGTATCATTGGTACTGTATTGAATATAAACAATAAAACAAAAGACGGTCTAAATTCCCGCAATGATCTGAAGAGTATGGGAATAAGACCAGAATTGCATCCAGAAGAGAAAAATGGCAAAACGATCCTTCCACCAGCACCATACTGCTTAAATGACAAGGAAAAGGCTATATTTTATAATAGGATGAGAAATTTGAAGGTTCCATATGGGTATAGTTCTGATCTTAGAAAGCATTTCTCGAAAGATGGTTGCTTAGGTGTTCTTAAGGCTCATGATTACCATGTTCTTATGCAACAAATATTCCCCGTTGCTTTGCAAGGACTTTTACCTGTAGGTCCAAGGGAGGCGATTTTCAGGTTATGTTCTTATTTTCACGAAATATGCCAAAGGGCAGTTGATCTCCATAGATTAGTTGAACTTGAAGTAGAAGTTGCTGAGACTTTGTGTATGTTGGAGAGGTACTTCCCTCCGTCATTTTTTGATGTCATGGTGCACTTGACAATTCACCTAGCTCGAGAAGTGCGATTATGTGGACCTGTACAATATCGTTGGATGTATCCGTTTGAAAGGTATGCCAATTTAATTTATATTACTACTTTTGTTATTTTGGTTTCATGTAGAAAGTTATGCTCTTTGTAGCTTATAGATACTAATATTTAATTACTTGATAACTATTGCATACGCGACTTTCCTAGGTATATGAAGATATTCAAAGAATATGTAAAGAATTATGCACTACCTGAAGCTTGTATAGCTGAGTGTTATCTTGGAATGGAGTGTGTTAGGTATTTTGATGTTCGTAAGGCCCAAGCAGCTGAAAGAGTAAATCAAAGGCGTAATGAAAACATTCAAAGTGGTTCCACACCGGTAGCACATCCTCTTTCTAAAGGTGTCCAAGTGCGTATGGATAGCGAGATGTTAAAGATAGCTCACAGATATGTGCTTTTTAACACACCCGAAATTGACCCATATATGACGTAAGTATGTCATTCATGTTCATTAAAAATGGTCTGTCAGTTAATACTTCATTTTTAAATTTTACTTTTGTCTTAGAATGCATATGGACGAGTTAAAATCTTCTGTTGGGAGGGCAATTACCAGTGAAGACCAACTCAACTCCGTACAGTCTGACACATTTGCAGATTGGTTTCAACAAAAGGTACGTTTAGTCCACTCTTTGTCAGATTATGCAGCTTAGTATAGTTTAAACACTCGGTCATTTTGCTGCTACAGAAAACGCAAATACGTGTGATTCTGTTTCATTCTGTCACTTGGAACAATCCATGTTAGGCACAACATCACTATAAATCTAACTTCTCATGCTTAGATAGCAAATTTAATTATATTCTTATGTCTTGAGATTATACATTTGTAGGTTAAGATGCAAATTAAACAAGGCATGTCAGTATCAAACATGGTAGAATGGTTGTCATATGGGCCGTTAGAAAACTGCGTATCATATAAAGGCTTGCTAATCAATGGGTCTAGGTTTATTACCAAGGATGTTAAGAGAGTCACACAAAACAGTGGAGTTTCAATTGAATCAACAACCTTAGTTGCAGGACGGTCAGAAACTAGTGGGTTCTACGGTGTTTTAGAAGAAATTCTATTGTTGGACTACAATCATATGTTTCAAATTCCAATATTCAAATGTGATTGGGCTCATACCAGTTTTGGTGTCAAGGTAGAAGATGGATTTACATTGGTCAATTTGAAACAACATAAGAACCAATACTGTAACGATCCATTCATTTTAGCAAAACAAGCGCGACAAGTTTTCTATTCTCGAGAGTCAAATGCATCTAACTGGTATGTGATGGTGAAACCACCACCTAGGGTTTTCCATGAATTAGAGGAATACAATGAAAAGCTTGAGACAAATTTCCAACCAGTGGATACTTCAGCTCTTGGTTTACAAATGGATGACGAGAGCGAGAGCTACTTAAGAGAAGATGGTGAATATATCATAGTGGTTCCGACAAAGAAGAAGAACAAAAAGAAGAAGAAAAGGAAGTTCACAAGTTAAGTCAGTATAGTGTATTGTTTTTACTGTATTGAATTTTTACTATCATTGTCGCTCTTGTTGTATTTCCTTTACTAACACTAGTATTGTTCTTGCAAAATAGACATTAAACAACTTCATTTGGGTTCTTAATTTATAGAATGCTAGCTTTGTTACCTTTGTAATATTTGTTCTGAGTAGACACCCATTTTTAACTCCACCTATGTAAATGATATATCAGTTGTTATGATTGCTATATTGGCACACCCATTTTTTCTGATATTTGTATGAATTTTGTAGGTTTGCCTGAATTTTATTCGGTGCTTTCAGGATTGTGCTAGGACTAGTTACTTATTTTTTTTTTAATTTTTTTTTTGGGTTGTCACTTGTCAATTATGATGTCATATGGGAATTGAGTTGGAATTCTGGCAGGATTGTGAAATTATCATTTTTCTTCATTGGAAACTAGCAGGATTGTGAAAAGGCATATGGCGGCGAAGGAAATGCTTATATTGCTAGTCTATTTTGTTTTTAAAAAATGACCTCTTATGTTGCTACTTTTATTCCATTTGGGAATGTTGATAACTTTGATATTTGTGTATTAAGAGTGATATTTTTCGTTCAGAGAAGGATTCGTGCTCTTTGCGGCTCAATCACTTGAGCATTACATTTTTTTACAACACTTATAAAGGGTTGTCATAAAGTTAGTGTATAGTTAGTATATTAAAGAACCACAAAGTTAACAGAACCTCTGATAGTGTAGGATGGTCAGTGGTGTAGACTTCCATGCTTGAGGCTCAGGATCGAATCCCCCCAACCTCATTTTTTCCAACATTATATATTTTTACTTCAACAACACTTGTAAGTGTTGTTTTAGGTTCATGTTCGAATCTCTCCTCTAACATATTTTTCATTATCTTATTTTTCAGTTTTTTTTCAACAACACTTGTGAGAATTGTGATAGGCTAAGTAACTACATATGAACATTATATATTTTTACTTCAACAACAAATGTGAGAATTATGATAGGTTAAGTCACTACATATATGGAAACAACTGTACATATTTTTTATTATCATATTTTTGTGTTCTTCAACAACACTTGTGAGAATTGTGATAGGCTAAGTTACTACATATATGGAACATTATAAATTCATACTTCAACCACACTTATAAGTGTTGTTGTAGGTTTCTATTTAAAAAAAAAAAAAATCAAAACTTGTGAACTGAAAGGGTGGTTGATCATCTATACTTCCATGCAGTAGGTTCATGTTCGAATCTCCCCTCTAACATATTTTCCGTTATCATATTTTTGTGCTCTTCAATAACAGTTGTAAGAGTTGTGATAGGATAAGTCACTACATATATGGAACAGAGTTGTTATAGATAAATGTCGTCACAACTGTTTTGCTTAAGGAGTTGTCGTTGGTTTTCTTAGCGCAACCCCTTGTTTCCTAAGGGTTGGCAGTGATGATATACCACAACTCTTGCTTTGAATTCAGTTGTAAAACATAGGACTTTCTACAATACTTATCTAAGCGTTGTAAATCGCCAGTTGTAAATGTATATTTTTCCTGTAGTGGACAACCAACATGCTGACTGCATAGGAACCCTAGCATCAAAGTTACGATTTGAAGGCCTAGAAGAAACCCTGACCATGAAAAGAAGAACTGTGGCTTCGATGTGGCTTTCACAACCTGAAAAAGAAGAAGTGGGTGACTGGAGGACATCGATCATCCAAGAGCTTAGCAGCTCGCTCTTTTGAGGAAAGGTCAGTCTTAAAACCTTGCGTGATTTCTTCCTACTTCGAGGGGTACTCTATCATCGAAATCCAGACGGCTCCTTATAAAGATGCCTCGAAGAAGAGGAAGCACAGCAATATCTCAATCGCATCCATGGTGAGATCTATGGATAGACGTTGGTGGTGACCCTCTATCGCCGTTTACAACGTCTCGGCTATTATTGGCCAGAGATTGAAGTCCAATATCGGTTACTTCAGAAAACCTGCCCCAACTGCCAGACACCACCGCATCAATTAGAAATTTTCAACGTTGGTCACACTAGGGACTGGCAGAGGCCATACACCAGCTACCTTCGCGACGGGAAGCTCCCCACCAATGAGAAGGAGGCGTACAAGGTAAAACAAATGTCCCGAAGGTTCGTATTTCACGAAGGGACCTTGTATCGTAAAAGTTTTGGGGGGAGTCTTCTAAGATGCTTGAACGAGGCAGAGGTCCCAATTGTACTTAAAGAAATGCATGAAGGTGAACACCAAGGAAAGCAGAAGTTGTTTCTCCAAATACACGAGAGGTACTACTGGACAACCATGGAAGATGACACCGCAGTTGTTGTACATAGGTGCAAGGAATGTCAGGTCCACTGGAACCTTATTCATGTACCCGCAACTACCTTGCACGCAGTAAGTAGTCCATGGCGATTTCATATCTGGGGACTCGACATCATTGGGAAGATCAGCCCATCATCCTCAAAACAACACGAGTATATGATAACGGCAACTGAGTACTTCACCAAATGGGTCGAAGCCGTAGCTTTACGAGGGACGAACGGAACCACAATCGTGGCGTTCATTAAGGAGTACATTATATGCCGTTTTGGTATACCTAAACATATCATCACTGATAATGGCACCCATTTCGCGAACAGACAAGTACGAGAGTTACTCAACGAATACGGGATTAAGCAAGTCTTCTCCACCATGTACTACCCTCAAGGGAACGGGCAGTCCAAAAGCACCAACAAAACCCTAATTTGAATACTCAGCCGGATAGTGCACGATAATGCTCGAACATGGCATGAGCAACTTCCCATGGCGCTCTGGGCATATTGGAAATCACCGAGAAGTTCCACCGGAGTCTCCCCTTATTCTCTTGTGTATGCCGTAGACGTTATCCTCCCAGCGGAAATTAAAATCCCATCATCCAGGATCGCCGAAGGAAGTGGAGTTCGATGTAATGAAGCTGAGGCCCTAAACGCCAGAGTTGCAGAGTTGGACACGGTAAACTCTAGGAGGGACACAGCGGAAGAACACGCACGGGCGTATATGGACAGGGTTTCAAGAGCATACAATAAAGCCGTGAAACCACAATTTTTTCAAGTAGGAGACTTGGTATTGCAGACGGATAAGCACGTCCAACAAGACACATCCGCACCAAAATTCTCCGCAAAGTGGGAAGGTCCTTACATAGTCACTAAAGCATACAGCAGTGGGTACTACAAAGTTATTAAGGAAGACGGAGGAAAACTGGAATCGGTCATCAATGAGAAATGGCTAAAGGCATATTACGCCTAAGCATCGCCTCACCCCACCATATCACAAGCACGGATAGCCATGCATCTTTCCACTTTCCTCCATATTGTATTGAGTTTTCTTTTCATTTAGATTAAAAGCAAACCAATAAGATTCTCTTGTTCTTCAAAAAAAAAATAAAAAAAAAGAGTAAAAAAAATAAAAGAGAAAAAAAATAAAAGAGAAAAAAAATTCTTGAAAACACAGAAAAGAAACCCAAATACATTAAAACCACATGATTCAGCAACGCCCATACAAGAGGTGATAGTCACTAGAAAACATCATCTTCAAGCGACTTTTGTACCTCTTTGTTCTGATCTTCAAATTCCGAATCGACTTATCTACCTTACGTGACTCCACGTCCAACGCTTTCTCATCTTCCAAAATAGCTTTCGTGGCAGGGATCACACCAGCAAGAATACCATCCCTGTCGACCTTCATAATTTCTAGACGCTGCCGCAACCAACTAACATTGAACTTCAGAGATTCGCAAGTAGACACCATGTTCTCCCACTTTTGAATAGCTTCTTCTGCAACTGCGCGAATGGATACATTCTCCATTTCAACAATCATCGGCAGGAGACAATTCACGACAGAAACCAAAGAGGACGAAAAATACTGTATAACTTCTCTGGTGGCAATGTGACCGTATACTTTCCATATTCTTGTGTAAAGAGTTACGAATTCTTTTCGCACGAGGAACCCCCCAACGTTCCGGTAGTTAGGAGAAAGGCACCTCATATGGGTTCCGAACAATGAACCCACACTGGTATACTCATGGAAAGAAATCCCTAAGTCATCTTTTTCCATACCAGCAGTAGCCGAAAGAATCGAGCTCGAAGGAAAAGGAGTAACTAAGTTATCTTCATCAATGACGGTAACGCATGCTCCAATAGGATACCTCTACACAGAAGAAAATTTTCATTATTTATTAGTAAATAAAATATATGATGGTTAATGAGAACATACCGGTATAACTTTCTTAACCCGAATGACACGAATGAGAGAGTTGTCGCAAGAATCCAGCTTAGCGCGCTTTGTTTAAGAACCTGATCGACTCGAGGAAAATTCGCTTTTGATCGACAAGGGGGAAGTTGGGCATGATAAGAAGAAATCTCTGTTGAAAACTGCGAAGATGATGTAACTTCACCGGGCGTAAATACTGTGGTAACCCTAAGGAAAGAAAGAGAACTGCAAGATAAATAGGCGGAACATGCCGAAATCATAGCCGGAAAACCAGCCTCGGAATAAACGCCTCATCAAACCGCGCTCCACCTTGCCACGTCCCTGGCCCTTGCTCCATCACCACGGTCCCATCACTCCTGGTCGCCCCTGCATGCTCCCCCATGCCATTGCCATGATCCAAGCCATATCTCCAAAATCGTGCCCCCCTTTGCCGCGGAAAGGACTACCAACATGAAAATCCGAAGTCCTCTCTACCACTTAAAAGGTTAGTCGGATTCTCCTAATCGTCTTTGCAATGATTTACGTTGTGTGTCACCATCATATGCTTACCCCGCAACAAGGCACCTGTTCCGAGCTAAGTAGGGGACTTAATGTTGATGGTGGTTTTTAATATAGGGTTAAAATCGTAAAACACTAAACCCTAGCAGACATTTAAAACAAGCATTTACTAGGCGCATTAAATAAAAGCCTTTAATGTGTCTCTAATTACCAGGGTATATTTTCCAAACTAGGGTTAGACAAAGAAATCCCTAATTCTCAAGTGTGCCAATGGAAAATCATGCCAGCCACACCTAACCCAAGTTAGCCGCGCCATGCCAATCGCACCATGCCATGGCCCTAGCTATGCTAGCCATATCTCGTGTGCCAATGGCAAGTCATGCCAGCCACACCCAACCGCGCCAAAGCATGCCAACCATGCTAGCTGCACCCTTGTGCCAATGGAAAATCATGCCATCCACGTACACCTATCCCAAGTTAGTCGCGTCATGCCAATCGCATCGTGCCATGGCCCTAGCTATGCTAGCCACACCCGTGTGCTAATGGAAAGTCATTCCATCCACACCTAGCCCAAGCTATCCGCGCCATGCCAATCGCACCAGGCCATGGCCCTAGATATGCTAGCCACGTCTCGTGTGCCAATAGCAAATCATTCCAACCACACCCAACCACGCCAAAGCATGCCAACCATGCTAGCCGTACCCTTGTGCCAATGGCAAATCATTCCAGCCACGTCTAACCCAAGCTAACCGCGACATGCCAATCGCGCTCCGCCTTGGCCCTAGCTATGCTAACTGCGCCATCATGTTGGCCTTCTCCTCACGAACACTAAATTGAAGGCATGCAACAATCAACGGCTGCCCTTCAATCCCAGGAGCAAATCCTGGTCGTCTAAGGTCTCCTCGCGACCTTTGGCCCAAATCCATAACCTAGCCAAGGCTAGACACGCCGGCCACGCCATGCCAAACACGTCTCGCCATGGCCCCTCATTCCGCGCCATCATGTTGGCCTTCCCCTTGCGGCTACCAAAGTGAAGGCATGCAATAATCAATGGTTACCCTTCAATCCCAGGAGCAAATCTTGCCCGCCCAAAGTCACCTCATGACTTTGGCCCAAAAACCCTAGCTTGGTCACACGCCTAACCAAATCTAGATATGCCATGCGACCATGGAAAACCCTTGGCCCCATGTGCCAAACCACGCCAAGGAATGCCATGATATCCTGGCCATGCCGCCATCCCTCCTAAATTCTTCCTGAGTTTCGCTCTCGGGCTGTTTTCTCCTTCCGAACGAGTTCAAAACCTAAATATCCCCGAGTTCAAAACCTAAATATCCCCGAGTTCAAAACCAAATATAGGAAATTCTTTTCCGGTTGATTTGAGGGGCGGATCGTCAAAATCCGAGTCCGTACTAGAATTCTACAGCGACTCTAGTGAAGGGCACTAATTAGGGTTTCTAAAAAAAAGGCGCGCATCAATGGTTACTCTTCAATCCCAGGAGCAAATCCTGGCCGCCCAAAGTTACCTCATGACTTTGGCCCAAAAACCCTAGCTTGGTCACACGCCTAACAAAAGCTAGCTATTCCATGCGACCATGGAAAACCCTTAGCCCCATGTGCCAAACCACGCCAAGGCATTCCATGCCAACCTAGTTGAGCCAAGGCATGCCATGATATCTTGGCCATGCCGCCATCCCTCCTGAATTCTTCCTGAGTTTCTCTCTCATGCTGTTTTCTCCCTCCGAAAGAGTTCAAAACCTAAATATCCCTGCGTTAGGAGATAGGAAATTCTTTTCCGGTTGATTTGAGGGGCGGACCGTCAAAATCCGAGTCCGTACTAGAATTCTACAGCAAATTCTAGTGATGGGTGCTAATTAGGGTTTCTAAAACAAAGGCGCGCATCAATGGATACTCTTCAATCCCAGGAGCAAATCATGGCCACCTAAGGTCCCCTCAAGACTTTGGCCCGAAAACCTTAGCTTGGGCATGCACCTAGCCCAAGCTAGTCATGCCATGCGACCATGGAAAACCCTTGGCCCCACGCGCCAAGCCAAACCGCACCTAGCCAAGCTAGATGTACCAAGCCAAACACCTATGCCTTGGCCCTAGCTATGCTAGTCACACTATGCCAAGCCAAGCGCCCCTTGCCTTGGCACCAACCATGCCATACGCCCATGGCAGACTATTGGCCCTATGCGCCAAGTCTAAACAACACCTTGGTCGCGCCACCACGATGGACCTCACTACCAAAACTAAAGCGCGTAACGCATCTCTCAAGATACAAAATCTCGACCATCGAAGGTCACCAGGCTAGCAAGTTTCCCGATCTCGACTTGCCAAGCCACAAAAACGTATTACATGTTCTCCAAGAACATTCGATACATCAACACAAATTGGGGGATCTTTTTTGGGTATTGGTTTGGTGGTCTATAGCGTGCGGCGTACACTACGCCCCTTATAAGGAAGTGTCATAAGAGTGAGACGCCTTGTAAATATGGGAGTTATGTGGGAAAACGTTCATGGGACATAAAGCCATGAGTTAACAACCTTATGGAACATCAATTCCATAACGTTAACAGTTTCATGAAAATCAATTTCATGCATTAACCACTTTATTGAATAATCAAGTCCATGCATACGGTTAACACCTCCTCCCATTTACTCCTCACTCCTTAATGAGACCTGGGTACGTTTCTACTACAACTTGTATAAATAGGTTTTACCTATTTCTATTTGAACAACAAATTTATTCGGACAAGACAACACTCAGAATACTTACCTGTTAGATCCCCTCGTGAGCTCTCCCACTTTTCTGAAAACGAGTTGTAGAAACCCGATTGCTCTTCCAGAATAAACTATTCTGGTCTCACACTCTCCTTGCTTCCCTTCCCAAAACCAACCCATTCTCCTCCTCTTTGTGACCGAAGCAAGTTTGGAATGGCCATTTCTTGGTTTAGGCCGGACTTGTACAAATTGATATCTCGAACCTAAAAGGACTCCCTTGCAGTACATTGTTTAGGGTTTAAACAGTTTCTCACCTTCACACCTGCAACTACCAAAATAAGCAGAACCTATTTTCACCTATAAACACTTGAAAAAAGTAAAAAGTTGTTATTTCAATTGTCATCTTCTCATGAACAAAAGCATTTTTCTTTAATACATTGTGATGTATGGGGTCCCACTATTCTATGTCTCAAAGGTTATGGGTACTATATTTTGTTCGTAGGTGATTTTAGTAGGTTTCATTGGATTTACCCAATGGAACTAAAATATGATGCTTCACAATGCTTTCTGCATTTCATAATTCATATAGAAAATCAGTTTTCAAAATTTTAGCCCTTCAAGTTGATTGTGCAGCAGAACTTGTTAAAGGACCATTCCAAGAGTTGTTGCAATCTAGTGGGATCAATGTTAGAATATCTTGTCCTAAAACACCAGAATAGATGACCTTGCAGAAAGAAAGCATATGCATGTTACAAAAATGAGAAATACACTTATGTTTAATTCGTTTCGTCCTAAGGAGTTTTGGTATGATGCTTTCCTTACTTCTACTTATCTTATAAACAGAACTCCAACTAGAGTTTTAGGCTTCAAGCCTCCTTTTGAGGTTTTGTTTGGTGTACCTCCAGATAATATTTTTTAATTATTTTTGGAACTATCTGTTATCCTCATCTTGCCACTCAAGAGAAGATAAACTTTCGCCAAAATCAGTAAAATGCATTTTCATTGGTTATAGTCCACTTCATAAGGGATATAAATTTTATAATCCTGATACTAAAAAGATTTATATTTCGAGACATGTTGTCTTCTCTGAGTCAGAATTTTATTATATACATACAAATACTTCTTTAGACCCAACTTATTCTTTTCAAAATACTTCTAATTCCTTACACTGAAGTTATTCCTTCTAATACATTGGTAACTAGTTCTCAAAAAGGTATTTCAATTCCTAAAATTTATCTAGATCATGTCACTCATTTCTGTTAAACATCATATTCTTCAAATTATACAACTTTATTGACTACTTTAACTGAGCCTAAGACTTTTAAGGCAGCAATGGAGAATCCTAAGTGGCAAGTTTCAATGAAGGAAGAGTATGATGCTTTGATGGATAATGATACTTGGGAGTATGTTGCACCTGAGTTTCATATGAATATAATATATTACTTGATAAATGATACGATAGAAATCTAGATTAGTTGCTAAAGGATATGATCAACAAGATAAGATTGATTTTAATAAAAATTTCAGTCCAATTGTTAAATCTGCAACTGTTAGGGGTTCTTTGTCCAGTTTTTAAATCTAGATAAGGATATTTATATGTCACAACCACAAGGGTTTCTTTACCCGATTATCCTTCTCATTATGTGTGTCATCTTAAAAAGAGTATGCATGGGATTAAACAAGCCCATAGGGCATGGTTTCACAGATTTAGATCTTTATTTTTACTTTTGGTTTCAAGAAGTCTATATCAGATAATTCAATGTTTGTGAAATCTTTTGCAAGTGGAATTCTTATTTTACGTCTATATGTTTATGACGTGTTATTAGCTGGTAGTTCCTGATTAGCAAGTAAGTGCTACATTTTATATCCATATTTATATTATCCAGGACTCGATATATTGGCTAACAACATTATTTTAGTGCTTTTGTAGAAAGTACAAGTAAATTGGATCAACCGGAGAAATAAATAACCGGAGAAATAAATGGCTAAACTGGGAGTTATAGGGTTAACTTAGACTATGGCTATCTTCTGTGGCACCGTCATCACCCATATGTCACGAATGTAACAAGAATATTAAAGAATTATCTTTGTGCAAGCTAAATGCTAGCACGTGAAAATCCACCAAGTGAAGTAATGGGACGTGTCAACTTCTACTACCACAATCTGTGGTGTTCATTTCTTATGGAAGAAAGTAAATCCAAGATTGATTTGAATGGTTTGAAGCAGCTGCTATTTAGTTCTCTTTCACATCTGTAGATGGGGGACGAGAAATGATTGATTTGAATTGCATGCAAGGCGGTGATTTGTACAAGATGTTGACACTGGTCGTGACGAAAACTTCATGTTGGCAGTAACGGATTCTGGAAGTGAAGAACTACTGCAGTGATGATTGTAACGAAGGATGTTGATGTTGAACGGAAAGGATTATGAGCTTGTTGCGAGTTGAACATGTTAACAGCATATGTCAGTCTTCTGCCGGGAATAAGATGGTGCCGAGATTGAGAAAGGGTCTGTGTTGGGTGGAGTATCTCACGACGATGAAAAACGGAGTCTGTTGGAAGGATAATCGTGAACGATGGGAACCAGGGTCAGAGAAATTGGAGTTCTGTATTTTCGGCCGTACTCCGACTGTGATAATGTGGAAGTTGGCTGAGAGCAGACGCGATTGAAGTGAGATGGTGTTGGTGATGCCATGGTTATGGAAGCAAATGGGGGCATGGTGTAGATGCCGTTCTTGGGTGATTTCGTTAGTGAAAATCAGTCGCCATGTTTCATGTGCTGTTAGTTTCAAGGGCCCAATTGTTCTTGATAGTTGGAGCAGATGGAGTTCGAATTCTTATTATTTCATTTTTCCATCGGCAACATCAATACTTGGAGGTGTTGTTGGATTCAAGGAGGGTTTTTTTGTGTTAAGAAGGACTATATGATGGCTAAATTATTATTGCAGGCAGAGGTAAATGGTCGAACTGCTTACACCGATGAAGGGAATGAGCTGGTCATCATTGCAGCTATAGGTGGAAGAGAAGATGAAGAAGGTGCAGTCTGCTTGGTTCATATTTATGTGGAGTTTTTGGTTCTTGACAACAGCTCCTAGCGAAGCGGATTGAAATGGTTGCAGTCGGTAAAGTTGGTGGCTAAATGGACTGAGATTACTCAGTATAGTTCTGCAATGAATGGAGGTGTTCGAGTATGTAGTAGCTGGTGGTGATCGATGTAACCCATTGGATGGAGGGTAAGCTGCGAAGCTGGTGAAGTTTGAAGTGGCCAGGGATTTGGAGTGGTGCTGTGGATGTGACTGGAAAGGAAGGTGATTGACCAGAGTTGGGAGATGAGCTGTATCGAATGGAACTGATGCCATGGTTTCCGTACGTGGTTGAGTTTGGTAGACAAAGAATGGTCTGGTGGTCAGAGATTTATATGGACAGAAGACGGAGTTGCTGTTGTGATTGGTGGAGGCGAGTTCTAAGACAGAAAATAAAGTGCAGTTGGGTCTGAATTTAGAAGTTTGGGGTCGGTGATTGAGTTGGGCTTTCAAGAATTTCTACAGTCCAATTACGTGACTTGGAAACACCATATATGTTTCGAGAGACAACAACAGAAAGGGGAGTTTTTGTTTTGAGGACGGACGCCGCAGACTGCAGTTTGGAACAGCCGTGAAGGCAAGAGGAAGAACAAGAGATTGAAGGGAAAGGAAACGATTCGGTGATAAGGATTTACTCTTTTCTCTATTTTTCTTGTAATTGTTTTTGTGGGTTTTGAGAAATCCATAATATGTGTTGCTAGATTTTTTTGTAATTAAGGTTTTATGTGGAAACCACTTGGAGTATTGGCTATTTTGAATTGATTTATTGAGCAAATAATATTATGATTTGAATAGACTAATTATTGATTATTGTTTATCGATTAATTGAAAACATGAGTTGTTGCTTCACCGGGTTCAAAACTTTATGTGCGAAATCGGTAGTTTTGCAATTATATTTGTCTCATTGTTTGATAGTCCATGATTGGATTCATTTCTTTGATGGATTATGCTTAGGATAGCCAAATAATATTTGTGAACTAAAATTTAGTTTCGTATTATTTTCTCGCTAACGCAATTTGATGGTGCATGCTTTGGTTTAAACTCTTGATGTGTCATGCTTAGGGTGTCCCAGTGATATTGATAGATATAATAGGTGATGTTGATAGAGCCAAAGATAAACATATACTCATAATTATGTTTCATTTCAGTAATTGAATAGAAATATTGATGGATACTAAAAACCCTGGTTACTGATTCTCCCAGTGCAGTTATATTATTTGTTTAGTTTATTTTTTTATGTTATTATTCTATCAAAAATTCAAAAACATTATTATTGGTTACTCTTAATTGAGATATTGATTACAGTATTTCCACCGCTATTCGTGGGAACGACCCATACTTGCCTCTGTCTACTAGTTAGATACCGTGCGATTGCGGTTTATAATATAGGTATCTCCGGATCCTATCATTTTTTTGGCGCCGCTGCCGGGGAGCGGCTGTGTAATACTGTAATTAGTATTTTTGAATTGTAAATAGTTTGGTATTTATTTTATTTATTTTTATTTTTGTACAATATTTTTATTTTATTTTAGGATTTCTTTTTTTCATTTTACTTTAGAATTTTATTTCAGGACCTTAATCTGAAGGGCGGCGATTGGAGTCAACAACTGGTCTAAAGTAAGTACTTGATATTCTCGAAAAGCTTTTGCAAGGTGAGTTATTGAGAATTACTTTGTATAATGGTTTCCAGGGAGTTGACTTCTTTTATAGCTCTTTGGAATCTTACCAAAAGAGCTGAGACAGATGAGTCATCTAATATTTCTCATGAGGAGTATGCATATGCACCTTCTTATTATCATGAACCTGCCGAGTGTGTAAATAATGAGTGGAATTATTCTCATAGGTATGATCATTCCGGACCAAGTAAAGGTTATGATCATTACCAACCTTACTCTGGTTATGAGCCATAATTTGTTGATTCCAATTATTATTCACACATTTCTCCGTCAAAGTATGAGAGAGGTGATCAATCTTATTGTGACCCATCTGCATCAAAACTATCTTTATTAGAACGCCTCAATATTTAAATTGCTGAACAGACCAAAGCTAATGAGTTATTTTTTGCTGAGCTGAGTAAAACTCAAGCTTATATTGATCAACTTTCTGAACAAAATGATTTATCGATTGCTAAACTAATGCATTCGGTAAAAGATCGTGGTCTTACTGAGGATACAAGTTCTAATTTTTCTAATACTCTTGATATTAATGATGAAACCGCTTTAACTAATGAATCAATGTGTGTGGAGAATGATGATGAGCTTGATAGTTGTGATCATAGGAATAGAGACATTTTCATACCAAGTGAAGGTGGTGTATTTAGTCCAACTCCTGATTGTGTTAATGATCACTTGCCTATTCAAAAGGATGAGTTTAGGATTGAGTACACCATTCTTTTTGACGATGTGACATACCAGTTCTATAACAATGATGCTTATGAAGAATATTTTAATTCCGAAGAGACCGTAGTTAAGTCTAACGACTTAGAGACATTACACTCTATCTATAAGGTTTCTTTTAATCATCTTTATTATGATATTCCTATTGATTCCCAGGTTGATGATGTTTATGATGATGATTTAGTACAGGTTTGCAAACCTAGTGGAGAAGTTAATACACCTAGAATTGTTAGCACAACTTTTCAGAAGATTCCTAATTTTGGATTAGAATTGCGTGTTTCTCCAGTATTGCTAGATTATTTTGCATCTCGTGATTTCTCTTTGCCTGTGCATGACTCCCAGATCATTTTAGTTCCCATCCCCAGTGAACCTCTTGAGTCGGTAATTCTTTTTACTGGCGATATATCCTTTGCAAAAACTAGGTTTGAGGGTGGTTCTTTCCTTTTGATAGTCTCTATATCTCTATGTTGCTACAGCGAGAGTGTGAGATTGTCATTAATTGTATATATTGTGCTCTGGGTTGATCCCCAAATTTTTAGGTTGCTGATATATGGTGAGTCTTATTTGTATATTCCAGTAGGTACATCTATGTTCTTGTTTCATTTTTGTTAGTTTATTTTTAGCATTTTAGGATTTCCTATCTTAATTTCTACGTTGGATGACTCAATTACATTGAGGACAATGTAATGTTTAAGTGTGGGGGAGTGGTTAAATTTTTACTTTTCTTTTTCAGGATTTTTCTTGCAATTTATGACCAACTGTTGAGCGGGTCTATTGTGGGTTTGCAGGTATTTTATGACCAGCTGTGTAGCGGCTCTAAAAAAATTAAAATAAATAAATAAAAAACAAATTATTATTATTATGATTGTTAGGGTTATGACTAGCTGTGTAGCGGGTCTTTTCTTTTTCCTAGCATGTTATGACCAGCTGTGTAGCGGGTCTAAAAAAAAAAATGTCGCGGGTGTTGTCTATGGCATTTGTCATGACCAGCTGTGTAGCGGGTCTAACTCTCTCTTATTATATGACCAGCTGTGTAGCGGGTCTTCTTTTGTTTTTCTCGAGGACTAGCAAAATATAATTGTGGGGGTGTTGATTAGCACGTAAGTGCTACATTTTATACCCATATTTATGTTAGTTAGGACTCGATATATTGGCTAACAACATTATTTTAGTGCTTTTGTAGATAGTATAAGTGAATTGGATCACCCGGAGAAATAAATGGCTAAACTGGGAGTTATATTGGCATTTGCGGCGATAAACACCAGTGAAGTTCACTACACCAAGGGTTAACTTAGACCATGGCTATCTTCTGTGGCACCGTCATCACCCATATGTCACGAATGTAACAAAAATATAAAAGAATTGTCTTTGTGCAAGCTAAATGCTAGCACGTGAAAATCCACCAAGTGAAGTAATGGGACGTGTCAACTTCTACTACCACAATCTGTGGTGTTCATTTCTTATGGAAGAAAGTAAATCCAAGTAATGGTTTGAAGCAGCTACTGTTTAGTTCTCTTTCACATCTGTAGATGGGGGACGAGAAATGATTGATTTGAATTGCATGCAAGGTGGTGATTTGTACGAGCTGTTGACACTGGTCATGACGAAAACTTCATGTTGGCAGTAGCGGATTCTGGAAGTGAAGAGCTACTGCAGTGATGATTGTAAAGAAGGATGTTGATGTTGAAGGGAAAGGATTATGATCTTGTTGCGAGTTGAACATGTTAACAGCATATGGTAGTCTTCTGCCGGGAATAAGATGGTGCTGAGATTGAGAAAGGGTCTGTGTTGGGTGGAGTATCTCACAACGATGAAAAACGGAGTCTGTTGGCTGGATAATCGTGAACGATGGGAACCAGGGTCAGCGAAGTTGGAGTTCTGTGTTTGAGGCCGTACTCCGACTGTGATAATATGGAAGTTGGCTGAGAGCAAACGCGACTGGAGTGAGATGGTGCTGGTGATGTCATGATTATGGAAGCAAAGGAGGGCATGGTGTAGACGCTGTTCTTGGGTGATTTCGTTAGTGAAAATCAGTCGCCATGTTTCATGTGCTGTTAGTTTCAAGGGCCCAATTGTTCTTGATGGTTGGAGCAGATGGAGTTCGAATTCTCATTATTTCATTTTTCCATCGGCAACGTCAATACTTGGAGGTGCTGTTGGATTTAAAGAGGGTTTTGTGGTGTTAAGAAGGACTATATGATGGCTGAATTATTATTGCAGGCAGAGGTAAATGGTCGAACTGCTTAAACCGATAAGGGAATGAGCTGGTCATCATTGCAGCTATAGGTGGAAGAGAAGATGGATAAGGTGTAGTCTGCTTGGTTCATATTTATGTGGAGTTTTCGGTTCTTGACAATAGCTCCTAGTGAAGAGTATTTATTGTGAATATGAAACACATGTTAGCTTCTAGAATGGATGGCTTCTAGAATGGCCATTATTTTCTTCCTCCCTTATTTCTTCTTCCTCCCCTTTTTGACAACATCCCTTATTTTTTCTTCCTTTCCTTTTTGACAATATGTCTTTTGTAATGTATATAAATAGGTCACCTTGTAAAGAATCAGATACACAATCAATACACAAATTATGAAGTGAGAACCTTAAGTTTTTGTCATGGTATCAGAGCCTAGTATCCAAAAATTCTAGTATCCAAAATCCTTTCTGTTATCGTTCAATATGTCGCGTGAAGATTATCAACCTATCACCGTAAAGTTTGATGGAACAAACTATAACCATTGGTCATTCCTTATGAGAAGTTTCCTCAAAGGAAAAGCTATGTGGAAATATATTGATGGTAAAGCCAAGAAGCCCAGTGTTGTCTCTACTGGTGCTGTTGTTACAGATAAAGAAGTTGATCCTAGCAGCAAAGACAAAGGAACTGAAGGAGAAAGCGCTGAAGACTGGGAGATCAACAATCACAAGATACTCACATGGATAAGCAATACAGTAATCACCTCCATAAGTATGCAACTTACTGGTTTTGAGACTGCCAAAGACGCATGGGAGTTTCTTTCAAAAAGGTATACCCAAATCAACTTTGCTCAACGTTACAAACTAGAACAAGATATTCGTTATATGAAGCAGCAGATGGATCAGTCGATCTCAGAATTTCATTCTGAGATGTCAATTATATGGAATCAGCTAGCACTGATGGAACCCAATTGGACTATAGATATCGAAGCGTGGCGAAATACAGAGAAGAGGAGCGACTGGTTCAACTCCTAATGGCGTTAAGAGATGATTTTAAGACTGTAAGAGCTTCAATCCTTCATCGATCTCCTCTCCCTACTGTAGAAGCTGCATTGTCTGAGCTTATTACTGAAGAAACTCGGAAAAGGATCAAGCCAGAGATACCTGTTGTGTTTGCCGTTCCTTCGCGTGGAGGTTTTAATAATACTATCAACTCTCAGAGAAACTACCGTGACATGTCACAGGTTCAGTGTTACAACTGCAAGAAGCCTGGTCACTTGGCCAAGAACTGCACTTTACCAACAACACAGAGTATGTCACAAACATCAGCATCTCAAATTCCAACTCACCAAGGATCAAACTCACAAATTCAATGCAATTATTGTAAAGAACCCGGTCATACTGATGAGGAAACTGTACATCTCCATTTTCAAGAAACATGAGAGAAAGAAGAAGGTTAAATGGAACTGCATACACATCTATGCCTTCCATTCTTGCAGCACCTGTGTTAGAAAGAAGCCATGAATCATCATCATCTACATCAAATAATCTTGCTGATATTCAAGAGATGCTCAAACAAGCCCTTGCAATTGGTAATAATAATTCTACAACAGCATCTGCTTTTTCAGTTCCCACAGGTACCTTTTCAAATGGTTGGTTTCTTGACTCAGGTGCTTCTAATCATATGACATTCAATTCTAATGTATTTGAAAGCAAGCATCCTATTGTTACACCTAAAATCCAAACTGCAGATGGATCCGAAATAGCTTCTAGTCATATTGGACATGTTAAAGTCTCAGATAAAATACGTATACCTGATGTGTTACTTGTTCCAAAGATCAAGATGAATCTTATATCAATTGGGCAACTGTGTAATCAGGGTTTTAACATTTATTTCTTCTCCTTTGGTTGTGTAATACAGGATCCCAGGACAGAGAAGCTTGTTGGGATAGGCCGTAGAGTTGGTAGATTATATCTCCTTGAAACTCTCAATGTTCCTCAACAATCAAAGAATGAACTTACTGCTGCAATTGCAAACTCCCTTCCTTCTACTGTGTCCCCATTTATGTCTTGGCATTCTAAGCTAGGCCATGTCTCTTTTCCGCGTCTTACATATATGATCAATAAAGGATTTGTTAGGAACAATTCAAGTTGATAAAGAACCTTATTGCATTTCGTGTAAGTTGGGTAAACAACCTGCGCTTCCTTTTAATAATAGTGTTACATTCAGTTGAACCTTTTGATCTTATTCATTCAGATGTGTGGGGGAAAGTCTCCCATTGCCTCTAAGGGAGGGGCTTTATATTATGTTATCTTCATTGATGATTTTTCTCGTTTTACATGGCTATACCTTTTCGGTTCCAGATCGAATTTTTGAAAATATACCTGATTTCTCTAGAATGGTCAAAACTCAATTTAGAAAATCCATTAAAACTTTCCGTGCTGATCAAGGAGGTGAATACATATCAACTCCTTTCAAAGAATTTCTCAAAAGCAGGAAGGTACTATTCTTGGTTATCTTGTCTGAAACTCGAGAACAAAATGGTATAGCGAAAGAAAACATCGTCACATCATAGAGACAGCTAGAACCCAACTTCTTTCAAAGCATCAGTTCCATCTAATTTTGGGGTGAGTCGGTCCTCCTTCTGCGGTTTACACAATAAACCGCATTCCATCTATAGTCACAGGATGAATATCACCTTATGAACGTCTCTATGATAAGAAACCTAATTATTCTGAGCTTCGTGTCTTTGGTTCAACTTGTTTTGTTCTTCTCACAGAAAGAGAACGAAACAAACTCAGTTAAAAAGAATGCTATCTGTGTGTTTTTAGGCTATGGTATTGAACAAAAAGGTTATCGTTATTACGATCCGAGAAAAGTCGACCACTTACGTGTTTCTCGTCATGTTACATTTTGGGAAAATATACCTTTTTGGTCTCTTCCTAGTAGCAAGTCTTCTACTCTAGAACAGTTTACGTATCTAGATCCTTTTGAGGATATATCTCTATCCAACTCTCAGCCTACAATTATTCCATCAACCACCACAGAAGTCACTCCTCTTGAAAATTTCGAAACTCCACATGACCACTCTATGGAAAATCCTGACATTGCTTCTCCAGAAGGGGATCTTGTACCTGAAAATGATGTTTTGCCTCCACGAAATCGTCGACCACCATCCAGGTTTGCAGATTATCATTGTTCTTTGTCATCCATTTTATCTATGCATGAACCAAAATCATACAGGGAAGCATCTTTAAGTCCAGTCTGGAAAACATCTATGGGGAAGAACTCACAAGACACAAGGATTTGGTACATGGGATATGGTTGACTTACCACCAGGGAAAACAGTTATTGGAAGTAGATGGGTGTAGAAGATCAAAACAAATTCAGAAGGCAAGATAGATCGTTACAAATCTAATTTGGTTGCTCAAGGATATACCCAAGAATATGGTATAGACTATGAAGAAACATATGCTCTTGTTGCTCGTATGACTACGGTACGTACTCTCCTTGCTGTTGCTGCTGCTCATAATTGGAATATGCATCAAATGGATGTCAAAAATGCCTTCCTTAATGGAGAACTTCGATAAGAAGTGTATATGAGACCACCACCAGGAATGGTTCATTCTCCAAATCAAGTATGTAAGCTTCGTAAAGCCTTGTATGGACTTAAACAAGCACCACGAGCTTGGTTTGAGAAGTTTTCTAATGATATCCTTCAGTATGGATTCAATCAAAGTGCTTATGATTCAGCAATGTTTACTCGATCAACTAAGAAGGGTATGGTTATTCTCCTCTTGTATGTTGATGATATGGTTATCACAGGTGATGATCTAGAAGGAATTACTGCTCTTAAACTTCATCTTAGTTCATGTTTTGAAGTGAAAGACTTAGGTTTTTTAAGGTATTTTCTTGGTATCGAGGTCGATAAGTCATCTGATGGTTATTTCATCTCACAAGTAAAGTACACCTCCGAAATTCTTCAACGTGCTGGGTTAACAGATAGTAAAACTGCAGATACACCTCTTGAACTAAATGTGAAGCTTAATCCCTTCGAAGGAAAAGTTTTATCCAATCCTACATTATATCGTCATCTTGTGGGAAGTCTAAATTACTTGACTATCACAAGGCCAGACATTAGCCATGCAGTTCATGTAGTTAGTCAGTTTATGTCTGCTCCAAGGTCCACACATTATCTTTAGTATTTCGGATATTACGTTATATCAAAGGCACCTTGTATCAAGGTATAAAGTTCTCATCTACTTCTGATCTTTGTCTTCATGCATATTCAGATTCAGATTGGGCTGGTGACATCACAGATAGACGCTCAACCACAGGATATTGTGTGTTTCTAGGAAAATCTTTGATCTCTTGGCGTAGTAAGAAACAAAGTGTAGTTTCTCGGTCTAGTGTTGAGGCTGAATATCGAGCTCTTGCTCATACAACTTCTGAGATTGTTTGGTTACGATGTCTCCTTGAAGATATGGGAGTTCATTTATCAGAACCTACTCCATTGTGTTGTGACAATAAGGATGCTATTCACATTGCCCATAATGACGTGTTTCATGAACGTACGAAACATATTGAGATCGATTGACACTTTGTACGACATCACTTCAAGGAACATACTATTGTTTTACCTTTTGTTCGCTCGGAATTGCAACTCGCTGATTTATTCACCAAAACACTGACTTGACTCGTCTGAGTTTTTGGTTTCAAACTCAACATGTGTGTTGCACCATCTTGAGTTTTAGGGAGGGTATTAATTGTGAATATGAAACACATGTTAGCTTCTAGAATGGATGGCTTCTAGAATGGCCATTATTTTCTTCCTCCCTTATTTCTTCTTCCTCCCCTTTTTGACAACATCCCTTATTTTTTTCTTCCTATCCTTTTTGACAATATGTCTTTTGTAATGTATATAAATAGGTCACCTTGTAAAGAATCAGATACACAATCAATACACAAATTATGAAGTGAGAACCTTAAGTTTTTGTCAAAGCGGATTGAAATGGTTGCAGTCGGTAAAGTTGGTGGCTAAATGGACTGAGATTAATCAGTATAGTTCTGCAATGAATGGAGGTGTTCGAGTCTGTAGTAGCTGGTGGTGATCGATGTAACCCATTGGATGGAGGGTAAGCTGCGAAGCTGGTGAAGTTTGAAGTGGCCAGGGATTTGGAATGGTGATGTGGCTGTGACTGGAAAGGAAGGTGATTGACCAGAGTTGGGAGATGAGCTGTATCGAATGGAACTAATGCCATGGTTTTCGTATGTGGTTGAGTTTGGGAAACAAAGAATGGTCAGGTGGTCAGAGATTTATATGGACAGAAGATGGAGTTTCTGTTGTGATTGGTAGAGGCGAGTTATAAGACAGAAAATAAAGTGCAGTTGGGTCTGAATTTAAAAGTTTGGGGTCCGTGATTGAGTTGGGATTTCTGGAATTTCTACAGTCCAGTTACGAGACTTGGAAACACCATATATGTTTCGAGAGACAACAACAGAAAGGGGAGTTTTTGTTTTGAGGACGGACGCCGCAGACTACAGTTTTGAACAGCCGTGGAGGCAAGAGGAAGAACAAGAGATTGAAGGGAAAGGAACGATTCGGTGACAAGGATTTACTCTTTCCTCTATTTTTCTTGTAATTGTTTTTGTGGGTTTTGAGAAATCCATAGTATGTCTTGCTAGACTTTTTGGTAATTAGGGTTTTATGTGGAAACCACTTGGAGTATTGGCTATTTTGAATTGATTTATTGAGCAAAGACTATTATGATTTGAATACACTAATATTGATTATTTTTTATCGATTAATTGAAAACATGAGTTGTTGCTTCACCGGGTTCATAACTTTATGTGCGTAATCGGTAGTTTTGCAATTATATTTGTCTCATTGTTTGATAGTCCATGCTTGGATTCATTTCTTTGATGGGTTATACTTAGGATAGCCAAATAATATTTGTGAACTAAAATTTAGTTTCGTATTATTTGCTCGCTAACGCAATTTGATGGTGCATGCTTTGGTTTAAACTCTTGATGTGTCATGCTTAAGGCGTCCCTGTGATATTTTCGATTCTAATAAATATAATAGGTGATGTTGTTAGAACGAAAGATAAACATATACTCATAATTATGTTTCATTTTAGTAATTGAATAGAAATAGTGGTGGATACTAAAAAACCTTGGTTACTGATTCTCCCAGTGCAGTTATATTATTTGTTTAGTTTATTTTTTTATGTTATTATTCTTTCAAAAATTCAAAAACATTATTGTTGGTTACTCTTAATTGAGATATTGATTACAGTATTTCCACCGCTCTTCGTGGGAACGACCCGTAGTTTCCTCTGTCTACTAGTTAGACACCGTGCGATTGCGGTTTATAATATAGGTATCTCCGGATCCTATGAGTTCCTCTATATTAATAGATGATTTTATTGCTTCACTAAAGAAAAAGTTTGCAGTGAAAGAGTTAGGGGATTTGACATTTTTTTTCTTGGGATTGAAGCCGTTAGGAACATTGATTTTATTATATCGACACAAAAGAAATACACGTTAAAATTGTTGGATTAAGAAAAATTATTGGATTGCAAGCCCTGTGATACACCAGTTGTCAAATCTAGTAGACTTTCTATTCATGATGGTGTCAAGTTACATAATCCTAGTGATTACAGAACTAATGTCGGAGCATTATAATATATAACTGTTACCAGACCTGGTATTTGCTTTGGGGTGAACTATGTTTCACAGTTCATGTATTCACCTTTTGACATGCATTATGAACTTGTCAAGAGAATTGTAAGGTACTTAAAGGGCACAGTTGGTATAGGTATTACTTTGAGAAAGGTAGATATAACTAGTTTAAGAGCTTACAGTGAGTCTGATTTGGCAGGTTGTCCAGACATGAGAAGATTTACTTTTTTTTTTTTTGGTTCAAATTTGGTATCTTAGTCTTCTAAAGAGCAACCAACAGTTTCAAAATCCTCTGCAGAAGCTGAATACAAATATCTCTTTGTTTCTGCTGCTGAGTTAACAATGCCTCTCATATTTGTTAGCTGATTTACAAGTTATTGTTATAAGTGTTGTTATTGTGTGAAAATACTAGTGCATTGTCCTTGGCATCTAACCCTATTTTTCATGCCAGGACCAAACATATAAAAAATTCAATATGACACTGTCAAAGAGCTTTTGGAAAAAGGTTTCTTGCATCTTCAACACATTTCTTCAGAAAATCAGTTGGCATACATCTTCACCAAAATCTTATGTTTTCCTACTTTTTCAAGACTGTTGCATCAACTATTGGATCATTTAACAGCTTTTATTTCACCTACTTCTACTGTTAAAATTTCAGAAATATCTTCTTAGTGTTTTTGTTGCACTTTTGTTTTGTTCTTTTCTTTTCAACATTTTCAATATGATACTGTGTCCGCCAGTATCATATTTAAGGGAGTATATTATATATTTATGTAAACTTGAGAACAGTTTGTGTGTCAAGCCAATTAGTCAATGTTGACCTAACTTATATTGTATTAGTTTTTATACAACTAATTATTGTCTTTAAATACATTAATTAATTGTGATCCCAATATTATTTTTTTGGAATCTTCAAATTCTCGTGATGTGTGTGAGTTGGTTTATTCAATGTAACGAAGAGAAGGGGTGCAATTATGATTATTATTTTATTTTATTTGGGAGATATAAAGTCACATCATTAGTATAAAACAAAGTTTGGACAAGTTAGCCTTTGTTAGTGGTGGTCAGGATTTGTCCTTGCAGAGATAAATCAAGGGTTGTGGTTCCTCAGACCACTCCCTACATCTCGCACATGTGGCGTTCATTACAATATTTTGAATGAAAAATTAGCACTCAAGTCAAGATATGGAACTTTAAAAATTATAACGGGGAGGTTCGAACCCATGACCTATTGTGTCATAAGAGTGGCCTCTGACCAGTGTTCCACCTTGGTTGGAATTGATAGAAAAGATAAATCAACAGTGGTGCTTTGTTCAACTTAAATACCATAATTGCTTTATTAATTAGTGTTTCACTAATTGCACATGATAAATAATGTATTCATTATAAAGTGTTTCATTAATTAGTGTTTCACTAATTGTTCATAATAAATCACTAATCATTTTTTAATTATAAATGTTTTCTTAATTAATTATAATATTTATTTCTATTAATAAGTAATTTTGATAAATAATATCAATAGACATTTTCTGTGACAATGAGTAGTAGAAGAGATGGAGGCCGAAAGATTACTGGTGGTTAAGGGCGGAGCCAAGCACATTTATATTTATTTTGTTCTTTTATCGTAAAATTGGATAAAAAGTCCATTTTTCACATGTATCCAACTTGCCAAGAATTTTTTCTCCCTCTCTCCTCAAAATCCTGGCTCTGCCCCTGGTTTATGGTGGAAGAAGTAGTGACGGTGAATGCTGGTGAGTGGTGATGGACAATATTAATTTTATGTTTTCGTTACAACATCGATAACATCGTAGTGTGGAAGATGTGGTTGGTTGTTTTTAACACTTTTGATAAATGAAGGTACCATATATTTCAGGGATGATATCATACAACACAATATTTTCATGATCGTAGTTGGATCACCCAAATGGTACCCCTGTTATCTTTGTTACTATATCGTATAAATCATGATTTTTTAATGTTAAAATAAAATTGATTGCAATACAAAAAAGAATATATACGCGGAAAAAATAAATAATGAAACTAATCAATTGACGAAATTTTTCTCAATCTAAACCTCATACATGGCATTTGTGATTGAAAATTAGAATTGCGTCCAACAACCTACATGGGATGGGCGGCAGTGATGGTGGCAGTGGTGGAGTCAAAAATTGACATTGAGGAGGCCTATTTTTTTTTTTAAAGAAACATGTAAACTTTGATGGACTAAACCATAAATAATATGGACAAAGTACTATTTATAAAATAAACTAAAAAAAATATGTAGTTATTAAAATTTTAAAGGGTTAGAGCCATGTCAGTCAACCCTTGGCTCCGCCACTAGGTGGTCGTGGATAAAAAAAGTGGATTCAGATGGTTTTATGGTGGTTGCGGGTATTGGTGAACAAAAACATATTATGCTAATTTCGTAACGCCATAAAATGTGTAATGTTATATTATAAAGTATAAAACGTGGTTAATCATTCTAATGTTAAAATAAACTCGATAAAACACATGTCCATTTTAAAAAATTGGTGCAATCAATTACGATGTTATGTAATAACTAAACGAACGATACGAATCAAGATCAGAACATATGAAATTATTTATTATCGATTTGTTCATGTAAAGAGTGGTCAGGATTTGTCCTTGGGAAAGATAAATTTACCACTGGGGTTTGTTCAACTCAACCATTTTTAAACGTTTTATTAATTAGTGTCTCATTGATTGTTCATAATGAATTATAAATTCCTATTATAAATGTCCCTTTAATAATTTAACATAAATACATAATTTTATTAATAAATAACTTTACTAAAAACTATATTAATTCTAATGGTGGTAGTGGAAGTAGTGTTAGTATAAGTGGTGGAGGGTGTTTGTGAATGGTGGAGGCGGTAACATTACTATTGGTGGAAGAAATAGTGGCGGTGGATGGTTTTTATGGTGGTGGGTGTTGGTAATAGTAGTGTATAATAATAGTTTTTGCTTTTTAGTGAGTTTTAATCTTCGCAAAACATGCAACATTGTATTATGAAAGATGTAATCGGTTGTTTTTAAAACGATTGATAAGGACAAAATCCAAATATTTCGAGGATGATACCGGAACCTATAAGACAATATGATCATGACTCTTCGATAACCCGTATTATGCAAAGGCAATTGGTGTACCCGCGTAAGAGAACATTATCGCTCTCTCAAGTACTATTACATTATTTTTCCTAAAAGACCATCAATGTCGAGTTGTTTCGCGACAACTACCTACAAAGACAACAACTTTCACTCAATTCCCGATATAAACCTTATTGACCGGGAAAATGTAATTGCATTCTAAAATATTTGTTTGAAAATTATGTTTGTTCATCAAAATCATCATAAAAAACTTTAAATCATAAATCTAAATTTTTCCTCCGAAGTTTATAGAATATTTTTTATATTTTACATTCTCAAATCATGCGACCTCTTGATGACAAATCAACAATATCAAATTACGGATCAATATGTGTAGGTTTCATTCACTAGGTTAGAAGGTAGAGTAGACACAGATGGGTATATCACACAATGCAGAACATGACTGAGAATACTTCAATAATTTGGTCAAGAGATAAGGTCAAAAATTTGAGATTAACTTTCTATAGGACTAATTAGATCGGCTTCGATAGCAGCTGACTAAAATATGGATTAATAATAATTTTCACATAAGACAATTGCAAAACATAGTTTGGCTAACTCTGCCAATGTAAAGAGTGGTCAAGATTTGTCCTTCCTCAATTGCTATGTTATGTGATAAGAAGGTGATACCTAAGATTGAGGTATAATTCAAATCTATTAGATTCATACCATTTACAACTGGATGCCTTGAAAAAAAATTGACGTGTTGTTATTATTATTACAGGCAAGGGATACATTTACATTGACCACACTTGCGCAAATAGCTCACTTTGCAAATGATTGGTGTTGCAAGTACTGTCTAGAATGCAATGAGGAATTTGAGGAAACAAGGCACCAGAAGCAGTGTCCGGAGTATTTTGGATATAGTAACTTAGATCAGATGTAATACTTATGTTCTTTTTTTATTTAGCTTTTCCACAATCTATTTATTTAATAAAAATAAACATTGCAAATACATAACATCAACAAAAATTAGACAAATTACGTTTGACAATAATGGCTACTGATGGTCCGGAAACGGCAAAAGAAATGAATTGTTATAGAAGAATTGTTGGGATATACAACGGATTACTTGATACGAATGAAAGAGGTATAACTATTTCGATTCTGAAATCACATAAAGTTCACAGTAGAAGATGACATCAAGTTTAAAGTTAGTAACAAACATAATACGGCTAACTAAAATGTTAAAAAAATACAAGATATATAAACTTAGAAAGCCTAGGGACTTGAAGAGACCAATTTTGAAAACTACAATCTTAGAAAGCAACGATCCACAATACCATAAAAAAAAATTAATAAATATTCAACGTAGAATATGTCAACTTTTGGTAAAGGATCTATTGACAACCTATTAATTTGAAATAGGATCAGAGAGTACAATATGTGTTCAAGGTTCTTTATGAGGTAATGTATTGCCAGATTGTATTCCAAGTGAAGGTAGGAACATATGGAAGTGACAAAATGTCGAAGACTTTTGAAGTTACCAAACCTTCGTTAAGACGAATTGTTGGGCACAATAATTTGTAGAAGATTTAATGGCAGAGGTTCGCATATATACAATTCCCTCGAAAAGGTAATGGGTGCACATTTTAAACATCGTCATCTAATAGTTTGTGTCATTCGTTCGATGCAAAAAAATACTATTCTCTGCCTATTTGGAGGATCGACAACATGATCATGATAGATGAGTCAGCTGGAGCGAAATAGGAGCATGTGGAGACTTTTATGGACGATATTGGTTAGTTAATTTCACTGAGATGAGCGTTGCTGACGACATAATTCAAAAAAAATATTTAAACTTCCATGTTCATGTAGAGCATTATCTCATTTTAAGCAATAAACCTAAATAAAAAAGTGTTTGAAAGTTAAGATTATATTTCTTTCGTTTGAGAAAATCTCTTGCGGTAAAATATTAAAGGAAAAAACAAAGAAAAATGAGAGGAAAATCTCAACTATTTTTATGACAAACACATATTAAATCATTAGGAGTTGATAAGTATTCGGGACACAAATTATATGATATATTATAAGTGAACCAACATCATGGCCCGTGCCGTTACGGCACGGGTTAAGGGCTAGTAAACAAACATAATGGGGATGCTGGGAAATTAGTATACAATTGTTGTATCTCATTATTGCCTCTAGCAATAAAAAACATATATTTTGTTTGGTAAACCTTTTGCAAAAAACATATATGGTTTTCCCTGATTTTATCAACTGGTATAGATTTAAAAAATTTATAACTACTAGTAGTATCCAATTCCTAAAATTGAAATATCAATTTTCTTAAATTCACACAAACGTTTGTTTATAATGTATGTGAGGGAAGATGCAAGCTCTTGTAAAAAAATTAACTATTAGTTACGTGAAAGCCTTTCATAAAAATTTATCTCCACCCGTGATATTAGGAAGACCAATTAATAAGTCTTTTGATTTCATAACCTTTAAGAGCATTGATTTGACTTCATTATTGAGGATATATAAGAAAAACAACTTATATAGCCTTAACTCTGTAAATAAACATTGCAATTGCGTGTAACCATTACTTTTTTCAGAACAGTTTTTTTGAAGAAAGGGGATGTCACACAACAAACATATGGGATGATGTATAGGACAAGAAAACAGTTTCATTTACAATCCATTGAATCATTAAATTCCAAAGATAAAAACAAAAATTTATATTATTCTGCTTCTCTTCGCCATTTTTAGCTTTGCTCGATGAGGAAAAAAAGAAGAAGCAAAAGCAGAGAAGAAACTTTATCTTTTATCTGCATAAACCTTGTTCAAAATTCAAATCCATAATTTTTAAAACTCTTCAACTCTTTACCTTTGTTCAAACTCTTGCTAGTTAAACTCTTTACCTTGGCTAGTTTCATTTACAATTCAATGGACCATTAAATTCCAAAAATAAAAATAAATTTTCCTGCTTCTTTGAGCAATTTTTGGCTTGGATCCATGAGCAAATAAAAAATAATCAAAAGTATAGAAGAAACTTTATCTTTTATCTGCACAAACCTTGTCCAAAATTCAAATCCATAATTTCTAAAACTCTTCAGCTCTCTACCTTTATTCAAGCTCTTTCTAGTTAATTTCTAAAACTTCCAATTCTTCAACTTTTTTTTTCTCCTCCTCTTATGGAATCAACATTTTTAGGTCCTTATTCAAGGCTTAACAACTAATGAAGAGTAAATTTCTTCCGATGTGGTTAAAATATGAAGGCCAACTTGTTTGTTTTCCCGATAGGGCTATCAATATCGGTTATTATCTTGTAAGAGGACCAATGTAATTGGAGAAGAAGTTTGGGATGAGTTTAATTATGAGAAGAAACCTAAGCATATTTGTAATAAATGTTTTGTATTTGATCATAATAAGTCACATTTTAAGTGTATTGAAGAAGAATTATTAATAGATGGAAATCAATTGAACGAATATTGTTCATAACATTGAAAAATAAGTTGTTCATTACATGTGTTTATTTTATCCTTAATCACATAGAAGTATGAATTTGAAATGATAAGAAGGTCCAGTGAAGATGGTTTTGATGGTCTTTTGACGGGTAAGATATGGGAAAATGAAACACACTTATGTATATTTTTCTTTAATGTACTTATAATGTGATTTATTACACTCACCCAAAAGTGTTCGTTTAGGAATATTATTATTGAGAGATGCCATGTGCTAAGTTTTTTTAACTGAATCTGGTCGTTTTGTGTTATAATGTTTTATTTGTTATCGTCATAGTTGATTTCCATATCCTTTATGGAGAATGCACAACACTGATTTGTAAGAGGATAAAGTAAACTACCATTTTATCCTTTGTTGGAGTAAAGTTTGTATCCCCGTGGATTGCTCGTTTTGAGACTACAAGATAATCTCTCCGTTGGTGAGACTACAAAACAATCACTTAGTTGATGAAGGATTACTAGTGTCACCACTTCATGTTTCCAGAGAAATGTGGGATCTTTTGTTGCCAAGCAATCTGAAGATTAAATTTCAAAAGTTCTGGATATGATTGTCAAACCTTGATAATGCTTTCTTATATCCAAAAACTCCCACGAAGATCGCCGAGGACCATTATTTCTGTAGAAATTTTTTCAGTTGAACTTTATTATGAAAAGCAAATCTAAGCATATTTGCAAGTAATGTTTTGTAGTTGGTCATAATAAAGCACATTGTAAGTATGTTAAATAAGAATTACTAATGATCCCTCCTAAAATCAATTGAGGCTATTTTATTCGTGTCCTAAAAATAAAGTTGTTCGTCGAAAAGGTTCATTTTAGCCTTATAACATGTTTTTTTTCTTCTTTTGGATCTGAATATAATCACCTTACTCATCTGGATCTGACTCAACATGTTTGTTTTTTGAGATAAACCTGCCTAAAAAATTATGAGTCGGTGGCTTGGCTCCATGAGTCAGGAGCATTTTATTCCCGACTCAAATATGTTTGAATCAGGGATTAAGTATGAATCAGGTCGCGAGCTAAATTTAGCTCAAATTATTAAAAAAAGCAATCTGATGCCTGACTCGTTCCCAGTTAGGAGCCGAGTCATATCTAAATGCATAGTCAGCAAAAAACAAACCCTCTTTTAATCACAAAGAAAACTAAAGTTAAAATGATAAGAAAGTCTAGTGGCAATGGTTTAGATTGTCTTTCGATGGGTAATGTCGCAATTATGTGGTGGGCATCAGCTCCATGTAGTGCAATATTGCTTATAAAAGTTTCGTCAAATTGCAATTTGGTTACCTCGCTTGTCCTGGCCATGCAAAAAAAAATTTTACCACTTGTTGATGATTATCTTTATTCCCAAACTCCACTAGAGATGAGCGACATATTTTGATAACCTAGTCAATCGGGTCCATCGTCGACTATGTCACCATTTTCTTAGGACGTACAAATTATACCTATGTCCGGAGATATTGTCACAGTCCAATTTCTCCTCCTAGTGATCTCGAACGGACTTATCAATACTAGGGGGTAGATGATATACCATAGAAGTATCAAAACTAGTTGAACGATTATCACGATTTGCTAGATGAAGATTTCATTTGAGTGAAATGCGAAAATTGGGGGAAGGCATGATGTTTTACATGAGTACTCCAGGATTTTCCAGTCATTGTGGTACAGGTCTAAGTCATGGGTGTTAGTCATTGGCTCGATTTAGGAAACACCTTGTTTTAGAAAGATCAAACTGATTTCCTAAATCAGTTTGCACCTCCTCTAAGTATTTTAGGAATCTGATTTCTAAGTTATATTAGGAATTAGTTCTCTATTTAGGACTTCTATTTGTAGGCAATTCTAGAATATTCCTAGGCCTATAAATAAGAGTGTTAACCCTTTGGTTATGGTATCCTAGTCTAAATTATAGAGGTGTATGAACAAGTATATTATCTAAGTATTCAATAATAAAGTTTATTGCTGCAGTGGAGTAGGAACCTTGCCGAACCACTATAATTCTTTGTGTTCTTGTTTAATTCCGCAATAGTTTTCTGTTTTCTGTGTGAAGTTCTTGGGGTGTTTAGGAAGTAGCTAATCTTAAGCACAACAAACTGGTATCAGAGCCAGTTCTAGGGTTTCGTCTAGAATTAGCTTGTTTGAAGTCAGAAACAGAGTTTGAAGGTGAAGATGTCGAAGTCGATGTCGAACGCAAAGTTTGAAGTAGAGAAATTTGATGGTAAGAACAATTTTACCATGTGGCAATGTGAAGTTCGTGATGCTCTAAGTCAGCAAGACATAGAGGATGCTCTATTAGAAGTAAAACCTGCTGCACCAGAGATGACGGACGATGAATGGACAAAGAAGAATCGTCAGGATTGTAGCACAATCCGTTTGTGTCTTACAAAGGAGATAAAGTACGATGTGATGAGTGAGAATGTAGCTTTCAAGCTGTGGAAGAATCTGGAAGACAAGTATGTAGTGAAATGTGTTTCAAACCGAATCATGATTCAGAGAAGACTTTTCAGATTCAACAAAAAACCAGGTACCTCTATGGTTTAACACCTCGCTGAGTACAATAGATTAATTGCTGATGCACTTAATATTGGAGTGAAACTCGAAGATGAAACCAAAACTTGCTGTTTTTTGGCATCTCTACTTGATTCGTATGAGACTTTCATTGATAGTTTATCGAATAAGATAGAGGATAAGACATTCAAGTTTGATGATGTGACTTCTTCACTTATAAGTTATGATATTAGGCAAAGGGATAGAGATTTGAACAGGGAATCGACTAGTGAGGCCTTGACAGTCAGAGGGAAGTCTGACAAGAAGAATTCAGGTAAATCAAGGTTCAAATTGAAGTCCAAATCAAAGATCCCATCATATGATGAATGTTTTTTTTTTTCATCAGACTGGACATTGGAAGAAGGATTGTCCTAAAGCAAAGAACAAGGACAAGAAGAAGAACTTAAATGCAAACATTGCTGAAATCAAGTCTGGTTCTATTGGAGATGATGAATATGACAAGTTCTCGATGACTGTTCATGACTCCGCACTAGTTGCAGATACAACTGAGTGGATTATGGATTGCGCAGCTTCCTACCATATGTGTCCTAGGAAGGACTGGTTTGTTAAGTTTGAAAAGTTTTATGGACCAAGAGTGTTTATGGGTAATAATAATACCTGTAAAGTTGAAGGGATTGGGAAGATCTGTTTGAAGATGAATGATGGCGTCGTCCAAGATCTTGAAGATGTTCGTTATGTACCAGAATTGAAGAAAAATATGATCTCAGTAGGTGAACTTGACTCCAGAGGGTTCGAGGTAACATTGAAAGGTGGAGTTTTGAAGGTATATTCCAATGGACTAGTTGTTATGAAAGGATTGAAACATGGAAACTTGTATTTTCTGCAAGGAAACACAAGTGTGAGTGAAGGAATTGCAGCAGTATCGGATAGTGTTGAGTCGGACACTACCAAACTATGGCATATTCATTTAGGGCATACCGGAGAAAAGTTTTTAAAAAAGCTGACTTCGCAAGGCTTGTTGAAAGGAACAAAATCATGCAGCAAGTTGGGATTTTGTGAACATTGTGTGAAGGGGAAGAGAACTAGAACGAAGTTTATGACCGGTAAAAGCACCACCAAGGGAGTTCTAGACTATGTTCACACAGATGTATGGGGACCTTCGAGGACTGCATCCTTGAGAGGTAGAAGATATTTTATCTCCTTTATAGATGACTTCACCAGAAGAGTATGGGTGTACACCATGAATAGAAAGGATGAAGTATTTGGAATATTTTTGAAGTGGAAGAAGAAGGTTGAGATGAAGACCGGCAGGAAAGTGAAGGCCTTAAGATCAGACAATGGTGGTGAGTTCAAGTCTGATCCATTCCTGCGAATCTGTGAAGATGAAGGCATTGAGCGTCATTTCACAGTAAGTGAGACTCCACAACATAATGGGGTGGCGGAGCGCATGAACCGTACATTACTGGAGAAAGTACGATGTATGTTGTCTAATTCTGGATTAGGCAAATAGTTTTGGGTTGCAGCTGTAGAATATGCGTGTCACCTAGTGAATCGATTGCCAACAGCGGCACTAGAAGGTAAAACACCGATGGAAGTATGGTATGGTAAACCAGTTTCAGATTATGAGATGTTGCATGTGTTTGGTTGTCCCTCTTATTACCATGTAAGGGAAGGAAAACTTGATCCTAGAGCCAAGAAAGCTATTTTCGTAGGTTTCCAATTAGGAGTAAAAGGATACAAGTTATGGTGTCCCGAGTCGAAGAATGTAGTGATAAATAGGGATGTTACCTTTAATGAGACTGCAATGTGGAAGAATGAATCATCTGAAATAGAAGTAGAAAGTCGGAAAATAGTGGTGTTTGAACCAAATGAGAAACCAGCGAAGTCTTTCCACATAGACGACAATTTGGAAAATGAAGGTTCTGATGAAGACTTAGAATTGGGAACAATTGATGGTTCAACCCAAGAACCAGAGGTACAAGTAGAAGAAACGCGACCTGAAGTACCGGAAGAAGCTACATATTATGATAGTATTGCTCATAGGAAAGAACCAAGAAATACTTGCAAACCAGATCAGTTTGGAGATATAGTTGCATATGCATTAACGATTGTAGAAGAAGAAATTCCTACCACTTTTAAACAAGCCGTCAAGACATTTTAAAAGGTGTAGTGGGAGAAAGCCATGAGTGAAGAGATGGATTCTCTTGACAAGAATGTAACTTGGGAGCTGGTGGAGCAACCTAAAGGAGAAAAATCAATTGGATGCAAGTGGGTATATACAAAGAATGAAGGATCTCCAATTACAAGCAACGTAAGATACAAAGCAAGGTTGGTAGATAATGGCTATGCGCAAAGGGAAGGGATTGAATATAACGAAGTGTTTTCTCCAATGGTAAAGCATACTTCCATTAGAATTTTACTTGCTTTGGTGGAGCAGTTTGATATCGAACTTGTACTACTCGATGTGAAAACTGCTTTCTTATACGGTGACTTGGAGGAGACGATTTATATGAAGCAACCTGAGGGGTTTGAAGTAGAAGGTAAAGAAGATTGGGTATGTAACTTGAAGAGATCGTTGTATGGCTTGAAGCAGTCTCCAAGGCAGTGGTACAAACGATTCGACAAGTTTATGAAGACACAAAAGTACACAAGCAGCAACTATGAATCTTGTGTGTACTTCAAATAGCTCCAAGATGAATCCTTTATCTACTTACTCTTATACGTAGATGACATGCTTATTGCGTCTAAGAGTGAGGTGGAGATTCAACGATTGAAAAATCAGTTGAATAGTGAATTTGAGATGAACGATCTCGGTGAAGCAAGGAAAATTTTGGGCATGGAAATTGAGAGAGATAGGAAATCTGACACTATCAGTCTTTCTCAAAAGTCTTATTTGAAAAAGGTATTGAAGCGTTTCAGTTTAGATGACAATACTAAATCAGTGACACAACCTCTAGCTCGACACTTTAAATTGAATGCTGAACAGTCACCAAAAATAGTGAAGGAGCGGAGGTTAATGGCTGAAATACCATATGCAAGTGTTGTTGGAAGCCTTATGTATGCTATGGTATGCACTAGGCCTGATATTTCACAAGCTGTTAGTGTGGTTAATAGATATATGCATAATCCAGGGAAGGAACATTGGAAGGATGTGAAGTGGATTCTTCGGTATATTCAAGGTACCGTGGATGTTGGATTGAAGTTCTCACGGAATGAGAGAACTTTTTGCAAAGTAATAGGATACTGTGATTCCGATTACGCAGGTGATTTGGACAAGTTTCGGTCCACTACTGGGTATGTCTTTACAGTTGCGAGTGGACCGATAAGTTGGAGGTCAACCTTACAACCAACAGTAGCATTATCGACAACCGAAGCTGAAGATATGGTTGTTGTAGAAGGTATAAGGGAAGCTGTTTGGATGAAAGGTTTGTTTGAGGAGTTGGGGATTCAGCAAGAGCAAGTAAGCGTGTATTGTGACAGTCAAAGTGCCATACACCTAGTTAAGAACCAAGTTTATCATGCTCGAACAAAGCACATCAATGTAAGATATCACAAAGTACGGGAAATTGTTGAAGAAGGTGAAATTCTGCTGGAAAAGATTGGAACTACCAACAATCCAGCAGATATGCTTACCAAGGTGGTGACGGTAGAAAAGTTTAGACATTGTCTAAACTTGATCAGCATTGTGCATATTTGAAGACACCTTAGGGTGTAGTAGTGATGTCAAGCACATGTGAAGCCTAAAAAGGGAGTGAAGAATCTTTATGATGAGTGAAGAAGTGAAGCATCTAAGGATGAGTGAAAGCAACGAAAGTTTGAAGGAAATGAAATGTCAGATTTCATGGCAAGGCGGAGAAATTATAGAATAGTGAAGTTGTCCTGAAAATCTTGCCAAGGTGGAGAATTGTTAGTCATTGGCTCGATTTAGGAAACACCCTGTTTTAGAAAGATCAAACTGATTTCCTAAATCAGTTTTCACCTCCTCTAAGTATTTTAGGAATCTGATTTCTAAGTTATATTAGGAATTAGTTCTCTATTTAGGACTTCTATTTGTAGGCAATTCTAGAATATTCCTAGGCCTATAAATAAGAGTGTTAACCCTTTGGTTATGGTATCCTAGTTTGAATTGTAGAGGTGTATGAACAAGTCTATTCTCTAAGTATTCAATAATAAAGTTTATTGCTGCAGTGGAGTAGGCACCTTGCCGAACCACTATAATTCTTTGTGTTCTTGTTTAATTCCGCAATAGTTTTCTGTTTTCTGTGTGAAGTTCTTGGGGTGTTTAGGAAGTAGCTAATCTTAAGCACAATAATGGGGGTATAGGTCCAAGTAAGGGTGGTCTAGTTACAAATCATGGTGTTCTAGGTACAAGTCCTGGTGTACACTCAAGTCTTGGTGGAGGAAGTCAAAGAAGTTTGACAAATTTTTTTATACAAAATGTAGTGGTAAATAGCTCTTCTCCAAATATGGTGTTAGATACTCAAGTACTTAGAGGTGATGAAGTCATTGACATGGAAATAACTCCTGAAGGTTTGTTTAACCAATTGCGAACACTGTGGCTCCTGATGGTGGCTTGAACATTGAAGAAGTTAGGAAATCTACTCTTTATACCCCAATTAATTGCCTCAACCACATCATCATTTCATCCATTTCCATTTCGCGTATTTCAAGATTGCTATCATGTTCCCCTCCGCACGACTGATCCCGTTACTTGCCAAGGTTTTGACGATTCTAATGAGACTCAACCACCAAGTGAGCCTCAAACCAGCTCAATCTCTATCGAATATGCCTACATTATATATTTCACACTTAGGCAATTACATTTGGTACTTTATCATACCCATATTAGGTGCAAAAGTGACAAACTATGACATTTAACTTGTGGATAGGAACCGACATAAGATGGAGTCATTGACAATTCCTCCCTCTCTTTTCCTCATGCTCCTTTCGGTTCCCTCTTTGTTAGACTAGGTCTTATGGTTCTTCCCTGCCATTCCCAAATTCCTTTACACGTCATCTTGGGAAGAGCCTAACCCCGACGACAATTCCCCATTTATATTGCAAACGGCCAATGGTCAGCCATTTTTGTGGGGAAAACGGACAATGATTGTCCGTTTTCAGCTTTATAACCCCATTTACGCAATTTTTAATCCAAAACGAATAACTATTATCCGTTATTTAATAATTTATACGATTTTTAAACAAAATCCCACTTTTTCCTATGCGGATCCCATTAAGTTAAAAGGTTTTTAATCTATTAAGCTAATCATTGCCCGTTTTTCATTTTTTTCAAAATGGACTATCATTGTCAATTTGAAATTTGTACCCGCCAAAATTCCCACTCAATAGAGAACGTGAGCGGAATGAGAGGGAAATAAACCAAGGTTTTTAAAATTTTAGAAAATGCACTGAATCGTAGTTAAGAAACGAATCTTCCATAAACCGGAAAGATTCCTTCAAAGATTCGATTCGTCAGCATTAATACAATATATTTAATGGAAAAAGAATAAGGGTGGGACATGATTCAAACCCTGCACATATAACACCTTTAGATGATTGATTAACCACTGTACTGCGAGTTGTGTTTGTCAACAATACACGTTTATCTAATTTTATATAAGTTTTGTTGGAATTTATTCACTTTCACACTATATTTTCTAGTTTACATGTAAATATAAGGATGACCATGAAACTACGATTCACAATTCAATATACGATTCGATTCTTAAAAATGAAAAGATAAATTATGTTTCGATTCACGATTTAAAAACCTTGGAATAAACCATAGTTTTTGGAGCTGGTAAGAGACCGGGGAGCTCCATAAGACCTAGTCTTAGGGTTCTTTCTTCCTTGCGGGGTGATGCTAATTTGATACCAAAATGGGTATTCTGTTTCAAAAATGATGAAGACAAAAAGTAAAAACCCATCGAGAAAAGGGCATTTATGTAAATTTGCCTTCCAATACAAATACCTCATTCCGTCTGAAATTCTTTACCTACTTCTCTCCCAGGGTCCCAGCCTCTTTCAGTCTCTCGCTGGAGCTTCTTCTGCTGTTCATGGCGATTGGCGAGAGAGGTGAGATTCATGAGAATGAAGTCTTCAATTTTTTTCTTAGTGGTTTTTCTGATTTTGGTTGAGAATGGAGAAAGTTCATTGGATAATCATGTGTGTGGTTTTGGAGATCAAGTACCTTTGTTTGCGAATAAGATTGGTCCATTGAATAATCCAAGGTTAGTTGACCTTCTTTTTACTTCTCCTTCTACAATGTCTCATTGCATTTCTTTGCTTATTCATTGAAATTTTAATTTCATTTTGGCCAAACCTACAATTAGTATGTGTTTGTAATTTGTTCAGTAGAAATTAGGGTTTCTCTTTGTTCTAAAATTGTTGTTAGAGTTCAATTGAATACTTGGTAAGCATTGATTAGTACTGAGTGGCTCTTAACAATATAGAACTGCAAGGATAATTGCTAAACATTGGCAAGAAGTTTAAGGGTTTTGAGCTTCAGTAGCATTTTTTTTTCTAATGTTATTGAGATTTATGGTAATTTTGATTTTGATGTCCTCGCAGTGAGACATACCAGTTCTTCGACTTGCTGTTCTGCAGTCCAGGTTAGGTTCTTTTAACTTCAGTTTAACTGTTTTGTGAATGGTCACCCTGGGAGTCTTATAATGCTCACATTATGATTGGTGTTAGTTGATTATCCAGTTAAAAAAACATCAGTTACCCTGGTAACTGCAGCTTAGTTCTAGCCATCATGTTGAGTAGACATTTTGTTCATCTGAAATATGTATATTTCTTTTGTATCTTGTACTATAAATCATCGATGACGAAATTAAAGTAACTGATAAAAGGTTAAAGGATCTTCTGGTTTAGTGTGAACTTGACATGTGCTCTGTCAGCCAGAGTTAATCTATTCCATTGAACACCCATATAGTGAGCGTGCCTGTTGTATGGTTATGTAGGGATCTAATCAGTTCTTATCTCAGAGCATTTTCAACCAAGAAAGACCCAACTTATCATTTCTTGAATTGCAGATACCATAATTCCCACAGAAGGAATCTCTTGGGGAGGTGTGAAATGGTGATCGTTTGACCAAAAGGGAAATCGTAGAACTTATTTAAGTTGTTGACCGCTAAACATTTAGAATGGAATCCTGTTTTTGTACTGTCCTTGCTATATTTTCTTTAGGTGTAAAGTACTTACAAGAAAGGGAATCGTAGGTTAGATTTTGGTTCCTTCTTCCAAATGCTGGTCACATATCTTTAATAACACTTATGACATCAATGTGGCAAGCACAGGTAATCTCGAAGCCTGGTGTACTGGAAACATATAAGAGATGTGACGCGGAAATCGACGTCCTCGTAAAGGATGAAGGTGGCCTCCATACAGCTTTTTCCTCAAACTACAGGGCTGGGTATTATTTGAGAACTGCTGATGTCAAGGTCGAATTCCCGACAATGTCAAGATTAAGCTGATATCACCTGTTCCACTAGATTCAGGTAGTTTTAATATCCTTTTAAAAACTTTATGGTTGCAAATAATTTCTAGCACTACATCCTTTTTCACCTAGCCTGTCAAAAATAAGTAACTTATCCAATCTTGAATAGAGTGAATACTAGGACTTGCAATCAAAGGGGTAAGACCAAGTGCAAACCATGCAGCAACAGAGAAGGGACATTCAAGAAAAAGATGCAAGGAAACAACAGACAGGGGAGGCTTTGGGAGTAAGCCTAGCAATTATAGTATTAAGAGGTAAAGCATTAGAATAGAGTTTCCAAAGAAAAGAGTGCACTCTAGGCTGGCATTTAAGAGTCCATATTTTGCACTTGGGACTTCATTCATTTGAGTTCAGCATCATCAGCATCCGGATCTGGTAAAGTCAGAATCCTAGAAACAATGTCAGAAGCAACCTAGCAAAGTAGTTATTCGGCACCTTCAACTGCTGTAATTCTTTAAGAAACCTTTGATGTAACTAAAATTGGGTCTGAAATATACATGTATTAGTTTGAATATACCATAATAAAGGAGAATAAGAATAAATCGATAAGAGGTGCATGTGCATAGCAATGAATTAGGTAAGTTGATCAATGTTTTCTGTTAAATTCTGAAAGTGTAAAGCGTCTACTTCATCTTGAAACCTTTTTTTTTTTTTTTGACGCGCTAGGATTTGCGAGATAATAGCAACACTTAAAAAAGTGGCAGAGTGGTGGAAAGTAAAAGAGGGTGTTTGTAACTAGTGGTATAAAATGTTCTGATTTCCCTGATTTGAAAGGAGAGAGAGCTCAGTTTTGGGTTCCAAAATCCCCAATTTGCAACTGCAGTGAAGCATATATTATCCTTAAAGAGGAGGTGTTCGTGGTGGTCGAGACCCGTAAGTTCTCTCTTTCTTGGGTTTATTTTATCTCCCCATGCTTGTAAATTTAGTTAGTAAAGAGTTTTTTTCCCCTGTACCTTCCATGGTGCCATGTGAAACCCTAATTTTAGTTGTCAATTACTTTAGAAGATCATCTTTCTATGAAGAACAGTAGGGAATTCTTATAACTAGGTGCAAAACTAGGAATTGTCGAATGGCTCAATTTCTATATTATATGAATATCGATATTTATTCTTCTCAAAGATGCAACATTTAGGCCAGAGATTCAGAGTGTATTTCCATGAAATTTTCGTCATTTTCTGCTTAATAAACAGTGATATGGATAGACAGGGTGTTTTTGTATCAGTGGTTACCTGAACTTTATTAATTGTGATTCCTGACTTGATTAAGTCAAATTTGAAAATGATGAATTGTGACACCAATAACTGCAAGAGAGCGACTGACACTCCGAGAGCAAGGTTTGTTTTAATCCTTTTATAACGGTCTTCGGTTATGTGGATTATGAGTTCCCTAGCGATGAGATTTGCTTGTTCAGTTCGCAGTTGTGTGGTTTGAATCTTAAAAATTAGTTTCTTTATTTTATGATGAAATGATCCTTCGTACTGTTTAAAGATTGATAAAGGGTAAATTTGGAATTGATAAAATATAATGCTTGGCAATGTTGTACTTTTAACTGAATGCTTAAGCTATGTGTTCCATTCTCCATAGTATCATAACACTGATTGATGCATAGATAGACAGTTACAGCAAAACCAACCCTGTTTATAGGAAGAAAAAAAACCAAGATGAACAATACGTTCAAAAGACGATATATTTCACACGTAATCATCTGTTACAACACAACCATATTATATATCATTTGGAAGTTCCTTCATCTCTTCTCCTTGTTTCCCACCTGTCCACCTTTATAAAGAACGAAGTAGAACTGCCGCCAAGTTTACAGTTGTGAGTCAAAACTGTGAAGCTATGATAACAGTTTTTGTTATCATCAAAGTATAAAAATGATGATAAGAAAATTCTGACTTGCTTTTAGGTATCCAAAACTTAATGGCTTGTTTTTTTTCCTTTTTCTGTTGCTGCCAATAAAAGTCTACTTATTTAAGATGTGAAAGTGTGGTTCTATTCTTGCTTGAGTATCTTTTCTTTTGCGTTCTAATTTTTGCATATTATATACTTAATTTTGGTTTTGCAGTGTTTAAATGGAATGACATACACTGATGTGCCTTGTGCCAATGACAAGAAATCCCAGGAAGTAGATATGAAGCCGCAGGAGCCGAGATACAAAGGATCAAAGAAGAAGAACACGCAATGTGGGAGGCTCTTGGTTTAGCTCCCTAGCGTAGTAATCGACCTCAAGGTAACCGATTAGACAAGAACGAGTTCTCTGAGCTCGTGAAGAGAGGGTCTACTGCAGAAGACTTGGGTGCTGGTCACGCTGGAGCAGCTCAGGTTCAATGTCTTGGCTTTGCTAGGTATGACTTTGGAATGTTACGTGTGGTCTTATTCCAATTATTAACCTGATCTGCTCTACAAATCTCGTAAAATGAATTAGATTTAGTAATCTGTGATTACTTGGGCTGCAATGGCATATGAGAGAATTCTGAGCGTTGCTTCAAATCGCTAGATATGATGGAGGGTTATGGTTATCTTTTATTTACTAGATTGATCAATCATTTGGATAACTTCAATATGAAGTTGCTCTTAGCATCCCTGTAGATTTTTTTTTCCTTGTTCTAATTTTCTTACCAACACATGATATCTTTATACCATATGAGTAGTCGCTTAGTACTTGAAATTGTGATTGACGTTTAAATCAACATCTTATAGTCAGGTTTATCTCACAATGTTTTCACTGATGCTATTTCTCTGTTAATTACAGACCTCCGATAGGCATTTTTGAAGAATCAAGCTCTCTTCCACCCAGCCAAAAAGAGGTTCCCACTGAAGTGGTGAATGAAACATTTGCAAAAATCATCGTCCCAGTAAGTGAAGATGAAAGCCGGAAGAAAGGGCAACGAGAAGAGAAGAGACATGGAAAGCACGAGAAAAGACGTGAAGGTCACATGAATCCGATGACAAAAAGAGTCGCCACAGTGAAGCAGCTCATGTACCAGCTTTCCAAGACGACCAGCAGTAAGGAGCTAATCAATTTTAAACTTTTCGATTAGTTTCTGGTTTTCCTATAAGATAGTATTAATACTTGATACTTTGATTGTTAAATTGCTTGTCTTTGTTTCAACTCAAACTAGTGAAGTGCACGTGCGCTGCACACACAACACCCTGATTATATTAAGAATAGACAAACATTGTTGCATCAAAATAGCTCAGAAAAGAAATATAGAAACAGGTATTTAACATTTTCTAGAAACAGGTGTTTCAATTGAGTCTAGACTTAAGTAGATTTCTTCCGATGTGGTTACAGGTATGTAATCCCAATTCTTTTTTTCGGCAGGACTATCAATATCGGTGATCTTCTAAGAGGACCAATGTAATTGGAGAAGAAGTTTGGGTTGAGTTTAATTATGAGAAGAAACCTAAGCATATTTGCAATGTATGTTTTGTACTTGATCATAATAAGTCATATTTTAAGTATATTGAAGTTATTGGAGGAAAAACATAGAGAAAACCAAAGGGCAAGAGAGGTTCTATTGATGGGGCAGCAGCCATATTACATAGAAGAGTATGCCTTATATACAACCATGGGAAAACCCTAACTACCTAGTTGGGCCGTACACCTATGGGCCATAGGCCCTACAACACTCCCCCTTGTGCGGTCCAATAGAACTTCATACGCAATGCTTCAAATGTAGTGCTTCGAGTGTAATTCTTCAAATGTCGTCCTCTCCTTAATGACTTTTGTCGAAATCAATTGTCTCATTAAAACTTTGACAAGGAAAACCCCAGTGGGATAAAACCTTGGTACAACTATTCACATGTAGTACTTCACATGTGATCTTGTACTTTACATGTAGTTCATCACATGCAATACGATTTTCAAAGATCGAAGAATCTAAGTTAATTGCCTCGTTAAAACATCGTCAGGGAAACCCAAAGGGACAAAACCCGAACTAAAGAAAAAGAGTACAATATTAACTAAACTTCGAACATAGTTGGATGTGTATACGTTGCCTCATTAAAACCTCGACAAGGAAAACCCAGTGGGATAAAAACTTGACGAAGGGAAAAGAGTACAACGTGACAGATGCAAGTAAAAAGTAACATGTTGCAAATGATCACTTTGCTCCGTTGAAGTTGACTAGTTGCTTCACAACTTCTAAGGCCGAAAATCCACGTAGGAAAGACAATAGCCTTACCTAGGAAATTACATTCCCGGTGTTTGTTGTTGTCTCATTAAAAACCTTGCCGAGTAACAAAACCATGTGGGAAAAAGTAACCTCGGTGAAGGAAAAGAGTTCAACACACAATTAGATGCTCCCCCTGATATCAGACAATTTTCATTAGTCTAATGCAGTCAAAAGGAGTTTACCACACTTTACTTTGGTGACTTGAATGTTTATAAGACCCTGTTGTTGATTCTGGAAGTTACGTTGCTTAACAGACTATCGCGTTTCATTTCTTTGATTCAAATATTTTCAGTAATATCAACGCAATATTTATGTCTGCAATGTTTAACATACTTAATGTTTTTAGTGTTGTCTCGCTAAAAACCTTATCGAGTAACAGAACCCTTTGGGAAAAACTATTCTCGATCGAAGGGAAAAATAGTACAACACAGCTTCAATTTCGAAGTAAAGTATGTCGACATCATATCCTTGGATCCTCCCCCTGATGTCGGCATCTCCCCCTGATTACTTTCAGAGTTGTTCCAGACAGTTCCTTTAGTCATGTACTTTTCGAAACTGAATATCGGTAATAACCTAGAAAATAATCTACCATATCTCCTTCTGATTACATTCGTTGGAGAAGAGATTATTGTTCTTTCATAATCAACAACTTTTGGATTGCTCTTTCATTAGCATTCCTTTTAATGTCTTTGCAAGGATAAATCAAATTTATGTCAATGGTTACTTTTAAGTACATGATTACATTCACTATACCATTCCAATGACATTGCGTTGGCGCTGAGCTATATCTAGCTAACAAGTTCCTTGAGGATGCAAAATTTTATCGAGTACATTATTATACTAAGTACAACAATGCGTCTATTGTACTTAGATATGGGAATTTCATCTCCCAACACATCTTCGTCATCTTCCTTTATACAAAATGGTCACTTACTTACATTTGAACCTCGACTAATCATGGGAGTGCTATCAGGATGCATGTCTTTGTTAAATTGCCTGACAACTTTAGACAAATGCAAACTGGTGGAATAATATACCACAAGCTCAGTATTCGATCGAGCTTTCCCTAGATTTTTCATCTCAAATTCGGATTTTAAATAGCTTTTAAGGTCTCTTATTACATCAAGAGTACACATCATGTTTGTAACATCAACATAAATAGCTACAATTACAAATCAGGAACTTTCTTATGAACACGCAAGGAAAAATTACTTGTATATCCCCTCCAAATCAAATAGCCACTTAGACGGGTATACCACATCCGCCTGATTGCTTGAATCTATAAGTGAGCGTTTTATCTAACTGTAAACGCACTCTGTGGTTTAGAGTCATTTGATTTGGGAAACAAAAGTCTATCAAGTACTTTTGTAAATATCTTATATCTCTTAATTCTTTCAGAGATACGTAACAACCACATACATATGCTGCATTTCAAGTCCTTTTGAAATTACCAAGCTAACTAAGTAGCAAAATGCTATAATGCTCATTACAACAAAGTAAACAATTCCAGGGATTTGTGAGATACCTCGCACCACAAGGAGAGTCTTTATACCATTACGACTTCATTATTCTCACTGTGCTTTGTGACAAATAATCATGTATGTCCACAGGCTTTACACTTGGTTGGTTAGCACTACCACACCAAATACCTATATATTTGTCAAAGAACTAAGTTCTACCTGGATTGTGTAGGCCAAATATGCTATTTATTTGAAATTAATCAAAATAAAGCATGGTTCGATCTCATTGTGCTCTACTTATGGAGCAACTATTTACGGATTATATCATCATTGTTCACGCATGATCCTTCCATTAACTCATGTGCATTCTCATAATCCGTCAGGATTTTATTGCTCTCTAGAATCATTTAAAACTTCGGAGCGTCCTCCAGTTTGATTCATGGACATATTCAGAGAAAATCTTATGAGATGATTTCTGATAATATAAATAAGTTGTGCCTTACTCACCTACTTCCTTTCTAGGTGAGGATTGATCGAACGAAATGGTATCTCCAACTTCCTTTATGGAGCCACGGCCTCAACCACACTTCCACTGAGTGTAGTTACAACACCTTAGTCTATGGTGTACCCCATATTGAGGATTTCTAAACTTGCATGAATATTTGCAGCTGGTATGTGTGATCTTGTCACTTTAGCAACATCAGTGTGCATTCTGAAAATTGATTATTCTTTGTCACTTCACATTTACATTTGTGGAGTACAAGAATCAATATGAGACACAGTGGGAACACACCACGACAATTCATGTCGTTCCCTTAGAAAATACTTTTTCTTATCTCCCCCTAACGACGGGAAGACTGTCTCATTAAAATGACAACCCGCAAATCTAGCGGTAAGAGATCTCCTGCCAAAGGTTTTAAAATGCGGATAATTGTTGGGAACTCATTTCCAACATAACTACTTAACAGTTTTGAAGACCCATCATAGTACGATGTGGAGTCGTAATGGCACATATATAGTGCAACCAACAATGCGTAAGAACACGAATGTCAGGCTTAAATCCAGTTACCAACTGGTACGCATAAAAGGTTGACTAATATTGGGTTCTAAAACGAATTAAGTAAAGATGCGTCAATATTGCATATTCCCCAAGCAGTTAAAGGTAGGTTTGTACGCATAACCATGCCTTAGGCAGCATCTGTAACCTTTTATGATAGCCTTTGCGAGACCTTGGGGTATAGGATAATATGCATTTGATCCTATTAAACATGCAATAACCATCAAGTCCTTTTGATGTACACTCTCGAGCATTTACAAGGGGTGGTGAGCCCTTACATGTAAAATATGTGCTAGTAGTTTTCCAAACGCAAATTTCTTTGGAACTATAATTAGTCCAAAATGTCAAAACATTCACCAGATCCATCAGTCACATCAATGGTCCGCATTCTGCATGAATATTTTTTTTTTTAAATTTCACCTTGTTATCTTAGTAATATGGATTGTTTACCATTTGCATCTTAGGATGGTCTCGATCCTGTTTTACTGAAGACTTTGTAAAATGAGTGATATGCTCTCTTACTTAAATGCATAATCGGAGGGAGGAGGAGGTTGTGCATCTAGTACTTTAGAAAACACTTATTGAGAGATATGTCGTGACTTCGCATTCTGTCAATCTTTCTTCCGTATTTGTTCACTCAAATAAATTGATGTTCGTATGAGTCCTTTCAAAACAATCATCATGTCACAACCAAAGTTTCTTTATGGTTATGCCCAAAGCCTGTGTGAGTCAATTTCCAACATTTCATCGTTGGAATCAATATGGATTCAATAATCCAAATATTATAGTGAATTACATTGCACTAGATTGACTCATTAGTTTCTCTAAAATATATTTCCTTCCAAATATATTAGAGGCATAAAAGATGCAATCAATTACATTCTCATCACTGTGAGTTTCCATATGATATCCACTCTCATGGGTTTCTTTGGAATTTAACAAGGTGACTAGCTCTCAGTACATATAGAGCTTTTGTGACTTTGTTTCATCTTGGAAACAAATTTTGAACAATGCTTCGCTCAGTGATCCAATCATAGTAGTCATATTATAAGGAAGTAGTTCAACAACTAGTTTAAATTCCTTAAGATAATGGAAGAAAAACAATTATGAGTTAGACACTTGGGTCTTGAGAGTTTTAGCAGGTGGTGTGGCCTTATTACGTAATAAAAGTGGGATTCAATTCAAGTACTTTAGAGTGAATATATATTACGTGTCACCCAATATATCTCAAGTTCTTTAGAGAATTTATGTCTCTTGTTTTCATTCCATAAGTACAGACATTGGATTCAGTTCAACTGAATAAGATAGTCAATTGGCTAGGCAAATTTCTTGTTGCCATTAAAGTTGATGTGAAGATTGGTTGCTAATATGATACACACATTACATTGTATATACCAATACCTATGACCAGGTGCATTTCCAATTTTTCATTTATGATGGAAGCTAGAATTACATTTTAGCTTCATCCCATGATATATATGTCCCTTTTCTTATGCTTTATATGAGTCATTACGTCTAACCCTTATTACTTTTGGGTTCTTTCCATTTTCATTTTTGCTACATTTAGCTTAATTTGAGAAATTTCTTTATCTCAACAGGCCAAGAGAATTTCACTATACATGTCAACCAATTACTTTAGGCTGAATAGATCTTACTAAAGATAGTTCTCTTGTTGTCATACTTCAACATATACTGGTTCATTAATATCATGGATGAAGAATAAAAATGAAAATTTTCTGACTCATATCACCTTATGTGAGTTCTTCCACAAAAATTGGAATATAGGTGATTTTATTTGCAATGTATCATTTGAAACTATCGACTCTTTAATAGTCGAGCCAGCGGATTGCATCCCACAGAACATTTCAAATTTGGGAAAATATCAAGTATCCAATAATGGTGCTCAAGTACTTATAAGCCCCAAATGAATACGTTGGAATTGAGTTGGTACAACCAATTAAACAAAATACCCCATTCAACTATAGCCAATATCATATTCAAGTGAACAAAATAACATTAAGACCGAAAATTTTTTCTTAATGATCGAAATTAACGGTCATAATTTAAGTTGACCGTTTATATGCTATGGACTTATCCTAAGACAAATAAAAAAAAATAGAACAGAACTAGCATGTTCTATAAAATAAAATAAAAATAAAATAAGCCATAATGTATTCAATTTAAAAACCCAAATTGGTTACTTTTTTTTTTTTTTTTTTTTTTTTTGAAGAGAAAACCTAAATTGGTTACATACCTTAAGTAAGCTCTGGTTCCCAATATACGTGTGTAGCCAGAACAGCTTTAGTCATAGTCCAGAACCAAGCTGGAACGGAACATGATGGGATAGCCAGAACCAAGATGGAATGGAACAGGACGGGACCACCAAGAACCAACACGGAACGGAACAGGACAGAGTTCCGGGACAGGACAGGACAGGGATCGAGCTGGAACGGAACGCAGAACGGGACAGGCTGGAATGGGACAAGGGATTTTCCATCTTCTTTCTCCTCGGAAGCGTTAAGAAAAGTTTCAGAAAAGAAACATATTTTCTTTCGCCCCAGATTCCCTCTCCGCATCAGTACATACACATATTTATTTAATTTAATCAAATCAAATCAACTTAGCTTGACAAATCAAATTAAATTAACTCAAATCAAAATCAAATCTAACTTAGCTTCAGCTGCGTTGATTGTAAATAGGGGATTCTTTCTTTCTCCATGCACATGAACAGACGGGAGATATGCAACTTCGATTCACCTCGTTTCCCGTATCAGATCGAGATTCTCTGGGTGACTCCAAGCGGCGGCCACGGAACTAATTTCTTCCCCATATTTGTAACGGAAGCAGACGACATCAGGATCAAGCATGGACCATATACGGGATTGGAATTTCTTCCCCAAATTTGTTTTCACTACCTGTTGGAATTTCTTTCCCAAATTTGTTTTCACCACCAACAGGTGAAACCTCTGCGCCTCAAACAGGAGGAACCCAAGCAGACGAACATGAGATTTTCTCCACGAACAGGGGATTGAATAGGACCCAAATCTAGATCTATAAATTTCCAATTACAAACGATTGATAAAAAATAAAAAAAAAACCGAAGAAAAGGAAAAAAAAACTTTTTTTTTTTTTTTTAAAGCGCAGGGAAGAACTCGTGCTGATGACGTATTGGAGGAAAAACAGAGAGAAAACCAAAGGGCAAGAGAGGTTCTATTGATGGGGCAGCAGCCATATTACATAGAAGAGTATGCCTTATATACAACCATGGGAAAACCCTAACTACCTAGTTGGGCCGTACACCTATGGGCCATAGGCCTTACAACAGAAGTAGAATTATTAATGGATGAAAATCAATTGAAGGAATATTGTTCATAGCATAGAAATAAAGATGTTCATTACATGGGTTTATTTTAGCCTTAATCACATAGAACATTGAATTTGAAATGATAAGGTCTAGTGAAGATGGTTTGGATGTTCTTTTTTTCTTTTTTTTTGAAAATAAGACTTATATTACCTGGTTTAATTGGGGGCATTCAAATTAAATGGGGGCAGACACTAGAAGACAAAAAAAGGTCACCCAAACATAATTTGAGCCACCCCTTATCAAAATAATTTCTAAATGGCTAAAATGCCCCCAAGTGATTAGACTTAATATTTGATTAAAGTTAATTAGATTTAAGTGAGGTTTGATTAACATCAGATTTATGGATAAGAAATTTGGGTTTTTTTTTTTTTGGATCGAGTTTTTTTGTTTTTAGAAGAAGAAGAGAAGTTTTGAGAGAAAAACTAGGGTTCTTTGAAATGGGTGATTCAAGTGGAGGAATTGATGTTGGTGAAGATTCAAATAACAACAATGATTGTGTTGATGGTAAGATTGTGTCAACTAATGATATGGATTGGATGTTTGATGAAGATGAAGAGATGTTAATAGAGGAAGCCATGAATAATGGTGCAAGTGAAGATCCTATTGCTCCAAATGAAGGAACCAACACTCAAAATGAAGAACCCGAAGCTCAAAACAATTAGGTAAACCTCATATACTCTTGAAATCGTTGAAAGGTGCTCCAAGTGGTCCATTCATGGTCACCATTGAAACACCCAGTGTGAGGGTCGGTAGTGGCGGGTTTTTTATTCACTAACGATCCTAAAGAGTCGTCAGTTTGTTTACACCAAACCTGACGACTCAAACCTGCAACTTTTCCAGGTTATGAAAAATCGTCAGCTTGGTGTGCTAAAAACTGACGACTCTCTTTGGTACTTCAACAAGAGTTGTTTGTTTACACTGCAACGACGCTTAAACACAATGTCTGTGGCCAATTTTTTATTTTATTTTTGGGGTTTATGGTCGTCACACCTTTATTCATCTTAACTGACGACTCTTTCTTTTTAGTTAGAGTCGTTTGGTGGATACCAACAGGGTCATTAACGTACAAGAACCGTCGTTAGGAAAGGGTCGTCGTCTTCATACTAATACCCAAACGACTCTAATCTAGGTCACCAGAATTGCAGTTTCAGAAAAACGGTCGTCATCTTCAACCTAACGAATTTTCATACGTTTTACATGCAACTACAGGGTCGTTAGGGTTTTAACATTATGAATCTGTCGACCCTAACACTGTAACTTCCAGTTTTCGGTTATCAGACTGGATTTCACAATCAAAACACACCAAAAACACACCAAAATATGGAATACAAGTTGGGTTTTATTCACACGATTACAAGAATCGGATGAAGAAATCGTTTTCTTCGAGGGTCGTTAATGGTGGTAGTGGAGAAGATGAAGAGGAGGAGGGAAGAAGATGAAACGAGAAGAAGTGAAACTGATTTTAGAATTTAGGTTTTGTTTAGGGTATAAATTAGGGGTATTGATTAGGGTAGTTAATTAGCCTTTAACTGATTTTTAAGACTAAGGGTAAAATAGTAATTTCAAAGGAAGATTAATACACCTCTAAAAATAATTGGGTGCAAACAAAATGTCATAGCCCCCAATTAAACCAGGTTATATTAATGGGAATTTGTTGCTCATCTTGAGTTGCTCTTCCAATGGCTGAATTTGTTGGATTAACAATGGCATGACAAGAAGCAGATACAATATTGTTGGAGTTACAAATATCATAAGCTTTGGAAGTGTCAAAGGCAATTGCAGGAACTAAAAAACATGGAGAATGATCAGTCCAAAGAGTTGTTGATCGCTGTCGTAAGCGTCAAAAATAATTCACTTTCTGACTCAACAAAATATGAATGAAGTATAAAGTAAGGAAGAGTTCGTATCCACAAAGAGGCGATTGTTGTTGTCAAATTCTAGTTTCTTAGTAACCAAAAGGAGGGATTTCTGATTTTTGTAAAATAAAAGTAAAATAAAGGCAAAGTAAATAATTGGAAGTAATCAATGAGAGAAAGATATTGGTCAAGGAATTCATCTTCAATCTTAAACATGTGCTTCCATATATGATTAGAATTACAATAAAATCTCTTTTATTATTAAAATCCTAGAATATCAAGAGAGCAAGATAATCTAATAATTTCCCAAGTTAATCAACACACACATTAGAGTTGCGTATGTGAATTCTACCTAAAGAATAACCTAACGCCTTGCACTAATCAAGTTCAATTCCCAGGAGCATTAAGTTTTGGAAATAGGCTAATCAATGCAATTGTCATACATTGCGCATAACAATTCGGACAATGGTTAAACTCCACATATGATTATAAGAGTGTATCACTACAAACTATAATCATATCATGCTACTTGTATTTGGGGTTATCGCTCGATGAAAAACCCTAAAATAGCTATGGACAAGATGCAAGTTCAATTAATTGGCCACTTAACTAAACAAACATCAAAACCCTATCACAATACATCAATCATGTGATATTAAAAACAGTAGAGATATGAACGATAATCAAGAGAGAAACTAATGCATTAATCGAGCACAAGTTTTAGAAATAGGACTACATCCTTAACCAATAATATAAGATTTAGATACTCATATCTATGTAGTTCATCATAATCAATAATAATGAATTAAAGAAGATGAAAAATAAATACGAAAGCAAACACTAGTTTCAGCTCTCTCCTTAGCTCCAAGAATAATACGTGATCCCAAAAGTTGTAGAAAACTTCCTTTTTATAGCTCTTCTTGTTCCAAAATTAGGTTTAGTCTTCAAAGTCCATTAGATGAAAATCCACCAAGCCCACAAGTGAGAAAAACCCATGTAGAAAATCTGTCCGAAAAGTGGTCGCCGGAAAACTGGGTTTTTGGCCGGAATCCGGCACCGGACCGGAGCTCAGGTGGCCAGAAAAGTCACACCGGTCAACGAGTCAACTGAGTTAACTCGGGTCAAGCACCGAGTCAGTGAACCTGATTCAATCAGATCATGAGTCACATGCCAATATTGTTGCAAATTTGCACAAGCCAAAAACTGTAGTTGCACCATCATAGTGCTTCATCATCAGTGCACTTCCATCCATGATGGCTAGACCTTCCTGGCACATCTGCAGCATCACCTTCACCAGCTACTACCTATAATATCATCTCATTACTCATGCTAGCACCAACTTCCATTGCATCGATATAAACAACCATTATGCAACTTATCTGCCTCATTGTCACTTAGACACTAATTACTCCAGTTACACCAGCTCACTGCAATACCAGCTGACCACTCCAGCTAAACCTTCTTATTTCTTCTTTGTTCAATCTCAAGACAGTCTCACCATAATCAGCAATACTACCAAACCCCTTTCTTCAGAGCATTCAGTCCACATCAATCTTGACCTGTATCACCACTTAGATGTTTCCATCACCATCAAAGCCACTTGACTTGGCCATCTATGCATTCTTTCCTAATCATTCATCTATAATACAGCCACAGCCACTGCACCTGCAATGTCATTCCAAGACCACATACGCCTGAACTGCCTCCAATGCTTGACTTCGAACCCATCACCATTGTTTCAGCATCATTACATCTCTATCTTGCGGTTCCATTCTCTTGGAATCACAACACAACACCTCCAAGACCAAATCCTTGTAAAACATACCACCTTGTTTGTTGTTTCGTGCTTTCCTGAGATGCTCAGAATTCTTGTCCTTGCCTGCAATATCATTACCACCACCACGAACAACCATTTCTCCAACAACTCAGCTGAACTTCCAATTCTATTGCTGCAGTTTCACTAGATATTGCTTCCATTGCCGTTTTCGGCATTATAACACAGCATATTCGCAAATACCAACATCACATAAATCCTAGACCTAACTGTCTCCAATTGCAACCACCTGAGTCATCACAAATGCCGCAACCTAACCACTCCGCACCTGCAATTCAGCTTCACTAATTTCTTTATGACAGCATCAACAGCTGCAGCACTTGAAACTGCATCCAGTTCAAGTGTACTACCAATCATGGCAACATATTCCCTGTGACAATCAACTTCCATTTGGACAACAACATCAATACTTCAAAACTCCAATTCCGGCAACATAACATCATGACTCCTTGATCTGCACCTCTAGCCACCTTACAGTCCACCTGCAAAAATGCATCACAACCTGCAATTAATTTTTAATTCAGTTGCCACCTGAACTGCAACATTCCATTCACTCTGCCATTCATTGTGACACAACCACCACCAACACAGATCAAAAACCAGTTCCATTACCTGTTGTTCATACAAACTAACTTCCTAGCCATTACTTATAGCTCCAGTTAACTCCTGCAGCTGAAAAACCCATTCATTATCAGTCAAAACAGATTTGAAAACCACTCTCAATATTCACTAATTTGAGTCCATCCGTTGCCATCTCGAAATCAAAGACGAATCCATTGTTATCACTAGCATCCACCATCAATTCCTCCTTCTTGAACTCGAATCGGAATCAAGGAAACAACTACAAACCCTGGATTCAATTTAAGCAATCCACCAAATCTCGAGTACTCATCATTCCTATACAACCACGAACCCAGCTGTTACTTCAATTTATTGATTCTATCTTATTCAAACCCTTATGTGGATTCAAACCCTAGTTTCTCCTTCAAATCAATAGTACCTTCTAGATGCTTCAGAAAAAAATTCCACCACAAACCCTATTTGCAGAATCATTAATCTGATCTTCTCAATTTCTTCCTTCAACTGAATTTCAGTGCCGCACTCTCTGGTAAATCACCTCTATCTCTAATCGATTTCATTATTCTCCCTATAAATGGGTCATAACCCATCTTCAATTTCTCTGTGTCAAAATCACACAAAACCCTAACTATAATTTATTCTCTCTAATGGATCCGCCATGGCTTTCTCAGTTTCAAGTAGAGTGAAAGGGAGAAAATGATTGTTTCTCTCTGATTTTTAGGTTTGCTGTAGGAATGGGTTTGGATATGGCCACCCAATGAGGGTAGATAAGGGGTAACCAAATGAAATATTCTTTTTCGGTTCCAGAGAACTGACACGCCCATCTTCGCTCGCCTATGAATTGGTCCTTTGTGCACCTTAGCTGGTTTCAAACATCGCTCGCATGTGAATGACGCTTTTTCTCTTCTCGAATTCTTCCACCAACAATATCCGTCTCTTACTTCTCAGATTCACTTCTTCTCTTCAATGTCTTTTCATCACGAAAGTTGTCATGCTTTTCAAACAAAATTCGCATCACTAAAGCCGACATGCTTTCCAGACAGAGATGAAGAAATAAAAGCAAATAATAAGAAATAATCTGCCTCCAACACTTTTTCCCTGTCTCCTCTTTTGTTTCAAATGACTCCAAAGTACCTAAATACTCAAAAACAAACATAAGATACATATTTTACAAGAAAACTTAGCGAAGAAAGCATAAACAATAGATAAATATTAAGGTGTTTTAGACACCTATCAAATTCCCCCACACTTAGACTTTGCTAGTCCTCGATCAAATCAAACAAAATAATTATAAAACATACATACAACTCCATGTCGTCGAGGCTACGGTCACTTTTAGCATAAATAACAAGCCTTTGAACCCCTAGGTGTCCCTAGTAGACGAGTTTTAGTCTCATGAAGGTTTACAAGAGGTCTGCCTACAAAACCTATATTTCCAACTCCGTCTATTTGTGACAAATCAATGAACGAATCCAAAATGACTACAAGAGGAGGTACCTTGATGCAAATTTAATTCATATATAAGTAAATAAAGCTATAATTAGATAGTCGAATAAACCACAATACTCGGAATCTAACTAACCACAATCACAATGAAAAGATTAAGAAGATGGATAAAGAGGTTGATGTTGGCGAAAATTAACAAGTGATCGGTGTTTCCCATATATGTCTGAAGGTCACCGCCAAGATGAACCTATGCATCCTATTGGATTGAGCTACTGGTCTGAATTCTAGTGTCAACACACTGGCATATACAAGGGAACCAGTGGTCAACAATCTTAATTCTACATCAACTCAACCGGCATATACAAGAGAACCAGGAGTCGACTTTATTCATCAATAATAATATTTCCTTTTTTTTTTTCACTTTTTTTATTTTATTTGACAACATGATTGGATCTTTTGGATCCAAGCGCATGATTCTTGTCAGCAGATTACATGATAGTTCCCTTGGATCCTTCATTCCATGCTTGTTTAGTCGACGGAGACAGGGAGAACACACACATATTGCTATCCAAGTGTCATTTTTATTCCGATTGGTCTAATTGGTCGGTCTCTTTTTTTCTTTTCTTTTTTTAGCAACTCAATCACTTTATTTCATCCTAGTAGTAATAACAAGTCGATGTTTAGTGACCCACCAAAGCACTTAGATAACAATAGATAAATATGGAAAAATAAAAATAGAACGTGATATGGTGATATTCCGAGATATGCTAACAACTATCATATAATTTGTAATTTATGTGCTATGTTCGTCCCTTTAGTTAATTGGTTCCTCAACTCCTGCAATCAAGATGATTCCATCCACTTATATTGGTAGTGTCAACCTAAAGGCACAAGTTTCTAGATTTCAGAGTTCATAAAGCAAATTTTTTCTTGTTTTTCTATTTTTCTAATTTTTTTTTTAACTAAAGGCATAAAACAAACATATAAATGCTCCCCCACACTTAAACTTTACATTGTCCTCAATGTAAAATTAAGTCATTCAAAATAAAGCTCAAGGTGGGAAATTCCGCAAATGATATGCAAAAACAATAAAATAAAAATAAAAAGACAAAGGTAAATATACAAAACCGGTGGGTTGCCTCCCACTTAGCGCTTGGTTTAAAGTCATCAGCCCGACTTGCTCCTTGTTTGCTAAGACTCCTCCATAGGGAGTACTTCCATAAAGTTCACACCTTCCATCATGGGAGGGTTCAAACGACATTGCACTTCCATTGTAGGCTTTGCATTGTCTTCCAAATGGATCTTATGCATACAAATGGCAGGGCTTATACCCTTGATATCAGCGATTGTCCATCCTATGGACGTCTTGTTCTTCCTTAGCACCCTTAAACGTTTTTGCTCATGTAATTCACTAAGCTCGTTAGAAACAATCACATGTAACTCTTCATTATCAATCAAGTACAAGTACTTTAAGTGACTTGGAAGAGGTTTCAATTCTAACTTTGGAGATTTAACAATAGAAGGAACAAGTTTTTCATCATTGCGAGGTAAAGAAACATATGAAATATTCTTAAGTGCAGATTTTTCTAGTAATGAGTCAAGAGAACCAATGGTTTCCTTAATCTCATCACCGTACTCCAAACCATTATCAATATGTGTAGTGATCCGGTTTCCAAAGAATCAGCGCCATTCAACTCAAATATTTGTTGCGCCAATGTGTCCATCACATCAACGGAGAAACAAGAGTGGACATCACTAGGATAACTCATCGTCTCGAAAATGTTGAAACGTATTATTTCTCCATCAAACTCCATAGTCAGTGTTCCCTTGTCAACATCAATAATGGTTTTAGCCATTTTCATGAAGGGACGCCCAAGTAGCAATGAAAGAGACGAGTCCGGTGAACCTTCATCCATCTCTAAGACACAAAAATCAGCTGGAAATACTAGTTGATTAACCTGCACAAGAACATCCTCAACAATACCCATTGGGTATACATTAGAGCGATCAGCTAATTGTAACACAATTCAAGCCTTTTTAAGAGGACCTAAATCAAGTGAATTGTATATTGATGCAGGCATAACATTTACGGATGTACATAAATCCAACATAGCTTTGTTAAATGTAGTGTTACCAATTGTGACGGGAATGTCAAAGCTACCGGGATCCTTGCATTTCAGTGGTAGTTTGTGTTGTAAGATTGACGAAGCATTCTCCCCCACACTTAGCACTTCATTGCCTTTGAGCCTTTGCTTATTGGTACACAAGTCCTTCAACACCTTTGCATACTTTGGCACTTGCTTGATTACATCTATGAGTGGTATGTTCACTTGGATCTAATTAAGAACGTCTAAAATCTCCTTTTCTAGTGTCTCTTTCTTGGAATTTGCAAATCTGCGAGGGAAAGGTAAAGGAGGAACATAAGTAGAAACTGGAGTTTTAGAGTTAGAAATAGGTACCTCAGAAGTTTGGGGAGAATCCTCATTCTTCTCCTCCAAAACAGTTTCCTTTGGTGTTTCCACCTTGCCCGAATCAGTAACTTCGGGTTGCACAAGTTGTGTACCACTTCTCAACGTAATTGCATTGACACCCTCTTTTGGGTTGATAGGTTGAGAAGGGAGTTTCCCACCAACTTGTTCCTTTAATTGGTTCAACTCAGTAGCCATGGAACCCATTTGTGATTGCAAATTCTTTATCGCACTCTTAGTCTCTTGTTGGCTTTCTTTAAACATAGTAGAAATGCCTTGCATCATTGTTTGGAGCTTTGAATCGATATCGGAACCTTGATTTTGCATTGATTATTGTGGTTACTGAAATTGTTGTTGTTGCGGTTGAAATCCACTCGAACTGTTCAAAGTAGGTTGTTGCACCGCTCCTTGCTTATTAGCATAGCTGAAATTGGGGTGATCTCTCCATCCCGGATTGTAAGTGTTTGAATATGGATCATACCGTATTTGATGATTTGGAAAGATCATGTTAGCTTGCTCCAACTCTTCATAACCTTGATGAGAACTTTGTATAACCGCGGCTGAAACTTGTTGCAGCATTGCTGTTATGTTACCCATTTGTTGACGAAGTTCCTCGACCTCTCTCACTTCATTTACTCTCCTAAGAAGCACATCCGAACCACGACTCAAGAATTGTTGGGAGTTTGCTGCCATGTTTTCAATCAACTCTCTATCTTGTGCCACCGTCTTGCTTACTAGTGCACCACCACCCGCAGCGTCAAGAAGATTCCTATCACTTGATTGGAGTCCTTCATAGAAGTATTGGATAATCATCGAGTCACTGAATTGGTGGTGAGGGCAGCTTGCCACCAATCTCTTGTATCGCTCCCAACATTCATACAAAGATTCTCCCACATTTTGTTTCATCCCGAAAATCTCCTTGCGAATTTGAGTATCCTTTGAAGCAGGAAAATATCTCTCTAAAAAGAGTTTCTTCAACTCGTTCCATGTTGTGACACTTCCGGGAGGCAAATAATACAACCAATCTTTAGCAATATCCGCCAAAGAGAATCGAAAAACTTTCAACATTGCACCATCCGCTTCTATATCAGCTGGAAGCATGGCCATGACAATGGTGTGGAAGTCCATAAGATGCTTGTTTGTGTCTTTATTCACCATGCCATGGAAATTTGGTAATTCTCTAAGCAACCCCGACTTGATCTCAAAAGTAGAGTTTGTTTGAATACAACCCTACTGTGTATCCATCTTGTGAGAAGCCAAGTCCTTGAGTGTACGATTTGCAGCATCACCCATTGCTTTTTCTTTTTCTTCTTCTTCAAAAGGTGGTTCTTGTACAACCGGAACCTCTTGGTGGAAAGCTTCGTGTTCTACTTCCAAGTCTTGTTCTTCCGTTATGCCTTGCCTTGGTTGGAGTATTGTGCCTTTTCGAGTAGTTATCCTGCACCTTCGATAATTCCAATCTTTAGAAGCCAGGGATTAGGTACCTGAAAAACAATTCTCGCAAACAAGTAAGAAACAAGACATGAAACGTAAAGCAAGTATGCAAGCAGAAATAATAAAAAGAAACTAAAAACTATATAACAAGCCGAATGCCTCCCCGGAAACGGCGCCAAAATTTGATCGCTGTCGTAAGCGTCAAAAATAATTCACTTTCTTACTCAAAAAAATATGAATGAAGTATAAAGTAAGGAAGAGTTAGTATCCACAGAGAGGCGATTGTTGTTATCAAATTCTAGTTTCTTAGTAACCAAAAGGGGGGATTTCTGATTTTTGTAAAATAAAAGTAAAATAAAGGCAAAGTAAATAATTGGAAGTAATCAATAAGAGAAAGATATTGGTCAAGGAATTCATCTTCAATCTTAAACATGTGCTTGCATATTTGATTAGAATTGCAATTTAATCTCTTTTATTATCAAAAGCCTAGAATATCAAGAGAGCAAGATAATATAATAATTTCCCAAGTTAATCAACACACACATTAGAGATGCGTATGTGAATTCTACCAAAAGAATAACCTAACACCTTGCGCTAATCAAGTTCAATTCCTAGGAGCATTAAGTTTTGGAAATAGGCTAATTAATGCAATTGTCATACATTGCGCATAACAATTCGGATAATGGTCAAAATCTACATATGATTATAAGAGTGTATCGCTACAAACTATAATCATATCATGCTACTTGTATTTGGGGTTATCGCTCGATGAAAAACCCTAAAATAGCTATGGACAAGATGCAAGTTCAATTAATTGGCCACTTAACTAAACAAACATCAAAACCCTATCACAATACATCAATCATGTGATATTAAAAACAGTAGAGATATGAACAATAATCAAGAGAGAAAACTAATGCATTAATCAAGCACAAGTTTTAGAAATAGGACTACATCCTTAACCAATAATATAAGATTTAGCTACTCATAGCTATGGAGTTCATCATAATCAATAATAATGAATTAAAGAAGATGAAAAATAAATACGAAAGCAAACCCTAGTTTCAGCTCTCTCCTTAGCTCCAAGAATAATACGTGATCTCAAAAGTTGTAGAAAACTTCCTTTTTATAGCTCTTCTTGATCCAAAATTAGGTTTAGTCCTCAAAGTCCATCAGATGAAAATCCACCAAGCCCACAAGTGAGAAAAACCCGTGTACAAAATCTGTCCCAAAAGTGGCCGCCGGAAAACTGGGCTTTGGCCAGAATCCGGCACCGGACCGGAGCTCAGGTGGCCAGAAAAGTCACACCGGTAATGAGTCAACTGAGTTAACTCGGGTCAAGCACCGAGTCAGTGAACTTGATTCAGTCATATCATGAGTCACATGCCAATATTGTTGCAAATTTGCACAAGCCAAAAACTGTAGTTGCACCATCATAGTGCTTCATCATCAGTGCACTTCCAGCCATAATGGCTAGACCTTCCTGGCACATCTGCAGCATCACCTGTACCAGCTACTACCTACAATATCATCTCATTACTCATGGTAGCACCAACTTCCATTGCATCGATATAAATAACCATTCTGCAACTTCTCTGCCTCATTGTCACTTAGAAACTAATTACTCCAGTTACACCAGCTCACTGCAATACCATCTCACCACTCCAGCTAAACCTTCTTATTTCTTCTTTGTTCAATCTCAGGACAGTCTCACCATAATCATCAACACTACCAACCCCATTTCTTCTGAGCATTCAGTCCACATCAATCTTGACCTATATCACCACTTAGCTATTGCCATCACCATCAAAGCCACTTCACTTGGCCATATCTGCATACTTTCCTAATTATTCATCTATAAGACAACCACATCCACTGCACCTGCAATGTCATTCAACCACCACCTACTCCTGAACTGCCTCCAATGCTTGACTGCGAACCCCTCACAATTGTTTTAGCATTATTACATCTCTATCTTGCGGTTCCATTATCTTGGCATCACAACACAACACCTCCAATACCAAATCCTTGTAAAACATACCACCTTGTTTGTTGTTTCGTGCTTTCCTGAGATGCTCAGAATTCTTGTCCTTGCCTGCAATATCATTATCACCACCAAGAATAACCATTTCTCCAACAACTCAGATGAACTTCCGATTCTATTGCTGCAGCTTCACCAGATATTGCTTCCATTGAAGTTTTCGGCATTATAACACAGCATGTTCGCAAATACCAACATCACATAACTCCTTGACCTAACTGTCTCCAATTGCAACCACCTGAGTCATCACAAATCCCGCATCCTAACCACTATGCACCTATAATTCAGCTTCACTAATTTCTTTATGACAGCATCAACAGCTGCAGCACTTGAAACTACATCCAGTTCAAGTGTACTACCAATCATGGCATCATATTCCCTGTGACAATCAGCTTCTATTTGGACAACAACTCCAATTACAGCAACACAACATCATGACTCCTTGATCTGCACATCTAGCCACCTTACAGTCCACCTGCAAAAATGCATCACAACCTGCAATTCCTTTTTAATTCAGTTGCCACCTGAACTACAACATTCCATTCACTCTGCCATTCACTGTGACACAACCACCACCAACACAGATCAAAAACCAGTTCCATTACCTTCTGTTCATACAAACTAACTTCCTAGCCATTACTTACAGCTCCAGTTAACTCCTTGCAGCTGCAAAACCCATTCATTATCAGTCAAAACAGATTTGAAAACCACTCTCAATCTTCACTAATTTGAGTCCATCCATTTCCATATCGAAATCAAACACAAACCCATTGTTATCACTAGCATCCACCATCAATTCCTCCTTCTTGAACTCGAATCGGAATCAAGGCAACAACTACAAATCCTGGATTCAATTTAAGCAATCCACCAAATCTCGAGTACTCATCATTCCTATACAACCACGAACCCAGCTGTTACTTCAATTAATTGATTCTATCTTATTCAAACCCTTCGGTGGATTCAAACCCTAATTTCTCCATAAAATAAATAGTACCTTCTAGGTGCTTCAGAAACAAATTCTACCACAAACCCTATTTGCATAATCATTAATCTGATCTTCTCAATTTCTTCCTTCAACTGAATTTCGGTGCCTCACTCTCTGGTAAATCACTTCCATCTCTAATTGATTTCATTCTTCTCCCTGTAAATGGGTCACAACCCATCTTCCATTTCTCTGTGTCAAAATCACACAAAACCCTAATTATAATTTCTTCTCTCTAATGGAGCCGCCATTGGCTTTCTCGGTTTCAAGCACAGTGAAAGAGAGAAAATGATTGTTTCTCTCTGATTTTTAGGTTTGCTGTAGGAATGGGTTTAGATATGGCCACCCAATGAGGGTAGATAAGGGGTAACCAAATGATAGATTGTTTGTCGGTTCCAGAGAACTGAGACACCCATCTTCGCTCGCCTATGAATTGGTCCTTTGTGCACCTTAGCTGGTTTCAAACATCGCTCGCCTGTGAATGACGCTTTTGCTCTTCTCAAATTCTTCCACCAACAATATCCGTCTCTTACTTCTCAGATTCACTTCTTCTCTTCAATGTCTTTTCATCACTAAAGCTGTCATGCTTTTCAGACAAAATTCGCATCACTAAAGCCTACATACTTTTCAAACAGAGATAAAGAAATAAAAGCAAATAATAAGAAATAATCCGCCTCCAACACTTTTGCCCTGTCTCCTCTTTTGTTTCAAATGACTCCAAAGTACCTAAATACTCAAAAACAAACATAAGATACATATTTTACAAGAAAACTTAGCGAAGAAAGCATAAACAATAGATAAATATCAAGGTGTTTTATACACCTATCAGTTGTGTCACATAATTTTCTTCCTTTTTTTTCCAACAAGTCTGCCACCTTGTTGTCTCTTCTATCTACGTACTGGAACCATTTAAAAGAGACTAGTTGTTTAACTGCAAATTTGACCTCTTATAAGACTACTATGCATCGCCAATTCACAGAATTTTCCTTTCCTTGTAAAAACGAAATTGTTGCTTGGTTATCCCCTTCAATTGCCAGATTTTGAATCTTGTGTCTGTTGGCTCATTGTACTTCCTTCAGCAGAGCTACAGCTTCTGCCTCTTCGGCTGAGAGTGTCCTGCAACATCCGCAGCTTGCTTCTTGGAAAGTTCCTGAAGAATTGCGAATAACAAAACCAAAGCCAGCATTAGTTATTTCAGATAACCAAGAAGCATCACAGTTTAGTTTTAAGGTATTCTCATCCGGCAGTTTCCAATAAATATCCTTGATCTGTACAGAGTTGTGTATTTTCTGATTATGTTGTCTATTTTCTGGGTGCCAATATGCAAAGTGACTGGATAGATATTGCAGATGCTAATTGTTGAGGTGTTCTAGTCTTATTTTCAAAAACACTCATGCATCGTTCTTTCCATATGAGCCAGCACTTTGTTGCTGCTAGGGCCATAGATATGGAATTTAAGTTCCCTGCCTGCCATTTATCATAATGTTCTAAGAAAGAATTAACATGGGGTTGTTTAGAGATACTCCCTGTGAAGCCATTGGTGGTAAGCTCCATACAGTATTTGCATATGCACATTCAAAAAACAGATGGTAAGTAGTTTCTTCCACATGCTGACAGAAAACACATTGTCTGTCTTCATCTCTGGCTGCTCCTAATTTGTGTTTTGTAGAGCATCTTGCAAACATTTCCATATGAAAAGCTTTATCCGTTGAGACGTATCCATACTCCATAACCCTCTCTAGATATTTTTTTTAATAATGAGACAATTGGATACTGGGGTTCATAAGTTTTGCATACAAAGATTTGACAGAAAATTCACCATTCTTTGTTAAGCTCCATCGTAATTTATCTTTTTTTAGTTGACCCTCCCTGTTAGCGTATAGATTTATGTGAAGTATTTCCTGAACTTAGGTATTATCAAAAGTTGATTGTATTAATTCCAAATTCCACTTTTTTGTATCTGAATTAATCAATTCAGACACAAATGTTATATTCGAGTTAGACCTATGAACTGAGTTAGCCAAGGTCTACATTCTAGTTGGCACCCATCTATCCTCCCAGATGTTGATTGCTGACCCATCCTCTACTTCCCATATGCTATGATTTTTAATATGTTCTATTCCTTGAAGAATTAATTTCCATATCCATGAAGCGTGAGATTTTTTTTTTGGCATGTAATGCTCCATATTTTTTGAAATATTTACCTTTCACTATTTTAGCCCATAGATCATTTGGCTGACTGACAAGCCTCCAAGCGATTCTACTAATTATAGCTTGATTTACCTTATTAGCTTCTTTAAATCCTAAACCTCCCTGGTCAATGGGTTTACACAGAAAATCAAAAGATTTAATGTAGATTCCTTTCGAATTTGTGTGTTTCCCCCACCAAAAGTCCCTCTGCATATTATTAATTCTTTTAGTTATTTTTTTTTGGAAGAACAAAACATCCCATACTAAAGATGGGCATGCTAGAGATAACTGATTTATTCAGTACTAGTTTACTTGGTTGGGAAAGAATTTTCCCCAGCCAAGTTTTGATCCTTTGTTCCATCTTTTCTATAATATTATCGAAAGTTTTTAGTTTGGATATGTCGATAAAGAGAGGCACTCCTAAGTTAGTGTCCTTAATGTTTATCTTTTTTATTTTCATTAGTCTAACTTTCTTGCTAAAAAAAAGACCTGTTTTCATGAAATTTATTACTTGTCTTGATGCCTTGCTGAAAACTTGTATAACTTCTAACAAATGATTACAACTAGTCAAATCTGCTCTTGTAAACAGAAGCAGATCATCCGCAAAGAACAAGTGCGAGATGGGAGTAGCTTTTGGTGTTAGCCTAATACCTTGAAACAGAAGCAGATTATCCGCAAAGAACCAATGGTTTCAGTGACTGATATCTTCCCTAAACGACTTGTCATCAGTGGTCATCACCATTTGCTTGGAAAATTGTCTTATCAAAGAACTTCTTAATGGAAAAAAAGTGGTGGTTGTTCGTTGTGACTTTCTGGTGGTCTTGTTTGTTAAAAAATAAAGCATCTTCATTGCATATGGAGAAAAATAAATTGGACAAGGAAACATAAACCCGTTGTAATTTTATGGAAGTCCAAATTCGATTTGGAATGACTCTTTTTTCCCAAACTAATACATAAAAGATTTTTTTTTTTTTAAAACCACATATTTTTTGCGAAAATAAATGAAAAAAATAAAATAATATCTACACAAATTTCTTATATATTCTCCACCTATTTAATACATCGAGACGGGGCGGGGCGAATCCCACGCACACCAAATCCAAAATACATTTCCACAGGATAAAAAATTCCTGGTACGTAGCACGGGAACAAATCTAGTCATGTTAATAATCGATACTAAATTGAAGTATAAGTTCACATTGGTCAAATCCAGGAAGTTTAAAACACTTTTCTTCATAGCCTAAAACTTGTCTAACTTATTACCATATCATGTATCATCCTAGTATATACTATTCATACCATGAAGCATAAGGAAGGATATACTGGTACTATGACTTTAAATTTGTATTTATCCAAAGCTTTTGATAGGTTTGAGTGGCCATTTCTTTTAGGAATGCTTAAAAAAATAGGTTTCCCTGAGAAATTTTGCAAATACATTGAACAATGTATTTCAACAACTAAAATTTCTATACTTCTCAATGGCTCTCCCACAAGTGAGTATAATCCTACTAGAGGTTTAAGACAAGGGGATCCTTTATCCCCATATCCATTTATTATTTCCATGGATTACTTATACTCCTTGTTAATGATTCTTCTAACCATGTTATCTCTGGTGTTAAAGCTGCTAGAAATGCACCTGCAATTACTCCCCTCTTATTTGCAGATGATATTCTCATTTTTACCAAGGTTGATATGCAGAATGTGACATGTATTCTTGACACTCTTAATCATTTTGGTAAGTTTTCTAGAAAAATGTTAAATTTTAGTAAGTCTAGTGTTTACTTTAGTAACAACATTAGTCCTTATACCATAACTCATCTTTTTATAGCTCTTGATATGACTGAGATGAAAGACACTAAATAAATATCTAGGTGTGACTCTTTTGACGGGTAGAGATAAAACTAAAGATTTTAAACCTATTATTCAGAATTTAATGCCATATTGATTCCCTTGAAAGTACAAAAATATAAACCAGGCAGCTAAATCTACCATGGCCAAACATGTCCTCAATGGTCTGCCTACTCATCAAATGAGTGTTTTTAGAATTCCTAAAAATACCATTACCAACTTGGAATATCTATTCAGAGGCAATTTTGGTGGGTAAAAGATGATAGTGATCATGAAGGCGTCTATTTTATAGGTTGGGACAAACTTCAAATTCCTAAAGCTCTAGGGGGTTTAGGTTTTATAAATCTTGAACATTTAAATATTGCTTTGTTGACTATAGTATCTTGGAATGCTTGTAATGATGAGACCTCCTTATGTTCTAAGGTTATCAAGGCTAAATACTCCAGAAATGGTACTTTTCTTCATTTAAAAAAACTTATAGATGAACGTTCTTGCCTTTGGAGGAGTATATATTCTGGTCTTGAAATTTTTCAACATAACACTAAGTGGTTAGTTAGAAGTAGTAACAAAGTGAATATTTGGATACATTGTTGGGTTATTGGTTTAAATAGTCCACATGTTCCAGTTGTTGGATCATCTAGTTATGATAATTTTACTTTTGTATGTGTTTTGTTCTTAGCAGGAACTAGACAATGGAATATTGATATTGTTACTACTCTCTTTTCCCAAGCGTGTGCTAACTTAATTCTAAATATGAAAATTCCAAATTCAGGAAAAGACTCCATGATATGGAAGCCAGACATAAAAGGAAAGTTCACAGTTAAGAGTGCATGTAATACTATTTGTACTAATGATGTTAATTCTATTACTGCAGGCAGTATTATTCCTAAAGATGTCTGGAAAGTGTGGAAATGTATTAGGAGAACTGTTCCTATTAGAACAATAATTGCTAGATATAAACAAGGCATAGAAAATCAATGTTGTTTCTGTAAAAACAATGAGGAAACTATGAATTATCTTTTCATGGAGTGCAGCTATGTTAGGGCCATCTGGTTTTCTTTGAATATTAACATAGATGCCATTAAATAACACCATACTGATTTTGAGAAATGGTATATAGAACGGTTTCATTCTGAAATTCCTAATATATCTGCTTTATGTTTTAGTAATGAAAATCTAGTATGCATGTTCATGTGTACAGTATGGTACATATATAAAGATAGGTGTCTTGTGATTTTCCAGGATAAGAATCCAAATATGCAGACTACTATAGATAAAATTAATCATTTGTATGATCAGTGTATTGATTTGAACAATCAGAATCATTTATCTCTTACTAATTATTTGCAGATTAAGAATTGGAGACCTCCAGTCAGGGAATTTGTGAAAATCAATGTTGATGGTTCTTACAAGCCACAAACTAGGAAAGGAAGTGTGGGACTAATACTTAGAAATTTTGCAGGTACCTTCTTAGGATATAAAGGTATGTGCTTCAATAAGGATGTGGAAGAAGAATATGGGTCTGAATATTTTGAATGCAAAGCATTGGAGGAAGCTATGGATAGGATTGAGGATCTTGGAATAACAAATAATTTTTTTGAGGCGGACTATGAAGCTATGGTCAATTCAATAACTGGAAATTATCTGATGATTCATTGGTACAATCAAAATGTTATTCAAGTTATTAAAAACAAGTTTAGTAGTAGCAAGTTTCGGTTCTGCAAGTCTACAAACAAACTTGGTAATAATGTAGCTCATGAGATAGAACAAAAAGCTAGACATGAAGGAACAAATATTCAATTCTTAGATAATTTTCCAGATTTTACAATTTCTCTGGTAAAGAATGACTATTGTTAGATCTAAATCCATCCAATCAATCAATTTCTTTTTAGTATATATATATAAAAAAACAAGTGAACATTATTTAAATACCTCTTGAAATACCTGGCTTGATTGGGGTATACCCAGATTTATATGGATATAATTCCCTTACTAAGGGGAGGCCAAATATGGGTGAAGTTACAATATTACCCTTTCCCTTTATAATTCAATTACCCTAATCAGTTTTTTATTTTCATTTTATCTTTCTTCTTCTCTTCTTCTCCTCCACCACCATACCGACCTCCCCCACCACCACCATCAAAACTCGACGATTAAATCGAGTGAATCGTCGATTCAAAATTCCGATTAATCTTAAAACATGGATCCGCCATGACCTAGGTCTAGTCGTATGAAAGACACTAATAAAAAATCCAATGAGTATAACCCTGGAATTGCAAGTTTGGTTCGAAAGAAAGTGAAGGAAAAAATGGTCGAAGAAGAAGACATCGAAGTCGCTCAAACGGAAGAAATGGTACGATTAAGAAAGTAAGGGATTACTTAAACTCACTCTAGTACTTCAATTTCATGTTTGCATGTCAAATTAGGTCAGAAAAATCAAATTTTGAATTTGCAGTTATTTGGCACCACGACCTTGATGGATTTTCATATTTATGGTTCCGCCGGCAGGCTCTTAGGTTGAATATCTTGCCGGCTGTTTAGTATTTGTAACTGCTTTTACAGGGTCGGCGAGTTATTCAACCTATAAACTTGCCGGCGTTAGTTTTTTTTTTAAGCCGGGTCGGTTATAAATTTTTACCTTGCCGGCTGTATTTCAGTTTTTAAGAATCTCATGATGCCTTAAGTTTTTTAAAGTCGGAATGGTATGTGAATACCACCCTGCCGGAGTTATGTTAGCCGGTGTTGTTTTTATTATAGATCTTGCCGACTATTGATGTTGAAAACCATGTGTTCATAGTTGTTAAAAAAACGGAAGGTTATTAGAATAAAACCTTGCTGACCGTTGTTTAGCCGGCATGTTGTTTAGATATCCACCCTTCCGACCTTAGTCCGCCGGATTAGTTGTATATGTTGACCCTTCCGACTTATAATTGTTTATTAATTGTTCTTATTCAGGTTGCAAATGGCAAAGAAGAAAGCTCTGAAAGCTCTTAGTCCTCCTTCAAGACCTCCTCGTGTTGGTGATAAACTCTTGAGTTCAACACATCGAGGGGCATACGTTGTTCCATGAATGCTCAAGATCGATCCGTATACCGACTGATTCTGAACCACCATCGGAACCCAGTGATTCGAACGAGACTCCATATGAAGACCAATCAATTCCATCTGGTATAAGAGGTGATGATGATGATGTTCATTAAAGAACTTTGGCTGTTGGAGGAGGTAACAATGATGATTATGATGGTGATCAACACATGCCTAATATTGGAGGAGGTAATGATGATAATGATGGTAATGTAGATAAAGATAAGGATATCGAAGAAAAAATTATTGAAGAGGCAGTGGAAGAGGAAGAAGAAGAAGTTGGGGAACAAACTCAAGCTGCAAGTACTAGTGAAACCGGAAATAAGAAAAGGGTTATCACTAAACCAACTGATTACCACATGTCTCCCCCTCACTTGAAGGTTAAACTGAAACCAGGTGAGGCTCTCTAAAGTGGACCCCAAAAGATGGTGGACATGTTCTTTTTGGATACAAAGACTCATGGGCATGTTAAATCCAAAATACTATCGTAAGTAATCTCAATCCGTCTTTTTTATTTATTTAAGTGTATCTTATCTATCTTAAATTTGCGTCAAGTGTTTGTCTTTCTTTTCATTGTGTATTTTTGGTATTTAGGATCACAAGCATGCCATCCATCACTTGAGGCGCCAAGCTTCATGTTCACTAACTAAGAAGTGGGACCTTGATGAGGAATATGACGCGGCGCAAGCGATTCTCAAGAACTCCGGGTTGTGGCCTGCGATAGAGAGTTCGAATATTGAGTATGATAGAGTTACCGTATCTGCATTCTGTGAGAGGTTCTACAAAGAAACTGATACAATATTATTCTCATTCGGTGAGATGGCGATAACTCCCGATGATGCTCATCAAATTCTAGGCCTCGAGGTTAAGGGAAGAGCAATCAGTGAGGGATTCTATAATAACATTTCTTGGGAGAATATCTTCAAATTGACCAAAACTTTGTTCGGTTGGAATCAGGTTGAGACGGAGTGTATGATTGTAATGAAGGATGGTAATCTAAGCAAAAATTTTAATATGAAGAAGTTGAGGGACACATTCTCTAGGACCAAGATAATCTATGATACAGAAGGAAGTATGAACTTGGTGCGAATCAATGCTACTGTGTCATCTTATATGCTCTACATCCTGGGAAGATGTATCTTCCCCGACAGTTTCGGAAGCTTGGTCGATACCAGGTATATGAAACTATTGGATACCTTAGATAAGATGCATGAGTATTCTTGGGGTACTGCGGTGGTTTCCTTCTTGAAAAATGAGTTGACAAAGGCTTTAAGGGCAATAACTGCGCAAGTTAACGGAAATATATGTCTCTTCCAGGTAATTTTATTGTGTAAATCCTTTATATTTGCAAAATGCTTGTAATGTTTGATTCTTACTAAAATTTGTGTTTGCATAGGTTTAGATATATGAGCACTTCCCTACTTTGGTGAAAACCAACTCCTACGTCAAAGTGAATGACAATCTTGTGATTGATAAGCCAAGAGGACAAAGATACAGTTTTAAGGGTGCTCTGGAAAAGGATATGCCGCAGCAACTTATCAACGTGCGAATCGCCTTGGAAAAATTGATTGCGGATGAGGTAATATTTGATCCTTATCGAGATGCTAGAAATCAAGGTTTAATCCAAAGGAGAGATGATGTTGAATTATACTACGGACCCTTGTTGTTCTCCCATGAATTTTCAATGTACGATCCACATCGGGTAATGCGACAATTGGGTTACATCCAAGAAGAACCTCATTTCGATGAAGATAAGCCATTCTTTAACGTGTTAAGGGAGGATTGCAGCATGTCCCAAAAAAATATTAACGTCTCTTACACTCCACCGCTAGCTCTAGAACACTGGAACGGAAGACGTGTCCATAAAGTCGATACGAGTCTTTTGGATGAGGTGACCGAAGGTCATGAAGCTCATGAGAGATACATGTCATGGTACTTGGGTTGGGCTCATCCTACTGCGATTAGGGAAATGACTGCTGAACAATTGGCTCATAAGAGGAAGATGGCATCGAAAGACCCGGCAACAACTCCTAAGTTCTTTGTAAGTATTTTAGAGTTGCTCTTACTGTTTTAAGATTACATTATCGAATCATTCTATTAATTGTTTGTTGTTTAACTAAAAATAAAAGGAGCATTTGAAGACCTTTATGAAGGTGTTTTGTTGCGCGAGAGAAAGAGGAGATCCTTTGTCGATTGAAGAGAAAACCAAGCACATTCACTATGGTAGCAATCTTGACAATGAGGATGCCTATGAAATGTTCAAGAAAGTTGATGCTAAAGTAAAGAGGGAAGAAAATTCCAGGAGGGAAGCACAATCCAAGATGAATGCTGACAAAAAGAGGGCTCGTTCCCGTGGTGATGGTAGTGGTAGTGGTGGTGGTAGTGGTGGTGGTAGTGGTGGTGGTCGTGATAATGCTAAACGGGGTCGTGGTCATGAATGAATGCTTTCCTAGTTTATTTCTTTATGTTTTGGTAGACAAATGTTAAGGTTAACAGTTGGACAAATATTTTTTTTAAGTTTTATGGGACATGTTTTCGCATTTTGGAAAAAAGTGTTGGATTTCTAGTTGTTGAATGAATGGTTTGTTTAGATATGTAAAGTTTCAATACTTATGCCGGCATGTTTTTTTTAAGTTACATTGCCGACTTCATAAGACCTGGAAAGGTTTTGAACTGTCAGACTGCCGGCCCTGACAGCAGAAATTATTTGCATACCAGGGTCGGCTAGGTAATCATACCAATACCTAGCCGGTTGTTATATAGCCAGCATGGTATTATGTTATCGACCCTGCCGGCTATGTGTTGCAGAAAATACCTTCTCATGATGCCTAAAATCATCATAAGGTCGGCATGGTTATAAATTACGATCTTGCCGACAATATCATAGTCAGCACGCTTGTGACCAAATACCATTCTTACGGTTAAATAGAAGAAAATCAACTCCTGATGCCTAAAATCATCATAAGGACGTCATGGTTGTAAAGTATGACCTTGCCGACTATAGCATAGCCGGCATGCTAATGACCAAATACCTTTCTGGCTGTTACAAAGAAGAAAATGAACTCTTGATGCCTAAAATCAGCATAAGGTCGGCATGGTAACAAAATTTCGACCCTGTCGGCCGGAAGTAATCGACATATAATGGAAACAAAAACCTCGTTGGAGAATTCAAAATTCAAATTTTTGCAAGTATAATTGCATTGATTGACTTGTACTTAGGCACTATAACGACCAAATTTGGGCACAATCCTATAAATACACTACTTCTCTCTACAAAACAACACACAACTATTTGCATATACTCTCCAAAGCTAATACCATCATACACTTCATCTAAGTCACCCAATAGCTCTACAAACAACAATGGCATCATTTGATTCAAATGAAGATTTGGCAATCACCAAAGCTTGGTATGCGGAAACTAGACTTAGAAGGAAGTCCTCCGTAAGGGTGGATGTCGTAACCTTTTGGGCTAGGGTACACAATAAATTTAGGCAAGAGTTTGGGAATCCTAATGGACAAAGTGTTCAACAAGTGCACGATAGGCACCTAGTTATTGAAAATGCGATACTCACTTTTTTAGCTCTCCAACCCCGGATTTTCAACGCTACCAACTTCAACTTATCCATTGAACAATTTGTAAGTGTTTTTGTGCTTTATTTTGCGTGATCCATGTTGTTTGATCTTCCTACTAAACACCACTAACAAATTAAGTTTGTGTTTTGTTTTTGTAGCATGAAGTCGTCAAAGCGCGCTACTTGGAGGAAAAGGGGGAAGCATTCGCATTCGATGCAATCTATGAATTCGTGGTCTCCAAAATCCTAGAGTATGCCCCGGACCGCATGCAGGCCGGAGATGAATGGGATTCCTCCAACGAAGATTGATGGTTTTAGTGTAGGTTTTGTGGGCAGATCTCTATGTAAACCCTCACGAGACTATAACTCGTCCACTAGGGTCGCCTAGGGGTTCAAAGGCTTGATAAGTGCATTCGTTTTTCCGTCGACAAGGAGTTAGATTTTATGTTTCAATCATTATAGTAGCCAAAATTGCATGAATAAAGTGAATTACATCTTCCTATATTCTGTTTTCTGTTGAGTATAATTTCAGGCCGGCAATGTTAGAAATCATTACCATGCCGACCATAGGTTAGCAGGTAGTGTTAAAAATAATTTGCATGCCGACTATATTATAGACGGCATGGTATGGAATATTTACATGACGATCGTTAGATTGCTGGCCCAAGATAGTCGGCATATTCTTCATTCAAAGACCCTTCCGTCCTAAAAATGGTCGGCGTTTTCTGCATACAAGGACCATGCCGGCTAAACTTGGTCGGCATCTTATTCAAACGTCGACCATGCCTGCGAGACATAGCCGGCACCTTATTCAAACGTCGACCTTGCCGACCTTTCACATTTTAAAAACCAATTTTTTTGATCGAAATCGAACTCATAAGACGGATTAAAGGTTTAATCTACTGAATTCATGATTTGAAAATTTTAACTCAAACTCAATTAATTAACCTAATCAGAATTTTTAGTGTTAATTAAACAAGGGCATATTAGACATTTAGAAAATATAAGGTTAAGGGGTGGCTTGTTTTACTTCAAAATGACCCAGGTTTTGTCTCATTAGGTATACCCCAATTAATCAGGGTATACCCAATCAAGCCAGGTTGAAATACTCTTATTCAATTTTTAAAAATACCCATACCTTCTGAAAAGTGTAAGCAAATTGTACAAAGTTGCGCTAGAATCAAAAAAAAAAAGTGAACATTATTTAAATACCTCTTGAAATATACTCTTATTCAATTTTTAAAATACCCCTATCTTTTAAAAAGTGCAAGTTATTTCCAGAAGTGGACGCAACTTTGTACAAGTTGCTTCCAAAAAGTGGAAGCAACTTTCTCAAATTGACTCCAAAAAAATTTAAATTTTGACTCTCGGGAATATTTGTGCAAAGTTAACCAAAATGGAGGGTATTTATAACATTCCCACTTTAAACAAAGCTATGACCATGGAGCACGATAGTCGTATCAAAAGAAAAATATTATGGTTAAACCTAAGAATTTGAATTACCAACATATTAGGTAGACAAAATTCAATACGCAAATAAACTAGGCAGGAATTCACTTTATTTTCACTTTACCTTAATGGCGGCCAGAAGGCCCAGATCCTACAATCCTAACTGCTACTCCATAAACAATACAAAGGGGGAAACTGTGAAGTTATAGCAATAAGTAAGAATCCGTGGACATTTAGCAATAAGTGATTGATCAAAACCCATTTCATTCACAAGGTAATCCATTGTGGACATTGTCTTCTTCTCGGATCGGATCATACACTGAGGATGCTTCTCAAATGCACTTTGAATTTCATCTTCTGACCAACCCCATTTCTTGTTAACATTCACGTTTGTCTCCCAGGTGGCTTTGCTCGTGGATGTCAATCCCTCGAGACAAGTAAGAAACATAGGTTTTGGAGGATGAAAACCCATGCTTATATGAAATGGTACCACCCCCACTAAGAATGGTACCCCCGCAAATCAAACCCATTTCTCTAACCATACCTCAAGGTTAACCACACTTCGGTAATATTGAAATTGTGTTTTCGCAATGATGGGATTAAGAAGCCGCTCCATATTACCATTGGCGATTCCAATACCGCGTGTTGCAAACGGTTCTATTTCTTCTTTCGTGAAGAATCTATCATCTCGAATTTCAACTCAGCTATCAGGTGCAACGGAGAAGCAAAACAATGTTTTACCACCATCTCCTGAGAAGGAAGATCAAAGGCCACAACGCGTGAGTACTTTTATTACATTAGTATACTGTGCATTGTTGATTGAAGAAAATCTATAAACGGGTTTGTGAAAATGAAAGGCAAATAAAACCCTAAATCACAATTTTTGACTGATAGTTTCTTGCTTGTTCATTGATATGTTTCGGATCTTCTCCTAGTTGTTATTAGTGTAGTATGGTTTGGTTTCAGTAATTGGATTACAAGAATGTAACTATGCCGCACTTATAGATGGTGTACTTAGTAATTACTTGAATAAACCATGCTACATAAATTGTTGTCCTTGGAAGCAGCCTTTTGTTTACTTAATGACTCTTACTTAATTTTTGTAGCAGCTACCTTGAATATCTAACACTTTTTTTTTGTTGTAAACGCTGCATCAATTTAATTTGCAGGAATTCGTGGAGTTAAATGCCGAGCCGCTTACTCCTCCAGCCTTTGACTTGAGTGCTGAGTTTACTCATCCTGACAAGGCAATCATGGATGTATTGAGGTACCTTTCTTCTTCCGCTGCTTCTCTTTTTATTTTTTGAATATGCAATTCTCATAAAAAAGGTTGTACAAACAAAGAGTTTCATGTTGGTGGGTAGATTTTGAGTTTTTTCAAATCTTAAAGATTTGATACCAAGATAGAATTGTATATCTACATTGTTGAAGGGTTTGATATTTGATTAGGAAAGATTATTGTTCTCTTACAGAGACCATGAGTATATGTACTCGACTCTCACACGTATTCCTCACAGGCTCACACACTCACATAAAATGACTCACACACTATTAGCTAGCTCACCCGTAAATGGACATTTTAAGTCTATACATATTCTCCCCAACTCATTCTTGTCCAAATGAAGTAATGAAGAAGTTTTTTTTTTCCGAGTTTTTCTTTTTATATGGGAAGCATCATCAGCTTTACATAGCGTTCTTCTGGCTTGTACAACGAATCACAACTTCTTAGGAGAGAAAATTTTCACCCACACCTTAGGGGGAACATTCTTAGAATAAGTGTTCATTCCTGCCTTAGAGTTCGTTAGTAAGCTTAGCTTTCCAACAGATTTCAGGACATTTATGGTTCATTCTGAAATAAAAGGCATGATCTGTTTTAGGCTATTAACTTTTAAAAGCTGTATGGTTTAACGGAAAGTGCAATGGTACAAGAAGACAAAATGATTAGGTGCCATCTTGTATCATATAGTGCTACCATCAAAGTTATATTTGAACGAACCATACTCATGACGACTATCTTCTCTATTTCTGATTTGCTTTGCCGTTAGATTACTCTTCCCCCCTTCCCTCTCGTAATCATTTCTAACTAATCGATCAGAAAGTTACCAGCAGCTGCTTTCATAATAGAATAGTCAACTGTTTTGCATCTCTTGTTTCTGATTAATGTGATGTAATCCTGGAAAGCTTCAAATATCATGGTAATTATAAGTTCAACTTGCATCAAGAATGGTTCGAGAGTATTTGATATGTCTTGGTATCTTTTTCTAGCTAGTAGTTTGTTTAGAACATTCTGCATGTTCAGTCTGAATTGTAACTTCCACAACCCGAGGAATACGGAGTCTGTATGATAGTGCTATGTTATGTAACTTATATTTAGCTGATGAGACCAGTTGAACTAATATGGTAGTAATTGGTTTGATATAATGGTTGTAATTGTCTTCACTTATCACTATCTGCATCTTCTTGGCAGTGATTTCGTTGAAAAAAATAGGGGCTCACCACATTACTGTTATCTTTTAAGAAACCTATTGGCATCTGCTAGGCTGAGGGAGCTTGGTGTCGGTTTCAATGTAATACCTATACCAGATAAGCAGGAGTGGAAAGCTTCTTGGCATGAAGAGGGAAAACCAAACTGGCTGGGTACAGTTATCACTGAAGCTGATGGTATGCCTAGATTGTCTTACACGGCAAGTGTTACTGGCTACATGGAAAAGGATGGAGGAAAAGGGGGATATGGAGTTGTCCTTTTCGACCATTTCGGTAGGCCAAAGGTTGCATCTGTCGGTGTTTCTCTAAAAGGCAAGGTTCCACTTACTTATTATGAGTTTCAAGGTGTGAGAAGTGCTTTACAACTTGCTTTTGACCTTGGTTCTGGTGGCGAAATCAAACTGTATTGCAATTCAATTGCTGTTCGTAATATACTTGATCGCTGTCTAGAGCTTAGCTGTTGTACACCAGCATGTACAGGTAAAATCGGCCGCTCGACTAGTCATAAACTTTGCACATCTTGTGCAAGCATTTTATTATATGGAGATAGAGTGATGGAGGACTTTGATCTACTTTTTCCGCTAATCTCAGACATTCTGGATTTATTTTACAAGTTAAACAAATTTACAAGTGTTAATGTTCGGGTTTGCTTTGGATCCGACTATTTGGCAAAATATTTTATTATGTCAACTGCCAAGGAGTATGAAATGGTGATGGAGCCAAATGAAATTCCTGAAGAAGTGGTTGATAGTATTTATGATGAAGTGTTCACGGGAGACAGAGTACATTCCCGTCTAATTATGGTGGAGGAGATGTCCAAAGTCAATGAGTATGCGCACCCACATTCACTCTTTGCCAAGTTAAGGAAGTTTGGGACCCATGATTACTTGGCGAAGAATTTGCAAGAAGTCGTACGCACTTGCAGTTTGAGGAAACCTTTCACCCTGTGATCCTATTGTTATGAAATGCAAACTCTGGTATTATTAGTTTATTATTTATTATAGTTCTCATTATGCAGTTGCCTCCAGTTTTTGTTGGGTTGTCTAAAAAGTAAGTTATTAAATTGTTGTTTCTCCTTTATCATGTATTAGACTCAACCCAGAAGTGTCGCCTAGGAAGACTATAATTTGGAGATGTCAAGTTTTTTTAATTGAATCTAGTCATTTCTTGTTATAATTTTACATTTGACCACATTATAAGTACAAGTAGTGAGCACGTGCGTTGCACGTCGACGATGCTATTTTTTTATTTACCAAATAATTTGGTGGTAATTCGACACCATATTTTTTTTATTTCAAAATTATTCTTTCGTTTGTACTTAAGAATCAATCATTTGTTTTGTTTTTTTTTCTTGTAGATTTTTTCAATTATTTTCTAAGTTATAAGATTTGGAGACATATAAAAAAAAATTGGAAAACAAAAATTTTGATATCATTATTTGTGTTCATTGCGTAGCTAATTTAAATGGCTTTCTAAATATATAAAATTTACAAAAATCCGACATGTAGTTTAAAAGATATGAGATTTTTAAATATATAAAAAGTGCATTTACTTTTATGTCCCTATAAACATTCTTTATACCACTTCTTTAAAATCTAACGGTTGATAAGGAAGAGGAAGTCTAATGATCTAACGGACGATAGCAACAGTTCGGACAGAATTTTATTTGTGAAATCTAATGGTGGAATTTTAAAATTTGGAGATCCAACGGTTATATTAGTTAAGTTTTGTAATCCCTTATTGCTATTAAAAGGGGGAGATGTTGAAGAAGAATTATCATTGGATGGATGATCCATCCTCAAAATCAGTTGAAGCATATTGTTCATGCTATAAAAAACAAGTTTGTTAAAGGGATTCATTTTTCGGTCATTTTATTCTTATGATTCTGTGATTTCCCTAACCCTCATACCTGCATAGCTTGCTTTACACATCTAGGAAAATATTTTCCTTATAATCTTAGCTTCCTGCTTAGGGTTTCATTGAACTTTCACTGTTTTCACCTGAATTATTTAGTCTTTAGCTAGTGTATTACTTTCTAGTGTGTACAATATCTTTGATGTTTACTCTGCTTCATAACTGATCAATGTGAACTTCTCTTGTTTGATTGCAATTACTTTGTTACCACTAGTAAGATTCATGTTCATTTGTATTGTGGATCTAATATGATAGTCCGAGTAGTCTGTTTTTTTGTAGTTCACTATACGCTCAGTCTTCATGTGGGTAAACTGTAAGGACCCTCAAGCTCGTCAACGCTATTTGACTGGTCTAGCGATGATCAAGAGACGAATTAACCGCTAATAACTCGATTAGCTTAACACGAACGTTAATTAATAGAAATTAATCTAACAACGATCTAGATACGAATTTAATATCATTGAATAGGTCTCAAAAAGTTATGCTAAATAGACTACTCAAACGTGTCATTCGGATACCGTACGAAGAAGATATCATCAGATTAGTGTGAAGGGTAAATCGACCTGGCAGCCCTTATCCAAAGCGTGTGTGTCCCAGTAATTTTTGTTGGCCTTATTATCACCAAATGTGTCGAAGGAAAATCATTTCCCTTATACTTCTTATTTCTTCTTCTCTTTCCTTATTAATTCTTCTTTTATTTTCTCTTATCTTCTTATTTTTCCGTTCCTCTGGCGATTCTGAGATTTGATTCAGAGATCGTAATATCGATGGAAACTTAAGGGAAACTTTAAGAACGGATTGTTGGTGTTGGTGATTGTGTTGATGTTAATTGAGCTCGGGAGAAAAAAGAGTGTATGTTGTTGTAAGTTTAGAGTTAGGGTTTCTCTGTAAATCGATAAAGAGGAGGATAATAATAAGATTGAGACTGAGAAATGAAGAGTAGAGAAGATTCGAAAACAACTAATGATGATGTCGTTGATCCTGGTGTTGATACTAACACGTGAAATCCAGGAAGAAGGTAATTAGGGTTTATTTGTTTAATTTAGTTTAATTGGATATAACTGATGAAATCTTAGATGGGTATTTCTTGAATTGAAGTTGTGTCAATTGTGAGAAGTTTCATTTTTAATTTCGTAGAGAATTAGTGTTTTACAATGTTCTTCCCCAAATTAGTAAATTAGGGTTCATCTTATTAGGGTTGTCTAAAATGGAGGTGAGTCTGTGGAGAAGTAATTGAACTCAAAGAAATGTGTGAATTAATCTTTATAATTAGAATTCATGTTGGAATGTATTGCAAGAATGTAAATCAGGTAGTATTGGGGGGTTTGGGGTCAAGAGGAGGATGAACGGAAACTAAGGTTTGGGTTTGTAATTGTTTTTGAAGACTTGAGTTGAGAAGAAATGGAAACTAAGGTTTGGGTTTGTAATTGGTAATTAACTGGAATGGTATTGGGAGGAAGAAGAAGAGTTCTGGAGTTGGAAAACTAAAGGATGAATTGATATTGTTGAAGTTCTGAGGATTAGTGTTTGATTATGGATATTCAATGGATGTAGAGGTGGTGTTGCTACTGGAGATTAGAGTTAGTAATGGAATTATGCTTGTCATAATGAGAAAGAGATGTTGTTGTTAACGGAACAAAGAGAATTCATGGAGGTAATGACAGAGTAAATATGAGATGATGTGAACACTTGGTGTTGAACTGAATTGGATGAATGATGTATTCTAGGTTCAGGTGAAATAGAATGGAGATATAGTTGAGTTGGTAGAGGCTGTAGTTGTAGTTTTGGTCATTTTGAGATACAAGGGATATGAAGCTACAATTATAGTTAAGACAATGGCTTGGGAATCTATGGAGTGAACTGGTGATGTTATACAGATGCTATGGCTAGGCGGAGGTGATGATTATGAACTAGCACTGGTGATATGTTGTGGTAGTTGAAAAGGAGATGGGTTCGAAGTTGCTGTTGTTATTCAAGTATGGTTGGATATTGAATTAGTTGAAGTTTACTTAGAATGGGAACTGCAAGTGGTATCAATAAGTAGAAGTGATGAGATGAAATGTATCCAAGTGGAACTGCTGAAGCAATTTCTTGTAAAGATCTTATTGTTGAGTCTAGTGGGCATATGGAAGGTGGTAATGAAGATGACTGTAATTGGTGGTCTAGTGCTTCCATTGCAGTCTAGTGGGGTTGATATCTAGAGAAGGTGTTGTAGTTTATAAAATGTATATATAGAGCTTGAAGTGTTTTAGATGAGATTGTTGTTGTTTAGAAATGAACTTGAAGTTGCAGTCCATGAAGATTAGTAATTATAGACTTGTAGAAAGTGATTGTTGTGATGCATCATTTAAATGCATTGGCTTGTGGCATGAGCTTATGGCTCAGGCCTTGTGTTTAAGACTATTATCCATCTTAGTCAGTTAAACTGACTAATCTGTTTGGTTTGGTCTGATTGAGTTGAATCTGTTGAACTCAATAGTGACTCGCCTGACTCAGTTAGTAGACTGAGTTAACATTTTGTAAACCTTTAAATGTGCTAAAGATAGACAATGAAAAGGTGTAGAACCATAGATGGTCCTAGAATCATTAGATAGTTCATCTAGCTTATAACTAGAGAATTGTATGAGATTATGTTACGAGCCTTGTGTAAGCCTTTCACTAATTCCTAAAAGTTCTTGTGTGGTTAACAGTTAATCTTTATTAACAACGATCGATTCAAAGATTGAACTAGTGGATTATGGATCTCGAGGTAGGCGTGGTTTTCCTTCAATATCAGACGGGAACTCTGTAACCTTCTTGTCATCATTAAGCTTTCTTTTATCTGCGAGCATGATGAGTTTTTACTATTTGAGAGTATGATAGCGTATACTGTGATATTATATTTCCTGTATCTTTGAGCATGATGTATATGTTGAATTTGTATGTACGATGTTTTTCTACGATGTGCTTGTCTGTGATATGCATTGTGAGATTTCCATGCGAGGAGTGTCTGTGTTTTCCCCATGGCTCTTAGCTAAGTTAAGTAAGGCGGTAATTCATCCGTCGATAGTATTATTTAGTAGGACGGTAATTCATCCGTTTAAATATTATTGCTTATTAATATAGTAGGGAAGTAACTCATTCGTTTGAATATTACTTAGTAGGGCGGTAATTCATCCGTTATGATATTATATATACTATTTTATTTGAGGGAAATCACTCATGTGCATATTATACTCGTTTGACTAACTTTCTGATCTTGATGGTAATATTCTGAATCATGGTTTGTATGGGCACTCTATGTGGACGATGTTATTATTATTGATTAGGGTTGCTTTCACGCCGTCTTCTCCAGTGAGTTTGGAGAGGTTAGAGTGACACTTGCTTCATGATGCATAAATTGCGGATTGATTAGTTTCTTTTTGTTTCTTTCAATTTTGGTTATTCCTTTAGAACTGAGAAGCATGTTAGTGATTACTTGAGAGTTACATGTTTCCATTGAGCACCCTTTTGGGATGATGTGCTCACTTGTTCCCACTTCAGTTTTTAGTAATCATAAGAAATGGAGCGCTCGAAGATATCCGTTTCGTAGCGTAGAGCTTTATCGAATCTTGTGTTGTTATATCTCTTTAATATACGTACTCTTCTTTATTCTGTAAACAACACATTGATATATTCTTAACACTAGGAAAACTTTCATATATATAATATCAGAGAGTCTGGGTTTTGTTATTAGCACATTATGTATTTATGATTCTTAAAATTGGTAATCTAGTTTTGATGCTTCAATTAGGTTGCTATCCATTCAGTTAAGCAGGTTTAGCATTTGGGGCGTCACATAAACTTCCTCATATTATGAGGATTTTTTCGTAGAATTGTCAGGGTTTCGGCAACCAACTATTAGGACTTCTTTAGCCAATTTAATCAACTCACGCAACCCAGACATTATATTTTTTTTACTAAACAAAAAACAATATTCAAAAAATGCACCAATACTTGAGAAGATTCAACTACCCTAACAATTGGGTATATGCTTCAGCGGGTCTTTCAGGTGGTATTGCACTTTTATGGAAGTTTGGTTTTAATTCTGAAATTTTGCAATACACTGATAAAATGGTTAATGCAATGGCCTCTGCTGACCCAAGCAAGCCATAGTTCCTAGTAACTTTTCTTTATGGTTCCACATACCATGATGAAAGGTTAATTATCTCAGTGGAACTATATTAAATAAATTGTTCAAAGGATCAAGACTCCATGGTTAATCATTACTAGTCTTAATATTACAATGCATAATCATGAAAGGTCTATTCTTTCCAACCCAACTACAAATGATTTCCCAATAATTCAACAAATAATTAATTTTTCAGATCTATCTGATCTTGGGTTTGTGGGTAGTAAATACACATGGTCTAATAGACAGTCAGGAGATGACCTCATTATGGCTAGACTAAACATAACTCTGGTTAATGGCTTATGGTTACAACACTATAAGAATTCCAACCTCAGTCACATTAATACCATTGGCTCAGACCACTTACCAATTATCTTGAGCACTGAATCTAATAGTCATCAAGGTAAAACGCCTTATAGGTACTTCAAATGATGGTTTAAGGACCCAATCTCTCATGAGGTCATAAAATAATCCTATCAAACAAACTTAAGAGGTTCCTATGCTTTTTGTTTCACTAATAGATGAAGGAATGCCAAATTTTCTCGTAGAAAATGGAATTTAAACCACTTAGGGAATATTAACCAAAAAGTTAAAGATTTGAACAATAAACTACAACTTTTGAGTAGTCAATCTCCTACACTCCAAACATTGAGTCTATTAGACATGTTGAAAAAGATCTTGAGCATTAGCAAAAGGTTCAAGAGGAATTCTATGCTAAAAAAAAGTAGGGAAGATTATATAAAGTGCTTTGACAAAAACCCTAGTTTTTTTTCATACATCTGTTAACATAAGGAAACAGTACAACCACATATCTGCCCTAAAAATTAACAATCTTCAGTTGGTTGATGACATGGCTCAACTTGAATGCTTATTAGTCTCTCATTTTAGTTCTATCAGCTCTACTTTCAACCCTTATCAAGATATTACTTTCCATATATTAGATAGGTACATTCCCTTCTAATCATGGTGGAGGAGATGTCCAAAGTCAATGAGTATACACATCCACATTCACTCTATGCCAAATTAAGGAAGTTTGGGACCCATGAGATCTTGGCGAAGAATTTGCAAGAAGTCGTACGCACTTGCAGTTTGAGGAAGCCTCTCACCTTGTGATATTGTTGTTCATAAATGTTAATTCTGGAATTATAAGTTAATTATAGTTTCAATTATGCAGTTGCCTCTTGTTTTTCTTAGATTGCCTAAAAGTGATAGTCATGGGATTGTTGTTTCTCATTTACCATGTATTAGACTCAACCCAGAAATATTTGGTTAGGAAGATTATCATTAAAAGATGCCATGTGTTGAGTTTTTTATCTGAATCCGGTCGTTTTTTGTTATAATTTTTTCATGATCCCTCCTGAAAATTAGTTGAAACAATATTGTTCATTCCATAAAAAAACTAGTTCATTAAAGGAGTTCGTTTAATTTTAGCCTTGATCACAAAAAAAAAAAAAGACTGAAGTTGAAATTATAGGAAAGTCTAGTGGAGATGGCTTAGACTTTAGATGGTCTTTTGACTTGTAATGTCGCAATTATAGGGTTGTGCATCATCTCCTTGTTGTGCAAGTAGGCTTACAAAAGTTCCGCCAACTTGCAATTTGGTTACCATGCTTGTCCTCCCCCATGCAGTTTGCTAGTTTTTAGCGTGATGATCTGCTAATACTTGAGCTTGTTTTTTTCAAGCTTAGAACTTACCCAACTCTTTTTCCTAACAAATTCTTAATTGTTGCTTCTTTGAAGCCATGTCAAAGCTTCAAACTGATGTGATTGGTATCTAGGAAGGCCCATTGTTGCTAAAGAATTTCAGTAAAACCATTAGCATCTTCAGTCAATGAGATGAGAAATTGGACAAACCAATCCGTTGTAGTCTAGGTGGTCAGGATACTCGGCTCTCACCCGAGAGACCCTGGTTCAAGTCCCGGCAACGGAATGTTTTGACAAAAAATTTTTTAATTGCATTTTGATCGTGAACATTCTGTACACTGTACAGCTTTCTTAACCTTCCCTGCGGTTGCGTTTCTGCCGATTTTAACTTATTACCATCCGACCTTATATAAATCAAGGCAACTTTTTAGTGAATATCATTTTCTCTACTTTGAATAGTACTCTCGAATCTCGGTTATGCTGTTCACAATGATATTCACAAATTTTAATTCGGAGAGAACAGAACAACACAGAGCTAAATGTAAAGTAGAACATATCATTTCAAATAATGTATGCTTTCTACCAGAACTTCAAATGTGCCAACAGATAGCTCTATATTGTCATACTTCATCACAGAATTCATCAAGAGAAAATCCTCAGTCATTGTTGAAAGGGAATTTATAGGACATTAGTAGACCCTTGCAGACTAGAATTTGACTGACAAAATACCCATTTCATTCACAAGGATATTCATGGTGCCCATTATCTTATTCCAGAAACTATCATACACTGATGACTTTTCCTAAATCCTGCTTGAGTTCGCATTTCAGACCAAACACATATCTTGTAAAACAACTATACTACAGAAACGCAATTTCATGAACACAAAGTCACACAGTTATCCAAGTCACTTTGGTTGATTAAGGAAGAAGCTAAGCCGGTAAATGAGGAAGTCCATCACCAGCCAGCTGAGTTTTCAGAGTACGAAGAGGAAACAAAACAAAAAGAACAACGAAAAGTTACATAATAGATATGCAGAATCGATATAATTGCGGCAGATGCTTATAAAGTTATGTGGTGTAGAGTACCTTTACGAAATATTAACCACCTAACAATATTGTAGAACTTTCAAAACATTTCTCCAAAACATAGTAAATGATTCAAGATTATGCACAAGAATGCCATAATGAAAGTACAAAAAAACACAAGAAAATCCAGATACAGTGCACCTACTGAAGAAACAACACTATGGCATGCACTGAAAAAAGATCCTATGTATAAATTTCAAACATAATCATCAACGATGATGCTATTTTATAAAAAAATTCTTAATCATTTCACTCATGTCTTTGTGGTCACTCTGTTTGCTAATTAGAACTTTCAATTTGTATCTATAAATTTTTTATGCTATAATTGGCATATAGTGTCCAGATAGAATCCATCTCAAAAGAAGCTCTTCTGTTTTGTGTCAGGTTATGTGGTTGCTAACAATTGACAGCTCCATCCATATTTGCCTTTGGCACTTCACTTATTTTAAGAAATAACAAAATGTTCCCCATGAATAAATCATGTTAATAACTGATACTGGACTGAAGTATAAGTTCACATTGGTCAGATCCAGGAAGTTTGAAACACTCTTCTTCATAGCCTAAAACTTGTCTAATTTATAACCATATCATGTATGATCCTCATGTAAAGTATTTAAACAAAGCTGTGACCATAGAGCTTCATATTATTAGGATAGTCGTGATCACATGAAAAGAAAAAAAGTATGGGTTAAACCTAAGAATTTGAGTTACCAATCATATTAAGTACGATAAAAGCAAGAGACACAAAATTCAATATGCAAATAATCTAGGCATGAATTCACTCTTTTTCCACTTTACCTTAATGGCGACCAGATCCTACATTCCCAACTGCTACTCCAGTAGGAATACAAAAGAGGGGAAAGACTAAGTAAACTGCAATTTCTGAATTCAAATAAACTCATTAAATGTTTAAGATGTACTATCTAGTGAAGTACGGTATACCTTCAATAGTTCTGGAACTTTTGCCTCATACTTGTTCACATACTTCTTCAAGAAAGCATTCTCACAGATTGTTAATATTGCACTTAAGGCAGGTTTCTTAATCTGTCCCCGGGAGACAAGAAGCTGAATAACAACACATCTAGGCATAATCCTCTTCTCCAAGCTATAAGTAAGAATCCGGGGACATTTGGCAATAAGTGATTGATCATAACCCATTTCATCCACAAGGTAATCCATTGTGGACATTGTTTTCTTCTCGGATTGGATCATACACTGAGGATGCTTCTCAAATGCACTTTGAATTTCGTCTTCTGACCAACCATATTTCTTGTACACATTCACTTTTGCTTCCCAGGTGGCTCTGCTCATGGATGTCAATCCCTCGAGACAAGTAAGAAACATAGGTTTTGAAGGATGAAAACCCATACTCTTAATCTCTTGTACAATCTCCTTAAATTTACTGGTGCTAATCGTAAGTGCACTTGGTTGCTTGATAAGTAACTTAATAACATTGGGTTGAGGGACACCTTCATCTCTCAAAATTCCAATATTCACCATCATATCTTTTATACCAAAATTTCCAGTGAGAAGCCAAGAATGGCGTTTGATAATGTCAACTACATTCTTGTCATCATCAAAAATGCTCTTAAGGGTTTCACAGCAAGGGACTATTCTGTCTTGTAAGCTACTGTCAAGGATAGCTGGGTTACTGGAGAAGAACTTGGCAAGTTCAATTCCAGAAAAAAACCCTTTAGATTTGAAAAAATCGAATTTTGGTTCAAGGGTTTTCTGAGGATTGCATAAAAGTATTGAGGGAAACTTAGAAATTGTTCTGGAAATGTGAGGTTTAGTAAATCCATAGTTTTCAAGTAGAATGAGAACTGAATCTGGGTTTGTGGAAGTACTGAAATTGACAGTTTTGGAAGCAGCAGTAGCTTCAACCTCAGATAATCCACATGAATTGATTAAGTAATTCACTACAAACGAAGAAGATGAAGAATGGATGTTGTGAATAAAAGTAGATCTTCTTAACCTAATAAGAGAAAGAGTTATTGAATTACTATTACCTCTACTGAAGCTTGTTGTTTGAAACACTGAACGGCGAAGAAAAGATAACATTGTTGAAGAAAGGCAGAAGAAAGAGGTTGCCGATTGGGGTTTCATAAATAGTACTGTCTGCGGCAGGGGTGAGCATGGTCCCGGTTGGACCGGTTTTAGCCTCAACGGCATCCACTCCACAGGACAGATTTCAAGTTAGTCATGATACATTCAACTAGGTATAAATTAGTCATTTTTCATTGAAAATATACACAAATAACCTTCTTGATTTACAATTTAGTCCAAATATTTACAGTTCAGTCCAAAGTGACTCACAATGATGTCACCAATTTTAAATAATTTAAAAAACAATTAAAAATAATTTATCTTTCGAACCGTTTGTCCAAAATTCACAAACTTTATATATTCGGAAAGCTCTTTCCGAGAGCTACAAAAAGTGTACCATATGACTATAATTCTCATTTTTTTAAAATCTTAGTTTACATTGGCGTACAAACAAGTACATGTCTACAAAAATCCAAAAAATAAAAAGACAAAACAAGGTGCACTAGTTTGTACACCAACATAGCAAAAGTAGACCGGAGCTGAATCTCATACGATAACAAGTTAGTTAGGTGATCCATTCCCAAGGGGTTACCGAACGCTCCTCTCATAACAGTTTGAAGCCATCGGCTCAAGACATGAAAGCATCTTGTTGATACGCAAGACATGGAAATGATGTACTTATACTGTTCATATATACATACAATGACGAAGAGGAAAAAGTGGTCAGCACAGAGATCAAACTATTGTTTCATGAAGTTTTTAACTGACAAGGAATCTAATAAAACAACAAAATAATTATACAGTGGGAGCTAGATATTGGTGACTTGTAAGCTAAAATACCGTTGTAGCATTAGTTTCTAACTTATTTTTCACATAAGCCTATATAATTGAGTAATCACTGATAGCATGAATATTGGGTAACACATTGATAAACCATCCAGTTCTTACAGGATAAAGCTCATAAAAAATGATTATACTAACTTACAAGTATGAGCTTAAACCTATTCATTTGTCTGCGGAGATTATTTTAATAAAACTGTTCGAAAATGGCACTGAAGCTGCAACAAATATCCTAGAATGTACATTATCTTTGCCTAAGAGATTTTACAAGGATCTAAATTTCTAATGAGAGGACAACTTTTGATGGTATAAGAAAGAGATGCAGTAACTTTTGATGTTTTGTGGTATAAATATCCAATATTTATACCACAAAAATGCATATATTACTGAGATAACACAATAGCGTACAACTTTGTACACATCTATAGAAAATCCAACACCTGTACAATTAGTGCTTTCCCTAATTTTTGGTTTGTATACATAAATATCGTCCTACAAGTGTACAACTATTTACACCTAAATAATCAGCATTTGGACTACTATGCACACCTAAATAACATAATATGTGTGTACAACTATGTACCATTAGTGCTTTTCCTAATTTCTTAGACTTCAAAATGAATAACATGTGCACAACTATGTACACTTTAATAATCAACATGTGTAAATGAAAATGAAACCACCAAACAGGGAGAATTTAATTGGTTGAATCAGAACAGCTAGACTGCTAAGTGATAAAAGACAAGACTTCGATATACAAACAAAACGGATAATGGACATATGGTAAATAGTCTAGGACTTTGGTGAAATTAATTTTCTTAATCCTAAAACAACTAAATCAACAACTCTAAATTCAAACTCAGTTTTACTTGTTTTCACTTTCTCTACATAATTGGCAAAATTCACATGCATTCTTTGAACAAGTAATAACAATACAGCCATTAATAATTTGACCAGGTTTGGATTAATTAGTAAGTGGGCCGGACGAAGAATTCGAGGAGGATACACTATCAACTACCTTACCGTATTCATAATATGAACACACATTTTCAAACCCCTGCAGCTGGTTTATTACTGCTTCTCGGCCTTCCAGAGGAAAGTAGTGGGATAGCAAAAGAGGTAAGTGGTTTTGTAATTACATCAATAATTGGTTGCGCTCGGTGGCATTTTACTTTAACTTCACCTTTTTCTCCTAGTGCATGTCATAATCTTAAAATTATCAAGGTTTCATGTCCACAAATGTACATATGTAGTATGGGTTGTAAACCTGGTGCCACGATCAAATCCGCGCATCATAAGAAAAAGCAAATATAATTAATTTTCCCGGATTGATGACTCAGTCGCACATCTCAACTAATTATGGTTTTGCACCTGATAAAGAAAAAAAGAATATGCACTCGGATTTATACGTGCATGCATGAACTGAACCAGTCGCAATAATTTCTCACATTCTCAGACCCAAAAACAACTTGAAATAGAAGAAATAAACCAACAATTTCAAATGGTAAGATCAGTAGAGCAACTAATTTCTCTACCCAATTTCTATCATTCAACTCATCAAGGAATTAAGCATATGGTCGTCCCAACATTTGTTTTAGAACAAGCTAAAAAGTATCACTTTCTTTTAGTGCTTCTGAAAACAGCAGATGTTGTAATGTCTTGAATCAAATGAAATCAGAATTCGATCAATAACTTATGCGCAGAAATCACGGTAGTTCAAACATTCAGAAAGACGCAAAAAAAAAAACAACTTTTGTAAAGAATCAAATTGACTTTGCCTAATTTCTCATTCAACCCATCAAAGAATTCCAACATTTGTTTTAAAACAAGCTAAAAAGAATCAATCATTATCTTTGAGATTAAAGCATGGACCACCAACAAAATAACTTAATTGGAAATCAAACCACTAGTGAACAGAAAAACACAAAAGAAAAAACTTGAGTCATAAAACCAAATCAACAAGAAAAAAATTAGGTTCTTAGAGAAACCCCCTCAAATATAAATGAATACAGATGAAAACTGAAGTCCATTTTTTCACATAATCAAATCATTTAATTATATACAGATCTGACCTCAAAAAGACCCATTTGCACAAATCTAGCACTTGTTTCATAAAATTGAACAACAACTCAGTGAATTCACATATGATATCATCTTTATCACAAAAAAAGAAGAAAAAATAATTTTTAAAAAAAACCTAGATCCACAAATCTAGCACTTAATTCACAAAATTGAACAAAAACTCAGTGAATTCACATATGATATCATCTTTATCACAAAAAAAAAAAAAAAAAAGGAAAAGGAATTTTTTTTGAAGATAAACCTTACAGAAAGTACCTAGAACCACAAATCAAGCACTTAATTCACAAAAAGGAAAAACAACTCAGTGAATTCACATATGATACCATCTTTATCACAAAAAAGGAAGAAGAAAAAAAATTGACAAAAAAAAAATCAACAACTAGATCCACATATCTGGCACTTAATTCACAAAGATGAACAACAACTCAGTGAATTCACATATTATATCATCTTTATCACAAAAAAGTAAAAGAAAAGAGGAAGAAAAAATCAAAAACATAGAACTTGACATCTAAAAAACAAAGAAAACCAGAAGGGGAGTTTTCCTTACCACTGTAATTGAGGAAAAAAAAGAAGCACACTACACCATTTTTGGGGATTAACAACGGCTGCGTGCATTTGCTAAAGGGACTTGCAACAGCAAACAGTCGTCGCGAAACATGGCGTTGCATTTTTTTTGCAACAGCTCTTAAGCCGTTGCGAATTTTTTTCCGCAACGGTTTTCGGTTCAGCCAACTGTTTTTTTCTTGACTTTGCAACTGTTTTAGCTTTTGCAAATAGATTTAGCAACAATTTTCTGTTGTTGCTATATTTTTGTCGCAACAGCTTCGAGCAGTTGCGAAATTAGAAATTCGCAACTGCCTTACAGCCGTTGCGAAATTTGGAACCAAGAAAACTTAGAACGGATCCTCTTAGCCGGACCGGATTTTGTTATTCTAGTTCAAAATTTAGTAACAGCTTATGGCCGTTGCTAAATTTTTGCAACTGTAAAAAAAAAAGTCAAGGCAATCTTCTGTTGACCTAGTCAGTTCCCTGCAACATTTTCAGGCGAACATTCAGGCCACAATTCAAGCCAAAATGAAAACCTTTAAATACAAAACATAAAATTATAACAAAATTTCCTTGGTTAAATTACCAAGGTTTATGACACAAGACATAAATCTACAGTCAGATTCATGTATCAAGAGATAAAATCTTAACAAAGATACAGACTACATAGAAAAAACAGACGAGCTTCATTTTTTCGTCAAATATAAAAGGAACGTACCCCAACTGGTCCCATAACTAAAAGATCGTTCTTAAGTCCTTCATCAGTACTTTATGCGTCAGAATAGTTCTCGTCTGCTACAATCATTATCTAGGGTGAAAAACTTATTATTAAGAGCAGAGTTCTTGTTGGCTTGAGGGCGTATTTCACACTAATAATGCAGTAAGAAAGTTTACGGAGTCCACAAACCTGCACAATCACATTATCCAATAAGACCGAATGTCTAAGACATACATGTTCCACTATGACATGAAATACATGTATAATATTCAGAAGGTCATTGAGCTGCAATTTAAGATGAGACTTATGACTTCTTACACATTACAACAATGCAGTAAAATATATCCTCATGTGGTAGATTTTGTCTTCTATTTAGTTGACGACTCTTACAAATAACAAACCCATTTACCATGTGTTAAGTGTTTATAATGAGTTCTAAACCTCTAACGCATGTATGTCTTAATAACTCTATGCAATAAAGATTTGACATGAACTAATTCCACTCGATTGATCTGAAAAATTATTCGCAAACACCATAAAGACACGACATACAGAAAAACAATGTCACTAAAAGTTGACAGCATTAGCAGAGAGTTTTAAAAAAAATACTTACCATCTGATCAACAAGCATTAAATTATCCTTTAAAGAGATCTTCCGGACTAGGTCCAAGTAAATCCATGACAAGAACATTATTTCTCCTTTGACCCCGAACCATTTCACATTTGGAATTCCTGCTAATAAATCATAGACAAAAGAAAACATGTCGTCAAAAGCTATAACACAACAACACACAAAGCTATATGAGTAACATATGTAGAGAACGTCAATAAGCAAAACCGTGACATTCTTTGGCATGCACATAATGAGTAATGGTAAAAATAAAGCCTTGAAAGGACTCTCATCTGAGAGAAGCAATGTAGCAAGACAGGCTCCACCTTCTACTGTTATACCTGGAAATCACAGATAATGTCGTTGGTTAGCTTCATGAACCAAACTAAGTTAAAATCCCTTAACATATGTAAACCCATAAGCAAAGTTGAACAATGTACCTAATCAGTAAATATGAGAAAAAGATAAATACATAAACACAACTGCATGGTATAAATTAAAACTGAACTATACAATATTAAAGTAGATATATGATGCCACCATGTATCAATAATAAACATGAACCAACAGGTTCTAGTGTTGCTTCATACCTGGGTATCTTTATCAAGGAGTACATTAGCATACATTAGCTTCATACAGTCATTAGCGTAAGTTCCTTGGTGAGTACATTTCAGTCTCCCACATCGAGGATCGTTTGCGGTACTATCAAACGACAATGACATTTCACAAAGTTTAGCTTAAGAATAATCCCTGGATTGCAAGAGGTCAGCTCTCTTCTTTAATAAACATGCTAGAAACTATATTAACACATATATAACAGTAGCTGCTAAAGTATTACATGTTGTCAGCTTTCCAGGAAACATATTGAATTTCTTACCATATACACAACATCCCTAGGATCAACACATACTGATCCATTATACCAATTGTAAACCTAGTAGTCAATTATCTTTCTCGTCGCATGTTAGTAATAAAAGTTATATAAACCAAAGACAAAATCTCATTAGATAGTTACCATACACCCATCCACTACCAACAGCCGGGAACAATAAGAACATTAGATTTCCTCAGTACATCAACTGCTTGAGGAGTACAAGTCATAGTTGAGTCTATGAACCAAATCATGATGCACAATTATGAGAGATACGAGTACCAAAAAAAGTGAGAAACAGTTATGACGGTTTCACTATAATATTTTTTTACTTTATACCAATATACTTCCAACCTGAGTTGACCAAATTTACAGCACCAGATGTGCAGGTAAATGCAAGGTCACACATCTCATTCCAAGGTTTTTCATCCTTGTAGTACTTTGATCGAGTATAAGTCTTACAATACTCTCTGCAGAGTGAGGACGAAAACTAATTGTTCACTGGCGAAACAAACCTCAAAATAAAGAACCAAAATTAAAGGAGTTTCGAAGCTAAACACTCACTTTCCTTTGTTGTAAGCCCTGTGTCTGTCAAGTACAGCACACCCATGAGCACGACACATGATTTATCTGCAATATTTGAGATGAAACTAATACAAATGATGAAGTGATAATAGGAAAAGTTATAACAAATTTAATATAAGGAAAAATTGTGTGGTGCTTGGAAAGAATGAATATCATTACCTTGATGGCTGGTAGTTCGAGAGCAAAAGAATTTCCTCACGGTCGATAAATCTCTAATTTCATTTGATGGGTCTCTGCAACAAATCCATTACTGATCTAAGTTTGTTAGAAACCAAATGAAAAGAGTCACATATAATGTAGAGTTCCAAACATTAAAGCTGAAGGTTTAGATGACCTGATATAAGGAGTCAAATATAGATTGAATGAACTGTGTATCTTCTATCACCCGTATCCAACCAAACGAAAATCCAACTCTATTCAGTTAATGACAAAAAACACGCAAAATTAACAAGCCCAAATTAAGTTTGAGTGGATGCAACTCTAAAATAAAAGTGTAGATGCATTTTACTACAAACTACATCCAAAGGATAGAAACCTTCTACTCATGCAAAATGAAAGTAAAGACTCAACAATGGACACAAGATATACGTGGTTCGGTATGATTACCTACGTCCACGGGGGTGAAAGGGTGAATCTTATTACTTCAAAGTGTTACAAAGATGTTGCTCTTAACCCAAATTCCTTTACCCGATCAACTCACTTCTCACTTTCTTCTTACTTGGTGTGATATCAAGTCTCTCTCTCCCCATTTTCAACCTCCCTCTCTTGGATATCAGTTCCATTATTTATAGGAAGGGTTACATACAACCATACTAGGGTGTTGGTCATATTACATCTAATATGAAGTTTTGTGGTCGGGCCAGCTTATGTCGTCCCTTCTTCTGTGCATGTGGCCGATGTATTTTGATTCCTTCGCCCGTCTATCGTCCGAGCCGATTCCTTCGGGTGTTCTTATGGCATGATGTGACACGTATCTTCTTATTCATTGGACCATCGCTCCTCGTTTGACCTACCGTGTCTTGTCTTATCAGCTCTGTTAGAAGTCTGGAGTCGAGTCTTGTCCGACAGCTGCAGATCAATCATGCCCGATCCACGTGGCTTCTTAAATCTCGCTCCTGGCAATCTCTATTTTATGCTTCTCATCTCTTCATTCTTGGGTGTATCATAGCTTAAGATGTTGCCACCTAGCCATGTGGATAATTTACACCTACATTTATGCCCCTTCTTTCGCTCGTATGGCAGACACGAGTGGAAGAATGTCGTCCCAGCTCCCCACGTCCTCGTCCATGCCGCAAATTCCGTCACACAGTACCCCATTAACTCCACTTTATTACCTGTAACCGTCGGCGTCGGTTACAACTTCTCCACTTTAAATAGCCCGCTTCCTTTTCTCTTTCTTCTTCTTTACCATTTCTTTTCCAGTTCCCCACCGCTGCAACCTTCTCTTCGTGATTTCTTCGCCACTTTCTTCTTCTAAAAGTCCTCGTTTTCTTGATTTTTTTCTTTCATCTTCTCCTCATCGATTGTCACAGTAGTTGTGGTTACATTCTCGTCGTCCCAGCCTTCTTCACCGATTTCTCAGTTCTGCACTGTTTGCGTCCATGGCTTCTTCTCCCTCTATGACTGAAAAAAGGTCTGTCGACGATGTTTTTTCCGAGTTTGATGCTTTTTCCCTTGCTTCCCTATTTTCGTTTGATAGTCCCTATAAGTACGATGATTGCGCCATGAGATCTATCTTTCCTGATGATTCTCCTTCTATTTCGTGCAAGTCCAAGAAAAGGGTGAAAGATCTCTCTGACGAAGATTTCATTGAGCAGCTGAAAGAGAAGTACGATCTTCAGAATTACGAAGTTACCCTGATCTCGGGACAAAATAGCGATTTGAAGAAGTCTGACGTGGGGAAGCACGAACAATCGGCTAACTTCATGGTTATTACTCAAGGCCAACTGGATCTAGGTCTTCGTCTTCCTTTGTATCACCCCGATAACCCTTTCTACTATGAAGTTCTTTCTCAGCTCAAGCCTTATCGCGCCCTTATTCAATGGACTGGCAACACTTTTCAAATTATGGATGAATGGAGAGCTCGCCGGGATGGTCACGGCTCCACCGCCGAGTGGTCAACCTACAAGCCCGAGGAAGCTCCGGGGTATACTGGTTTTGCTGCTAGTCCTCATCGTCACAGGACTATGCCCAAAAATGTTGAAAGGATGATGATGGATGCCGATCCCCTCGGCCAAGGTTCTAACAGGCGACCCCGTCATACCAATGACCCGATTTACCCCCGAGTTCCACTCCTTGTCCGAGGTCCTATTTTACATGGTAGCTTCCCGTTGCCTCCTTTTCCCGCCGAACCATATCCTTTCTGGGTGGTTAATGATGACAAGGCTGATAAGGTATGCGTCTCCTTCCTCTTTTCTCGATTTCTATCTTGTTAGCCTTGACGCTCATTGGCTGTTTGTTGTTATTAAAACCTCAGGGAGATTCTACCAAGACTGCCGGATCGTCAAAGAAAAGAGGTGCTAGCACAAGGGTTGAGAAAGACCAGGGGAAGGTAACAAACATAGTGATTTTATTATAAGTACATGTACTTGCCCCTGTTTTTTTCCTTCACATGTTCTGACGAGAGGCCTTGTGCAGAAATTTCCTAGGCACGATGGTGATGAGGCCGATGTAGAGGAGATTGATCCTCCTCTTAGGGGCAAGTAGGTTGCTAAGCCTCAGAAAAGGCAGAAACCAATCTACGATATTCCTGATGAGGATGACCTATTCGGTGATGATCTCTCGGGTGACAAGGGCGAGGGTAAGGAAATGGGAGAGAATGTTGGTACTGAAGTGGTCGTTAATCCTGAATTGGCTAACAAACATGAACCCATAAAGGCGCCCGAGCTAGGAAATATCGTTAATGCTAAATCAGAAGTATTTCATCGTCTGCCCCAGATTACCGGCGGGTCCTCGTCTGGTGTTGAAACCTCTTTTCTTGTCTTGGGTCCTATCATGAATTCTCTTGGAGCGCTTACTTCCCCTGACTTTGGAGCATACACTGATGAAGAAATGCTTAATGCGGTGCCCCACTACGGAAATATCGCCCAGACTCTTGACACGGTGGTGTGTAACTCGACTTAGCTCGGTGATGCCCCCTTTCTTACTTCCATCCTTTTTGCCGCCTTCAGCCTAATCATGTTTACTTGTGTCAGATCCTGAATCGGGTACGCTTGGATGCCGCCAATCGCCGCAGAGAAAGGCTGCTGCTAGAGTCTCTCCAACTTCAATTGCAGAACGAGAGGAGTCGTGCGCGCGAGTTAGAAATTAAACTCGCTGATGCCCAAGGTATGTCATAATTCTTTCACTTCGAACTTATGTTGATTGAGTTTATCGTGCCAGTATCCTGAGTCGGGTATCCTTCTTCTAGCCGAGGTAGCTAGTATAGGTTTAGACACTTCTTCTGAGTTTAGGATTATGAATAGGAAATGGGATATTGAAAAGGATTTAGTGGAGAATCTCCGTCGGCGAATGGCAAACAAAGATGACAAAATAGATCGCCAATCTGAGGAGATCGAAAATATTGAGGGCGATCTGGAACGATATCGTCAGTTTGAGTATGACCCTGCAGAGATAGACAATTTGCGGGCTCAATTGGGCTCTTCTCAACGTCTTGCTTCTGAGAGAGCTGCTTTAGCCACAAATTTAGAGCAGCGGGTAGACACTTTACAGTTGCCGAATCGAGACCTCCACGAGGATCGCCGACGACTTTTGAGGGACAAAGATGTAGTGGATCGAGCAAATAGGGATTTGTTGGGCAAAGTGGGTGAATTTGACAAAGTGGTGGGAGAACTTGAATGGGGTAGGTCGCAACTTTCAGTTCTTTAGGTGTCGCGCAACCGCTTAATGGTCGAGTGGGGTGAACATAAGAAGTACTGCCCCGGCAACGAATTCAATGAGCAGCATTATAACGAGTTAACCATGAAGTTGTCGAAGACCGAGGATGAGTTGTCCAAGTCGGTAGAGTCACTTCAGTCAGTGTTACTAGCCTTTTCAGGTCTCTTAGACGATGTGTTGAGGCCGTTCCTTAGATTTAGATTACGCCCTATTCTTGCAAAATTGATAAACCGTGTTTACTGAATAATGCTCGGTCTTTGTGATCCTGTAGCCGAGCAGAAACGTTCTCAGGAGCTGGATCTAGAGGTCCGACGATTGAAGCAGGTCGAGGCCGATTTGGGTTCCAAGCTGGCCGATGCCGAGGAAACTGCTTCTCAGCTTACCCAGCAGCTCGATGAGGATCGCGTCGCTCATGCAGAGGAGGTGGACGAGAAGGTTCGGACGGGCATTGGGGAGTGGGTAATATTATAAATACCACGATGAGATCGCAGAATATATCCGAAAGAAGGGGAAAACTTAGCTGTCACCCACAATGTAATTTCCTATATAAAGGGTTCAAGTAAGTCCAGATGGGGATGATGTATTTTTTAGAGTTGAGAAAACCTTGAGGAGAGAGAAACTCTAGAAAAGAAAGTTGTAATTCTGAGTTTGAATATTTTCTGTAAACATTTCTGAGATCTAAATAATAAAAGTGTCGTTTAATTCTTTAATCTTCAACTAGTTTCACTTAGATTTTTATAGGATCTTAATAGGGGTTTAGTGTGGGAAATCCTGCTAATACACCAATATTCTTATGGCGGGTATGTAAGTGAGCAACCACAAAGAGGGGAGAATAGTTGTGCTTCTCTAAATATTTCCTCGAGTTTGGTAGATGAGATGCAACATTTTATGGTTAGCATGGAGTCAATTCGTAGAAAACCAAGCGTGGAACCAATTTCATCGCCCGAATATGAAGTAAGTAATTCTTCCTTGTCGAATGAGCTTTACCAACAAATGGAATCATATTTTCAGGATTTGAATGGATCACTCCAAGAGCTTCAAAAAGATGTTTCCAATTTAAGACAAGGCATTGAAGAATACAAAGAGGACATGCAAAATTCTGCGAAAGACCAATCTTTGGGAAGTGGTAGCCAATCTTATGTTGACTATGATAGTGACGATGACTATGAAAATACGTCGCTTGAACCAAATCATGGTGACATACCCGAAGAGTATACAATGGAGTCTCTTTGCAATCAAGGTGAAGTTGAAAAGTAATATGATGACACTAGTGTAGCTTACTCAGGCATTGATCTTTCTAATGATCAAGAACCTATTCAAAAGGTAGAGCTTGAGGATGATGCAATGAGTGTTCTAAAGAAATTCCTTATGGACAGAATTGCATCCGCAAAAGAGTATGTTCCTTGCAATGAAAAGAAATATGTTGAGAATGAAACCGTTATGACCAATATTATGGAAGACCCAATTGAACTTGCAAATGATTGTAATGAAGATGTTGATGCCGAGATTTTGGTTAATGCAGAAATAGATGAAGAATGGTTGCAAGGTTTGATAGAGGACCATGATATACAAGAGGTGAATAATTCACTTGAGTTTTTCAAGGATGAAGAGGATTTCGTGATAAAAGAGATTGTGCGAGGTTTGTCTAACCCTTTGCATATTGATTCTTCTCCTTTACCTCTTATTGGTTTTAATGTATGTGCTTCGAGAACATTGTTGAATGTTTTTTTTTCTCGATATCCGCCATTAGAAACATTAGATTCTCATAATATGCAGGTTTGTGAACAAGAAACCGTGGAAGTACCCACCTTTTATATTCTTTATGCACTTCCAAGTGTGGACAAGTATAAGTGTGGGGGAATCTTTTATCGGTTCATAGCTTCAATTTTTGTTTTCTTGTACTAATATTTGTGTGAAGCTAGTGTTTGCAAAACAGGTACTATGGATGGATCCCCAAATTTTCAGATTATTGGTGTATGGGGAATGAATCTTTCAAGCCGCTAAGTCGGGTCGTCGACTTAAAAACAAGCGCTTAGTGGGAGGCAACCCACCGGTTTTGTATCTCTTATCTTTATCCTTTTGCTTTTTATTTTATTATTGTTTCTTTTATTTTTTATTGTTTTCATATCATGTTTTCATCCCCATGTTTAATTTCATTAAGTCCATAATCTATCTTAGAAGAGAATTATGATGAATACCTTTTCGTCAGAAAATTTCAGACTGCGCGTAGTTTAGTACAGAGACCATAACTGTCAGAAAATTTATCAAAACACTGTGAAATTTTGACACTGTGTAGAAAACACGTAGGTGAACAACTCTTGTGAAATGGAGTTTTTCCAAATTCCTTACCAATTTTCACAGGTTTTGCGTTTTATCTGTTGTTACGTCAGAATTCAGAACTTTCGGTTTTACACATTGAGGACAATGTGAAGTTTAAGTGTGGGGGAGCATTTATATGCTTGTATAGTTTGTTTTAGTTTGTTTTATGCCTTTATTAAAAAAAAAAATCAGAAAAATAGAAAAACCAAGAAAAAATGTGCTTTTTGAACTCTGAAATCTAGAAACTTGTGCCTTTAGGATGACACCATTAGTGGATGGAACCATTTTGAATGCAGGAGTTGAGGAACCAATTAACTAAAAGGGACGAACATAGCTCAGAAATCACAAATTAACATGATAGTTGTTACCATATCTCGGAATATCACCATATCACATTCTATTTTTATTTTTCCATATTTATCTATTGTTCTCTAAGTGCTTTGGTGGGTCACTAAACATCGACGTGTTATTTCTGCTAGGATGAAATAGAGTGATTGAGTTGCTAAAAAAAAAAAAAAAAAAAAAGACCGACCAATTAGACCAAACGGAATAAAAGACACTTGGATAAAGCAATATTTGTGTGTTCTCCTTGTCTCCGTCGCCTAAACAAGTGTGGAATGCAGGATCCAAGGGAACTATCGTGTAATCTGCTGACAAGAATCATGCGCTTTGATCCAGTTTGATCCAATCATGTTGTCTAAACAAAAAAGAAAAAAAGAAGAAAAAAAAGTGAAAAAGAAAAAAAAATTTATATTGGTTGAATAAAGTCACTCTTGGTTCCCTTGTATATGCTATTGAGTTGATGTAGAATTCAAACCAAGTAGCTCAATCCAATAGGAATAGGTTCATCTTAAAGTGACCTTCAGACAGATATGGGAAACATCGATCACTTGTGAACATTCACCAACATCTACATCTATATCCATCTTCTTAATCTTTTCATTGTGATTGTGGTTTGTTAGTTTCCGAGTATTGTGGCTTGTTCAACTATCTAATTAGAGTTTATTTACTAATACTTGAATTGAATTTGCAAGGTACCTCCTCCTGTAGTCATTTTAGATTCGTTCATTGATTTGTCACAAATAGACGGAGTTGGAAATATAGGTTTTGTAGGTATATCTCTAGTAAACCTTCACGAGACTATAACTCGTCCACTAGGGACACCTAGGGGTTTAAAGGCTTGTTATTTATGCTAAAATTAACCGTAGCCTCGACATCACGGAGTTGTTGTATTTTAGTTTTGTTTGATTTGCTCGAGGACTAGCAAAGTCTAAGTGTGGGGGAATTTGATAGGTGTGATAAACACCTAATTTTATATCTAGTATTTATGCTTTCTTTGCGAGTTTTAGTGTGAATTATGTATCTTATGCTTACTTTTGAGTGTATTAGGTGCTTTGGAGTCGTTTGGAGCAAAAGAAGGAGAAATTAGCCATTAGGAGCTACAAAATGCTAAAAGGAGCAAACAAGTAAAGTGTTATTGATGAAGAATGGCCAAAGACCAATTTTAACTCATTTCACTCAAGGAATTCTTATCACCACCTCGAATATAATTCAAACGCGAAAAGAACGCAAAAAGAATGAGGTCATTCCGAGTTCGTATGAAGAAGTTATGAGCAAAATGGTGAAACCAATTTGGATTAGGTTTTCTGTTGGGCCTTATTGGGCCTGCGCGAAAAGAGAAAGGAGAGATGCGTTTTGGGCTTGCTATGGACGTGAAAATTAGGGTTTTTGGTGGATTTTGAGGAGGTTAAGTATCCTAATTGGACAAGGATATTATATCTTCTTCTACTTTGTTCTAGGGTTTAGAAAACATGTTAGGGTTTCTTCTTCTTCTTGTGATGAACTCCTTTAACATGAGTGCTTGATTTTGCTATTGGTTAAAGATGTAGTTGGATTTTGAAAACCAAGTTATGGATTTTATGAAATAGTTTTCTCTCAATATTATCGTTTGATTTTCATTGGGTTATAATAATTGCATGATTGATGTATTGCAATATGATTGAATGTTTGTTTGGTTGAGTCTAGAATTAATTGAACATACATCCATATCTATAGCTATTTTAGGGTTCTCATCGAGCGATAACCTTGAATATGAGTAGCATGATATGATTAAGGTTTGTAGTGATACATCCTTGTAATCATATGTAGAAATTAACATTTGTCCGAATTGTCATGCGCAATGTGTGATAGTTGCATTGATTATCCTGTTTCTGAAACTTAATGCTCCTTGGAATTGAACTTGATTAGCGCAAGGCGTTGAGTTATTCTTTAGGTAGAATTCACATACGCAGCTCTAATGTGTGTGTTGATGACTTAGGAAATTTACGGAGTATTCTTGCAATAAGGTATTCTAGGGCTTTTGATGATAGCGAGATTAAATACGAATTCTATTCATATATTCAACACTTGCTTACAATTGAAGATGAAATCTCTAACCAATATTCTCACTACCTTGATTTGAGTGTTTACTTTTTTTTACTTGCTTTTATTTTACTTTTACGTTATAAAAATCAGAAAACCCCCGGTGTTACTTATAGGAAACCGAAACAACGAGACAACCTAGACCTCTCTGTGGGATCGATCATTTCTTGCCCTTGCTATATTTATATTTTGAGTAGTAAGAAAGTGTAATTATTTTTGACGCATACGACATCGATCAAATTTTGGCGCCGTTTCCGGGGAGGCAACAGTTGTCACTTGTTTTTGGTTTCTTATTTTTTTTAATTTAGTTTTGTTTTTGTTTTGTTTTATTTTCTATTTATTTTTTTAACCTTGGTTTGAGAACTCTTGTTTCAGGTACTTATTATGGACGGAGCATATTGGAACAATGGGTACGGTTTTCAACCTCGACAACATTATGGCAACTATCACCCTTATGGGGAGTACAATCAAAACCAATCCTTTGGTTATGATCAATACTCCACGTACCCTTTTAGTTACTCTCATACATCCCAATCTTCTTATGGCGGGTATGTAAGTGAGCAACCACAAATAGGGGAGAATAATTGTGCTTCTCTAAATATTTCCTCGAGTTTGGTAGATGAGATGCAACAATTTATGGTTAGCATGGAGTCAATTCGTAGAAAACCAAGCGTGTAACCAATTTCATCGCCCGAATATGAAGTAAGTAATTCTTCCTTGTCGAATGAGCTTTACCAACAAATGGAATCATATTTTCAGGATTTGAATGGATCACTCCAAGAGCTTCAAAAAGATGTTTCCAATTTAAGACAAGGCATTGAAGAATACAAAGAGGACATGCAAAATTCTGCGAAAGACCAATCTTTGGGAAGTGGTAGCCAATCTTATGTTGACTATGATAGTGACGATGACTATGAAAATACGTCGCTTGAACCAAATCATGGTGACATACCCGAAGAGTATACAATGGAGTCTCTTTGCAATCAAGTTGAAGTTGAAAAGTAATATGATGACACTAGTGTAGCTTACTCAGGCATTGATCTTTCTAATGATCAAGAACCTATTCAAAAGGTAGAGCTTGAGGATGATGCAATGAGTGTTCTAAAGAAATTACTTATGGACAGAATTGCATCCGCAAAAGAGTATGTGCCTTGCAATGAAGAGGAGTATGTTGAGAATGAAACCGTTATGACCAATATTATGGAAGACCCAATTGAACTTGCAAATGATTGTAATGAAGATGTTGATGCCGAGATTTTGGTTAAGGCAGAAACAGACGAAGAATGGTTGCAAGGTTTGATAGAGGACCATGATATACAAGAGGTGAATAATTCACTTGAGTTTTTCAAGGATGAAGAGGATTTCGTGATAAAAGAGATTGTGCGAGGTTTGTCTAACCCTTTGCATATTGATTCTTCTCCTTTACCTCTTATTGGTATTAATGTATGTGCTTCGAGAACATTGTTGAATGATTTTTTTTCTCGATATCCGCCATTAGAAACATTAGATTCTCATAATATGAAGGTTTGTGAACAAGAAACCGTGGAAGTACCCACCTTTTATATTCTTTATGCACTTCCAAGTGTGGACAAGTATAAGTGTGGGGGAATCTTTTATCGGTTCATAGCTTCAATTCTGTTTTCTTGTACTAATATTTGTGTGAAGATAGTGTTTGCAAAACAGGTACTATGGATGGATCCCCAAATTTTCAGATTATTGGTGTATGGGGAATGAATCTTTCAAGCCGCTAAGTCGGGTCGTCGACTTAAAAACAAGCGCTTAGTGGGAGGCAACCCACCGGTTTTGTATCTCTTATCTTTATCCTTTTGCTTTTTATTTTATTATTGTTTCTTTTATTTTTTATTGTTTTCATATCATGTTTTCATCCCCATGTTTAATTTCATTAAGTCCATAATCTATCTTAGAAGAGAATTATGATGAATACCTTTTCGTCAGAATATTTCAGACTGCGCGTAGTTTAGTACAGAGACCATAACTGTCAGACCATTTATCAAAACACTGTGAAATTTTGACACTGTGTAGAAAACACGTAGGTGAACAACTCTTGTGAAATGGAGTTTTTCCAAATTCCTTACCAATTTTCACAGGTTTTGCGTTTTATCTGTTGTTACGTCAGAATTCAGAACTTTCGGTTTTACACATTGAGGACAATGTGCAGTTTAAGTGTGGGGGAGCATTTATATGCTTGTATAGTTTGTTTTAGTTTGTTTTATGCCTTTATTAAAAAAAAAAAATCAGAAAAATAGAAAAACCAAGAAAAAATGTGCTTTTTGAACTCCGAAATCTAGAAACTTGTGCCTTTAGGATGACACCATTAGTGGATGGAACCATTTTGAATGCAGGAGTTGAGGAACCAATTAACTAAAAGGGACGAACATAGCTCAGAAATCACAAATTAACATGATAGTTGTTACCATATCTCGGAATATCACCATATCACATTCTATTTTTATTTTTCCATATTTATCTATTGTTCTCTAAGTGCTTTGGTGGGTCACTAAACATCGACGTGTTATTTCTGCTAGGATGAAATAGAGTGATTGAGTTGCTAAAAAAAAAAAAAAAAAAAAAAGACCGACCAATTAGACCAAACGGAATAAAAGACACTTGGATAAAGCAATATTTGTGTGTTCTCCTTGTCTCCGTCGCCTAAACAAGTGTGGAATGCAGGATCCAAGGGAACTATCATGTATCTGCTGACAATAATCATGCGCTTGGATCCAGTTTGATCCAATCATGTTGTCTAAAAAAAAAGAAAAAAAAAAAAAAAAAGTGAAAAAGAAAAAAAAAATTATATTGGTTGAATAAAGTCACTCTTGGTTCCCTTGTATATGCTATTGAGTTGATGTAGAATTCAAACCAAGTAGCTCAATCCAATAGGAATAGGTTCATCTTGGCAGTGACCTTCAGACAGATATGGGAAACATCGATCACTTGTGAACATTCACCAACATCTACATCTATATCCATCTTCTTAATCTTTTCATTGTGATTGTGGTTTTTTAGTTTCCGAGTATTGTGGCTTGTTCAACTATCTAATTAGAGTTTATTTACTAATACTTGAATTGAATTTGCAAGGTACCTCCTCCTGTAGTCATTTTAGATTCGTTCATTGATTTGTCACAAATAGACGGAGTTGGAAATATAGGTTTTGTAGGTATATCTCTAGTAAACCTTCACGAGACTATAACTCGTCCACTAGGGACACCTAGGGGTTTAAAGGCTTGTTATTTATGCTAAAATTAACCGTAGCCTCGACATCACGGAGTTGTTGTATTTTAGTTTTGTTTGATTTGCTCGAGGACTAGCAAAGTCTAAGTGTGGGGGAATTTGATAGGTGTGATAAACACCTAATTTTATATCTAGTATTTATGCTTTCTTTGCGAGTTTTAGTGTGAATTATGTATCTTATGCTTACTTTTGAGTGTATTAGGTGTTTTGGAGTCGTTTGGAGCAAAAGAAGGAGAAATTAGCCATTAGGAGCTACAAAATGCTAAAAGGAGCAAACAAGTAAAGTGTTATTGATGAAGAATGGCCAAAGACCAATTTTAACTCATTTCACTCAAGGAATTCTTATCACCACCTCGAATATAATTCAAACGCGAAAAGAACGCAAAAAGAATGAGGTCATTCCGAGTTCGTATGAAGAAGTTATGAGCAAAATGGTGAAACCAATTTGGATTAGGTTTTCTGTTGGGCCTTATTGGGCCTGCGCGAAAAGAGAAAGGAGAGGTGAAAACTACAGCCACACCCATTTTCTAGAGTTTGGACACTGTGAAACCCACGCTCAATAAAACACAGGCGCGCACCCATTCTCGGTGATTAAATTACGCACAGGCCCATAATTTTAGAAAATTAGGTTTCTGTTTTTTTTTTCCTCCTTCAATTCATTTTCTTCTTCCTCTCCATTCTACTATGGATTCCCGATAGGTAAAATCATCCATCGGGAAAATCCTAAAATTAAATCAGTGAATATGAATAGAACACGAAGAAGATTTAAGGTTTACTGGTACCGATAATTGAATGAAAATTGGAGTTGATATTGATATGGGTTTGTTGTTGGTGATTGAGCAATTGAGAAGAATTTGTTATTGGGTTATTGTTGCAATTACCAGTTGTTGAGCAATTTAGAAAAAATTATGAGTGGAGAAGACAAAGTCTTCAGGATTTGGCTAAGGAGCTTTTCACGATCCAGGTAAGGAGTTAATCTTTCATTTGTATAATTATCTCCTAAATCTCTCTATCTATGTAGCCTCCCTTCACAGCAGAAGAACTTTATTCGATTTGAGAATTAGGGCACATTTTGTTTAATTTGTGTTTGTAAAGTTCGTGGTTCTTATCGAAATTGACCCAAAGTTTCTGTACATATTTGTTTGCCAATTAAGTTCTCGGTTCAAAACTTGAGTCAAATGATTGAGAAATGTTTCATTTTTTATCAGAATTTTTTTGATTGATTTTGTTTGATATATACATCTTCCAATAACAACCATTATTGGTGGACCATCAGTAGATGGTGTTTACATTGAGATACTGATGCTCACTGCCATGAGATCGATGCATATTCTCCAAGGGAGAAGGTGTTGTGTGATTCAAGGAAGTAAAGGCGAGAGGTGATGCGATGTATTATGTTCAATCTCCCATAGAATTTCTTCTAAAGAGTTTTCCTATGACGCAACATGTGTATGATATGGAATACAAGGAATTGTTTGATAAATTTCAGGAAGCAATTGTCAGTGTATTCAATTTTTCGGGATTTCTCAATTTCATGAAGTTATTCTTGTTAAAAAGACAAGAATTCCGAGAATTCGAGATATGCTAAGAGTATTTGTAGAGAAGCACAAGCTATTGTTGTAGGTGCATGACAAGTTATGCAGCCTTTTTTTGTTTGCATAACTTGTTATGCAGTACTGAGAATGGTTGCATAACACCTTATGCAGCTATTTTTTGTTAGTATTGAAACCAACAAAAAAAAAAGTTGCTTAACACGTTATGCACCTATAATAATATCTGCATAACATGTTATGCAGTCAAGAAAATGGATGCATAACCTGTTATGCATCCGAAAATATGACTGTATAATGCGTTATGCATCGAGAAAATTGCTGCATAATCTTTTATGCATCGAGAAAATTGATGCATAACCTGATATGCATCTAGTAAATATGATGCATCTTGCATTATGCATCAATTTTTTATGTACGCACTAAAATCAACCAAAACAATGGTTACATAACTTGTTATAGATGCATAACTTTGTTATCCAAATGCATAATTTGTTATGCGGTGGAGAAAATGGTTGCATAATTCGTTAGGCGTACAGAATATGTTATGCATCGTTTTTTGGTGATCGCATAATGGTTATGTATCAAGTTTTCAAAACTTTCCCTAAAATGAGGATCACCTCCGTTTTTTTCGTGAAAAATAAAAATTTGATATTCTTGTTTGTACTCTTTGCGTAGCTCTTTTAAAAAGATTTCCAACGATATAAAATTTGTAAAATTTTAAGGCGCGGATTTTTAGATATGTTATGTCCAAGTTGCGCTTCAATTATACTTTGAAAAATTAGGCAAAGATAACGAGTTATGCCGAAAAGATAGTATGCATAACTAATTATGTATTGATTCCCTAATAATTTCATATAATTATGGGTGTGACAGTACCAAAAATTAATTGTGGGTTTGACAACGAGAATATTATTTTTTTTGGGTCTCCCCCTAATTTCCCCAAAGGAGAGATGCGTTTTGGGCTTGCAATGGACGTGAAAATTAGGGTTTTTGGTGGATTTTGAGGAGGTTAAGTATCCTAATTGGACAAGGATATTATATCTTCTTCTACTTTGTTCTAGGGTTTAGAAAACATGTTAGGGTTTCTTGTTCTTCTTGTGATGAACTCCTTTAACATGAGTGCTTGATTTTGCTATTGGTTAAAGATGTAGTTGGATTTTGAAAACCAAGTTATGGATTTTATGAAATAGTTTTCTCTCAATATTATCGTTTGATTTCTGCTGGGTTATAATAATTGCATGATTGATGTATTGCAATATGATTGAATGTTTGTTTGGTTGAGTCTAGAATTAATTGAACATACATCCATATCTATAGCTATTTTAGGGTTCTCATCGAGCGATAACCTTGAATATGAGTAGCATGATATGATTAAGGTTTGTAGTGATACATCCTTGTAATCATATGTAGAAATTAACATTTGTCCGAATTGTCATGCGCAATGTGTGATAGTTGCATTGATTATCCTGTTTCTGAAACTTAATGCTCCTTGGAATTGAACTTGATTAGCGCAAGGCGTTGAGTTATTCTTTAGGTAGAATTCACATACGCACTCTAATGTGTGTGTTGATGACTTAGGAAATTTACGGAGTATTCTTGCAATAAGGTATTCTAGGGCTTTTGATGATAGCGAGATTAAATACGAATTCTATTCATATATTCAACACTTGCTTACAATTGAAGATGAAATCTCTAACCAATATTCTCACTACCTTGATTTGAGTGTTTACTTTTTTACTTGCTTTTATTTTTACTTTTACGTTATAAAAATCAAAAAAACCCGGTGTTACTTATAGGAAACCGAAACAACGAGACAACCTAGACCTCTCTGTGGGATCGATCATTTTCTTGCCCTTGCTATATTTATATTTTGAGTAGTAAGGAAGTGTAATTATTTTTGACGATACGGACAACGATCAAATTTTTTTATTTCGGGGAGGCAATGATTGTCACTTGTTTTTGGTTTCTTATTTTTTTAATTTAGTTTTGTTTTTGTTTTTGTTTTATTTTCTATTTTTTTTTTAACCTTGGTTTGAGAACTCTTGTTTCAGGTACTTATTATGGACGGAGCATATTGGAACAATGGGTACGGTTTTCAACCTCGACAACATTATGGCAACTATCACCCTTATGGGGAGTACAATCAAAACCAATCCTTTGGTTATGATCAATACTCCACGTACCCTTTTAGTTACTCTCATACATCCCAATCTTCTTATGGCGGGTATGTAAGTGAGCAACCACAAATAGGGGAGAATAATTGTGCTTCTCTAAATATTTCCTCGAGTTTGGTAGATGAGATGCAACAATTTATGGTTAGCATGGAGTCAATTCGTAGAAAACCAAGCGTGTAACCAATTTCATCGCCCGAATATGAAGTAAGTAATTCTTCCTTGTCGAATGAGCTTTACCAACAAATGGAATCATATTTTCGTGGATTTGAATGGATCACTCCAAGAGCTTCAAAAAGATGTTTCCAATTTAAGACAAGGCATTGAAGAATACAAAGAGGACATGCAAAATTCTGCGAAAGACCAATCTTTGGGAAGTGGTAGCCAATCTTATGTTGACTATGATAGTGACGATGACTATGAAAATACGTCGCTTGAACCAAATCATGGTGACATACCCGAAGAGTATACAATGGAGTCTCTTTGCAATCAAGTTGAAGTTGAAAAGTAATATGATGACACTAGTGTAGCTTACTCGAGGCATTGATCTTTCTAATGATCAAGAACCTATTCAAAAGGTAGAGCTTGAGGATGATGCAATGAGTGTTCTAAAGAAATTACTTATGGATTTAATTGCATCCGCAAAAGAGTATGTGCCTTGCAATGAAGAGGAGTATGTTGAGAATGAAACCGTTATGACCAATATTATGGAAGACCCAATTGAACTTGCAAATGATTGTAATGAAGATGTTGATGCCGAGATTTTGGTTAAGGCTGAGAAATGACGACAAAGAATGGTTGCAAGGTTTGATAGAGGACCATGATATACAAGAGGTGAATAATTCACTTGAGTTTTTCAAGGATGAAGAGGATTTCGTGATAAAAGAGATTGTGCGAGGTTTGTCTAACCCTTTGCATATTGATTCTTCTCCTTTACCTCTTATTGGTTTTAATGTATGTGCTTCGAGAACATTGTTGAATGATTTTTTTTCTCGATATCCGCCATTAGAAACATTAGATTCTCATAATATGAAGGTTTGTGAACAAGAAACCGTGGAAGTACCCACCTTTTATATTCTTTATGCACTTCCAAGTGTGGACAAGTATAAGTGTGGGGGAATCTTTTATCGGTTCATAGCTTCAATTCTGTTTTCTTGTACTAATATTTGTGTGAAGCTAGTGTTTGCAAAACAGGTACTATGGATGGATCCCCAAATTTTCAGATTATTGGTGTATGGGGAATGAATCTTTCAAGCCGCTAAGTCGGGCCGTCGACTTAAAAACAAGCGCTTAGTGGGAGGCAACCCACCGGTTTTGTATCTCTTATCTTTATCCTTTTGCTTTTTATTTTATTATTGTTTCTTTTATTTTTTATTGTTTTCATATCATGTTTTCATCCCCATGTTTAATTTCATTAAGTCCATAATCTATCTTAGAAGAGAATTATGATGAATACCTTTTCGTCAGAAAATTTCAGACTGCGCGTAGTTTAGTACAGAGACCATAACTGTCAGACCGTTTATCAAAACACTGTGACATTTTGACACTGTGTAGAAAACACGTAGGTGAACAACTCTTGTGAAATGGAGTTTTTCCAAATTCCTTACCAATTTGCACAGGTTTTGCGTTTTATCTGTTGTTACGTTAGAATTCAGAACTTTCGGTTTTACACATTGAGGACAATGTGCAGTTTAAGTGTGGGGGAGCATTTATATGCTTGTATAGTTTGTTTTAGTTTGTTTTATGCCTTTATTAAAAAAAAAAAAAATCAGAAAAATAGAAAAACCAAGAAAAAATGTGCTTTTTGAACTCCGAAATCTAGAAACTTGTGCCTTTAGGATGACACCATTAGTGGATGGAACCATTTTGAATGCAGGAGTTGAGGAACCAATTAACTAAAAGGGACGAACATAGCTCAGAAATCACAAATTAACATGATAGTTGTTACCATATCTCGGAATATCACCATATCACATTCTATTTTTATTTTTCCATATTTATCTATTGTTCTCTAAGTGCTTTGGTGGGTCACTAAACATCGACGTGTTATTTCTGCTAGGATGAAAAAGAGTGATTGAGTTGCTAAAAAAAAAAAAAAGAAAAAAAAAAGACCGACCAATTAGACCAAACATAATAAAAGACACTTGGATAAAGCAATATGTGTGTGTTCTCCCTGTCTCCGTCGCCTAAACAAGCGTGGAATGCAGGATCCAAGGGAACTATCGTGTAATCTGCTGAAAAGAATGATGCGCTTGGATCCAGTTTTATCCAATCATGTTGTCTAAACAAAAAAGAAAAAAAAAGTGCAAAAGAAAAAAAAAAATTATATTGGTTGAATAAAGTTACTCTTGGTTCCCTTGTATATGCCAGTGAGTTGATGTAGAATTTAAACCAAGTAGCTCAATCCAATAGGAATAGGTTCATCTTGGCAGTGACCTTCAGACAGATATGGGAAACATCGATCACTTGTGAACATTCGCCAACATCTACATCTATATCCATCTTCTTAATCTTTTCATTGTGATTGTGGTTTGTTAGTTTCCGAGTATTGTGGCTTGTTCAACTATCTAATTAGAGTTTATTTACTAATACTTGAATTGAATTTGCAAGGTACCTCCTCTTGTAGTCATTTTAGATTCGTTCATTGATTTGTCACAAATAGACGGAGTTAGAAATATAGGTTTTGTAGGTATATCTCTAGTAAACCTTCACGAGACTATAAATCGTCCACTAGGGACACCTAGGGGTTTAAAGGCTTGTTATTTATGCTAAAATTAACCGTAGCCTCGACATCACGGAGTTGTTGTATTTTAGTTTTGTTTGATTTGCTCGAGGACTAGCAAAGTCTAAGTGTGGGGGAATTTGATAGGTGTGATAAACACCTAATTTTATATCTAGTATTTATGCTTTCTTTGCGAATTTTAGTGTGAATTATGTATCTTATGCTTACTTTTGAGTGTATTAGGTGTTTTGGAGTCGTTTGGAGCAAAAGAAGGAGAAATTAGTTATTAGGAGCTACAAAATGCTAAAAGGAGCAAACAAGTAAAGTGTTATTGATGAAGAAGGGCCAAAGACCAATTTTAACTCATTTCACTCAAGGGATTCTTATCACCATCTCGAAGAGAATTCAAACGCGAAAAGAGCGCAAAAAGAATGAGGTCATTCCGAGTTCGTATGAAGAAGTTATGAGCAAAATGGTGAAACCAATTTGGATTAGGTTTTCTGTTGGGCCTTATTGGGCCTGCGCGAAAAGAGAAAGGAGAGATGCGTTTTGGGCTTGCTATGGACGTGAAAATTAGGGTTTTTGGTGGATTTTGAGGAGGTTAAGTATCCTAATTGGACAAGGATATTATATCTTCTTCTACTTTGTTCTAGGGTTTAGAAAACATGTTAGGGTTTCTTCTTCTTCTTGTGATGAACTCCTTTAACATGAGTGCTTGATTTTGCTATTGGTTAAAGATGTAGTTGGATTTTGAAAACCAAGTTATGGATTTTATGAAATAGTTTTCTCTCAATATTATCGTTTGATTTCTGCTGGGTTATAATAATTGCATGATTGATGTATTGCAATATGATTGAATGTTTGTTTGGTTGAGTCTAGAATTTATTGAACATACATCCATATCTATAGCTATTTTAGGGTTCTCATCGAGCGATAACCTTGAATATGAGTAGCATGATATGATTACGGTTTGTAGTGATACATCCTTGTAATCATATGTAGAAATTAACCTTTGTCCGAATTTTCATGCGCAATGTGTGATAGTTGCATTGATTAGCCTATTTCTGAAACTTAATGCTCCTTGGAATTGAACTTGATTAGCGCAAGGCGTTGAGTTATTCTTTAGGTAGAATTCACATACGCAGCTCTAATGTGTGTGTTGATGACTTAGGAAATTTACGGAGTATTCTTGCAATAAGGTATTCTAGGGCTTTTGATGATAGCGAGATTAAATACGAATTCTATTCATATATTCAACACTTGCTTACAATTGAAGATGAAATCTGTAACCAATATTCTCACTACCTTGATTTGAGTGTTTACTTTTCTTTACTTGTTTTTATTTTACTTTTACGTTATAAAAATCAGAAAACCCCAGGTGTTACTTATAGGAAACCGAAACAACGAGACAACCTAGACCTCGCTGTGGGATCGATCCTTTCTTGCCCTTGCTATATTTATATTTTGAGTAGTAAGAAAGTGTAATTATTTTTGACGCATACGACAATGATCAATAAGAAAGAGATTAAATATAAAGATAAAAATAACAGAACTAGTCATAAAAACCCAAGGTGACCAAACTTGTGGTACAAAAACCCGACTCAAATGTTGAGATCCATTAAAACTCCATCTTAAACAAAATTGATACAAAAACCCCAAATTTTTAAAAATTGATAAAAAAAACCCAAATTTCAAAATTGGTTTCATCAAATTCTATGATGTTTCATCAAATTCTTTGGGGTTTTTGTGTTACTTTTGTTTTGATGGGTTTTTTGTGTTACTTTTGTTTTGATGGGATTTTTGTGGATGGATAGTGACACCTTAGGGGTTATAGCTCGCGTACCGATAACAGAATTATTAAAAAGAAGTGATTCTGGGGAAAATGTTTAGCCGCATACAAAAAACTTTCGCCACACCACTTCATCCGAATTGCGTGCAAAATACCTCCTCCTCCCTTCTCCCGTACTGTACCAAGACTACGATATGGTCGGGTTATATACCCTTCCTACCTTTTGGACATGTCATGTAAATTAGTTTAAATTGAAAAAATCCTACTTTTTCTCACGATAAAAAGTAGAAACTAGTTATCCCTAAAAAGTAACCACCTCTAAATCTCCGTAAAAAGAAGAAAATAACCAGTTTTGAATACGTCTCAAATTTAAGAAAGACTGCATACTTGAAGTATATTGGCTGACCATATTGTAGCTGCATGAGATGAGAGCAAATTTGATTACGTAGGGACATTACTTCCTTTTGAAATAGTGTGCTACTAATAGGATTTTCTCTAGCCATTACTACCGTTATACATTGGGGGTAAATATTTTTTTGCTTTATCAAATTTACATTCTTTTACTTTCATAGTTGGATTTTCATAAATATAGCCCACACTTTTATTATTGATAACCCATGAGACTTAGTCAATCAAATTGACTAACAAATCAAACTTGACTTTTTTGGTAATTATTTATAACCCATGAAATTAGTAGAAGGCCGATCCAACTCGTTATGTTTTTTATAATTTCATCCATTATTATCACCATTATGATTATATTTTGATTGATATTGATATCATATTACAGCCTCATGAATTATTTCAGTTGTTGTTTTGTAGGAACAAGTCTTGATAATTAGCAAACTAAAGGAGTTGAATTGAGAAAAAGTAGTATCAAAAAGATTTTGGAAAGAAACTCTATCTTGAATAGGAGGTTTCGAGCGCCGAGTAGGCTGAGAGTTGTTGCGAATATCAGCAGAAAATCTATGGAGAGTATTACCATTTTTCCCAAAAGCAATACAGATAAACTAGGAGATAAATTCTTCGAAGAACCAAAATCCATAGTTTGCAAAAATAAATCCCATTGTTTATAACTTCTGAACGGAATGATATCCTTTTAACCTTTTACACTTTCATTACTAAGTAAGGATACTGTCTGTTATTGAATTGTTTCTGCGTAGATGTGGGCATCAGCACAATGTCGCCATGGGAAAAGGAATTTGATGACCTTCATAATCTTATGCCAAATTCCGTAAAATATACATATATTGAACCCTAATTCTTCCATCATTCACCATGCTAGAATATCAAAGTTTTACATAATTTTTGTAGTTTTTGTATACACATAAATATCTATGAAGAAAAGATTACACGTGTCCCTCATCAAAAGAGTTGTCTTATCACCCTCCGCCACGTGTGCATCATCTGCAAGATTCGACGGTACCATAACCTAGGGCTGCCTGATGAACAACTACTCGAGAAGCACCATAGAAGGCCCGAAACGCACTTTATCCCATCCCAAGGAAGAATCAAATTGAACGGTGGAGATGGGCGAGACTAACGAAGAGGTGATAACTGTCTCATGCATGCTTCCTGCCCCAACCACCAGCATTAAACACTTCAAGTACCATACACATGTCGAACATTCTCTGGAACGAGTGGGAGGAAGAGCATCGGGACCATAGGTGACCGTTGGGAAGCTTCAGACCAGAACGAAGATATCGTCGGGATTGGTGTGCAGCCCGAAAAGATAAGGTCAAGTGGATCAAAAGGAAGGACCTGCATAATCCACCTATAAATACCCCACTCCTTTTAGAGAGAAGGGGTCGACCAATTTTAGGAGAGAACTATAGAGTGAGGAAAATTGTAATAGTAAGTGTATTTCATCTTTGATCCCTTCTAGCTTCGTTCCCTACTTGAAAGTCAATCGACTAAGCTTTGTAACCTAATGATATACATAGTGATGAACCCATCCCCGTGGACGTAGGCCTTAGTGCCGAACCACGTAAATCGTTGTCTCATTTACATTCCGCATTTATAGTCTTGATGTTAGTAGGATAAGTATCATAAGCCCACCTGTGAGGAGAAACAATAACGAACCCAAGGTCTCAGAGTTTCCTTTACGTACCTTTCACGTTATTTATCCATGTCTTTATGATTAAAGTACTTTCGATTTCATTGCGAACATTGTTCACGAAGGTACCATCGTTATTTCTTTGTTCACAATCTGGCGCTAGAAATAGGGACTTTAGTCCCGGTAAAAGATTTATCTTTCCCTATGATTTACGCTGTGTATTTATCTGCTTTCAACGTTATTTCTCTAAATAATAGCCTTTGGAGTGATTGCTACATCGTTCCTTCTCGGTGCCGTACCATCAGCGCCAATTTTCTTGAAAAAAATCTTTAAGAAAATCGTACGGTTTAGAGGATCTATGTTTTTAATTGATAGATCTACGATTGTTTCCCGTTTTTCCGTGATTTAATAGATTTATGTTTTAAATTTGACGAATCTATGGTTTTATGTTTTTTCTGGCTTTCTATCAAAATATCCTTATAAAAACATTATTATTTGATAGATCTAGTTTAGCAATTAGTGGATCTACGCTCTTCCATGTTATCTTTGAAAAGTCTATAGAAGAACGTTGAGATCCATGCCTACCTCTCAATATAGATCTTACTAACAAAACCCACATGGATGTTGTGTCCCCGATGGTATCTTATTTTTTCAGGCACAATCAAATATGGATAAACCGAAGGACGTGGGGAAAGAAAAAGCATCATCGAAAGAAACACCAAGGACAACTCCAGTTATGACGCGCAGTAAGAAAAAATGGAAAAAGCTTAAAGTAGGGAGGAGGATGGCAGAGGAGGTGGAAATCACGATACCTTTAGATGCTAGCGCAGTAGAAGCAGCAACGCTAAAGGACGTAGCGATCAAAGCAGATGCTTCCAAGATGGCATCCTCGGCGCGACCAACCGAAAAAAGGCAGGGAATGGCAGAATCAACGATGCAGCAGCCTAATTTAGGAATGCCACACACCGATGAGATGAACCAACCTCTGTTAGCCATATAACACACTTTGATAACAGATCATCCGGTAACTCAGCTTCCAGGTTTGCAGGCCCCACCCATCGACCCATTGGCACCTTTAATATTGATCGTTGATGAAGATCATACTGTATCCGCCGAGGGATAGATGTGTGTAGGAACAACAAACCTATGATCGAATAACTCCGCTCGGCTTACAGAGGAACTTGAAGAAGTAAGAAGAAACCAAAAGGTGTATGCTGACGTTGTGGATTTACTAGCGCAATAAAACTAACAAATCAGAGATAGGATCGCTAGAAGCGCAGAAGTAGAGGGCCAACGAAATGAGGAAAATTCAAAGGAACCACCGAAGAATCGGGACCGAAGAATGATACTGGCCAAAGCACGCAATCTCGATCCCTTAAAACAGAGAGCTTCTAGGTGAAGAATATTGTAAAATGCGGATTCTATTCCCGATGATTCAGACTACTTCGATGATGAAGACCAAGGATCAGGACAGTCAACGGTAGAAGATAGACATCATCTAGCAATGGAGACTATTCGTGCAGAAATGATGACAGAAATCAAACTGTTGAAAGCAAAGCAGAAAGGAGGAAGACTAGAAAAAGTAATGAGAGAATCTGCCACTACACCGCTGAAGGCCCAACTAGCCAGAGCTCTCGTTCTTCAAAAGTTCCCCATCCCAGCGTTTGATTGTTATGACGTGTCCAACGACCTTGCATCTCATCTTCGATACTTTAATCGAACCTTTGCCCAATAGGACCAAGACGATGTCGTCCTCTACAGATACTTTCCTTCAAGCCTGAAGGGATCGACGTTATCTTGGTTTGAAAACCTTTCTCCTAATTCCATCGACTCATACAACCATCTCTCCGAGAAATTCTTAAGAACCTATATGTACAACAATATTTTCAACACGGGAATGGATAAACTCTTCTCGCTAGCAGTTTCCTACAAGGAGACGATCAGGGAATACACCGATAGATGGCACAAAATCTTTCAAGCAATAGGAAATGTTGATCCAGTGGTTAGCATCAACTGCTACAAGTGGGGCCTGGACATGATGAGCCATTTGTTCGTCGAGATTCATGGAAGCGTTCCCACCACCGAAGGAGACCTTCGGGTAATTATCGAAAAGTATGCGAGATTGGAAGAAATCCAGCGAGAAAACCCCAGAGCTCATACGCACAGACCACATCGTACTAATTTAGTGAAACAAGCCAGCGGATCCAAGGGCGCCGGTCCCACTGAACGATCTAACGAAGACAATAGAGGACGAAGAGATGATCGTCGGGGTGATAACCAAAAATTCGAAGATCAAGTATACACGAAGTTGAACACCATCTATGCTCGAATCTTAAGAGAGATCAAGGGTCGGGAGAACATGAAGTGTCCTTGGTCTAAAGGGAATCAACCACCGTGTACAGAGAAGTCTAGGGATTACTGCGAATACCATTGCTTCAACGTCCACCAAACAGAGAAATGCAAGAATCTTAAGATAATGATCCAGAAATTGATTGACGCTGGAGAACTCAAGCAATACATACAGAAGAGAGACACATAGGAAAGAGCCAAGTGAAGCAAACAAGTTCAGCTACCCGAGGGCAATCATACGCTCAACACCATTTTATGCTCTGAAACTACTGGACCATCGTTGACATCCCAGATAGGGAAAAGGCTAAGAAAGTAATTTGAGGATTATTGCGAGTTGTATAAAATTGATGGGATAGAAGTAGACTAGCATGAGCAGTGGATGAACGCACCTCTCACCTTCGATGCCGTAGATATCGAAGAGGACATGAGAGACCACAACGATCCTCTAGTTCTCACATTACCAGTGGCGGGGTGTAATATTAAGAAGATCCTCATTGACGGAGGGAGTTCAGTTAACGTTCTATTCTACGATACATTCAAACGAATGGAGCTGAGGGATAAGAAACTTATGTCCTCCTATTACACCATCTATGGATTCAACGAGGTACCGACGAAACCCTTAAGAGACATTGTTTTACAAGTCGATGCAGTACTAATGAAGGTAGATGCTCGATTTTGTGTAGTGGACGCTCCTTCCCCTTATAACGCAATCATCGGCCGAAGATGGGTACACAATCTCAAAGGAGTAGCCATGACTTATCATCAGTACCTTAGATTCCCAACACCCGAAGGGTTAATGGAAATAAAAGGAGACCAGGTCACAGCCCGAGAATGCCAGGATCCACAAAACCATCTCAATAACGAACAAGATAAAAAACGGAGATCCCGAAGAAACCTAAAAAAAAAGGCCGCCAAGAACAAAGCAATTGATCTTTATCTTGAAGAAATCTCTGGAAAAATCCTGACAAGGGAAAGCATCATCCTAAACAACGAATCAGGTACCCCAACAGTTAAGGAGGCCGAAGAGCATGCCAAATAGAAATTAAAGAATGTCCCTCTCCTAGGGGAACCAAAGCCTACATTCACACCTTAGAACCAACATATGAGATTAATATAGGGACCAGAGATAACCTGAAGATGATCAAGATAGGAACCTTAATGGACGAAGAAAGAAAGATGGCTTTAACCAAATTACTCAGGGAGTACGCGGACATTTTCGCGTGGAAATTGGGAGATATGCCTGGAATTGATCCAAAGATAATCCAACACGAGCTTCGCATAAAGCCAGGCATGACCCCTTTCAGGAAGAAAGTACGAAAAGTAGCGCCAGAGTACCACCAAGCAATCGAGAAGGAGCTCTGTAAGCTGTTAGAGGAAGAATTCATCAAAGAAGTAAAATATCTAACACGGATTTCGAACATGGTCATCGTACGAGAAAAATGCGGAGGAGTAAGGATATGCTTCGAATTCACCAACCTCAATAAGTCCTACCCTAAGGACAGTTATCCTCTCCCAAGCATCGATCAATTAGTATATGTTTGGATGGCAAAATTACTTCTACCCCAAACACGAATTTGATGATGATTTTTGCTGAAGATCGATCCGTTGTTTATCCTCCAATTGAATTGAGTAATTGAGAGGGGGGGGTGTAACCGCAAAAAAACCTCTGATGCTTAAGTTAGCTAGGGATTTTTCACAGATAATTGTATGGGGAAGATTGCATACCTTATGGGTTGTGAACCCCTATTTTTATATGGTGCGAATTTCAGTTTTTCTCAAGTAAAACGTCTTCACATGCCTGCTTGCCTCCTGGCATAAAATGCTTTTATTCTCCCTGCATGCCTCCCCTATCATAAATAATATTGATTTTTCCCTGCATGCCTCCTGGCATAATCTGGATCCTTCCAGAACATTCCTCCGGGTTGTGGAATGGGGGTATGATAACTGAGTGCACCGAGATGCACAGAATCTGGACCACGAGATTATCTCACGACCCATTTCACTGAATCACTGCCGACTACCGGACAAAAAGGCCTCCGGGGGATGCTGCCGACAATGGCTGCCAGGGTTGGCCGCAATCGTTGCTGGAGAAAAAGAAAGTCGTCGGAGGAAAAGTCAGGTTGATGACGTCAAGTTTGCGTCACCATGCTGACGTGGCACACCAATTCTATAACAACAATAATGACATGGTGCCCATCAATTGGCCCACTTTGCTGACGTGTTGAAGTATAAAGGCAGTGGTGACGTGGCTCTTTCTTGTCTTGACTTGGATATTTACACATGTGCTTCTATGTATAGTGTATATGAGGCCTAGTTAGCCAAGTATGGCTAACTAGAGGAGCCTATTAGGCCCAATGATCCATATTTAGCTATATAGAATAGCATTTTAGGCCTAAGTAAGCCCATTTCTTGGTGTAAATGTAATAGGGTACAAACAGGAGAAGCAGTGGAGGGGTCCGAAGAATTATCATTCATGGATGGGTATTCTGGATACAACCAAGTAGCCCAGAAAGAAGAAGATCAACAACATACATCATTCTATACTCCGCACGGCCTCTACTGTTACACAAGACCACCTTTCACAACTTTAAAAATATGAGTTATAAAGTTACAGTTGTAGATAACTGTTTTTCCCGTAGTGACAGGGGCAACGTACCAAAGAATGGTTGACACTATTTTCAAACCATGGATCGGGAACACGCTTGAAGTATATGTCGATGATATACTCATCAAAAGTAAGTTATGAAAATACCACCATCAAGATTTGAGAAATATCTTTGAAGCAATGAGGAAGCACAACATGAAAGTAAACCCAGAAAAATGCACATTTGGCGTGACTTCAGGGAAGTTCCTTAGGTACCTAGTAACGAAGAAAGGCATCGAATTCGATCCCGCAAAAATACAAGCCATCGTGGAAATCCCATCTCCGAAGAACCTGAAGGAAGTTCAAAAGCTAAACGGATCCTTAGCATCTCTAGGAAGATTCATCTCTAGGTATTCAAACAAGTGAAAACATTTCTTCTTCATCATCAAAAAAGGAAGCAAGTTCGAATGGACTGATAAGTGCGAGGAGGCATTCTAAAAGATCAAAAAATATCTAGCTATGATTCTGATCCTTCAGAAGCCCGATCCCGACGAAGTACCGGCCCTTTATATAGCAGCAATGGAGGACGCAGTCAGTGCAGTGCTAGTCAAGACAAACACAAAGATAGAACAACCAATATATTATGTCAGAAAAACTCTCAGCTCAGCGGAAAGGAACTACATGAAGATTGAGCAACTCATTTTAGCGCTAGTCTAGGAAACACAAAAGCTGAAGACCTACTTCCTCACACATTACGTTCGCATCCCATGTAAATCACTATTAGAGGTTGTTCTCAAAAACACGGGGAAAGTAGGAAGAATAGCAAAATGAAATACTTATCTTAATCAATTCAACATTATCCATGAGATCCTAACTGCTCAAAAGTCGAAGGTCTTGGAAGACTTCCTAGCAGATTTACCCTTATTAGATGACGAAGAGGTGAAGGACTCCACAAAAGCAGAAGAGGATGGGAAATATCCGGTGGATGTCCTCAAACCCTCAAGCCAAAGATGATGGGAGATCTTCGTTGATGGATCGAGAAATAGAGAAGGCATAAGCATCGTGCTCACTACCCCAAACAGAGATAGGATCGTTCAAGCGCTAAGGTTGGAATTTAAGGAACATACCAACAACATCGTGGAATACGAAGCCGTTGTTCATGCCCTTCATTTAATCCTAGAGATGGGAATAAATGAATCCAAGCGATTCGCAACTGGTCATTCGACAAATCGAGCTGGAATACAATATTTACGATGAGACCCTTTCAACATACATGGCTTTCATTCAGACCTTAGCATCTCAAATACCCAATGACAAATTCTGATACCTATGCAGAAAAGACCTAAGGCATGCAGATGCTTTAGCATACATATCATCCATGTTGAAAGATGAAATTATAAAATCCATCAAGATAACTAGAGTGTATGATCCCTCGATCACTCCACAACAATCCCTTGCCATAAATCTAGAAGACAATATAGGGGAAGACATTGATGATGATGATGTGGGAGAGGACATCGCGGAGGATTTCGTCGAAGACGACATCCTAACAAGGGCAAAGGAGGACGAAGATTTCAGTAAAGAAGAATATTGGAGAGCCGGGGTTCATCTGTTCCTTGAAGAAGGAATGATTCCAGCAGATGTAAAGCAAGAAAGGAAAATACAAGCAAAGGCGGGAAGATACAAGCTTCGTAGCGGATTTCTGTACAAAAAATCCATCCTTGGACCCCTATTACGCTTCTTATCCAGTCAAGAGGGCCATTATATCTTAAAATATATTCACTATGGAGACGCTGATAATCACAGCGAAATGAGATCATTGGCTGACAAAGCTAAAATACAAGGATACTACTGGCCACAGATGATGCAAGACGCGGCCAATATGTCCCGAAGGTATGAAGAATGCCAGAGATTCGCTAGGAAATTCATGACCTAGTAACAAAGTTGAACTCGGTAGATAGTCCTTCGCCATTTGCAAAGTGGGGAGTAGATATCGTAGGCCCTTAGTCGAAAGATCGGGGAAGAGACGATTTTTAATTTTGCCCACAAACTATTTTAGTAAATAGGTGGAGGCCAAAGCCCTTGCAAGAATCAGAGAGTCCGACGTCTTCACATTCATCTTCCAAAATATTATTTGCAGTTTTGGCATTCTCGCAGAAATTGTATCCGACAATGGCAAGAAGCTGCAAGGAAAGAACATAGATATGCTATTCGATACATTCAAAATCAGGAAAAACAAATCCACTCCCATTTATCCGCAAAGCAATGGCCAAGCCGAGGCTACAAACAAAACGCTAGCTCTATTCTCAAAAAGTCCTTGGATGAGCATAAAAGCTAGTGGTGTGAAAAGTTGCACAATTCCCTATGGTCGTACCGGACCACAAGAAGGTCAGCGACAGGAGAATCTCCATTCCTGCTCACATACGGAACCGAAGAAGTCATTCCCACTGAGATTATCATGCCCACCACCAAGACCGGAGCATGGGAGAAAAACCTCACGATGGACATGATGCTGTAAAGACTTGACGATCTAGAAGGAAGAAGGGAGGCAGCGTTACAAAAAATAGAGAACTACCAACGAAGACTGAAAAGAGAATACAATAAGAAGGTTAAGCTTAGGAACTTTGTAGAAGGGCATTACATGCTACGAAAAATATCACAATACCAACGTGAAAGAAAATGGCGGAAATTAGCGCCCACATAGGGAGGACCATTCGTCATACATGATATCGCATGGATCATACTACCTACGTAACTTGAAAGGAGAAATCCTGAGACACCCATGGAACGCCAAGTACCTCAATCCGTACTACCCTTGAAGCAACAAAGTTATATATCTGTGTGAAGAACCCTAAAAGAAGAAGGTGTCATATGTCTAATACCTTTAAGAGTGTATATGTTTGGGGTGTACTAGTCTTATTCTATTGGGGGCCTTCAATCCTACAAAGGGGTGTAATAATACTAGTTAGTGAGTGGTTAGTTCTTAGCCTTTCGATTATCGACATGTGTCACTAATCGGCTGGTCCTTGCAACTCTCTCCTGAGTGGATTAGGGTATTAATGTTGTAAGAATGGCTGCGGCTGTTTCTCAAGTGGGAATAATAATTAACTTAGTTTGTAGTTTATCTTCTTAAATCCTTCCTCTTCAGTCTAATTCCTTGAATCATATTTCTCATTAACTTGATTATGTATGCTAATTTGTTATGGGAACACAACAATTGGCATCAGAGCCGTACTTTCCTATCATGGGTGGTGAAAAAAATCCTACAATCAAAGAAGTAAATGAAGAATTACACAGATTTGTGGAATCATTCAATGATCAGGTATTCAAAATTAATGGAAGGTTAGATGACCTTGTAAAATAGGACGCTGAATTTAAATCCACGGTATTATCCAGGGAAGATTTTTTCAAGTATATGGACACTTTTTCAACTAAGAGGAATGAAGATCATCGAGATTCAGGTGTTGAAGGTTCTCACTCGAATAGTCAAAATCAGGAAGGAGCGATGTTCAATATACAACAAGGAAATCGTGATTCCAACTCAAACCCACGGATTCCAAAGATAGATTTCCCTAGGTTTGATGAAGAGAACCCAAAAGGATGGATTCAGAAATGCTATCGTTATTTTCTTCTGAACGGTATCAGAGACGAGAGCCATAAGGTCATCATGGAAGCTATGCACCTCGAAGGAAAGGCATATAAGTGGTTGACAAACTTACAATCTAACAGATCTATTACTTCTTGGTATGAATTAGATGAGCTCGCTTGTTTTAGATTTGAAAATCCTGCTAATGAAAACATTTTAGGGATATTCAATAAATTGTCTCAAACTACTACAGTAGATGATTACTTTGAGAAATTTGAGAACCTTAAGTGTCTATTACATCGTCAATATCCCATGTTAAACAAACATTATTATGTGATGAGATTTATTGGAGGGTTGTGAGATGATATTAAACACTCAGTTAGTATGTTCCACCCCACTACCTTGATGCAAGCCTTCTCCCTTTCCAGAATGCAAGAACATACTCTTGCCAACCAACAGAAAATCAACAAACCTAATAACAATTTTTTTTTCTAATTCCTTCAACAATGTCAGGCAACCCACCTCACAGAATTTCCCACCCAAACCTGTTTCCCTCCCACCTTTGCTTCCATTGCCAACTACCAATACCCTAAAACCTATTCCCTCTCCAATTCCTATTAAAAGGTTAACACCTGAACAAATGCAAAAAGAAAGAAGTATGGTTTATGTTTTAATTGTGATGAGATTTATAGACTAGGGAATTTTTGCAAAAAATAACAATTATTCTTTATGGTAGATGAAGATTCTGAGGCTGAAAGCAGTGAACAAGAAGAAGAAATGACTAAAGATGAGGACCCCCCTGCTGTTGAGAGTAACATGGAAATATCTCTACATGCCCTAACTGGTCATAAGTACAGGGGAAACAATCAGAATTCCAAGGTCTATAAAAAATCAAAACATCTCCATTTTGATTGATATAAACAACACTCACAGCTTCATAGATTGTGACTTCGCCAAATCATTGGGATGTATCATTTAGCCTACTGCCAAATTGTTAGTCACTGTAGCAAATGGAGACAAGACAGTCAGCTCTGGAATTTGTTCATCCATTCACTGGAAAATGCAACATCATGATTTTACAGGAGACTTAAGGCTATTTCCATTGGGAGGGGGGGGGGGGGTGTGATATAGTTCTTGGAGCTGATTGGCTTAAGAAGTTGGGAGACATTATTCTTAATTTTTCTACTTTAAGTATTTCCTTTAAACATCAAGGGAATAAAATCACCTTGGTGGGTACTCCATCAACTCCATCTCTTCAAATGATTGATTCTTCAGGGGTGCAAGACTTCTTTCAGAAAAACTCTCATGGCATCATAGGTCAATTATTCTCTGTTACACCTAATCCACCACAGGACCCTCCACCGCCAATTATATCTGCTATTCTACATCAATTTCAAGATATTTTTTCTGAACCTACTTCACCCACCACAAAGGTCCTTGGATCACTCTATTCCACTCATTCCTAACTCTACTCTAGTTAAACAAAGACCCTATAAATGCCCTTATATTCAAAAGGGAGTGGTGGAGCAGTTGGTCCAAGAAATGCTACAAAGTGGAGTCATTCAGCCAAGTCATATCCCCTTTGCCTCTCCAATCCTTTTAGTAAAGAAAAAAGACAATAGATGGATGTTCTGTGTGGATTACAGGCAACTAAACAACATCACAATTAAAGATAAGTTTCCTATCCCTGTTATTGATGAACTTCTAGATGAATTGTTTGGATCCCGTGTCTTTACTAGGATTGATTTGAGATTAGGGTATCACCAAATTAGGGTCACACTGGCAGATATTTCCAAAACATCCTTTAGAACCCATCATGGCCATTATGAGTTCACAGTTATGCCTTTTGGCCTCACTAATGCACCTGCAACATTTCAAGCTTTGATGAATGATATTTTTCAGCCTTATTTAAGAAAATTCATCTTAGTTTTCTTTGATGACATTCTGGTGTATAGTCCTGAAATGGAAACTCATGCAAAACATTTACATATTGTACTTTGTTTATTGAGACAACATCAGCTGTATGCCAAAATCTCAAAATGTTGTTTTTCTCAACCTGAATTGGAGTACTTGGGGCATATCATTACTGCAAATGGTGTTGTAGCTGACCCTGCTAATATTTCTCCCATGACCAGTTGGCCTACACCTTCCACTATCAAGGAACTCAGAGGGTTTTTATGTCTCACTATCTAATACAGAAAGTTTGTCAAGAATTATGGAGTGATTAGCCGGCCTCTTACTGAGTTACTTAAGAAGAATGCTTTCAATTGGACTACAACTGCTACTCAATCTTTCAACTCTCTCAAGCTAGAAATGACTACTACTCCAGTACTTACTCTACCAAACTTTTCAAAGCTATTTGTTCTGGAAACTGATGCTTGTGATACTGACATTGGCGCAGTTTTGATGCAGGAGGGCAGACCAATTTCCTTCTTCAGTAAACCACTTGGACCTAGAACACTTAGACTTTCTACTTATGAGAAGGAACTTATAGCTGTGGTATCTGCTATAACGAAATGGAAGCATTATCTGTTAGGTCATCACTTTACTATTAAGACTGACCAAGAGAGCATCAAGTATTTTCTGGAGCAAAAAATCACCACTGGCATACAAAAAAAAATGGCTTATGAAGATAATAGGCTATAACTATGATATCCAGTCTAAGAAAGGGGTCGAGAACAAGGTAGCAGATGCTCTCTCCAGAAGACATCACAATGACAGCTCATGTTGCATCCTCACTCTTTCTCAACCGCTGTGGAAAAAAGAAGTACTTTCCAGTTATGCCCAAGATGAAACGGCTCAACCGCTCATCTCCCAACTTCTTTTAGCTCCAACCTGTAATTCACCTTATACTTATCAGGATGAAGTTTTGAGGTACAAGAACAGGCTCTATATTGGATCCAGCAATAATATCAGGCAGTCTATTCTCTTGGAAACTTATGCTTCTGCAGTGTGTGGGCACTCTGGCATCAAGGCTACCTATCTGAGAGCTAAAACCCATTTATTTTGGCCTGGCATGAAACCTGAGGTTTTCTCTTTAGTTTCTTCTTGTGATGTTTTCCAGAGGCACAAGGGAGAACACACATTACCAGCTGGTCTACTTCAGCCATTACCAGTCCCAGACCATGCTTGGAAACATATCAGCATGGATTTTATTGAGTGGGTTACCTAAGAGTGACATAAAAGATGTTATTTTAGTTGTGGTGGACAGACTCACTAAATACAGTCACTTTATCCCTCTACAACACCCATATATAGCTTCCTCAGTAGCCAAAGCTTTTATGCATCACATCTTCAGATTACATGGACTACCTGCTTCAATTGTGTCAGACAGGGACAAGATATTTACTAGCAACTTCTGGCAGGATTTGTTTAAGCATTTTGGTACTGCTCTCCAACTGAGCACTGCTTACCATCCTCAGAAAGATGGACAGACTGGGAGAGTCAATGCTTGTCTAGAAAACTACTTAAGATGCATGACTAGTACTCAGCCTAAGCATTGGATGCAGTGGTTGGATTTAGTATAATGGTGGTATAACACCAGTTTCCACACCAGCCTCAAGATGTCTCCTTTTAAAGCCCTTTATGTCTATGAAGCCCCACACTTAGCTTTTCCAACTTTTGTTGCTACTTCAGTAGACTTAGTGGAGAAATATTTGAAACAAAGGGAAAGCATGTTACTCATTCTTAAGGATACACTGGCAAAAGCTCTGGAGAGGATGAAACATTTTGCTGATGCAAAAAGAACTGACAGAGTTTTTGAAGTTAGAGATCTTGTTTATCTTAAATTACAGCCCTACAGACAGGTCTTAGTGTCCCTCAGAAGCAACTTCAAACTCTCACCAAGGTATTATGGCACTTTCCCTGTCATTCAAAATATTGGTACCTTAGCTTACAAGTTGCAACTACCTCCTGAGGCCAGAATTCACCCAGTGTTTCATGTCTCACAACTCAATAAGAAAATTGGTGCTGCTCACACCCATTCTCCTACACTGCTAGTGGTTGATCATGCAAGACAGGTAATTGTCACCCCCATTGCAGTCTTGGATTCCAGATGGGTGGTCAGAGGAGACCACTATGTTCAACAACTTCTTATTCACTGGTCCAACTCAGCAGCTGAGGAGGCTACATGGGAAGATTCAGCTAACATCTCTACTCACTTTTCAGCTTTTAATCCTTGAGGATAAGGATTGTTCTATGGGAGGGGTATTGTCATATTTCTAAGTCCTTTAAGAGTGTATCTATTTGGGGTGTACTAGTCTTATTCTATTGGGGGACTTCAATCCTACAAAGGGGTGTAATAATACTAGTTAGTGAGTGGTTAGTTCTTAGCCTTTGTCACTAATCGGTTGGTCCTTGCAACTCTCTCCTGAGTGGATTAGGGTATTAATGTTGTAAGAATGGCTGCAGATGTTTCTCAAGTGGGGAATAATAATTAACTTAGTTTGTAGTTTATCTTCTTAAATCCTTCCTCTTCAGGATGATTCCTTGAATAAGATTTCTCATTAACTTGATTTTTTGTGCTAATTTATTGTGGGAACACAACAGAAGGCAGCGTAATGGATGAGTGTGTTTCTATCTCTAGACGAGGAATATCAAACCTCACTATATTAATTAAATGTAACTTTTTTGGATAAATTGGGGAAAGTACCTGCATACGATCCCTCAGGACTCCCTTGTCATTGTCTTCCATTGTATGACCCCGGGAAAGGATTCCAGTAGAAAGAGATACCTAACCAAACAATAAACAGCGGTTCGACAGAATGGATGCTTGTACATAATTCATTAAGGCATCACATATCCGAGAACATTGTGTTGACCACCACCGTTCGGTAACCTTATGGCCCAAGGTTAGCCGACGGGGATACAAGTCCGTAGCTAAAACGAAGATATCATCGTCCCACTTACACATACCTTCGATATTATCACAAAAAATTTCCATTTTCTTTCAAGAAATGAGTGTTCATGCAGCGTTTAAAACAAATTTGTGATGTAGGTACAAATAAAAAGACACTGAATATACCAACAAAAAAGAACAGTGATCCATTACATAAAATTTGATTACAAGTCTTGAAGAGAAATCTAAATACATGGCCAACATACAAAAAGAGATCGAAGGCTACATAATCAACAAGGATCAAGTCAGAACTACCAAAAGATCATTTCTATACGAGGGCATCAGCGTCAAGGAAGCTCCACTTGATATGAAGGAGCGCTCCCACAAGAAGAAGGACCGGAGGAGGACTTGAAGGGCTCTGGTACTGGATAACGCTTGTATCTTTTGGAAAGACCATGATCTTTCATGAGAGACTGCTTTATTGAGGCTAATGTTTTGTTCACCTCTTTCTCAAGTTGGCGGCGTGCTTTATGCTTGATAAAAGTAATCTTGAGGTCGGACTGACCTACCAACAAAGACAGCCTCTCAACTTCTTGGGCTACTGTTTTAGATGCAACTTCACAGGACGCGGCTAAACCTTCATAATGCTTGGCTTGTCTATGATGGTTTTCTAACTTATATTGAGCATTTTCAAGATTTTCATTTGAGTGGCTAAGTTGTCTCTAGAGCTCTGAAAAGAAATAAAAAGAAAGAAGGGTTAAAAGAGAGGCATCGGAAAATCATTCGTGGTCAGACGAACGTATACCTTCGACATTCGCCGAAGCTATCTCAAACTCATTAACTACAACATCTCGAGCATCATAAAGAAAATCATATTTATCAGATATTTTCTTATATTCCAATTGAAGATTTGTGAGGGAAAATTGGCACTGATCCAACTCTACCTGCTTCATAGAGCCTGAATGGTGAAGACGATTAACTTCATTAGTCATTTCTTCGATCCCTTTGGTAAGCCTATACAAATTTACTTCCAAATCCCTCTCTGACACAACCAAGCGAGCAACGTCGGCTCGGGAATAAAATAAAGCTTTACTAAGGGAATAGGCTTCGGCCCGTGCATTGTCCCTCTCACGAACGAGACGTTGCACATAATCATGCGGGGACTGAGCCTGGCGAAGCTCTGCTTCTAAGTTAGTAACTTTAACCTCCAATTCAGATATGGTAGCACAAGCCTCACTAATATTATCCCGAGTCCGAAGCAAGGTGCCATTAAATTGACTACACTCAGTGTTCATACTATTCTAGATATCGACCATCTGCTCACGCCCTTGTCTATAATTGGCAGACATCTGGTTAAATTCATCGGCATGAGAATTCCATTTTTCCTATGCCTCAATCACCCGTGCCACTAGTTCACTAATATGAGAAGCTTGGCGAGTTCTTTTACTTTGAAGCCATGTCAACTCTCTGGCATCGCCCGCTGAAGACAAGGCCGGATAACTTAGAAAGAATACTCCGAAGAAAATAAAGGGGAGATAATAGAAAAAAAGAATATATGGAAAATGAAGCTCCAGCACACTCATTTTCTAAATCCGCGTGAATAGAAACCACTTCCTGACGAAGTCGGCAACACCATCCAGTTCTTTCTCTCTCAAGATGTCCTTCAATCTCTGAATCTCCCCATCCTTGGTTTCAATATATTTACCAGCATAATCAAGTTCATCATCTCTCTGATGAAGCTTAGCCTCCAGTTTAAGGGATTTGGCCTTAAAGAACTGGTACAACGTATGGTTCCAGTACTCACTATTTACTAACTGTAATCACCAAGAAAGTTGAGATCAGTAAAAGCAAGAAAAAAGCAGCAAAGTCATCACAAAGATGAATATCTTACCTCAAGGATACGTTGTTGTGGAAAGCCATACCGATGACCATCAGCCACGACCATCATTTTATAAATAGAAGAAGGAGGGTTAGTCAACAGGGTTGAAGAGTTCGTCCCCAGATCTCGATCCCAGATCCCAGCTACCCGTTCACGAGATGACAGCTGCATCCGATGTCGGGTAAAACCATCGGAAGGCCTTTCTCCAGGAACCGCTAGAGCAGCATGGGGAACATTTATAAGACCCATCTTCTTCAACCATCTGTAGGTCTCATCATCACCGCTATCTTTCACAGCGGACACGAATTCTTCATAGGAAGTAATAGAAGCGTCCCCTCCAGCTGTGTTACCATCCACATGAGGTCCGCGCTGTTCCTTCTCTCCACTGCCATCTTTCTCCCCTCCCGAGACGACGCCTTTCCCTTTGTCTTCTTTCACCGCATGAAGCTCATCGTCCTCACCTTCAGAACTTTCTTCTTTAGCTGACTTCTCAACATCTTCCTTGGCGGCCACCTCCTAATCATCTTCAGCTGACCTCTCCTCTTCACCAACCTCATCAAGATCAACGGCCTCGATACGATAATTGAATCTCATACCGGCAAAACTCAAGTCCCAAGGGAAGAAATTACCATAACGAGCAGGGGCACCCTTACGAACCCTACTATGAGCAGTTGGTTTCCATCCATGATCACCAGGGATCCATCCATGGGCCCAAGGACCAATAATTTCAATAGGAGTGGCTTACCATTCATAGTCGTGATCATGGCGAAGCTTCTCCTTACTGGGAAAAGATTCTGGTCGGGCATTATTCTCAGTACCAGGAACGAAACGTAGCTTGGTACCGCTCACCTTTCTCAAAAGATGAACCTCACCACGGGGAGCATACATCGTACGCAAACCAACGCTCCAAGGCTTCCGGTTCCGACCATTAACATAATCTCCAAAAGAAGCATTGAAGTTCTTCAGAGTGTACAATCTCCTCTCCTTGAGATTAGGTTGGTAGCAGATCATGAGCGTCTTACCCTTATTTCGAAGATAAGCCTCTCGAAGAGTTCAAAGATAGTTCCCACTCAGCTGAACTACCGAACGACAATGTGTATGAGGGGTAGAGCCTTAATGATGCTCCAGAACATCATAGTAAAATGAATCACCTGACTTGTAGAGAGGAAGCATCAGACCCTCTTCGAAGGCACCGATGGTGGTTAGCAGATGCTGGGAGTCGTACTTGTAATTTGAAATCATATCATATGTAAGTTCATCACCTTGATTGTAAAAGCGAACATCAAAATAGTCAAGACCATGCCTCTCTTTAAACTCCTCCAAATCGATATTATTGAAGGATACCTTCTTTTTCTTCTTCTGAGGGGCAATAGTACGTCCCAAAGAGCCCGCGTTAGAACACGAGTGTGGAACCGATGATTTCTTTGGAGGGCTCAGGTCATCGGATTTTCTCTTTGATGCGGGACTCTAGGAAAGATCCATATCTTTCTTAGATAAAGGGGCACTGGATGGCCCTCCAAGTCCTTGAGAAGACAAAGTTCTAGGGGGAGAAATTGACCGAAAAGGCTGAGCCGCCAGCGGTTCTGAACGCTGTTGGGAAGATTTACCCGATGCACGGCCAATGGGATAGCGAGAACCCCTCGCTGTTCCCCACTTTGTTGAGAAGAAGACGAGGTATTTTTAGAACGAAGGGGATGATGTGAAGGCAGCAGGGGATCTTTTGGCGGATAAATATCAGGACTTCGTTGTAATGAAGATCTGTAAGGACTCGAAGACGGTGTTTGAAAATGGCTACCTCTACGATCACTGTCAGCCATGATTATCTACAAGGGGCAACAACAAGAAATAAGATCAAAAGCAGAACCCTAATCATCAACCCATATCAAGAACACAATTACTGATAAAACATGACATGAAAGTTTTTAAGCTTAGCGACGGAGAACAGGGGCAAGTGTATATACTGTCTTAGGTTGTGTCCCCCACCGCAAAACTTAAAAACCCATTGGAAGCAACAAAAATAAATAAAAAATATCATCAAGCAGCAGATCACCTAAAAAGCACACTTACCGGAGCGGATGAAGAAGTACGAAACAGGATGAATGTCAGCAATCGATCGAGAGATATTAAGGCAGTAGTGAATGCATAGTAAGAGGTAGTTAAACAATCAGGAGAAATAAAGAACAAAAAGACAAGAAGGAACTTGGGGTTTCTGAAAAACCACCAGAAGAAGGAGAAAGAGACAGTAGCAGGAAGAATAAAAGAGAATAAAAATTATCACATTCATTCCCTCTCCCATATTTATTGTCAAATAAGAAAGAGAAAACTATCCCGCTATTCAAGGAAGAAGTTATTACAAAGAAGTGGGAAACGTTCCCCCAAAAATAGGAGAAGTTATTACGGGAAGATAATGAGCAGTTTTCTTCAAATTTTTGACTAAACTCGTCAAAAGTTAGAAATAAAAGGGGCAAATTATATACACATAAATATCTATGAAGAAAATATTACACGTGCCCCTCATCAAAATAATTGTCTTATCACCCTCCGCCACGTGTGCATCATCTGCAAGATCCGACGGTACCATAACCTAGGGCTACCTGATGAACAACTACTCGAGAAGCACCATAGAAGGCCCGAAACACACTTTATCCCATCTCAAGGAAGATTCGAATTGAACGGTGGATATGGGCGAGACTGACGAGGAGGTGACAACTACAGAGGACAATTGTCTCACGCATCCGTCCTGCCCAAGCCACCCACATTAAACACTTCAAGTACCATACACGTGTCGAACATTCTCTGGAACGAGAGGGAGGCAGAGCATCGGGACCATAGGTGACCGTTGGGAAGCTTCGGACCATAACGAAGATATCGTCGAGATCGGTGTGCATCCCGAGAAGATAAGGTCAAGTGGATCAGAAATGAGGGACTCGAATAATCCACCTATAAATACCCCACTCCTTTTAAAGAGAAAGGGGTAGACCAATTTTAGGAGAGAACTATATAGTGAGGAAAATTGTAAGAGTAAGTGTATTTCATCTTTGATCCATTATAGCTTCGTTCCCTACTTGAAAGACAATCGACTAAGCTTTGTAACCTAATGATATACATAGTGAAGAACCCATCCCCGTAGACGTAGGCCTTAGTTCCGAACCACGTAAATCGTTGTCTCATTTATATTCTGCTTTTTATAGTCTTGATGTTAGTAGGATAAGTATCATAAGCCCACCTGTGAGGAGAAACAATGACGAACCCAAGGGATCAGAGTTTCCTTTACGCTCCTTTCATGTTATTTATCCATGTCTTTATGATTAAGGTACTTTCGATTTCATCGCGAACATTGTTTGTGGACACAAAGGTACCAGCGTTATTTCTGTGTTCACAGTTTCTGTATGAATCTTTTTATCAATCATCCATGTAGTGTGCATAACTGTCTTTCGTCAAAAGGAAATAAGAAGTGGTGGTGCAGGTGACATGATACAGTACTATTCCTAATTATTAAGTTGTTCAAAAAAAAATAGAAGATAGAAATCAATGAAATTTTCTTTTATGAGTTTTACTAATAATAAACCAAAAACGTTGTTTGGTTTTCTTAAAAGGGAAGAAAGCATTGATCATAAATGTAGCGCCCCCTAAGCTAACAGCTGACTAAACCAAGAATTTAACTAAATAAAGAGGCACTAACGAATCTAAATCAAACATTTAAACTATAAGAAATAAGTTCTAAACAAAGATTAACCCGAATCTAAACCCACTTTGTAATAAATACAAGAACTCCTCTCATGTAATATATATACAATAGTGATTTGGTTTACAAAGATTATACAACAAAATATACCTATCAGAATATATAAACAAATAATAAAATTAACTTCTCGAAGCTTTCGCTGCGCAACTCTGCTCTGTCACTGAAACTGAAATGGGGAATTATTAACATTTAACTTCTAAGTAATCATATGCAAATTTGGAAAACAGATTTGGAAAACATTACATGTTTTCCCAAACATTAGAAGATAACATAACCACTGAAATAAACAATCATGTATATAGACCTAAACTCCTCCTTTAGATTTCTGCGGTGACATTTACACACCTTATAATTTATGCGGTGACATTTACACACCTGAAAATAAAGACAAGTTAGTATGTGGTGTTTAGTATACACACCCGTAATATTGATGCCCATTTCCACACCTATTATTAATATTGTGGTGTATCGCCCTAGCCATAAATTCTGAAGGAGCAGTATCCAATATACCACAGATGGAAATTTTCATTTCCCAAAGACATTCATAAAGATAAACAAAGCAAGGAATATCCGAATAGACAATGCATGAGTTTATAAAATAAAGACTTTCATGAAAGAAATAACAATGATTACAAAACTGTTAAATGCATTCCCACACCTTTTTGATGACCAGTCACGCTTATCTCGAGATCCACAATCCCCTGGTTCATTCTTTGAACGATCGGTGTTAATAGAATCTAACTGATAATCACAAAAGCACTCTAAGAGTTTAGCGAAAAGGCTCACAGAAGAATCATACAATTCTATCTAATGGTTCTAAGCCCATTATGGTATTTTATTCTCTATCTTTAGTATAACTAAGAGTTTACTAATCCAATTAGATTGATTTTATAGTCCGTATCTAAGTCTTGTGAATATCTACAACTTTGTAGAAGGAACCAGAGTCCAATTCAGACTACAAGTGGTCCAATTCAAGTACCATAGGAAAATTGGCTCTAAGCCCAAGTCCACTAATAAGCCCATTAAACTAAGGCCCAGTCCATCTGAGTCAACTAACAGTCAACAGGGTCAAGTCCAAGGTCAAGGTAGGTCAACTGGTCCAAGGTTAAAGTCTAACTCGGTCAAGGGTCAACAGTTACGGTCAGGTCAATACGAATCGGTCAACTGAGTCAATTCGGGTCAAGCTAGGGTAAACTCAGTGAGTTAAACGATTCAACTCAGTCAGACTAACTGAGTCATCTAAACAAGAAAACGAGTCAGACAAGCTAAAAGTTCTTACACAATTGGAACTCTATCTTTATAACTCTAACTCAAGTTTAACTTCAATCTATACATACATCAATAGAATCATTCAAATAAACTTCAAATAGAATTACAAAGATACTACATCCTACCTGCAATGCAGCTTTAAGCAAAACTCTTTCTACAACCTTCAGTCACAAAATATTTCATTCACAACATATGAATCTCACAACACAGACAATCATCAATACAAACCCCAACACAATTATATTGCCGCTGTACTAAAACTTCCAATTGCGATCACAATATCATCTTCTTCACTTAACCACAACAGTAGAGCTTAAAGTCCACCTTCATTTTATTTCACTTACCAAACCTATACTCATTTCAACATCATCACTAACTGCAATTTCAGTTACATTACACTTCACTCTCACTGCAACACCACCAGTTCATACACAATCCAGTCCAACAGTACTACCCTAACTTACTACCATTACCATTATATTCAATCTTAGCTCAACACAATCAATCCTACAACCACTATGAGCTCTTCCATGGATTGCAATATCAAACCAAACACCGTAATAGCGTCACACAACCAAATCTCAAAGTCTATTATCTCTTATCCACACTACACATATTCAATACATCTCAGGCCTCCTCCAAGTATTGTGATCACTGACTTAATCACATATGTGATTCAACACTTCATCTTGAATGACACATAACCAACTTCATACATATCAGTCCCAGCTCCCAACCAACATAAACCAAAACAACCCATTTCCGTTCATTACCATCACTTACAGTTCAAATCCCATAACCATAACCTCAGCCATGTACTAACCAAAACCAAGAACTGCAACTCTAAGAAATTATAATTCTATTTACATAGTTTGCCCCACTACCCCTGGAATCCAAAGTTCAGTTCCATACTCAAACTCAAATCAACTCATCCACCCACAATGTTATACTTATATTTCAAGTCTCATTAAACATCAATCATTAACACCCACAACAACATCACAACTCCATGTATCTAACTATAATTCAAATAAATGAACTGAACAACTTACTAATTTAACTCAGAGGACTAATTACCTCAAAGTAATTCATCTTAAGGAAGCAACCATCCACCAATTCAGTTCAACCCAAAACCCAATCATCTCCATCAATTCTCAACCGAACTCTAATTTAATTCAAACCCATCTTACATCTACATCCCAACACGTCAATTCCATCTTCAATTTCATATTCTGAACTTCATCAAACCCTAATTCAATTTGGGGAAGAACACATGAAACCCTAGTTCTTCAGTTCTTCATCAAAACAGTTATATCTCTTTAATTGAAACCAAACCCATGATTCTTCATCAACAACAACTCCATAATTCATCCTCTGAATCTTCAAAACATCAATCATCTTCATAAACCCTAATTTAATCTCTGAGGAACCCTGGCTTTTGGATTTATCTACCAAAACGACTCTGCCGATTCAATTAAATATCAACTCAATCGTTCTTCATTCATTACCAACTACAAATCATCATCAGTTCCACACAGAAACGAATTTGAATATCAAAACCCTAATTGATTCTCTCTGATTTACTTTTTCTTGTAACTCCGAATTAACATCTTCAATTAACTCCACCATATCTTCACTTCCTCATATACACAGCATCAACAAATTATTTACTTCTTTAAATCTCACGAATAATCAACAGAAGAAGAAGAACAGAAAAAGAGAGAAAGAAAGAAGACGAAGTAAGAGAAGGAAGAAGAAGAAATGAGAGCTTATCCTCTCGACTTGGTCTTGATAAGGCCGGGAAAAATTGCTAACGGCACCCGTCCAAATGATAAGGGCAGCTAGGGGGTTTACGTGCAAATGGGCTCTTTTGCCTTCCCATTAATCTGATGATTACTTCTTCGTCCGGTGTCCGAATGACGCGTGCGAGTAGTCTATTTCGAGCAACTTTTCGAGATGAATCTAACGATACTAGTTTTGTATCTAAATCGTTGTTAGATTAAATTCTAATAATTAACGTTCGTGTTAAATTAATCGAGTTATTATCAGCTAAATCGACACTTGACCGGTCTAATAGCGTTGACGAGCTTGAGGGTCCTTACAATAAAGTAGGGAGATGAAAGAATCTAAAAAACCTATATCAGTTTGAGGTGGATTCATGGAAAAAATTACGGAGAAAGAGTCAAATCGGCATTCAATTTAGACAAGCTTGATATCATGGGCTATAGATAACAACCAGAAAAGTCAAGTGTGATTTATTAGTCAATTTGATTGAATAAGTCTCATGGGTTATCAATAATAAAAGTGTGGGTTATTGTTGGAAAATTGGTTACAATTTCATATTGAACGGAAAATTCGTATAATACCAATTGGAGTTAGGATAGGGTGCAATGGGTTTTGGGCCTATTAAGAACCGGTCCAGTGAGTTGGGGTAGTTTCCTTTTGTTTGGTTTTAGAAGAAACGTATCCCAATCGTGAAAGGAAACATCCTTTCAGACAAAACCCTTGATGGGACTCCATGAAGAATCACGATGGTTCATGAAGAGGTATTATTGATATCTATAAATACCCTGCATAATTAGGTTAGAAAAATCAATCAGAAAACTAGTAATTATTCTGTTGTATTCTAAACTCATCATCTTTAGGTTTGTGTCAAAGAGAGAGTTCATCACTTTAAGTTTGGTTCGCCGTTTCTCGAAGTTTGGAGTGCTACTACATCGAGAAGAAAGTCGTTGTATCCTAGGAGACAGACATCGATAATCCGTAAGCAGCATTGCGGGGTGAATCTGTCTTAAGGCTAGAGGATATAATCTTTGCCTCGTCTTTGGTTTCATCTAATTGGGTTTGCATATCTCTTCTTCTCTGTTTGTTTTATTGCAGTTTATACACAAGATTGCCAACAATTATATTTAAGGAAAACCTCGTAGCTATTCTGGAAATTTCCACCATTTTTTTTTTTTTTAGCATTTTGACTAACTAAATTAAAAACGCAACTTCTTTTATGCATCCGAACGCCCTCCAAGGATAATCAGAGTTAATCTCTCGGTCACCGTCTCAAAGTCAGCTTATATTAAGTTGCAGTGTCGCACTCATTGGTATATCCACGCGTTCGTTTCCAAGTCTAAGCCCCACTAATGACCTCTCAAAGGGACGTTGAATTCTAATCTTGCTCTATGATGGAGTTAGAGCAACAACTTTGGGTCATAAATACCTATTCCACAGCCACCATGTATACAGGTAGCATGTGCTGTTTAATTATTTTCCATGCCCCGCACGAGTTTTCGTAATTAAGTAGTAATCATGGCATGTATGGTTGTCACGTCTTAAACCTTATAGTGTCACCTGAGGTCCGTGGGAGACTCCGGAAAGGTCAACTAAATCATTCCCCCGCCAGCCAGCATCAGGATGTGGATTAAATCTGGCACTTTCCACATTGGCATGTTGCAGGTGATCTGGTTATATTCCTTTTAGAGGCGGCAGTGGCGCAGCAAGATTGCTAATGTGGTGTACCAAAATACTTGAGGGTGTACCAAATTCTGAATAAGACAAAACATGTTTTACCATTGGAACGGTACACCCCTAAGTATTTTGGTACCCCTATTAGCAGCCATGTGGATTAGGGTCTACAGGAGGTTTGAATGAAAAGATTGCCAAACCTTTACTGGAAAGTGTGACCTTCTTTTGATACGCTTTATTTTTTGAGCTTTGCAAGTGGCTGAAGCAGCTGCGATTTTAGAATGACTAACATGAATAAACATTAAAAAGAAAGGGAAGAAAATCCTTTGTGGGAATCAATGTAAATATAACGGCCAAAAAAGACCGATTTGATTTCACTCTTTTATTCAAATTAGCTGCAGCAATGTCAGTGTCACTATAAATAATGGACGATGCTACAGGGACACCGGATTTATACACCACCATCTTACACCACTATGCGGCGCCTACATCAATTATTGATTTCCTCCCACTCTACCCCACCATGAAAAACAGGGGCCATGTTTAAAGGAATGAACCAACCAAAAGTTGACACATAGTGGTGTACGAAAATGATACCTTGATTGAGAAAAAATCCCGCAGTTAATCCCGCACCAAACATATGTTGGGACCCAATTTTTCCCTTTCTAATCCCGATGTTTAGAAGTTTTTCTTGGACTGTCTGATCTCCTGTCGGGATGAAGTGTGGGAAAAAGAGTCGGTGAGTCTATCACTCCTTAGTGGTGTATAACTTTTGGTGTAAAAATCCGGGATCCCTTAATCATTTTCGATAAACAATATCGATCTAAGCAGTCATAAACTTTCAATCATAGGTTAGTGACCTTTGTACAATTTTGGAACCCTGCAACAATTTTGTTTGTGATGTAAAACATCAAGTGTAGGTGCAATAGCAAACTTCTAGTCTATCACATCACCTGCATTTTAGAAATTGTTTGTTCGCCTAATTCCTTGTTTGTTTTCTCTGACTCAGCTGACTTGTATGTGGCTGATTTGCATTGAAATTACCTAAATCATCTGGGTTGACTCAATATGTTTGTTTTCTGAGTCAGATCTAACTTATCTGACTCAAAAATATGATTCCGGCTTATATTCTTGCGATTATTATTTTTACCCAACCATACCAAACTTGGTTTTGACATGAAAGACAAAAGTTAAGATCCTCAAAATCCTAAACTCCGCCCCCAAAACAATTAGGGAACAAAACACACCCTAAATATTCGGACACTCCACTCACTAATGTCCACAGGATACATGGTCTTTGACTTTGAATTCCTTTTGACCCCTCTACAAGTTAATCCCAAAAAAATCATCTAATCTCGATCCTAATCCCTACCCAAATCCATACTAATCCCAAACACAATCCAAATCCCATTTTTACCGTCAAAGTTGACTAATAACCGTTAGTTACCATCTTCCTGGTAACTTTTCAGAAATCAGAGTCATTACTTATATAAACCTTTAATCATGTTAAATCATCATTCTCATACCCACTGAAAAAAATAAAAACCCTCTCTGCTTTTCTCTGGAGAGATCTCATCATTATCTTTTCTTGCAATCTAAGGTTGATTTTCTCTGATTTAAAACCTAAAAACCCAAATCAAAATTAGAACCCAGAAAAATAATCAATGGGTTCGATTTGTAAATCAAATTGTGTTGTTGTTGATGATGTTAGTAAAGTTTATCCAAGAAGGAAAGCAAGTTATGCAGATTCAGAATCTGATAAAGAGTTTCTGAAATCTGTAAGTCTTAGCAACAATACTCAAGATCAACAGGGAGGAGGAGGAGGAATGGTGATGAAGAAAGGTCCTCCAAGGGTTTTGGATTCTATTTCTTGTAGAAATATGTATATTCGAAGTTATAAATTTACTACAGAGAAGAAGAAAGAAACAGTTCCTGAGAGAACTAAGAGATGTTTTGGGAAAGTTAAAGATAAAGTTGTTCTGTATAACAAGAGATCATCATCATCATCATCATCAAAAGGGGGTAGTGTTATTGCCATTAATGGCGGTAAGAAGTTGAGAAGAAGAAGAAGAAGAAAGTGTACTATTGTGAGGAAAGTTAAAGAATCTCTGTTTTCTTTGTTCCGTAAGTTACTTGCTTGTTCTACTAGTGTTGATGTTGTTGATCATCATCATCTTAGTAGTAAAATCTTTTAGAGATTTTTTTGTTTTTGTTTTTGTTCAAGAGACATGGGTCATGGATTTGTTTGATTTCTTGTTCTTATTCTTAGATTAAACCAAGTTTCTAGGAGTAGATGATCTGATTTTCTTTCTGTATATATTGGTAGTGATTTCAATTCAAGTTGAATTTTACAATTCTGAAATTATATTGGATTATTTCTTTCATGTTTCTGAATTTGCCTAATTTTTCATTAGAGTTTGAATTTTGGTGTGATGATCATAATTTTCTTGTAAACATAGTGTTTAGTTAGTGGGGAGTGGGAGGGTGAGAATTAGGTACCATCGATAAGGACCATAACTGCATTGCCAATGCCGCCAGACGCCAAAAGTCATGGTTAATCTGTTTGTTGCATCCGTACATTCCCGAGTTGACAAAAATAATGCGAAACGTGACTTTGAGCTTTGAATGTTGGGGGTTTTCCGGACAAGTTTTCGGATTAACTTAGCATAGGGATGATTTTATGTGGAACTTTAAAAACTAGCAATGTCTGCGATATGTCGATCTCACTTTCCGCCGATGCATACTCTTCTTTATGATTATTCCCACGTTGTGGATCGTTTAATAGAGTGGTAAATTCATTAAATGTTGAGATCCAGAAAAGTAAAAAAAAAGAACAAACACCAAACCTATAGTGATTAGCTTGTTGAAATTTTTTCTAACTAAATCACGATTTCTGAGTCAAAATTCATCGATGACATTTGTACCCTATAGGCTGTAGCAGTAATGCTTCCAATTATGTCGACCGAAACATACTGATGACTTTCCAGAAGTAACATTTCTGCAAAAATAAAAATGTACGGCTGTTTCTTGTAGCTTCCTGTGACTCTTTTATTGTAATCTTTTGATCTCTTCTCATAAAAAGAAAAGAAAAAAGACATCAAGAAATCAAATACTGTATAGAATACGTATACGCATGGTGTTCAGTATAAATGTACGGACACAATTAGTAGTGACTCGGATTGACGGAGTCCATCAGGTTTCAGACCCAGTTAAGAATGAGTTTTATATACTCTTGCCAGGCATGGCACAACTGGTACAAAGCATGATCATTTCATTGCATTGCTGTTGAAGAGTGAAACCGAAACCAAATTTATAAAACACGGATTTGACATGGTATGTACTGTACATTAGCTATGACTAAGGAGGACTGGAGGAGTGGTTAGCCATTAATCTCCAATCAGTTGAAATTTGAGGCATCAATATTTTTTCTCATCCCTTTTAAAACCAATCAAATTACGGGACTTAAAAAACAACTCAAGAGCAAGATTAATATTGGAGGGAAGTCTTCGTGTAGGCTGTCAAGAGTGGCCTAGTGGCTTCCAGAGAAAAATCATTTGACTTCTGTTTTAATGTTGGATAAAAACACCATGGTACTAGCTAGGGAGCAGGAACATCAAATATGTCTTGCATTGGTACCGTCCAGTTGTGTTGTGATGTGTGGCATGATTAATATTGCTTGTTGCCTCATGTATCACGTATTGTGTTGTGCGAAATGTGCCGAGCAAACTCCACGCATCACGCTAATATCTTATTTTTACTAAGAAAAATTAATCATGTCAGCATTAGGTAGGCTTTTTGACACGGATTCATTAGATTAGATTATTAAGTCGAGTATTAAATAGTGAAGTTATGTTTGGATCATGCCATCATGGGGGGATAGTCAATGACTCATAAACACTGAATTCCTAAGCTTCTAAATCAAATTTACAACACTTTTTAATACGAACTCAGCAGGTCGGTCCTCACGCCTATATAATTTTTTGTTTTACATGGCCGTAAAGGGTTGAAGTTGGGACGAAAGGTCCTTTTATCCTTAAATTTATTCACTTCTCTAGAAGAGCATTCCATTATTAATACTCGAAAGAAATAGTTGCGTAAGCTCGATTAAGGACACATACATATATTTGATTGATAATAAGGTTAGGCACAATATCATTATGAAGATGATAAGGAGAAACCAAGTTTGTAGTATTACTTATAATGGAAGATGAGACGACGTTAGTTAGCTAGCTTTCGCTTCAAGTTGTTATCTTTATAATTTTTTCAATGCCAAGAAGAAAAAGGGTGAAGTACTTTTTGAGCGGAATTAGTGGTCTGTGGTCGTATTAGGTGTCCTTCGCTTTTTGACGACATGAATGAATATAGACACGTAAATCATAATAAGTTAATCAAGATTAATTAACTTAGTATTAAGTGAAGTTATGTTTGGATTAAGGGGGATAATCAATGTCTATAAGTTAATCAAGATTAGCTTAATATTAAGTGAAGTTGTGTTTGGATTTAGGGGAGATAATCAAATGTTCCTCGGACGCTGAATTACTACGCCTTTAATGCTTAATTAAACAACACGTTTAATAGTTGGCTAGATATTAACCATAGTTTGTTCTGCTACCCAAAATGTGGTGATCCGAAATCTGTATATTCAATATCATCGTGACTTAAAATCTCATCGTACCGGAGAAATGACATTGGATTGAAAACAAAAAAATGAATTAATTACGGAGCAGTGCTATCCCGCACGACCTTGCGGGATGGCTTCCCGCAAAAGCGGCTTCTAAGCCGTTAGAGTGTCCACAATCATGGACTAAAAACTCGATTAAAGGACATATAGTCGAGAAAACCAATCGCAGTGGGGGTCGACTAAAACCAAATATTTGGTTTTAGTTGGAGAGAGAGTGAAATCTAGACCAAATTTGGTCTCGACTCTCGACTAAAACTGATTATAGTCGAGCGAATTTCAAAGTACTCGATGATGAAGTAAACCAAATGTCCTACTTAACCAGGCGTAAACCAAATGTCCGCACGTGTTTTTTTTTTTTCCTTCATGTCAAGCGTAAACCAAAGGTTCGCCCCATGGGGCGAACTTTGAATCTCCGCCCCATGGGGATCACTTTCAAAGTACGCCCCATTGGGGCTCATGATTTGTTGTTCGCCTGGTTGCTAGGCGTAGACCAAATTTCCGCCCGTTTACCAGGCGTAAACCAAATGTCCGCCCGTGTGTTTTTTTTTTCTTTTTCTTCTTCTTTTCAAGCGTACATTTTCATCTCCGCCCGTGTATAGTTTTGCTCTCCACCGCTGCGTACATTTCATCTCAAACCCATATAATTTTAGTATTTGGTTATGGTTTTGGTTTTAGTATGGTCCATGATTGTGGACGCTCTTAGATCACTATGTCCCATAACTAAAACCCAGATCTAGACGCCTTGAACCCTTTAGGAAAAATGGTGGGTCCTGAACTGAAAGTGGTGGGTCCTAAACTGAATGCAAATCTAACCGTTTATTTGCTCATCCAACGTCTTAAAAGCCGCTTTTGCGGGAAGCTATCCCACAAAGTCGTGTGGGATAACATTTCTCATACAGGCACAATATAAATTGATACAGAACAAGAAAGAGTTCGTACAGACAGGCTGGCACTAACTGTCACACCTGACAGGTACAATTAACTAACTACAGACACTAAAATGATACAGGCAGCCTACGGCACTAGTATTTGCTACTAGTCCCCCTCAAGATGAGATGAGAAACGATGTTGAACTCTCAGCTTGTCATGAAGAAAGCTGAAACGATGAGCTGAGAGTCCCTTGGTGAAAACATTGACAACAAGTGTATTTGTAGAAACACTAGAAATAACCCGTGCCGTAACTGCAGGGCACGAGGCATAATAAAAAATAAATTAGAATGATTTTAACAATTACCACACACTATGGGACTTAATTCGATCCATGAGAACTTGTAGATGTGAAATTTTAATCCAAATAATTATAACTTCGGTTACACTTAAATAATAGTTTAATAATTCCTCACGATATTCTTTAGACTTCAAATAATAGTTTTTGATAAAAAAAATTCTCGTTGATCATTCTTCGAGGGACTAATTATGGATTTCTCCGTTGTGGTATTGAACTTAGAGAGTGAATAGAGTCCTCCCTAATGGAGCAATGTTCCGAACTTCCAATATCAAGTGCTTAGGGACGACGGCGTGCATGGTAACTTCCTGTGTCGGACGTCAAGATTGATTAAAAGGCATAATTAATATTTTCATTAAAAAAAATAGTTTTATTTGGACTGAAATATAAAAATATGCTCACGTTTTGATCGATCATTAGTAAATCCAAAGCAGTGACTTAGTTGGTCACTATGAAATCGACATCTTCCCATTTTCTAGCAACACGAAACTTGAGTACTGTAGGTTTATTTTCATCACAATTATGTAAATAATCATTAGAAGGCGTCACTAATATCTTATTCTTTTAAAAAAAAGTTTAATTCGGATCGAAATAACAATATACTCAAGTTTTCATCAATCGTTAGTAAATCCAAAGTAGTGACTTTATTGGTCGCCATAAAATCGTTCTCTTCACATTTTCTTGCAATACGAAACTTGAGTACTGCATGTTTGTTTCATCGCAATCATGCATTCTCGAAAACAAAGCAAACACGTTTTGGGCAACGGATTTTGTGGGCTGCAGCTAATCATGTTTGACATGTTGATACTCTTAAGCTAAAAATTTCATCAAAAAAATAAGTTGGAATGAGTGAATGAGTCGGAAATGAGTGAATGTGTGTGGTTGAAGAAATATACTCATTTATTTATACACTATATATGTTAATTAGGGACTCATTCAATTTTTTGGAAGTTTTTTCTTTTGGAACGGGTTATTACGTGCTATTCATAAAGGAGCAGCCGTTTCGTTGCATGCAGACCTTAGAGCATAGGAGGTTTTAACTTATTTATGGGTAAGCAACTCTAATAATGGGGGAGTAAATAGAGGATCCAAAGCAATTGAAAAAATTGGAATTAAAAGAGGAGATTTTTTTTTTTGGTCTAATAAAAAACGTTTTCTTTTCGAGATTCTTTCATCTTTGTTTGTGTTGTAGATCACCATAAAAGAACAAAATTATTGATTCCATCAGAGTTGTGGATGATCAGGATTATTGTTATCTCTATTTTTGGCAAAACTTATTATTATCAAGAAACTTATTTGTTAAAAATTCTTTTTGGATTCCATCAGAGATAACAATAATTGGAAACAATTATTGTAATCTCTAATTTTCAATTGCTTGGAAGAGGCTAATCATGATTAATTTTTTTTTTGGAGTTTAGCTTCTTTTTGTTTGTGTTGTTCTATTTTTCAATTGCTTGATCATGATTTTTTATTTTTCTTTTTTGAGTTTAGCTTCTTTTTGTTTGTGCTCCAGATTTTGATCAAATTATTCATGGCATTAAAACCTGATGCAAAGATAGCCGTGATCATGATCAAGAATAAACGGTTCATCTGTCGATTGGTTAAATGTTTCATTCGAAAATTAATTTATTAAGAATGCTAAAAAATAATTCTAAAGTCTTTGTGCTTTGGGTTTTACACTGTAAGTCTTTTATTTATTATTTTTTGCAAGATGATGAAAATAAGATTATTCAATTCCTAAAATTAGGCCTACGACGTAAGGTTAAATCTTTTGCAAGTTATTTTTTGGATATACATATATTCGTTACTCATTGTTCCATTTGTACAATGAGTATAATGAAAATTATTAGTTGTATGTTTTGATTCTTTCCTTTACACAATGAGTACAATGAAAATTATTTTTATTAAAAATAATAATTTTTTGTATTTCGCAGGTTGTTAAAAGATGGCTAATTAGTTTTTTTTTTTAAAGATTTGTGTCAAAGATTTACTTTTTAAAATTTTAATGGTTGTAACATTTATTTATTCAGTTTATCTTCTTAATGACGCATTTATTTTCTCAATTTATTAAGAGGGTTATTAATATCTCCATAATGGAAGAAGGTTACAGACACCACAACCGCTAGATGTCTTTGGCTGGGATGAGACTGGGATAGTCAGATCACTTGTTTGTCTCTCAAAATGTTACCCGTCCGTCCAAAGCTCAAAAACCTATGCTATTTTGTATTATAGATACACAATCTTCATTGTCTTAGACTGAATGTGTGAAAGGACAAATAGTCCCACATCGCTATAATCCGCTTAATTAACTTAAAATATAATATGGAAGGTCCGCTCCACTCATTGCCAATTGTTTTTGAGTTGGATGCCCGCAGAATTTAACATGGTATTAGAGCTAAGCCCCATGACCCAGACCTACGTACGCCGGGTGTAGGCCGAATTACTGGCCGAATTGTTTAACCGATTTTGTCACTTGTACACCCGGGGTGTAGGCCAGTGCCGATACTTGCTGAGGTGTTACCCCCTGATTTATTCACTCACCCGTGTACACCTGTTACCAATGGACTGGTAACTCGTACGTAGGTCCACATGTGAGGCCCAGTGACTGGTCTTACATGTGAGGGGGCGTGTGAAAGGACAAATAGTCCCACATCGCTATAATCCTCTTAATTAACTTAAAATATAATATGGAAGGGCCGCTCCACTCATTTCCAATTGGTTTTGAGTTGGATGTCCGCAGACTTTAACAGAATGAGTTCACGAATGAAGTGAAAGTCGATAGCTACATGCTTCATTTTGCTTACCTCTTCATCATGACCTCTTCTTTCATACAATGCAACACTAAAGGTTACATCTGCTTCCACTAGCATAAATAAACCAGACATCACATATTCTTTTGCAAAGCGTCCCTTGTAGCATAATGTCAAAAGACTTGGCGCATGAATTTTGAGAGCACAGTTTGCATACCATCCACGTCATTAATTTTTTACACTTTAAGTGTAGGAATCGAAATACAGAAATTCGGCACAAGAAAAATGCAGTTGTCTAGATACAGTTTTTCAAGGACCGGGCAGTGAGAATACAAATTTTCATTCAAGCAGTCTTTGCTAATAAAATTATAAAGTTGAAGGCGTTTTAGTCTTGGAAAATCCATATAATTTAAAATTTTCATATAACTATATAAATTCTTATCTCCAATGATTTTGTTATCAAAACCCAGAGTAGGAGAAAAAGCAAGAAAAACACACAAGTCCTTCCATAGTTGACAAACCCTTAACACTTTGGCTGCATTGTGAGCCAGAGTACGATATTCATCTTCAGTTGAGCTTCTTGCAATTGTGGGATGTTTCTTAGAAGACCATGAAACAGGACAAGATCCAAAAAACACACGATAACCCCTTCTTCAAATCTTAAAAGAAAAGAATAACAGAGAGTCTCAAAACCCAATTTGACGACAAAAGAAGATTTAAAGAGAAACCCCCTAAACTATCTACTCTACATCTCCATCTCGCGGAAGAATCAGAGGAAGATTTAAATAGAATCCCCATTTAATCTCCTTCATCGAACACTGAGAGAAGAAAATCGATCGGTGAGTTCGTGAAGAGAAAGCAGAGTTTTAGTTTGCTTTTGTTTTCTCTTTTGTTTTTATGCCGTTTTTTTCTCCGGTGTGTTTATACCGTTTTTTTAACCGAAATTGTTATTTGGTGTTACATTCATATAATTTAAGAAAAAGTGGAATGGAGAATTTTCAAGGGGGCGGTGACGCTCACCCAAAGGTGGATATTCTAACTGTAACACCCCGAGTTCCAGACCAGGGTCAAACCCATATGGAGATCCGAACTCGAAGCGTTACGGGTCGGGAAGAGACTTATGCATACATATTTTTACTAATTCACTTTTGCACAAAACATAGTTGAAACTTTATATAAAATAAACTGAAGCATATAAATTCTCTTATTATCTTAACAACGATTTCAAGCCAACATATTATTTCAACTACATATCAAGCGATACAATTAAGAAATTCAATCACTAAGCTACCCATTCCTAGCTTTTGCTGCGCCACTCTGATAAATCTGCAAGGGTGTCAATTGGGGTGAGATGACAGCTCAATAGAACGCATTCCCAATCTCAAAACATGCATAACAATGTCAATGAGTCAAATAACATACAACATGAGCATACAACATAATTTCGAGAAAATCTCTAATATAGATGCTCACCCAACATGATCACCACACAAGTATATTTGTTTAATCATGTTTTCACAATACAAATATTGTTTCTAACAAATCATCTTAATAGTTTAAAACAAGTCTTCACAATATTAATATTATTTCAACAAATCACCTTTCAATCATGAGTTCATAATACCTGTAATACTTTCAATAATTCATCCAATTAGATTTCACAATTGAATTCAACAATTCACTGAAATAGATTTCGCACGTGAGTTCACAACAATATTAATGTTTCCTACAAATACTTCAATTCGTATTTCACTGCTTGAGTTCATAAAACCAATAAGGTTTCCACTAATCATTCAATAGAGATTCCAATACATGATTCACAACTTAATATTGTCACCAACAAGCCATGAGTTCACAACATTTATATTATTATCAACAAACCATTTATCAAATCATCCATTTAGGACTCAACTCATCAATTCACAACAACAATATTGTTTTCAACAAATCATCCATTTGAATTTCACAAATGAGTTCATAACACCGATTATGTTTTCAATAACTCATTTAATTTAGATTTCGAACACATTATTCACATATTTATAATTCACCACCTCAAACCATGAGTTCACGGTACGAAAACCTTGGTTCGTACACCCACCTATCGTTTATCAGCACGGACAGCCTCCATCGATGGTCAGGAACAAAAGTTCCTATGGGGATCATACCCATTTGCTCTTGGGTATCATTACCCGTTTCATTCACAGTACGAAAACCTTGGTTCGTACACCACCTATCGTTTACCGGCATGGACATCCGCCATCGATGGTCGGGAAACACATGTTCCCATGGGGATCATTACCCGCCGTTAGCATGAAACGATATTCCATCTAACGGAAAAACATGAACTCATTTACTTTTACAAATTGTTTTTACACACAACACAAGCAACCATGGTTTAACAACATGAATCTCTTTCAAGCATTTAAGCAAATACATTAACTACAGAATCTATTATTATAGTTTTCATAGTGTTAACTTTATCCGATTGTCTTCAAATTTCATATGAACATTACTGACACCACTATGTATAACATATCCAAATATCACATGAAACTAACGGCGCAATCAAAAGATATTGATTTTATTTTACTAAAATATTCACCATATATTCATATTAGTCTCAAATTAATCAAACCCAAAGCACAATGAAATATAATACATTTATCTACAACGTTTGTTAAGACATAAAATCATTTTAACATCACTAAGACTTCCTAAGAACAACAACATCACAACAAGGCGAAACTGTCCAGAAATTCAAAAAATATCACTCAAATTCAAACACACATTCAATGGTGAATTTACATTGGAAAATTCTCAAATTTTAAGAAGAGATACTTAATCATGTTATATATCAATAATAGAATCCTGATCATCAACAAGATGTATATATTTATTCAAATAAATAACTGAATCATAACATTACAAAATCATTTAAAATAAACACCAAAGAAAAATACCCAAAGAGAAAGGGTTTAGCATTCTACCTCTCAATCCTTTGATCCTCTTGATTCTCCATAATCTTCTTCTCTAAAAGAAACATAGCTCCAACTTCTTCTTTTTCTCCTAACCTTTCTTTTTCCAACTTCTAAAATTCATTCCATTTACATTAATAGAAAATCTATATATTAACTATTATTTTTCTTCACTATTTTAATTGTCTTTTCATTTTCTCTTAATTTTATTTATTATTGATTATTCTATTTACCCCCTCACTTGAAGCCTTTCTAGTTCAATCCACCCACTTAGGCTAAGGCTAAGGAAACAACAATCTAAACCACATGGTTAACTAATTTGGGTTCAACCCGACCCGAAACCGCAACTAAAATACGGGGTATTACACTAACCGCGCAACGTGAAGCCTTATATGACTTAGGAGTTTAAAGGAGTAGATGTCAACTTTGGAGATTATGATCTCACTTTCGGCTATAAGTAAATTAGTTTGGTCTCAAAATGCGAACACCATTTGAAGTCGAAAATTATCAACAATTCCATTTAACAAATGTAGAATGCACATGGAGTGCAATATAAATGTATGTTCTATAGACACTATCAGTTGCGGCTCGGATTGACTGAGTCATTAAGATTTCGGACCCCATCCCAGCACGTGATTTAACCCAGCACGACACAACACGTTAGTTTTGTGGGCCGTGTTGGGTTAGCCTAATAAGCACAGTAGCACAACACAGAGCACGACATGGATAAACACGTGGCCCATCCCGGCACAACACGCCAAGAAAGCACGTCATAGCAAAAATACACCATATAACAAGGCACAATACATCACAGTTTGTATATATTTCACAAAAAAGTCTTTATTCTAGCTAGTTTTTGACATTTTATCATCGTTATGTTGGCTTATTTTTATAACAACACATATAATACCTAAATATTTGGAAAAATATTTCAATACCGTTGTTAAAATGTCATTACCTATATTTGACTAGAACATTTACTTTACATGACAATGATCCAATTTTATATTTGATGGGTTATTTTTTTTTATTGAATAAACTTGATAATTTTACTTGAAATAATTTCAAATGATATGTTGTCTATTTAGATTCTCATGATAATATCCGAATTAATGTATACTTAAGTGATATCAAATTGTTTATAACACGTGTGCCAGCACGGCACATCACGACACAACACGTTTATTCGTGTGTTGTGCCCGTGGGTTGTGTTGTGTCTAGCTTTTGACTAGTAAAACACAGCACGACACAACATGTTTAAATCGTTGGCACAGCACACAGCACGACACATGGCACGTGAAGCATGCGACTTGGTATGCCGGGCTGTGCCGGGCCGGCACGTCTTACACCTCTAGACTACAACTGGTACAGAGCATGATTATTTCATTGCATTGCTGTTTGAAGAGTGAAACCATTTCATTGCATTCCTGTTTGAAGAGTGAAACCGAAACCAAATCCATGAAACACGGATTTGACATGGTATGTACTTATGTACTGTACATTAGCTATGACTACGGAGGAGTGGTTAGCCATTAATCTCCAATCAGTTGAAATTTGATACATCATTGTTTTTTCTCATCCTTTTTAAAATCAATAAAATTACGGGACTTAAAAAACAACTTAAGAGCAAGATTAATATTGGGGAGTAGTCTTTGTATAGGCTGTCAATAGTGGCCTAGTGGCTTCTAGAGAGAAATCATTTGACTTCTGTTTTAATGTCGGATAAAAGCACCCCACAAATACTAAAACCATGGACTAGGGAGTAGGAACATCAAATATGTCTTGCATTGGTACCGGCCAGTTGTGTTGTGATGTGTGGCATGATTAACATTGCTTGTTGCCGCATCCCGCATGCATCACGTATTGCGTTGTGTGAAATGTTCCGATCAACTCCAGGCATCACGCAGGCTAATATGTTATTACTAAGAAAAATCATGATTCACGTCAGCATTAGGTATGCTAGCTTTTTGCCAAGTCGATATGCATGCAGTATTAAATATATATAGTGAAGTTATGTTTTGATCATGCCATCATGGGATAGTCAAAATGACGAATTTCTACGCTTCTAAATCAAATTCATTAACCAAACAACACGTTTAATACGAACTCAGCAGGTTGATCCTCAATCCTATAATTTTACATGGCCATAAAGAGTCAGGGGAACGGGAAAGGGAAAGTTAGGACGAAAGGTCCTTTTATTTTAAATCATTCACTTTGCTAGCTAGTCAGACTGGGGCATTTCATTAATTCTCAAAAGAATTAGTTGCGTAAGACAGATTAAGGACACACATACAAATATTTGATTGATAATGATACACAAAATAAGGTTAGGTACAATATGATGAAGATGATAATGAGAAACCAAGTTCGTAGTCTTACTTATAATAGAAGATGAGACGATGTTAGTTAGCTTTCGCTTCAAGTTGTTATCTTTATAATTTCAATGCCAAGAAGAAAAAGGTAAAGTACTTTTTGGGCGGAATTAGTGGCAGTATTAGGTGTACGTCCTTTCCTTTTTGACATGATAGACACTTAATAATAATAAGTTAATCAAGATTAGCTTAGTATTAAGTGAAGTTATGTTTTGGATTTAGAGAGGATAATCAATGAATATAGACACTTAATAATAAGTTAATCAAGATTAGCATAATATTAAGTGAAGTTATGTTTGGATATAGGGGGATAATCAATGCCTTAAACACTGAATTAATATGTCTTTATGTATGTACGAAGGTGGTTAATTAACGAATCTTATTATTGGGGCTTGAACCCAAATGGATTTTGGGCTTAAAATGTTATGGGTAGTCAAAAGGTAGATAGGGTGACTCTTGGAATATGAAAAAGTCAAAAATGTCATTATTCAAATTTCACTATTCGTCGGGGAAAAAATAATCCTAAATCTATAATCTTCTCCTTCTTCTTCTTTTTTCATTGACAAATCATGATGAAGATGATCACGATTTCATCATGATGAAGAAGAAGATCATAAAAAGACAACTAATTATATATCTTCTCCTCATCCTTCTCTTCTCATTCATAAATCATGATGAAGAAGATGATCATAATTTCATCATGATAAGGATGATGATCATAAAGAAAGACAAAAACTATTATCTTCTCATTTTCCTTTGATTATGATAAAGATAATGATCATATTTTCATCATGATGAAAACGCTTATCATAAAAAGAAAAAACTAAGAAAACCCATCATTTATTTTTGCTTTTGGATGGTTAAAACATCTGATTCGATGAATTACGGGTATAAAAAAAATCTGAAGGTGTTTGCGATCAGAAGTTCTTAAAACTCCCAACCGTTAATTTAGATTACGGATTGGTTTTCCCAGCCGAAAACAATTACGGATAGTATTTCCCATACGTTAGTACACCCACGGCTGGGATTTTCCAGCCGTAAGCTATTCTGATAAAAAAAAAAGGATGAAAAACGACTTGGTTTTCCCAGCCACAATTGAACTTACGACTCGTACGTCCCAGCCGTATCTAAGACTTGCGGCTGAATTTTTCCAGCCGTAAATGGTTTTGATAATTAAAATATATAACTGTTGATGGTAGTTTTTATCCTAGGGTCAAAATCGTAAAACCTTGCATCTGATGTGACGTAACTCTACAAGGAAACAGAGCCATGTGTGCTAACCTCTCCACTGGAAAATTTATTGAGCCGCTCAATATACTTACATGAAATTTATCCAGACTGGCGAATCCCAGATGTTTTGTAAATTTCGGCGCCTCGCGCATATTCACTTAATATAAGTTCCTCTAAATGCCTTCTATGCTATGTTCTCCGGCTGAAATATTAATATTGATATGGCATGACGATTCGTGTTCACTCACAGCAGAGTAGCACGAATCTCCAAGTATCAAGAATAAGATCTTTGCATAAGGTACTTAATCAGAAAAGCATGTTGCTCTATGTCAACGAACTTAAAAAAACTCTATGTCGATACATAGAATTCAGTCAATCGTCCTGACTAACTTGCAGAAGTTAGGTTTTCGTGCCTCGAGCAATACACCAGACCTTGCTTGTCAAGATTAATTAAATTCGCCGCAACACACTGGAAGTGCGGCCACGCCCTATCTTGCTTGCCCCACTTCCCATTGAACACAATCAGGTCGCCCTAAAGGCGCCACACTCTCACCAGAAGTGTGGTCGCGCCTTATGTTTGGACGGCCCCCTTTTGTGTCCAATCAGGTTTCTCTAAACTTGTCGCCATACATTAAAGGCCAAAAGCATCCTACCGCGGCAACTTCACAACCTGCCATAAATAGCCACCACGCGACAATTCCTACTCCTGTGGCCGTTTCCAAACTATGGCCTTGACATGGTTCCTTTATCATATCCATGGCGCCATTTGCACAAAAGTAGCGCCATGCCGCAGCCGCACGCCACATGCACTAATTAAGGTATTCGACAAACCCTAATTTGAGCAAATTGCTACCAAAGCCAAATAACGTTCCTAGAGCAACGGAATTGGCATGGCAACAAGGCCAACATTTCCACGCCACATGTGGGTCCGTCTCCACAATGCCTTGGACACGCCAAGCCCTAATTATTCCACGACGTCCTTGGACACGCCAATCCCTAATTCTTCCACGGAGAATTCTTCCACGCCCCTTGGCCACGCCAAGCCAAGCCCTAATTCTTCCACGGTGCCTTGGCCACGCTAAACCCTGATTCTTCCACGGCGCCTTGGCCACGCCAAACCCTAATTCTTCCATGGAGAATTCTTCCACGGTGCCAAGCTTTGGCCACGCCAAATCCTTCCAACGGCGCCAAGACTTGGCTACACCAAATCCTTCCAACGACGCCACGCTTTGGCCATGCCAAATCCTTCCACGACGTTAAACCCTAACTCTGGCTGCGGATCCAATTTTTAGCTTTGGCCATGCCACAACATCACTGGCATACCACTATGCCACGGCTACTAGCATGCCGCTACGCCATGGCTATGCCACTGACATGCCATTAGCATATGGCTGACGTCACTTCGCTATACAACAAGATGTGTCCATAATCAATGGCCATCCTTCTTCATGATATGCAATCTCAGCCATCCAAGTTCGCCACCGAATTGATATGCTCGCGACAAGTTTCAGGCGACTAGCCAAGACGAGCCTAGCATTACATATTATTTACCTGTGGCAAGCCTCTCATTTATAACTTGCTACACGTAGAAAAGTGCTATATGTTTTCCACGAAAACACTCGACACATCAAAATATATCACAAACTAGGGGATGCTCATCAGGGTATTGGTCTGGCGGTTTACAACATGCGGCGTGCAATGCGCCCGTTACAAGAAAGTGTCATGAAGTAGGATAATTAGTGGTGGTGAAAAGTAACGGTGTAAACAATTCATTTCCTTCATCGTGGAATAGTAATGAACGACGGTTACACGAATTCACTTTCTTCATCATGGAAACATAACGTCTGGCAGTTACATGTTACTCTTTTCTTCCACCACTCAATCGTTTTTACTTCTTACGAGACCAAGGTATGTTTCACTATGACTTTTATAAATAGGTCTCACTTATTTCCACCAAAGATAAGTTTTGATCGGCAATAATACAATATCTAGAAATCACCTGGTAGCGTTCCATTCGGCTAACAAGTTCTACTTCCGATCCAAGTCATAAAACAAACCACACCTTCAGAATCTACTATTCTGGTCTCAAAACACTCTTTGTTTCCCTCCCTAATACCAACACTTCTCCTTCACTTTGTGACCGAAACAAACCTGGAACGGACATTTCTTGGTTTAGGCCAGGATTGTACAGATTGATCTCTCAAATCAAAATTACTCACGTGCAGTATATTGTTTAGGGTTTAGATTCGTTTCGCATCCACATACCCGAAATTACCAAAATCAGCAGAAATGGTTTTCATCCTCAATCAATTGGCGACCACAGTGAGAGAATTAATCTCTCGGTTATAAATCCGACTCTCAATTCTATCATCCTACCAGTGAATGCAATGCTTTGAAGCGCACCGTCCAAGAAAAGAGGGGTTTCAGGAGAATTGCGTTTGGGGACTAGAGATTCTCCATCTTACTATGTATCAACATAAAGATGTTCCACCAAGAATAAAGAACGACCTGGGACTTCCCGTGGCAAGAAAGGCATTACGTAAAAATTCGGATTTACTACCTGAAGACTCCTGGTGAAAGACCCTAAAGCGAGTAAGTTTTCGAAATGATGTTTACACGACCTATTGTTTAGATTTACACATTTATCATGGAAGCCGATGACCCTATCATCCCAATATTTCATGTCGCTTCCTTTCTCATGTAACGTTCACGGTCCTGAATTATTTTTCTACTTACATTCGTAATTCAAATTTTGACATATCAATTGATCAAGAAGCCATTACTCCAAAAATAATCAAAAAACTCTTACAAAAAGAAATCATCTATCAATCCAAAAACCAGAAAACCATACCATAAACTAAGTGTTTCTTCTTCCTTTCAAAAAAAAAAAAACCATAAGAAAAGAAGTTCAGAAAATAAAAGTATTCAAGGAAAGTTGCCTAACAACGGCTCATTCTTCTTAGAGAAAATGTCCTTCATACTTTGAAGAGCCTCCTTCTTCATCTTCAATTCCTGGGACAAATTCTTGATTTCTACCTCATGTTTATTAATTAAATCCGTGGAAGGACCATCAACCGCTTCAGCATGCATCCTTTGGATCTCGGAAATCCCTCACAGAACTAGGAAGCGTTAAACTCAAAGTTTACACGCATATCCCGGTGGAACTCCTAGTTTGATATTGTATCTCCAGAAACGGTGTGACCAGTCACTTTGCGCATATCACGAATTGAAGATAATATTTATTCCACTTGCTTAACCAACACGAACCGGATAGTGATCTTCTTGGTTGTTGCGATGTATCCATATCTCTCCCATATTCTGGTATATAACTCCTCATGCTTAGTCGGTACACTGAAGCCTCCAATCAACACATGATCTTCATGATGAATCAAGAATGGAGGGTCGAAAGTGGCGCATGCAATCGATTCCGCTACCAGCAAGGATTCTTTGGCTATAATCGCGCCCGCATCCATGAGGGTGTTTTCCATCATCTGAAGCACAACAACGTCTTCACGACGATCAGTTTCCATCTCCGGGTTGATAAAAGGTACGGTTTCTATGACTGGAGACACTGTTACACCTTCATTGCCGTGGATCTCCATCTCATAGTTATTTTCAGAAGCAGACTCTTCCAGTAAATATCACCAATTTATCATTTATTCGGTATAAATAAATAAATAAATAAATGACTTAAAGAAAAGAGGGATGTGGAAAACTCACCGAATCATTTTTTGGTCCACTGGAAGAAGACTCGATGTTGTATTCATAATTACTCCTCTCATCATCGGATCTCGAGCTTTCTTCCCCTTCAGATTCTTCTTCGAGGGATTCAGTCTCGTCACCTCCTTTCTCAGGAGATGCTGTCCTTTGGTCACGAGAAAGTCTAGCAAAAATATTCGAGTTGCCAAGACCCTAAGTCAAAATAAAGATTTAGTGACGAAGTGGAAAACTTATGCAATTCAGCCAAGTCAGAGAATCATACATAGCTGCGTGTTGAAAGAACTGAAGGTCACAAGAGATGTCGAATCTGGTTGGAAACCACCTGCACGATTTTTCGACCTTTGCTCCTTCTTCTGGAGACTATCTGCATCCAAGCTAGAGGATTTTTGTTTACACGAAGGAAGCTCTTTAAACAACTTATGCTTCGCTAGAACCGCGGAAGAAGGTTTACCACGCGCATTTGTCATAACATCCTACACGAACTGATGAATGAAGAGGAACTCACCTTGCCAAAAGATATTATATTTAGGAGTCGTCACAGGTCTTCGTTCCGAGAGAAAGAAAGGAAGGGTTTTACCTGGCACAAGAACACTGGCGTCAAAAGCAGCTGGTAACAATTATTCCGGAGCGGTCGGCTGATGAATAAATAGAACCCCTTGGTCAAATCCCATATGCCGGCATGCCCTATAAATATTATAAAGGACCGCCTTAAAAGACCCCTGGAAGAAGGATGGCACATATCCATATGTACATCTTCGCACGAATAGAATCTCTCCAACACTCATATTTTCTCCAGTAGAAAGCAAAGTTAAGTTCGGAGCAGCGAAAAAAGTATTCGGCTGAACTATGGAGGCATAGGCCGGGCCCCAAGGATGAAAATTAATTGCATGCGAATTTTCAAGGAAATCAATGATCTTTACGCCAGCTCTTGGATGCCTCTCCAACCAACTGAGTATCCTAGAACCACCATATGCATCAGAAAACAAAGTTCTCGGGTTAGGAGCGTAATTTTTGAAATGCTCCCACAACCACGCTTGAAGAAAAGCGACGTGAATGTATGAGTCCACTTTCATATAACCATTTGAAACATAGATATCCGCGACCAGATGATCCAAATGGGTGTACAAATAACCAAGAAACAAGCTGCCAATGGGAAGAACAACGCCTTTCGCCAATTTGATGGAAAATTTGATAAGCTCATGTCTTATCTCCTTCTTACCAGAGCCATCGTCGAAAATATCTATGGACAGCCACAAAGCGAAAAATGCAGAAACATGGAGCGTATCATCTATCAGTAGATCCAACTCTGGCTCATTAGGGAACCACTCAGATACCCACCAGTTATAGAAGCACTTCTCCTCATAATTCTTTCGAACATATCCCGCTGCTTGTGACCAAAGTGGCATGTATTTTTTCTTCTTCCTTAGACAAGACAAAATCAAGATTCCCGATTATCGGGAGACTCAACAGAACGGCTATGCTTTCCAAAGAAATAGTCATCTAACCCCATCTACATATAGATGAGTGAGTTTCCTGGCACCACCTGGATATGAAAGTAATCAAGCCTGCAACATCTTTTATAATTTGAAGTACCACAGGCACCATGACAGCATGCATGATTTGTGCCTCAGTTAAGTTGGCCTTTATGTGATCGCGACTCATCATGAATTTATACATTTATCATAAGAGCGCAATAGACTAAGGCAGATTTTGAAATATATGGTAGAAACCTCATTATACGCCCTGGGAAGACTGATTGGACTTCTCCATCAATCTCTCTGAATCAGTCAGAAAAGTTTCCACAAATTTGGGTTGGGTCCTTGTAATCGTAGCAGACTTCGTAAAGAACTCATCATATGTTTTCGGTTTGGAGTTGTTGACACTCCTCAACGCGGCGGCGGAACTACTTTCAGGTGACATCTTAAAAAAATTCATTATGCTTTTGAAGTAACTACAACGAAGCAAAAGCAAAGAATTACTACTTTGAAGAAAAGCATACATGGATATTTTATCAAAAATTGGTTACCACAATCAAGAGTCAACAACACATTTGCTACGAAAATTTCTATTTTGGCCACGTGTCATGGCATTCACGACTAAAGGAATGTGGACTGCTCAACGAGATGCACGTGACGTCGCGGGAAGTACACTCTTGGCCAAAACTAGGCAATGCCGCTGGGAACATGCGAAGCCGCGAAAAGTATGACCTCGGCCAAGTTACGTTTGGTCATGGGAAATATGCTCGCGGCCAAAAGGAGAATGTTTCCACCACGGAAACTGTGCACACGGCCACAAGAGGAAAAGGAAACCCTAAATCTAGGTTTTCACGGGATAAGAACTAACGGAATCCACCCATTCACATGCGCCTATTTTGCATAATAATTGGCCTCCTTACTATTGTGACGGCTAATATTACTACGATACTGCTAGCAGGGAAGAATCATCCATACAAAAGTATTTCTATGGGAGAATATGTATATGGCTAGGGTTTACACCGACAAAAAAAAAGAGAAGAGAAGAAACGTAGGAACACATACCTAGAGTGTGCTCGCCTACTTCTCTTCTTTGCTGCTAACGTGGAGAGGTGAAAGCAAAGATAATATTACAAAAAAAAAAGATCACATATTACTTTGGAGTTTGGGTGGAAGAAGGTTTCCTTTTATAAGAACAACACTTTTGGAATTAGAATGGAGGAAGGTTTCTCATTTAAGCTACGCACTGAAAAAGGCATCTGGGCCCGTGAAGGCAATGCTCCATGGTGCCACCAGTCCGCGGCCAAGACAATGCCAAATAGTTCGCTCCCAAACGGCCATATCTACCGCTTCACGCCAACGCCAATGGTCCGCGTTCAAGCCCCAAGAATCCGCTCCTAGCCAGCGCTATCTCCACATTGCAGATGAGCCCTAACCAGCGCCATCCTCTCCTTCCAAGCAAGCTATCGCTCCATTGGCCTTCCAAGTAAGCCAACGCTCCATTGGCCTTCCCAAGCCAGCGCTCCTTTGGCCTCCTGATAAGCATGTAAATGTTACATTTTATACCCATATTTATATTAGTTAGGATACAATATTTTAGTTACTAATACTATTTTAGTGCTTTTGTAGAAAGTCAAGTGAATTCGATCATCCAACGAATAAACATCAAAATGTGAGACTTATTGGTGTTTGCGACGAAAATGGCAAAATGTGGCCTGGTATCTCCATGTATCAGCAACCACAATGATCAAATATGCTGGCCTGGTACTTCCCTGTATCAGCAGCCGGGTTGGCCTGGTATCTTCATGTATTAGCAACCACAATGATCAAATGAGGTTGGCCTGGTATATCCATGTATCAGCAACCACCATGATGAAATGGGGTTGGCCTGGTATCTCTATGTATCAGCAACCACCATGATGAAACGGGGTTGGCCTGGTATTTCCGTATATCAGCAACCAGTCTAGTTACCATGACAATAGAAAAGAGTCAGAGACGAACTAAATTTTGTTGGCACCTCTTATGGAGGCCAGAGAATACAAGAATACAAAGCACTTTCTTTGTCATTTAAGCACCTGAAGTCCAATGTGGTCTTAAAGTTAAGTGGGATGTGTCTATGTGTCCTCCACATAATATCTGTGGTATATTTGGGATAAATATTGATCATCACATTTTAAGAAAGGTCCAAGGTATGGACGTTCAAGTGGAGAAAAGGCTAGCAATGACAATTGATGGGAAGTTATTTGTTTGCTGTATTGGCTTTACGTGGGGTTTGTGTCAGCAGAAGAAAGGTGATGTGGGCAGAAGAGAAATGCGTTAGAAGGCATGAGAATACTTGGGTGTTTCGAGGATATTTTGCAGGGAGCATTTGCATGAGGTGATCACAGTCGGTGATGAGAACATTGGGTGCAGTTTGAATTGTGAATTAAGGAGCGATTAGAGTAGGTATAATTTGGGGTCTGTCGATCGAAGAAATAAGTTGCGGTCGAACTGGTTGTTGTTGTTCATTGAGAGATCTTGGCGACAATTGAAAAGAAGATGAAGAGAAGCAGCAGATGATGTAACTGAGATGTAGCTGGACTCGGTAATAGAAAATAGAGATGGTGGTGCTATGCGTGTTTGAATCGAGTGCGAAGGAACTGGTGGAGATGGAGTTCAGTTGAAGCATCAAGTCTTGAAACTGAGAGTCACAGACAGATGAAGGAAATGGAAGTTGTTTGTGAGATGAAAAAAGTACCTCTAAATGTGGGGGTTGAGAATGGACAAGGAAGTGCCTATGCGTATAAAATTTTGAACTAATTACTGGTAATGATAGCTTTATGGAGAAACAACTCAACAACAAGGTCATGGTCTGTATCGGATTGATTTGTGGCTGGAGATCCATCGAGAAGCAGGCAACAACGAAATGGAACTGGGGTTAGCTGAAGTTTGAAGCTGCCAGTGATGAAAAAGATAAACAAGGGGGCTTATATGGAGCACTAACATAAAACTTCCCATTTCAAGTTAGTGCTGGTTTTTCTGCAAGAAAATAGGATATAAAGAGAATGCAGCAAAGATAAGTTGCTGGAGCTTGCAAGAGTTGCTTGGTTCAAGACCGGTTTCACCATAGGTCCGTTTTATGAGAGACGAATGGAATGACTTGAGAAGGAACTGGTGGAGATGGAGTTCAGAAGCATCAAGTCTTGAAACTGAGAGTCACAGACAGATGAAGGGAATGGAAGTTGTTTGTGAGAAAAAAGAGAATGGACAGACACCGACAGTAATGACTTAACAGCAGCAGCGACAACAGCTAGGGTTTGTCATCGACTGAATTTGGGGATATTTGTTCTCGTATTCAGTTTGAGTTTTGTATGGTATTGCAACGGTTATTGAGCTGTACAAGGAGAAATTTTACAAATTTTAGCATGGCATAGTGGCGAGAAATGAGAACTGATGTTGTGACCAGACTTGGTGATTGCCTGAGTTTCGACTTGGCCTGGATTTGGAAGGAGCTCGATTTGGGAGTTGTGGTCACGTGATGTGGAGAGTTTGGGCCGAATGAAGGTGGATTTTGGTTGAGCCGGTTAGGGAGTAGCTTTGAAGAGAGGGACCGTGATAGTAGTGATGTTTCCATATTTATTGGAGTATATGCAATCACGTTCTTGCATGCAAGATCTTTACCAACATTTATGGACGTAAAATGATGAGCAGGCGGCATATAAGTTAAGATGCAGACGAGTGTTAGAAGAGAGGACGTGGCGGAACCTCATTGGGTGACTTTGTTCATCACTCGACATGTGCCATAACTCAATTGGCTAATGACGTGGTCTAGACAATGAAAAAAAGAAAGAGGAAATCAAATTCCATTCGGGGCTTGGTTACAAGGATATATTGAGCCAGGGGCGACAAAGCCGAATGGAGGGGAGGCGCGGCTATGGCCATTTACAAAGAATAGGGTTTTGCTGTTTTGATTTCCTTTTCTCATGATTTGCTAGATTGTTTGTTAGGGTTTAGTTAGAAAACAATTGATTATGAAGACTTTACATTGATATATGCTTAATTGGGCCGACCGACCGTAGGGCCCGAAGAGCCAGTAGGGAGGGAGTCCATTTTATGATCACTTTTTTGTTAAATGAAGAGTAACGTAAATGTTCAATTTCATAAAAAGATTGAGAAGGAATATTCCTTGCAGATTCCCGTCACATTTTCACTAGACAAGATTATCCCTCTCTTTTAGTCCAATTACTATAACTCTTTGTGTATCCTACTTTTCAGGGGTATAATTGGAAAGCCAACTTTAATATAACATATATAAAAATCCATGCCTTAGAATTTTAAAAAATTTATCTCGTTGGAAAGGTTGTAAAAAAATCTACGCAACGAGCACAAACAACAATATCAAATTTAAACTTCATCTTCAGATTCTTTTTCGGTCGGCCCTTCCACCGTGGCAACGGTTATACTAGTAATGATTTGATTGATTAATAGTTTTTCTTTACATAGCTGGGTATAATTGCTCATGTGATTTTCTTGATTATTTATGCTTTTGAATTGATATTTCGTGCTTCGGTTAAATCCCTAGACGTGGTATGAAGGGATTGATAGGTAATGCTTTAAAATCACTACCCATGAAGCGAAGGAAACTATAGCGGAGAAACAGTAATTTGAAAATGCATGGAATATATTCTTAAAGATTAGTAGAGTTTGAGTAATTAATTGGTGGAAACCGGAAATCCTAATAACCCATTTCCATTTTGTTTATTGTTAGAATTATTATTATTTGATTTTGTTTCGAGTTTCTGAAAATTATTAAAACATTATTAATCCGATTATTCAATTCTTGGTATTAGTTAGTGGAAGTATATTCACACTTCTCGTGGGAACGACTTGTACTTACCATCGTTCTACTAGTTAGACCCTATGCACTTGCAGTATTATTATTGTAGGTTTCCGAGCCTACCACCTCCCAAGCAAGCCAACGCTCCATTGACCTTCCCAATCCAACGCTCCATTGGCCTTCCCAAACCAACGCTCCATTGGCTTTCCAAGATATCCGTGTCTATCCGCCACTCCAAGCTAGCTGCGCCATCCGCCATGCCGAGCTAGCCGCACCATCAGCCTTTCCAAGATAGTTGCGCTTTTCGCCATTTCCGCAGCTTCATCTCCGCTAGGCCAAGATTGAAGCGCCATCTTCACCACCCTATGGCCCAAATTGGCACCCATGTTCCGGGAAGAAAGACTTTATGCCAACACCCCTTGGGCAAGCCGGAAATGCGCCAAGTTATCAATACAAGGATCACGGATTCTTCATGCCTTCCGCTAAAGGTTAGTTGAATTTCCCTTGCAAACTCTTCACACCTTGCACTCTTAGATTATTCTCTTGTCCGTCACCATCTCATGCTTACCCCGCAACAACGCCAATGTTACGTGCTAAGCAGGGGACTTAATGTTGATGGTGGTTTTTAGCCTAGGGTCAAAATCGTTAAACTTTACATCTGATGTGACGTCACTCTGTAAGGAAACAGAGCCATGTGTGCTAACCTCTCCACTAGCAAATTTATTGAGCCGCTCAATATACTTACATGAAATTTATCCAGACTGGCGAATCCCATATGTTCTGTAAGTTTCGGCGTCTCACGCATATTCACTTAATATAAGTTCCTCTGAATGCCTTCTATGCTATGTTTTCCTGCTGAACTCTTAATGTTGATATCTCATGATGATTCGTGTTCACTCGCAGCAGAGTAGCACGAATCTCCAAGTACCAAGAATAAGATCTTTGCATAAGGTATTCAATCAGAAAAGCATGCTGCTCTCTGGTAACGAACTTAAAAGAACTTTGTGTCGTCACATAGAATTCTATCAATCGTCCTGACTAACTTGCAGAAGTTAGGGTTTCGCGCCTCGCACAATACACCAGACCTTTCTTGTCAAAATTAATTAAATTCGCCGCAGCACACTAAAAGTGCGGCCACGCCCTAGCTTGTCGGACCCACTTCCTATTGACCAATCAGGTCGCCCTAAAGGCTCCACACTCTCACCATAAGTTTGGTCGCGCCTTATGTTTGGCCTGTCCCCTTTTATGGCCAATCAGGTTGCTCTAAACTTTCCACCATACATTAAAGGCCAAATGCACCCTACCGCGTCAACTTCGCAACCTGCCATAAATAGCCACCACGCGGAAATTCCAACTCATGTGGTCGTTTCCACACTATGTCCTTGCTATGGTTCCTTTGGCATAGCCATGGCACCATTTGCACAAAAGTAGTGCCATGCCGCAGCCGCACGCCATGTGCACTAATTAGGGTATTCGACAAACCCTAATTTGAGAAAATTGCTACTAAAGCCAAATAACGTTCCCAGAGCAACGGGATTGGCGTGAAAACATGGCCAACATTGCCACATCACATGTGGGTCTGACTCCACGATGCCTTGGCCACGCCAATCCCTAATTCTTCCATGGAGATTTCTTCCACAACACCTTGTGTGATGGGATGGAAAATTACGCCTTTGGTGCGTTGCCCCGCAGGCCGTAACTTCTCCGATGTGCCATGATGAAGCTACGATCCGAGCCTTAAAGCTAGGAAAATACACGTTCATTTGGCCTCGCAAGCATGCCCATGGATCATGATGCCGCTATTTAAGCTTCCACACCGTTCCAACTTACCCTTGTACCGTAAAAGGTTTATTAAGAAAACCAAAAACTTTCTTAAAACGGCCTTTTGAGGCTCTAAGCGATGAAATTTGGCTAAATTATGGTGACCATGTGGATCTACAAACATGTCTTGATCTTTGGGTCGTTTCCCATCAAAATTGACTCCTCTTGAACTAAATTACGACCCTCGGGATTTTAGCCTATGTCGAACGCCTTGATGGGAAGTATGAGCATCCAAGGAAAGAAATGCTACTAGCCTCATCAAGTATGGCCATAATCATCTCTTCCATCGAACTACCGAGTCAGATGATATGAGAGGCCAAAGCGCCGCAATCATCTCTAAATTAGATGATATGAGCGACAACGTGCTAGACCGGCAATGCTGCAACTCATTACAGCTTCCTACGTACCCTTCCATACTCTAAAGGTATCAAGCACATACTATAGTTCATCCACGAAGGGACAGAAAACTTAAACCAACTTGTTTGCTTGGTCGTGGCCAAGCAATAATGGTAATGGCCTAGTCCGTATAGGCCGTTTTGTAGAAATGCATCCAAGTGATGGATGTTTAGTCCGCAATATGGCATAACGATTCCTAAGCATCAAATGCCCTCTTCACGAGGCTACGAAACTATAAATAAGCCTTAGGCATCATTTATACTCTTCCGGCTAAGCTTTGAAGCTTACTTGGTGCATAGTCCATATATGCACCATCAACCAACTACCCCTCCCTATATATGTAAATATGACATTTTTACAACTTAAATTGGGGGACCAAAAATCATTCATAAACTCCCCAGGACGTGATGGCCGCACCTTACCACCCTGGCCAACATCGATATCCATCCATGTTGGTCGTCTGCTGCCAACCCGCTGTCCATCCATGTTGGTTGTCCGCTGTCAACCCGATATCCAGCCATGTTGGACGTCCGTTGCCAACCCGATGTACAACCATGTTGGCCGTCCGCTACCAACCTAATGTCCAGCCATGTTGGTCGTCCGCTGCCAACCCAATGTTCAGCCATGTTGGCCGAACATTTTCAACGCATTGGCCAAGGGCCAATATTCCTTTTCCTACGCAACAGAAGCTTTAGATGAAGCTTCATCTTGGACCATGGTGCACATTTTAGCATGCGCCATGATAAAAACACGGGGTGTTACACCTTGGCCACGCCAAGCACTAATTCTTCCACGAATCCTTGGCCACGCCAAGCCCTAATTCTTCCACAGAGAATTCTTCCACGATGGCTTGTCCACTCCAATCCCTAATTCTTCCACGGAGCCATGGCCACGCCAAGCCCTAATTCTTATACGGCGCCAAGCTTTGGCCACGCGAAATCCTTCCAACGGCGCCAATACTAGGCCACGCCAAATCCTTCCGACGGCGCCAAGCTTTGGCCACGCAAAATCCCTCTAACGGCACCAAGCTTTGGCCACGCCAAATCCTTCCAACGACGCCAAGACTTGTCCACGCAAAATCCTTCCAACGGAGCCAAGCTTTGGCCACGCCAAATCCTTCCAATGGCGCCAAGACTTGGTCACGCCAAATCCTTCCAACGGCGCCAAGCTTTGGCCACGCAAAATCCTTCCACGACGCCAAACCCTAACTCTGGCTGCGAAGCCAATTTTTAGCTTTGGCCATGCCGCAACATCACTGGCATACCACTATGTCGCGGCTACTAGCATGCCGATGTGCCATGTTTACGCCACTGACATTCCATTAGCATGTGGTTGACGCCACTTCGTTATACAACAAGATGTGTCCATAATCAATGGATATCCTTCTTAATGAGATGCAATCTCAGCCATCCAAGCTCGCCACCGAATTGATAAGCTCGCGACAAGTTTTAGGCGACTAGATAAGACGAGCCTAGCAGTAAATGCTATTTACCAGCGGCAAGCCTCTCATTTTTAACTTTCCACACGTAGCAAAGTGCTACATGTTTTCCACGAAAACACTCGAGATATCAAAATATGTCATAAACTGGGGGATGCTCATCAGGGTATTGGTCTGGCGGTTTACAGTGTGCGACGTGCAATGCGCATGTTACAAGAAAGTGTCATGAAGTAGGATAATTAGTGGTGGTGAAAAATAACGGTGTAAACAATTCATTTCCTTCATCATGGAAGAGTAATGACAGGCGGTTACACGAATTCACTTTCTTCATCATGGAAACATAACGTATGGAAGTTACACGTTACTCTTTTCTTCCACCACTCAATCGTTTCCACTTCCTACGAGATCAGGGTACGTTTCATTATTACTTGTATAAATATGTCTCACCTATTTCCACCAAAGACAAGTTTTGGTCGGTAACAATACAATATCTAGAAATCACCTGGTAGCTTTCCATTCGGCTAACCAGTTCTACTTCCGATACAAGTCATAAAACAAACCACACCTTCAGAATCTACTATTCTGGTCTCAACACTCTCGTCACTTCCCTCCCTAAGACCAACCCTTCTCCTTCACTTTGTGACCGAAGTAAGCCTGGAACGGCCATTTCTTGGTTTAGGTCAGGATTGTACAGATTGATTTCTCGAATCAAAAGTACTCATGTGCAGTACATTGTTTAGGGTTTAGATTCGTTTCTCACCCACATACCCGAAATTACCAAAATCAGCAGAAACCGTTTTCATCCTCAAACAATAACGTATAGGTCGACATGGTTTTCCTAGCCAAGATTGCTTACGGCTGGGTTTTCCCAACCGTAAATTGTTGAGTTGCGGCTGGGATGTAATGTTATGCCAGCCGTATACAGTATTTTCGGCTGGAAGTTCATTATTTCCCAGCCGAATAAGTGTCGGTTGCAGCTGGGATTTGATGTCTTCCCAGCAGAAACTGCAAAAAACCCAGATTTTTAATGGATGCTTTCCGATTTGAATCTACAAAATCCTCCATATATAGGGTTATTATGAGTAATTTAAGGATATGTTTCACCATATTAGGTGGTTGATTTTCAAAAAAGTAAAAAGAAATCCTCAGAATCCTCTACTTAATCAAACAAAAAAGAAAAGAGAAAAAAAAGTTTTTTGATTTTCATAAAATTAGTAAAATAATTAATCGTAAATCATATACTAATCATTATTAATTTAGTTAATTTCCCTAATTGACACTGAGAGTATATTAGACATTAACAAAATAATATGATAGGGGGTTATTGGATTTGTTATTTCATGACTCAATAAAGCCCCCAAAATCCTTTGGGTTTCAAGCCCCATAATAGGATTCTAATTAAACAACACTTTTCAATTTCAATACGTCCCGGTCCTGCTATCAAAAATGTGGTGATCCAAAATTTGTATGTTCATGATCCCCCGCCTTAAAATCAGAGATACATCCCCAAATTTAGCATTGTACGTCCATTTTTGTTTTTCTTTTACACAGACAGATGGGGACCCAAAACTTGTGTCTTGAATCGACATTTGATAAGTAATACATAGACTACATTGACAAAATGTGTGACATAGTATCGTTACTCGGTGACTCTAAATTTACGCCGTCGTCTAAAATAACCAAAATCTATCAAAATATGTGAAGGTAATCAAAAATCTATCGGTAATTGGTGAGTCAAAATTTTCATGATGACACAAATTGCCTTGTGGCTCAAAATATGCTTAGTTATCCTGAATCATCTCTCATGAAAATGTGATGTGACTTAAATTTTGTCTCCCTAACTCAAAATTTATAATGTTATCGATTTTGGGAAGATTTAGACTCTCTCACTACTTGGGCTTCTGCAGCTTAGTGCATAGCAGGGGATTTCAACGCAATAAGAAGAGATTCGGAAAGAACAAAAGAGGTGGCTCAAGACTTGGGAAGAGGTTGTTTAATGAGTTCATGGTAGACCATAATTTGATTGATCTTCCAGTAGGTGGAGGACTCTATTCTTGGTCAAGTATGCAGGCAGATCCAGTTCTTTGCAGATAAGATAGGATTCTGGTCTCTCCATCCTTTGAGATCAAACTTCCTCAGGTAACTCAAACCTTGTTATCTAGGAATGCATCTGATCACTCCTTTGTACTTTTGGCTACAGGTCTTGCATCCTTCACACACTCTCCATTTAGATTTGAAGTATCCTGGTTACATAATAAAACATTTCTATCTAACTTGGCAATTTGGTGGGAAGCTATGAGATTCAATGGCTCTCCAAGTTATATCTTTGCAAAGAAATTGCAAATCTTGAAATCTTTTCTAAAAAGATGGTGCAAGGAACAATATGGGTTGGTGGCCGACAAGAAGCAAAAGTTAATTCAAAATATTGATGAGATAAACTTAAATGAGGAAGCAGCAGCTCTCTCCACTAAAGATTTCATTGCTAGAGCTCAATGCAAGATTAACATGAAGCAGATAAGGGTTGATGAGCATAGGAAATGGCTCACTAGAGCTAAGCACAAATATTTGAAGGAATGAGATAGCAATACTAAATTTATTCATCAAATGGCAAATGGAAGGAAGAAGAAGAATACAGTGCATAAGCTAGTCATAGATAGAGCAGATAACTTCAACCAGTCGGACATGAAGGAAGAATTTCATAGTTACTTCTCCAACTTATTCTCAGTATCACACGATTGGAGACCTCAATTAGACAGTTCAGATTTTCCAAAAATTTCAGAGTAAGAGAAGATATGGATGGAGAGAACTATTGACGAATCTGAGGTCTTTGAAGTGATAAAGCATTGTGCGAAAAACAAGTCACTAGGACCTGGTGGCTTTCCTCTAGAATTTTTCAAGGTAGCATGACCCCTTATTAAGAATGACTTAATGGCAGTGGTTAACCAATTTCAAGAGGAGGAGAAGCTAGACTAGAGGATAAACTGCTCTTTCATAAGTCTTATCCCAAAGAAAGAATAGTCTAGTTTACCACAGTATTTTAGACCTATTAGCTTAGTTGGAGAAATGTATAAGATTATATCCAAGGTCCTAGCAAACAGACTAAAAACTGTAATGCCAAAACTCATCTTAGAACATTAGGGTGCATTCATAAAGGGAAGCAGATTCAAGATGGCATTCTAATTGCTGGTGAGCTTATTGATGCAAGGCTGAAGTCCAAAATTCCTGGTATTCTTTGTAAGTTGGATATAGAAAAAGCATTTGATAATGTGAATTGACATTGCATTGACAGTCTACTTCAAGGTGTTGGTTTTGGTTTTGGTTACAAGTGGAGAAATTTGATTTATAGGTGTATCTCATCTGCTCAGTCTTCAGTTCTAGTTAATGGCAGTTACTACAAAGTTCAGACATAAAAAGGGGATAAGGCAAGGTGATTCTCTTTCACCCTTCCTGTTTATTTTAGTTGCAGAAATCATTACTAAGCTGCTCAAAAGAAATGAAGATTTAAACATGCTCAGTGGTTTCAACATTGGCTCACAAATTTATGTGTTTCACCTGCAATTTGCGGATGATACTTTAATTTTTATAGATGCTAAAAAGGAAATGGTAGAGAATTTTCTAATGACTCTACAAGTTTATGAAACTATCACAGGATTAAAAATCAACTTTGAAAAGAGCTCAGTCACTAGTATTGGAGCAGAACAGAAGATAGTGGATCGTGCAAACATTCTACATTGTAAAGTTGAATCTTTGTCATTCTCTTATTTGGGAATGCCATTAGGAGTCACTTTTAAGAAAAGTAGCATTTGGGATCCAATTCTGGACAAATTCAGCAAGGAATTGGTACCATGGAGAAGGAGATTTCTTTTTAAAGCTCAAAGAATCATCTTAATAAAGAGTGCACTCTCCAGTTTATCCATCTACTTTATGTCCCTTCTTGACATTCATGTAGAGGTGGTAAAGAAGATGACTCAAATGATGAGAAACTTTCTTTGGGGCACCACATCAACAAAAAAGAAAATCAGTAGGGTGGCTTGGGACAAAGTCATTAAGCCTAAAGAATTTGGTGGTCTATCCATAAAAAGTATCAAAGGTGCAAACCAAGCTTTGTTTGCAAAGTGGAGTTGGAGATATGCCAGAGAGAAAAAAAAACTTTATGGGGGGGGAGATTATTCAACTGGAATCTAAATCCGAAGAAGGAGATTTATGTCCCAATGCCTATCATTTAGCTCATGGAAGGTGTTACTGGAAAGGCATTCAGCAGGCGAAGGACTTAGTTAAAGGAAATGTTAATTTTTCTCTAGGTAACGGTCGAGATATTAGATTTTGGATGGATGCTTTGAAGGGCTCAATTCCAATTCTCAAATCATATCAAATAGCTTTCAAAGCGGTTACACTGAAAAAAGCTACAGTGGTTGATCTAGTGTCACATGAGAGATGGAGGATAAGATTAAAAGGTTCTCCAACAAATGAGATCGTAGATGATTTTAACATGCTGATAACATTCTTAGGTGACGCTCCCATTCTTGAACCAGATGGATAGGATGAAAAAGCGGGGGTCTAACAACTACACCTAATATTTCGTTAGGCAATCTTTATGGACTAACTCCAATATATTTCTAAAAGAATCAACTAAACAGTCACACTCAATCAAAGAAATATATTCAAGAGTTATTATATCTCAGTTTCTCAATGTAATCAGCAAATCAAACAGATAGAAATCCGTGAGCCTGATTATTGTGAGAAACAACTTGAACGGTACCAAATACCAACGTTCAAGTGTCAATCAATTCCAATCAACAACCAAAGATCAGATTTACTAATTGATTGAACTACGCACAACCTTTGATATTTCAATTATATAAACAAATATAATGCGGAAAATAAATAACATGAACACTAGAAGTTTTGTTAATGAGGAAACTGCAAATGCAGAAAAAACTCGGGACCTAGTCCATATTTGAACACTACAATGTATTAAGCCGCTACAGATACTAGCCTACTACAAGTTAACTTCAGACTAAAATGTAGTTTATCCCTAACCAAGTATCACACCGATTAAGGTATAGTCACATTCCTTATGCCTATGAATCCCAGCAGGACTCTACGCACTTGATTCCCTTAGCTGATCTCACCCACAACTAGAGTTTCTACGACCCAAAGTCACAAACTTTATAAACAAATCTTTCTCCCATAGAAAAGTCTATTCTGATAGATAAATCTGTCTCCAACAGAAATACCTACGAAGTTTTTGATCCGTCTTTTAATAAATCAAGGTGAACATGATCCAATTGATAATCCAGTATTAACAGCCTAGAAATATCAATCACCTCACAATAGCTTAACTATATGGTAGTAAAACAAGTTATTGTGGAATCAGAAAGAATGGGAAGAAGAGCTTTGTGATTACTTTTTATATCTTACCCATCGGAGATAAATATCGAGAAAATCTTAGAGAAGATAGTACTCAATACGATAGAACAAGTAAGATCGGAACACGCAACCACAGAGAAAATATTTGCTTCTAGCTTCAGAAACCCAATGAAGTCTTTAAGTCGTTAATATATAATGGTTTTAGGAAAAAACTAGGTTAAAGGAGAATCGACTCTAGTCGCAACTAGAATTACACAGGAGGTGTGGGGATTAGGTTTTCCAGATGCTAAAGTTCTCCCTTATATAGTCTTCAAATCAGTGTTTGATATCTTTGAAACAAAGCAATCAATATTCATTGTTAGATGAAAACCCGATTTAAGATTCAAGTTAAGTTTTCTTAAAACCAAAGCAATATTTCTCTACTGTTAGATGGTCTTAGCTTGTTACACACAAATGAAATATACCTTCATTTAGATATGGGTAACCGTACCTAAGCGTGTATATTGAATTGTCTCAATAATAGTTAACTGATGTTAGCCATATGAACACTTTTATATTAACCACATTTATCCAATACTTCTAGATCAAATGATAATAAAATGAATCTATTTGTGTTACTCATAGAGTTGTTCAATTGTTTATAATCTCGTAGAAGTATACAAGACACAATTAAAACAAAATCAGATTTGATTCAAGAGAATTAATTCATGAACATTTAGCCATGGTTTGCAAAGATTACATTCCTTAATTTATAAATGTATTTGTTAATGAGTATGAAATCATACTTAACCGATTTTAGAACTTAAACCAACTCAGTTTGAAAACGGGTATGCAACTTAAGTTCCGGACTTTGGTCACGTCCGACAGTTCGCAAGCCGGTATGCATACTGTCGCTCTGGACCTAACTCATGTGAAATTGTTCGCATACTGGTATGCAAACTTGGTTCCTGGACTTTGATAGTTAAAACTGTTTACATACTTGTATGCAAAATTGGTTCCCAGGCCTGAATCATACTACAACAGTTTGCATACTCGTATGCATATTGTGCTATATCCAGAAAATTGTTATTTTTTCTAAACTCTCATTTCAATCATTGAAACATCCTTAGAAGACGACAATAGTTGTCTCACACAAACTATTAGATTATAAGTAATTTTCAAGTGATCGAATGATCAATACGAAACATTTCGAGTCTACATCAAATGACTGTCTCATACAAATCATGTAAGATGTTTCAAGGCAATTTTCACATGATCATCTTTTGACTTATTATTTAGTTTCCAACAAATAAATTATTTCCAACTAAATTCATCAAGAATAATGATGAACGTAGGTAAAGAAAAAATCTTTCCAACATATATTTCGATAAAGATATAAGCGAGTGAAAAAGCATGGGTCTAACAACTTCACCCAATATTTCGCTTAACAATCTGTATGGACTAACTCCAATATACTTTCAAGAGAATCAACTAGACAGTTAGACTCAATCTTAAGAAAAATATATCAAAGAGTTATATCTCAATTTCTCAATTCAATCCGCAATCAAACAAATAATAATATGCGAGCCTGATTGAATACAAGAGAATAACTTAAACGGTACCAAAGACCAATGTTCAAGGATCAATCAACAACCGAAGGTTGGATTTACCAATTGATCGATTCAATGCACAACCTGTGATATTTCAATTATATAACAAAATATAATATGAAAAAGAAATAACACAAACACCATAAATTTTGTTAACGAGGAAACCGCAAATGCAGAAAAACCTCGGGACCTAGTCCATATTTGAACACCACACTGTATTAAGCCGCTACAGACACTAGCCTACTACAAATCTAACTTCATCCTGGAATGTAGTTGATCCCTAATTAATCTCACACTGATCAAGGTACAGTCGCATTCCTTACATTTATGATCCCAGCAGGATACTACGCACTCGATTCCATTAGCTAATCTCATCCACAACCAAGAGTTGCTACGACCCAAAGTTGAAGACTTGATAAACAAATTTGTATCACACAGAAAAGTCTATTGAATAATAGATAAATTTGTCTCCCAAAGATATACCTACGAGTTTTTATTCCGTCTTTTGATAAATCAATGTGAACATAAACCAATTGATAACCCGGACTTATATTCCCAAAGAGAAGCCTAGAATTATCAATCACAATAATCTTAATCGATTAATGAAACAAGATATTATGGAATCACAAACGATGAGACGAAGGTGTTTGTGACTACTTTTCTATCTTGCCTATCGGAGATATAAATCTCAAGCCAATCTTACGATTGTACTCAATCACGATAGAAAGCAGCAAGATTAGATCAAGCAACTACAGAGAAAATAGTTGGGTCTGGCTTCACAATCCCAATGAAGTATTTAAGTCGTTAACCTACAGGGTTTCGTCAAAAACCTAAGGTTAAAGGAGAATCGACTCTAGATTATACAACTAGTATCACACATGAGGTGTGGGGATTAGGTTTCCCAGTTTCTAGAGTTCTCCTTTATATAGATTTCAAATCAAGGTTTGCAATCTAAGTTACCTTGGTAACAAAGCATTCAATATTCACCGTTAGATGAAAACCTGATTAGAATCAAGCTAATATCTTTCAACCATTAGATCGTACTTAACTTGTTATACACAAATGAAATGTACCTTCATTTAGGTTTGATTAACCGTACCTAAATGTGTACACTTAGTCGGTTCAACAATAGTTAACCAATGGTTAGCTATATGAGCACTTTCATATCAACCTTATTCATCTTTACCATAACTAGTTCAAATGACTCAAATGAACTAGTTAGAGATTTGTTCATTGCTTAGATCTTATAGAAGTATACAAGACACAATCGAAGCAAAATCGATATGATTCACTCAAATCAATTCATGAACATTAAAGCCACGGTTTGCAAAGATTGCATTCCTTATTATATAAATGTTTTAGTTCATGAACAAACCGATTTTAGAAAGTAACTTGCTTAAGTATGCAAATGGGTACGCATACATAAGTGATCAGATTGAGTTTGTTTTTAATTTCCAAATTCCAATAGAAATTCACGGACGTGAAACTTCTGCCAGGTACGCATACTTACCTGGATTTCCAACAACCGCCAGTACGCGTACGGGTACGCATACTTTGGGTTCCCAGTTTTGGATTTTTACACAAATGTGAGAACACACTATGTTTATATATCCAAACATGGTTACTTGTTCTAAACTATCATCTCAATCATTGAAACTTTCTTAGAGGTTGTTAAAATAGTTGTTATTCACAAACTATTTTCATCAAAGCAATTTTCAAGTTATTGAAATAATCAACATGACTTTCGTCACGAGTAAAGATGAACTTGGATAAAGCGAAAGCTTACCAACACATATTTCGAGAAATAGATAAGTGAGATAAACTCGGATCGAAATAGCAAATGTGTATAATTGAAGTCTATATAGAAATACGAATTTTGTCTCAAATAGGAGATAGAGTAGATAGACTTTTGAGTGATAGATAAGTTCAAGTATCTACATACCTTTTTGTTGATGAAGTTCCACAAGTTCCCTTGAGTAGTTCTTCGTCTTCATTTGCTGAACGTCGTGGAGTCTAAATCTCAACTACACTTACTATCATAATCCGAGACTTAGCTATAAGTACACTAGAAATAAAGACTTATAGTTTTGGCAACTAAACTTGACAAACAAGCTTGAGATAACAATGCTTGCGATTTCGACCGAGAAATGCTATAACAACGAGTTAAACTCATATCGAAATATCAAATGAGTATAATGTAAAAGTCTATATAGCTATACAACTTAGTCTCAATAGGAGATAGAATATAATAGACTTCTAAGTGATAGATAAGTTTTAGTCCCCACATACCTTTTGTTGATGAAGTTTCTCCAAGCTATCCTCAGTAGATATTCATCTTCAATAAACGAACTCCGAGAAGTTTAAAGCTCAACTACACATTCTATCCTAATCCGAGACATAGCAATAAGTTGACTAGAAATCAAGATTTATAGTTTTGATTACCTAAACTTGAAAAACAAGCTTGAGATAGAAATGCTTGCGAGTTCGACCGAGCAGTGATCAAAATATGAGAGGCGAGTATGCCGCAATCATCTTACAATTAGATGATATGAGCGACAAAGTGCTGGACATGCAATGTTGTAACTCATTGCGTCTTCTGACGTACCCTTCCCTACTCTAAAGGGATCAAGAACAGACCATAGTTCATCCATTAAGGGACAAAAACTTAAAACAACTTGTTTTCAAAGTCGTGTCCAAGCAATAATGGTAATGGCTTGGTCCATATTGGCCGTTTCGTCAAAATGCACAATAATTATGCATTATCGGGTCTGTGGCGTAGCATAATAATGCCTTCGCATCATATGCCCAATTGGCAAGGCTACAAAGCTATAATGAGACTTAAGAATAATTTATACTCTTCCGTATAAGATAAGAAGCTTACTTGGTGCATGGTCCGCATATGCACCTTCAACCAACTACCCCTACTTATTTATGTTAACTTGCAATTTCTACAACTTAGAATTAGGGAGAAAATTGATCCCAGCAGGATACTACGCACTTTATTCCCTTAGATGATTTCACCCACCACTAAGAGTTGCTACGACCCAAAGTCGAAGACTTTAATAAACAAATATGTTTCACACATAAAAGTCTACAAGAATAGATAAATCTGTCTCCCACAGAAATACCTACGAGTTTTGTTCCGTATTTTGATAAATTTAGGTGAACAGGAACCAATCGATAACCCGGACTTATATTCCCAAAGAATAGCCTCAAATATCAATCACCTCATAATAATTTAAAATCGACTATAAATACAAGATATTGCGGAATCACAAACGATGAGACGAAGATATTTGTGACTACTTTTCTATCTTGCCTATCAGAGAAATTAATCTCAAGCGAATCTTATGATTGTACTCAAATACGATAGAAACAACAAGATCAGATCATGTAAATAAAGAGAAAATAGTTGGGTTTGGCTTCACAATCCCAATGAAGTCTTCAAGTCGTTAACCTACATGGTCTCGATAGAAACCTAAGGTTAAAGGAGAATCGACTCTAGCTTATATAACTAGTATCACACATGAGGTGTAGGGATTAGGTTTCCTAGTTGCTAGATTTCTCCTTTATATAGTCTCCAAATCAGGGTTTGCAATCTAAGTTACCTTGGTAACAAAGCATTCAATATTCACCATTAGATGAAAACCTGATTAGATTCAAGCTAATATATTTCAACCGTTAGATCGAACTTAGCTTGTCATACACAAATAAAATGTACGTTCATTTAGGTTTGGGTAACTTTACCTAAATGTGTACACCTAGTTGGTTCAACAATAATTAACCAATTGTTATCCATATGGGCACTTTCATATCAACCTTATTCATCTTCACCATAACTATTTCAAGTGACTCAAATGAACTAATTAAATAGTTGTTCATTTGCTTAGATCTAATAGAAGTATATAAAACACAATCGAAGCAAAAAAAAAAAAGATTTTGATTCACTCGAATTGATTCATGAACATTATAGCCATGTTTTGCAAACATGCATTCCTTAATTTATAAATGTCTTAGTTCATGAATAAACCGTTTTTAGAAAATAACCAACTTAAGTACGCATACGGGTACACATACTTAAGTACCCGGATTGAGCTTGTTTTCAGTTCACAAACTCCAGCAGAAATTCACGGGATGTGAACTTCCAACAGTACGTGGACTTAGCTCCAGTCATCCTAAACCAGCAAAGTACGCATACTTTGGTTCAAGGATTTTGGACTTACACAAGTATGAGTTCACATACAATGTTTATATCCAATCAAGGTTATATATTCTAAACTCTCATTTCAATCATTGAAACATTCTTAGAGGATGTTATATAGTGGTTATTCACACACTATTTTTCATCAAAGCGATTTTCAAGAGATTGAGACAATCAACATGACTTTCTTCACGAGTAAAGATGAACTTGGCAAAAGCGAAAGCTTACCAACATATATTTCAAGAAATAGATAAGCGAGATAAACTCAGCTCGGAATAAAAAATGTGTATAATCGAAGTCTATATATCAATACGATTTTTGTCTCAAGATTGGAGATAGAGTATATAGACTTTTGAGTGATAAATAAGTTCAAGTCTCCACATACCTTTTTGTTGATGAAGTTCCACATGTTCCTTCTTATTTGTATGATGAACGCCATGGAGTCTAGATCTCAAATACACTTACTATCCTAGTATAAGACTTGGCCATAAATATACTAGAAATCAGCAACTAAACTTGACAACAAGCTTGAGATAGCAACGCTTGCGTGTTCGACCTAGCGGTACTCTAACATGTAGTACTGTGTGGAACAGGATCCAGTTTCCCACCGTCCATGATGGTTATCCAGGTTTCCACTCATAAGTGGGATGCTAGCCGGTCCTGACAACGCGCAACATTGGCCATTTGCCAACGTATGGGGATGATTAGTCCCATTATCTACCCACCATCCCAGACGGTCTTCCGGATTTTCACTCGTATTTGGGATGCTACAGAGGCCTGACAATCTCACAGTATGGAAAACAAGGTCAACTCGATTCGCAAAGTAACTGGCCTAGTAGTCACCAACTCTTTTCCGCACAAAAGTTGGCATACTCTCCAAATTATTCATTTTGAAGGGAAAATACTTGTTGACAAGTCCACACCACCCACTCCCTAGAGTTATATAGAAACTTGCTCTGATACAACATGTAACGGATCGAAAAATTTATGCCTGGCGCGCCTGGGCATGCATGCCATAATTCCCCCAGTGAGCCATGATGATGTTACGACTCGGGTCTTAAATCTAGGAGAATGAACATCCATTTGCCCTTGAAATCATGCTCGTGGAACATGATGCAACTAATTTAGATTCCATACTGTTCCAACCTACCACATAACATAGGTATAAAGCCTTAAAGGCTATGGTTGATGCACTTTACATGCATCACTGGATTTCGAGTGCCTTGCCTCAAGGAAGGAAATTCATCACTAAATTTCCTATCTATATGAGTAGCCGTCATACTTCCGAGTCTTGTCTAGGCATAAAGAATACCTTGGACTTACGCATAGGAAATTATAGGCCTAATACCCCATCTTCACTTAGCTTAGGCATTGCTGAAGGCATGCAATTCTCTTGCTCGTTCCAAGGGTGCATCAATCAGGGTCATTATGTACTCTCCTTAGGCTTATGCAAGCTCTATTATCTTGCATATCAATTTAGCTTACTTTTGAGGCTATGCCCAATGCGACATTGGTACATCCTAAGTCGAACGTCTTGATAGAAAGTATGAGCATCCAAGGAGTAGAATGCAACTTACCTCATCAAGTTTGCTCACAATCATCTCTTGCATCGGGCTACCGAGCCAGATGATATGAGAGGAGTATGTCGAAATCATCTCATAATTAAATGATATGAGCGACAAAGTGTTGGACCGGTAATGTTGTAACTCATTGTGGATGCTTACATACCCTTCCCTACTCTAAAGGGATCAAGAACAGACCGTAATTCATCCATCAAGGGACAACAACTTAAACCAATTCGTTTGCAAGGTCGTGGCTAAGCAGTAATGGTAATGGTATGGTCCGTATAGTCAGTTTCGTTAAAATGCACAATAATTATACATTATCGGGTCTGCAGCGGGGCATAATGATGCCTTCCTATCATATGCCCCATTGGAAAGGATACAGAGGTATAAATGAGACTTATGAATCATTTATACTCTTCCGGCTAAGCTATGAAGATTACTTGGTGCATGGTCCGCATATGCACCTTTAACCAACTACCCCTCCCTATATATATTAACTTGCAATTTCTATAACTTTGGAAAGGGGAGCATATTGACATGCCAGCTTCACTATTCATGGACGTTTCCATGTATTCCGGAGTAACCAACAATGATTGCTGAGTTTACTTCAGTGTTGCACAACGATTTTGCAACATTCTCTCTTTCGCCTCGCTCTGACGAATTGCACAATGATTGCGAAGCACTCATTTCTGTCGTACCACACAATGATAGTGCAATCTCTGGTTGCACAATGATTGGATGTCGGACTGATGCACAATGATTAGCTCTAGGTCAATAGCATTCTCATCATGATGTATTGGCTTTAGATAATAATGATTGTAAAATATTTACTTGGACAGACCACACAATCACTCTTGCTTCTGGCGAAGCCACATCAGCACAATATTTCCATGTCATCACTATCTGATTGGCTATGACAATCCAGTTGGCAACCATTAAAAGACATAATTGGCGTTTCCAAAGGACATCCCCAACAGTCACTTAGAGTGATGAACGTATGCAATTCAAATGTATAACATAACCCTCCACCACCGACAATTGCAAACTCTCATATTTCCACCAACAGTTGCGTCGTTAGAAAAAACCAGTTCCCTATATTAATGCCACAACCAGCCGACTTCTAATATTTGGAGAAACTTGATCAGAGGCATCGATAAATAGATCAAATATGTGGAGACATTTTAGAATCTTCAACCTTGATGAGAATAATCTGCAAGAGGAACGCAAAAGAAGAATTCATAATACTTGATCATGATGATGCGAATATTGGCTGTTTTAGATAATATTCAAAAAATAAAAATGAATCAAAGTATCCATGTTTCCTATCGATCTTTTAACCATTGGTTTGATATGTTTGTATTAAGAAGGAATTGAAGTTATAAACAAGAAGAATTAGCCTGTCGCATGGAATTTTATAGAAAATGTTTCATGAGAGGACATATCCGTTAGTGTGGATAAAGTTATTAAAAAGCGGTGATTACTGATGCAGATTGATATAATGGAAACAAAAAGGCACTAACAGGATCTTAATGTGTGGTAATACTTCCATACATATCCATGATTATGCTGGAAGCGTTAACAAAATTCTGGATAAGTTATGCTCTCGCTGGAAACGCTAGCGGCACCTTGGCTTATAAGTTTGTCATGTCTTTATGTTCTTCATATTCCTCATCAGGCTTAAATCTTGCAAAAACAAGTCTTATACAAATCTTCTTTCCACATTGATTTATGGTGCAGTCTTTGGATTTTCAAGAAATGCATCGTACTAAAGTTAATTAGGCTTCTTACTGCGAGAATTAGGAAGCATAGTATTCCATACATATACGTTCCATCACCAAAACCTTCTGCATACATTGATTCTACTGTAAATTTTTGTTATGCTCATCAGGTTAAGTTAAAAGTCTAATAACTGCAAAAATGGATTCATATTTGGTTCGGTGGGAAGATGCTGGAAACTTGGAGCTTCGATAAATGAAAAAAATGAGTCTTTTCAATAAGGTTTGCAATTAACTTCTCAGGCAACCATTTTTTTTCATATATTTTATGTTTGGCAGTCAACTTCACTAACGTCTTTAGAAGTGATTATACATCAAAGTTGTTTTTACTGGACCTGCCATGAAAGATTTACTTAAGAGTTTTTTTGGTTTAACTATTGCAGTAAATTGACAAATCTGGGTCCTTGGTGTTTGGCATCCAAGGGTAAGGATTTTTCTTTTGGAATTGATGTGTTAAAGGAAGAAAAGAAAATAAGTTTTACGATAGGATCTGGGAAATAATATTAATGTGTATCAACGTAAAGAGGTTTTTTTTTTTTAATAAGATTACATAAAGAGACATTGAGATTGATAAATCTGGGTGAAACCCCTTGCATGGTTGATATCGGAAGTCATGTCGAACGCTTCGAATGAGGCAATGAAAATTCTTCCTCAAACTATTCACATCGCGGATGTAGCAGAACTAACAACATGGGTAAGTTCTTGAGTCCTATTTTTCCAATTCTTTTTATTTCTCGAAGGTGAGCGTAGTTTTCCAGTTATACATGTTATGGCTTTACGGATGGTACATGGAAAACTATGAAAGTTTTTGTCAAAAACAACTATAACAAAACGCAATGCAAGTGAAAGTATGTGTTTCCTTCTTCTTGCAATTTCTTTAATTATGTACTTATAACCTTTGTGATTAGGAAGATACAATATCTCCTTATCAAATATGGAACTAAGGTGAATCAAAAGCGCCAATGGACCATCTGAAAATGATTTAACTAGTTCCACAATTCAAAACACGGGTTAGATGCTTGTTTAAAGAATTTCGTCCCTGAAATTCAAAACAAAAACTATTGTGGAAAAACTCTTCGGTTTGGATTCCTGAGCAAAAGTCTCATACCAGATGCTCAGAAATCACGGCTTTTCTTCAAGTTGTCATGAACAACAATTTATACCTTCTGAGCAAATTTCCCATACCGCATACTCAGGAATCCAAAAAGAGTCCAAAACATCAACAAGAATCTCAATTGTCCAGTTGCCAAAAGGACATCTCAACAAGGTATCCTAAGGGACGTCCCATAACACCATTCAGGAATCCCTAAAGTTCTCAAGTTGAAAGATGCCAACAATTTGTAGTATTGTGTGGAACAAGATCCATTTTCCCACCATCCCTGACGGTCATCCAGGTTGCCACTCGTAAGTGGGATGCTAGCCGGGACTGATAACGGGCACCATTGGATAGTTGCCAACGTGTGGGGATGGTCAGTCCAATTATCTACCCACCATCCCAGACGATCTTCCGAATATCCACTCGTAATTGGTGTACCACAAAGGCCTGGAAAACTCACAGTACCGAAAACAAGCTCAACTCGATTCACAAAGTAACTAGCCTAACAATCACTAACTCTTTTCCTCATAAAAGTTGGCCTACTCTCCAACTTATTTCATTTTGAAGGAAAAATACTTGTTGACAAGTCCACTTCGCACAGTCCCTAGATTTATCTCAGAACTTGATCTGATACCAAATGTAACAGACCAGAAAATTTATACCTTGCGTGTCTAAGCGCACATGATATAACTCCCCCGGTACGCCATGATGATGCTACGACCCGGGCCTTAAAGCTAGGCGAATGCACGTCTATTTTCCCTTACAATCATGCTCGTGGAGTATGATGCAACTAAATTAGATTCCACATTGTTCCAACTTACATAGAACAAGGGTATAAAGCCTTGAAGGATATGGTCGATGCACTTTACATGTATCACTGGCTTTCGAGTGCCTTGCCTTAACGTAGGAAATTCATCACTAAGTTTTCAATCTATCTGAGTAGCCGTCATTCTTTCGAGTCTTGTCCTGGCATAAGGCATGCCTTGGACTTACGCATAGGCAATTATAGGCCTAACACCCCCTTTTCCCTTAGTTTAGGCATTGTTGAAGGCATGCAGTTATCTTGATCGTGCCAAGGGTGCATCAATCAGGGTAATGTCGTACTCTCCTTTAGGATTATGAAAGCTCAGCTATCTTACATATCGATGTAGTTTACTTTTGAATCTATGCCCCATGCGACATTGGTACATCCTAAGTTGATCGGCTTGATAGGAAGTATGAGCATCCAAGGAGTGGAATACAACTTACCTCATAAAGTTTGGCCACAATCATATCTAGTATTGGGATACCGATCCAGATGATATGAGAGGACAGTATGTCGTAATCATCTCACAATTAGATAATATGAGCGACAAAGTGATGGACCGATAATGCTGCAACTCATTACGACTTCCTACGTACCCTTCCCCACTCTAAAGGGATCAAGAACAGGCTGTAGTTCATCCACGAAGGGACAAAAAATTAAACAAACTCGTTTGCAAGATCGTGGCCAAGCAATATTGTTAATGGCCTAATCCTTAAAGGATGTTTCGTCAAAATGCACAATAATTATACATTATCGGGTCTGAGGCGTGGCATAATGATGCCTTCGCGTCATATGCTTCATTGGAAAGGCTACAGATCTATAAATGAGACTTAGACATCATTTATACTCTTCTGGTGAAGCAATGAAGCTTACTTGGTGCATGGTCCGCATATGCACATTCAACCGACTACCCCTCCCTATATATGTTAACTTGCAATTTCTACAACTTAGAATTAGGGAGAAATTGACATGCTTGCTTCATTATTCATGGATGTTACCATGTATTCCTGAGTTATCGGCAATGATTACCGAGTTTACTTCAGTGTTGCATAATGTTCTTGCAACATTCCTTCTGCCGGCTCGCTTTGTCATTTTTCACAATAATTGTGTAACAATTACTCTAGCATACTGCACAATGATTGTGTTGGAGCACTGCTCAGTCTAACTCACAAGTGTTGCTATCTCAAGCTTGTTTGTCAATGTTGGTGATCAAAGATATAAGTCTTGATTTCTAGTTTACTTATAACGATGTCTCATACTAGGATAGATTGTGTAGTTGAGCATTAAACATCACGGCGTTCATCATTTGAAGACAAAGAACTTTTAAGGAGAGCTTGTGGAACTTCATCAACAAAAGGTATGTGGAGACTGAAACTTATTTATCACTTGGAAAGTCTATTTCTACTCTATCTCCTATATTGAGACAAAAGTAGTATTTCTATATAGTATTCGATTATGCACATTTGAGATTTCGAGCTGAGTTTAACTCGCTTACATATTTCTCGAAATATGTGTTGGTGAGCTTTCACTTCTAACAAATTCATCTTATATTCTTGGCGAAAGTCAAAAGATGATCATTTGAAAATCGCCAAGTAACATCTTACATGATTTGTGTGATACAATCATTTGGTGTAGACTTGGAATATTTCGTAATGATTATTTCAATAACTTAAAAATTGCTTTGATGCTAATAGTTCGTGAAAACATCCATTGTCATCCTCTAAGAATGTTTCAATGATTTAAATAGAGTTTAGAACACTTAACCATTATTGGATTATGAACATAGTATGTGTTCTTACATATATGTAATCCATGTTCGGGAACCATAGTATGCATATCCATATGCGTACTTGTTGGTTTGTGAAAGTCCATGTACCTAAGTACACATACAGGTACGCGTACTGGCGTAAGGTTTAGGTCCGGGAATTTCTGTTGAGTTTGGAGGTATGCGTACCTATTCGCATACTGGCGAACCCAAACTTGGTTCGGCTACGTAAGTATGCATACCCATTTGCATACTTGAGTGGTTAAAGATCTAGAATCGGTTAAGACATGAACTAATACACTTATATAATAAGGAATGCAAACTTTTGCAAACCGTGGCTATAATGTTCATGAATTGATTTGAATGAATCAAACCGATTTTGCTTCAATTGTGTTTTTGTATACTTCTATGAGAATATAGCAATTGAACAACTCTATAACTAGTTTCATTTGAGTCATTTGAACTAGTTGTGGTTAAGATGAATAAGGTTGATATGAAAGTGTTCATATAGCTAACTTTGGTTAACTACTGTTGATCCAACCTAGTGTACATGTTTAGGTACGATTACTCAAACCTAAATGAAGGTACATTTCATTTGTGTATAACAAGATAAGTTCGATCTAACGGTTGAAAGATATTAGCTTGAGTCTAATCAGGTTTTCATATAACGGTGAATATTGAATGCTTTGTTACCAAGGTAACTTAGATTCCAAACCCTGATTTGAAAACTATATAACGAAGAACTCTAGGAACTGGGAAACCTAATCTCCACACCTTATTCGTGATACTAGTTGCGACTAGACCGGATTCTCCTTTAACCTTAGGTTTTCTCCAAAACCCTGTAGGTTAACGAATTGAAGACTTCATTAAGATTGTGAAGCCAGACCCAACTATTTTCTTTGTAATTGGATGTTCTGATCTTACTTATACTATCGTGATTGAGTATTATCTTTGCTAAGATTTTCTTGAGATTTATCTTCGATAGGTAAGATTAACAATAGTCACAAACATCTTCGTCTCGTCATTTGTGATTCCACAATATCTTGTTTCGCTTTAATACGATTAAGATTATTATTAGGTGATTGATAATACTATACTGTTCTTTGGGAATATTGGAGTTTTTCCATTCAGATTACCGAACGAAATATTGGGTGTGGTTGTTAGGCCCCTGCATTACAATTGGTATCAGAGTAGGCAAACGCATTAAGACCTCATAAGTCTATGTTTGTAGAAATATGTTTATGGATGATAATATCTCAGATAATACATCACCAGTTGAGAAAAATTCTGATTTGGTTCAAAGCCTTGTTTTTCCTGAGAAGTCTATCACACTTTCTCAATTGTCTGAAACTGTGTATAACTGGGAAGCACGCCTAGATGAGCAGTTGGAGATCTTTCAGATAGAATTCATTCTGATGACGGACAAGGTGTTGAAGAGGAAGTCTCACAATATATCAAGCTTTTTGACTAACTTATGAAGAAGAAAGGGTCAACATCTTGCTTGACTGAGTTTTTGACACCTCTTTGTCTAGAAAATAGGAAAGTGAGAAAACTCTTTAAGGGATACGATTGTGGTTATAATATTTTACAATCTATACTTAAATATCGTGTAGAAGATATACGTTCAAAGAAGTCTGAATGTGAAAATCTTCGTCGAAATCTCTTTAAGTTGAAAGAAGAACTTGCTGAATCTGAAGCAAGGATTAACTCTCAACAGAGATGTTTAAAAGACAGAGAAAGTGTTTTTCTTTCTCGATAAAAACAACTTGAGGATGATTTAATTGTTGCTCTTGATAAAATCAAGATGTTGGAAGAGTATTTGAAAAAGTTCAATTCTAATTCAAACAAATTAACCACAATTTTAGGAGCAAGTAAAAATCATCGTGATACACGAGGATTGAGCTATAAGGGAATAGATGCTCCAAGTACTAGCAAAGAGGTAAAATTTGTCAAGGCTAGTGATTCTTCTCAACAAAAGGTTTCCACTGATGACAAAAGTGAAATACCTACACCGGCAGTTAAAGTTCAAAAGAGAAAAGTATATCAACCTCCAAAGTCAGCACACACAGATCGAGGTAAGAACATCCCTTATGTTTTCCACTACTGCGGAAATAAAGGTCACTTAGAAAGGAGATGTCGTTTCTGTATAAGGAATGAGAAACTTCGTGATGTTTTTGTTTGGGCATCACAAGAAGTTGTGAAACCAAGATCATATGTTAAGACTCATCCCCTTAACATTACAGGTTGTAACTATCCAACCTTTAGGCAAATGAATCAGTGTTTTGATAAACCTAGATTTGCCTACAAACGTCATACGAATCCTTTTCACAATCGTAATGGTTATCAAAAGGATAACTTCATAAAAACGAAGAAAAGATCCGATGCTCCCAATTGGAGAAAGAATAACTTGCAAAAGAATAGTCCGTCCAATTCTCTTTCGAGAAATCTAGAAGAGAGTAATGGGAATAAGGTTCATATTGTTCCTAAACACACTTAGAAGTGGGTACCAAAGAAATCCTATAATACTTTGAGTGTGAAAAAGAATGGTCTCCCAAAAAATTCCATGACTGTGGAGAAGGCAGTATCCATGATGTTGGAACTTACAAAGTTTTTTGGAAAGATGGGTTTGGATGTGAAAGGTTCTAAAAGCGATCTCTTTCATGATAATTCAAAAATAAAACAGAATAAGCCAAAAGCCAAAAACTATAGATGGTGAAAATTCCATAGTTACGGAAAAGTCTGTTTCAGTCACTTGTGGTGAGCAAGACATTGTTCACCTCAACACAACTTGATTGCATTGTAAGTGCATCCTCACCAAGGAATGCCCTGTTATGTATACGGTGAGGGAAGCATGAGAATTTTGGCGCACAAATTATGTTTGGTAAGGTTGTAGAATTCGATTGGATTCATCTAAAAAGGTATGTCTATAAACTTGAGCAAGATTTGTGTTTTTATTTATTTTCTTAGAATACTTATAATGATCCACGTACCTTTCTTATCGTTCATTTATACCTAACTTGATCTGTGTTTAAGGTTTTTAAATGTTTAGGTTTGCAAATAGTTATTCGGGATGTTTGGACTTCATGGTACACATAGGAGGTATGCATCATAGAAGTACACTAGACACAATTGAAACAAAATCGGATTTGATTCAAGAGAATCAATTCATAAACATTTAGCCACGGTTTGCAAAGATTGCATTCCTTAATCGATAAATGTATTTGTTCATGAGTATGAAATCATACTTAACCGATTTTAGAACTTAAACCAACTCAGTTTCCAAACGGGTACGCAAACTTAAGTTCCGGACTTTGGTCACGTCCGACAGTTCACAAACTGGTATGTATACTGTCGTTCCGGACCTAACTCAGGTGAAACCGTTCGCATACTGGTATGCAAAGTTGGTTCCCGGACTTTGACAGTTAAAACCTTTCGTATACTGGTATGCAAACTTGGTTCCCGGACATGAATCATATTACAACAGTTTGCATAGTTGTATGCATACTGTGCTATATCTAGACAATGGTTATTTGTTCTAAACTCCCATTTCAATCATTGAAACATCCATAGAAGACGACAATAGATTGTCTCACACAAACTATTAGCTTATAAGTAATTTTCAAGTGATCGAATGATCAATACAAAATATTCCGAATCTACATCAAATGAATGTCTCACACAAATCATGTAAGATGTCTCAAGGCAATTTTCACATGATCATCTTTTGACTTATTATTTAGTTTCCAACAAATAAATTATTTCCAACTAAACTCGTCAAGAATAATGATGAACGTTAGCTAAAGCAAAAAGTTTTCCAACACATATTTCGAAAAAGATATAAGCGAGTTAAACTTAGCTCAAAATATCAAATGTGTATAATGTACAAGTCTATATAGCTATACAACTTAGTCTCAATAGGAGATAGAATAAAATAGACTACTGAGTGATAAATAAGTTTTAGTCTCCACATAACTTTTGTTGATAAATTTCCTCCAATCTCTCCTCAGTAGATCTTCATCTTCAATCGATGAACGCCGAGAAGTCTAAAGCTCAACTACACATTTTATATTAATCCGAGACATAGCTATAACTAGAAATCAAGACTTATAGTATTGATCAGATAAACTTGACAAACAAGATTGAGATAGAAGCACTTGCGATTTCGACCGAGCAGTGCTCTAACAAAAGACATCATCATTTTCTCCTCGGGTTCGGAATACACTACTAGAGAAGGTTATAAGTGTTGGCTTGAGAACTCTCATCTGAAAAATTCCATATCAGATTACAAGTATGTATGGAAGAATAATGTTCCCACAAAATCTCAAGTTGTTTGGCCGGAGGTTCAGTATTCCATTCCATTTATTGACAACCTCTGCAGGAGGGAAAGTGACATTCATGATGTACATTGTTGTTTCTGCAGCAACACGACAGAAACAGTTGATCATATTCTACTGAATTGTCCATTTTTTTCAGTTGTTTGGGTATCTTTTACATCAAGAATGCATGTTTCCTATATCAACAAGCTCATAATCAAAAAACAATTTGAATTGTGGCAACCATGTAATGGGACCTCTTGTCTAAGGAAAGTTTGGCATGTCATCCCATTCTCCATTGTATGGGAAATTTGGTATGAAAGAAACAGAAGAGTAACGGGCAAAAAGAGAGGTAGATCAAAGGAGGAAGTAATCATGGAAATAAAGAGATAGATTTATCAATGGGGAGCTTTCAAAAGATGGTTTCAATGTTACTCGTTCAAAGATTTAGTTCTCAAGTGGGATGCGGTTTTTGGATTTTAACTACCTATGTAATTAACTTTACATTGTAATGGGCTGAAGTTGAGCTTCAATTTGTATTCTATTTTCTTTTATTAATAAAATATTAACCTTTGTTGATAAAAAAAAAAAACTCAAATCTGTCATGTGAATTGTGACCTAAAATAAAATAAAAAAATCACATGTGACCAAATTAGGAAACCTGTTTTGATGCATACTTATTTGTTTAGGCATACCAAATCGTAACAAAATAGGGTCACTAGATAAAAAAAAAACGTCACCCCTTTTCCACCCGTTTTTAATATTGGAAAATATATCCTTATTTAATTAGTATTAGTGATAATGATTAGATGTTAATAATTGTGATTGATTAAAGTTAAGTAATTAGTAGAAAGAATCTGTTTTTTGTGAGAGAGTTTGGGGTTTTGAAAGGAAGAAGAAGTGAAAAAAAACCCTAGGTTATAGAGATTTATGATAAATATGAAAATTTTGTGATTCAAAATGGGTGATGAGGAACTTTATGCTAATAATACACAGGTATAGTTGTATAAGATGTTTAGTCTCATTTATTTGGGTTGAATTCATCAGAAATTTTGATTTTTTCGGATATCTGTTTTGGGTTCGGCTGAAAAGTAAAGGCCGAACTTTACGCACGAAGAACCATTCGGCTTATAAATTTAAAGCCGAACTCAAGTATTTGAATTTTCGTTAAAGGTTCGGCTCATTCGAACTCGTCTAAGAGTTAGCCGAACCTTAAGCTTATTCTTTGTAGTTCAAGAGGCGACTTACAGTATGATGTTTGGCTCAAAATTTAGCAATGCCAAAACCAGCCAGAGTCGAATTAGACGAACCTAATATTTCCCTAAACAATACATCCTAGGTTCGGCTAATTATTCAAAATATTTGAACAACAGTACTATGTTCGGCTAATACTTGGACATCCATTATAAACCGAACCGAAAATTAGTAACTTTATGAAACTGGAGTCTTATGTTCGGCTGAAAGTCAGCAAATTCGAATCAGGCAAACCTAAATGTATTCCAAACGTTATGTTATTTTTAATGGAAGATTAATTATGGCTAGCAATTTTAAGCAACTCAAGTCAAAAATTCAGCTGAAAATATAGCAAAATCGAATCATCAGAACTTAATGATTTTTTAAACTATAAACTAGGTTCGGCTCAAAATTGATATTTGTTTATCAGCCGAACTATTTGTTTGTACCATAATATTTGGGTGCCAATATCGGGCTAACTATATCACTATTAACGGAAAATATATGTCAGCCCAACCCTGTCAGCTTGTATATATTGGTCCAGTTTGCTGATCCATTTCTAGCGGCCCGTTTCCACATGCCTATTCCTGAAACACTAGAAGAAAGTTTCAGAATATTTAAGGTTACTTGACAGACAAGTCTATTCAATTATATAAATACATGGGTCTAAACCTTAAAGAGGGGGGATTTTAGGCTAACTTATACAGAAAAAATCCATTGTAATTCTTATAATCAATAAAACATCACTCTGTTAGGGGATTCATCCGTGGACGTAGGCATAATTAGTTGAACCATGTTAAATTCTTGTCTTTCAATTTATTTTCAATTCTTTGTTTTAGCCCTAATTTGCATCATCATCATCAAGTCGATTGTTTTTTGTGCCTAAAATTAATTTTAGGTACAAACACTGTTCTTCTTAAACACAAAAAGATGAGAACGAAGGTTGGTTCAATTAGGGATTTTGTGACAGTATAATATATCTAACGCAACACTTCGTTTTACTGATGATTTTACAATTGTGACTTTAATCAACGATCAAACATTTATGAGCGAACGATTAATCGACAACGAAAAAAAATTCAAACGGTTTAAGGAATTTAAAATAATTAAGGGAAGCTGAACGATTATGAAAGCTCTCTTAACCATGTAGGGTTAGGAGATACATATATTTATAGTGTGTCATATGGATACATGACATTATGGACTCAAATACAGATGGACTGGACTTACCTATAGACAAGCCTAAACATATACAGTCTACACCCCCCCCCCCTCCTCAAGATGTACACGGTGGTAAACAACGTGAAAGCTTGTTACATAGAAAATGAAACATAGATGTAGACGAACCCTTTGTAAACAATTATGCAAGCTGATGTTTTGTGGAGATGTAGCGCAGCTGTAAAAGGCCATAAGCAATTCTTTCATGAACAAAGTGATAATGAATTTGAATGTGCTTCGAACGATAATGCTGAATCGGATTTATAGCTAAATAAGTAGCACTGATGTTGTCACAGTATAATACAGGAGGTTACTTCAAATAAAAACCAAGATCACGCAATAAGTATCCAATCCAAATCAGTTCAGCTGAAGTAGATGATAAAGCTCGATACTCAGCTTCAGTGCTACTTGTTGAAATAGTACTAGAACCCCATGAAACTAGATTCCTTCCTAAGAAAATACAATGACCATTAGTTGATCGAGAAGTATCAGGATCACCACCCCAGTCTGTATCAGAATAGGCTGTAATGTACAAAGAGGAGTCACGCCAGAAGCAAATATCGTGACCCAATGTACCCTTAAGATACCGAAGAATACGCTTAACAACCATGAAATGGGTTTGAGTAGGCCGATGCATATATTGACTTACCAGATTGACAACATATGTAATATTAGGCCGTGTCATGCTAAGGTATTGTAAGTCACCAACTAAACTTCGATAGAAAGTCGCATCAGGAAATAGAGGAGCATCATTAGAATACAATTTAGAGCGTGGAGCCACAGGAGTGGTGACTGGTTTGGAATCAGCCAAATCGACTTTCTTTAAGAGATCCAAAGTATACCTGTTTTTTGTTAAAGTAATGCCAGAAGAAGTTTGAGTATCCTCCAAGCCCAAAAAATAATGCAAATCACCCAAGTCAGTCATAGCAAACTCAGACTGTAGAGTTGGAAGTAAAGTTTGAATGCCCACAGTATCACTTCCATTCAGAATAATATCATCAACATATAGCAAAAGGATAATAACACCAGCGGAGTATTGCTTGATAAACATCGAATGAACAAATTGAGACGACTTAAATCCCAGATTAAGAAGAAACGACGCAAATCGATGATACCAAGCACAGGGAGCCTGTTTTAAACCATAGAGAGCCTTGTGCAATAGACAGACATGATTAGGATACCGTGGATCAACAAATCCTTGAGGTTGAGCCATATAAACTTCTTGATCAAGAAGAAACGCATTTTTAACGTCTAGTTGTTTAATAGGACAAGAAGAAGATATTGCCAAACTCAAAACCAAACGAATAGTCACCGGATTTACAACAGGGATAAACGTTTAATCATAGTCTATCCCATACTGTTGAGAGTAACCCTTAGCAACCAAACGAGCCTTCCTTCGATCAAGAGAACCATCAGGCTTTTTTTTAACACGATAAACCCATTTACTGCCAATTATATTCATACCAGGACGACGAGGTACAAGTGACCAAGTACGATTATGAAGTAGAGCATTAATTTCATCAAGCATAGCATCCCACCATTCCGGAGATTTAGAAGCAATCGTAAAACACGTTGGCTCCGCAGGAAGAGAATTGTACTGAGTTATAAAGCTATGCAATATGGGATACCGGGTGGAAAACAACCTTTAAAGCTCCGTGGTTTAATAGTATGATCTTTTAGCCTGGTAACCATAGGATTCTTATTAGTAGTCAACTCCGGAAGCTCATGAACATTGGGCAAGTCTGGCAAGATAGAAGAATACACAGATTCTGGAGATTCTTATATAGGAGTAGATAGAGAGGTAGAAGAAAACGAGGAAGATAGATGCAAATGCGATAAAGAAGTTGGTGATGATGGTGGAGAATTGGAAGTAGGAAAATTTAATGATGGTGAAATAGGAAGAGAGGATTCGGAAGCAACAAATGTTGTTTTGGAAGGATCAGTATGAATAATCTGTGAAGGAGAAGAAGAACGTAGATGTTACGATGGCAATGGAAAGTGAGTGGCTGCAACTGAATTAGGCCAACTGAGAAGAGTTTGTGTAGCTGGAGAACGGGATTGAATGTGAAGCTTAACACCAATGTCAGTGGGATATGGAAAAAGGGACTCATCAAAAATGACATGACGTGAAATATAAACACGATTACTGGTGACTTCTAAACACTTATATCCCTTATGACGATCACTATAACCAATAAAGACACATGGAAGAGTCTTTAGTTGTAACTTGTTTTGGAGAAAGTGAGACAAGTGAGGGTAAAAACGACATCCAAACGCTTTGAGGAACTCATAATCAGGAGAGCGTTGATGCACAACAAAAAAGGGATAAGTATTGGACAAGATAGGAGTAGCGAGTCTGTTTATCAAATAAGTAGATGTGGCATAGAATTCATCCCAAAACTGTTCAGGGAGACAACTTTGCAACATCAAGGCACGACCAGTTTCTGTAATGTGACGTATTTTCTGTTCAGCAAGACCATTTTGTTGTGGTGTGTTAGGACATGAAGAATGATTTTGTATGCCATTGGCAATCAAATATGATTTTAATGGATCAACATACTCAGTGCCACCATCAGTTTGCAAAATAAGAATGAAAGTAGAGAATTGCTTTTCAATCATGGCTTTAAAATCCAGAAAACAGCGAAACACTTGAGTTTTGTCAGATATGAAGTAAATCCATGTAAAACTAGAGCATTCATCCACAAATAATAGAAAATACGAAAACCACAATTAGATTGAAAAGGTGCAGGGCCCCATAAATCAAAGTGAATAACAGAACCAACTTTATTTGAATAAACTGTTCGTGTTTGAAAGGGAAGACGATGGTGTTTAGCACCAACACAGCTAGGAAAAATAGAAGGGAAGGAAGAAGAGCTAGAATTTAAAGACAAGAACTTATTATTCTTAAGAGTATGAAAGACATTATTATTTGGATGGCCTAAACGCATGTGCCATGTAGCTGGATTCGCACGAATGCCAAGTATAGTGGCAGAGAAGGTTGAGGAAATGGAAGACTAGACTGGAGAAGAGACACGACAAGATATTAGATACATGCCAGCTTCATTCTTTCCCTTGTACATAGGAGCTCCCGTTTGTCGATCCTGAATAGAAAAACCATCACGATTAAAGACAAAAACAAAATCAGCATCACGTGTAAGTTGTCCAACTGACACAAGATTTTTTGAAATGGAAGGTACATGAAGAGTGTTTTTCAAAACCAACTGAGATGAAGGAGAAGTGAGAGCAATATCACCAATTCCTAAGATAGGTAAGAGTTTACCATTACCAACAAGTATTTTTTTCATTACCGTTGTAGTCGATGCGATTCACCATTTAAGATGCATCAGATGTCATATGAGCAGAGGCAGCGGTGTCGGCAAACCAATGGTTTTCATAAGGCATGGATTGAACGTGCATCACCGAGAAGGACTGAGCCAGATCAATATTCTGAGCTTGAGTTAAACGAATGCATCTTTGGGCAGTGTGACCTTTAGCTCCACACCATTGATAGGTAACGGACGTTTGCGGAGGAGGACCAAGGAAAAAAGGTGCAGTTGAGCCACGGCCATAATTAGAATTTCCACGACCATATGGCCTAAGATTATGCTTAAAACCACCATTGTAGCCTCTTCCATTACCAGTATTCCAGTTTCTATTGGAATAGTTGGTATTCCAGCCACCATTATTTGAATTTCCGCGACCACCATTATTCCAATTATTGAGATTTCCATTGTTCCAGTTGGCACGACTAGAACCATTGCCACGTCCACGAAATGAACCACGGCCACGAGAGGAACCACTGGGATTAAAATAGAAGGATTGACCATGACCAGCAGACGGAGCACCAGCAAAGAAGGAGGTTGGATTTGGTATTTCAAAAACATTATGTTGGAGATTTTGAAGGTACTTCAGGTGAGACTCATGGTGTAAAAGTAAAGCATGTAGTTCGGTGAATGTTGGTAGAGTTGTTCTAGAAATAACAGCAGTGTATATACTAGTCCAATCAGTACCCAAGCCACGTAGAGTAGTAGATACGAGCTCAAGATCAGAGACGGGTTGGAGGACAACAACCAAGAAGTCAGAAATTTCTTTGATCTTTAATATGTATTCAAAGATAGTAGATTTACCCTTTTGGATGGTCGAGAGGTTGTCTTTTAGTTGGAGTATATGAGCAGGGTTGATGGTTGCATAAGTAGTGCGAAGATATTTCCAAACTTCACGAGAGTTTCCACGACTAACGTATTCATATTTGAGAGGTTCAGTAACGGAGCAGTTGATCCAAGAAATAATAGTTTGATCAATAACCTCCCATTCTTCATATGCTGGATTAGGAGTTTTGTCTTCAGTAACCGCATCGACGAGCTCTTTTGAGGGTATAACAAATGAATCTTCAAGATACTTGTAGAGTCTTTGAGATTTGAGAATTGGAACTATTTGAGATTCCAAGAGAAGATAATTAGTTCTGTCCAAGAGAACTATTTTGGTAGAAGATGGTAGATACAGTGCTTTTTCAGAAGATGACAGAAGAGAACCAATACTGACAAACATAGAGGCAGCAATTGTTGGAGATCCAACTTCTGATCTAGCTGGACTGGTTTGCGATACAGTTGACATGATAGGAGAAGAAGAAAAACGAACAAAGAAGATTAGAATAGGGGTATGCGAAGAAAAAAGATTAAAGACTAGGGTTTGTGAAGAAGACAAGTTTTTGAGGCTAGGGTTTAAGGCAGAGAGATCGTTCTGGCTCTAGATACCATGAACGATTATGTAAGCTCTCTTAACCATGTAGGGTTAGGAGATACGTATATTTATAGTGTGTCATATGGATACGGGACATTATGAACTCAAATACAGATGGATTGGACTTACCTATAGACAAGCCTAAACATATACAGTCTACAAAGCTTAGTAAGCTACCCAAGATGATATCATCGTGTAGTATGCCTCAAAAAAAAAAAGTTTTCCTTAGAACAGGTTTCAAAAATATTTTTTATGACTACATTATTAGAAAAAAATATGAGCATCTTCACCCAAAATGGGCCCTTATAACACAAATTTGTAAATTAACAAACTAATAGAACTCGACACAGTATGATAGAATTTTGAAATATCCAAAACAACTTCAAATTAACAGCGTGCTACTGATCCATCGAACCCTCAGCCTCCAGCCTTTGCCATCGCATACTCTTTTTTCAAGATAACAAAGTTACCTATTCATCCCGCCTTCAACAATGGGAGCCATTGTCGACAAACGCTTCTGTCTTTGAACATTCCCGTGCCAGCCTACAATAATTAACTTTCAAAGTATAAAATGAAAAGTCGTCCACAAAACACCAGTTCTATACTTATTCAGGACATTATCCAGGGTTACCAAACTTCGCGGGGTAAGTATATTTTCACTGATTAAAACAAAATAACTAGTGAAAAGAAAGAGAGGGTTCGTACCAATAGACATGTCAAAGCCATGTTTCTTGAGTTCTCTGTACTCTTGACATAAAGAACATTCTTCACAACAACAATGAACCGCACAATCTATGCATGGACTCTCCTTTAGGAAATATTGTCCTCTCAGTTTCGATCGATAAAAACACGAATACAAACACGAACAGCCCGTCACGCACATTATCATCATGTACAACGCTCCACTTACACCGCATGCTACAAAATTACCCGAAAAGATGATACTTAATTACTTGCACCAGTACTAATTGAAGAAAATTTATAGTTCTTATAAATTCTGATGAAATGCTTATACTTACAGGTAGAACCCCTATCAACTATCTCAGCAATTCGACCAAATGTAACGCATGGGCACCAAAATGTTAAGCAACCTGTTGGGTAACACAAATTCACAAAGATTTAAATGGATGCATAATTGCGTACTAAATTAAATCATGCCACAAATAGTACCATAATAAGTTATTACCGATGGATTATGTTAACTTACAAGTATGACAGTCGTCGAAACAATCACACAGACCGGAGGACCAAGGGACCGGATGTTGAAGTTGTTGATTTTGAGACTGATCAAGTGTTGAAGCAATATTGCCACCATTATCATTACCAGCAGAAGCGTAGTTCGAAAAATGATTATTTGATGAAGGATTATCCAGTACTACTGGAATTCCTGTTGCTATCGTCAAAGTTGATGATGATGGTTGTGGTGGTGCGGAAGGTTCTGGATAGAGTGATGGTGGTGGTGATCCCTTCTCAATCTCATTAAAATCACTTTGAGAGTGCATTTTTTTCTTTTTGTTAACTGCAGCAATAAGAAGGAAAAGGTTGGTTCCAGTTATGGTTGGATTCGTTCGAGAGGGCCAATTTAACAAAATGGAAAAGACACGAACCTTTGAAGCCAAAAGACACCAACGCCTCAATGGGCCTACCCTAACCGCTTAACTAAATCGTCTAATTTGAACTCAACTTTTTCTTCAAGTTTCCAAGTCAGAAAGAGTGAACGGATATACTGATGATAATCACAAACACCCTTAGCCACGAATTGTTCACGCCAAAAATAGACATCTCAATCGATTGTGTAAAACAACACGAAAACAGCGGTCAAATGCAAGTACTTGGAACTGTTCCAAATTTACTAATTTTGTACCCTGAACCTTCGCATTATTACTCGTAGCCTCGAAAATTCGACCTGTACCTTTCTTCTTGATGTTTCTTCCATTTCCTTCCCTGTGCCTATACATCCCTCATTCATGTAAAACTCCATCATCTCGTCGTCCTACATTTCGTGGACGGCGGGTGGGAGGAAATCACGTAGGCATCTTGTTGCTAACCCACCACCACCGCAATCATGACGTCGGCTTTATCTTTCCCTACCAATATCCCTGCTCCTACCAAAACCATGCCCTTTCAACTACTAGAGATCAATTTGATTTCTGCACAAGATCTTCCTCGTGTTGGTAAAGGAATGAAAACATATGCTGTTGCATGGGTTCATCCTGAACGTAAACTATCGACTCGAGTGGATTCTCATGGCCATACCGATCCAACCTGGAACGATAAGTTTGTTTTTCGTGTCGATGATGCTTTCCTCCAATCTGATACATCAGCTGTGATGATTGAAATCTACTCTGTTCGAATGTTTCGTGACGTATGTGTGGGCATTGTACGTGTTCTTGTCGGAAATCTTATCCCTCCGTCTGCACGTAATCAAAATAACTCTGGCATGCGTTTCGTTGCATTACAAGTACGTCGTCCGTCAGGACGGCCTCAAGGTATCCTGAACATGGGTGTTGCTCTCTTAGATGGTTCTATGAGAAGTATGCCTCTTTATACCCAACTAAGCGCCTCCGCTGTTGGGTATAGAGATCTAATGGGAGAAGAATCACATAGTCCAAACCACCACATTCACCAAAAAGATCATAAAAAAGGTTTCTACATTCGCCGCAGTGTGAGCGAGCGTAGATCAGATGCAACCTTTGCTGATCTATTCCCTCAAAAAAATAGAGAGTCGACCGTTCATTCGGAATCCGGAGAGCCACCATTCGCCGAGGTTACAACCACAGGTTCAGTATGGTCCATGTCGGATGTAGGACCTGCTCCATCAGTGGTCGCCGCAGCAATGGCAGAGGAACAACTCTATCCGGTGGCTGAGAGGGCGGGAAGTAATAACAATATTTTGGATGAATGGGAAGCCGAAGCAAGTGTTGAAGGTTTAAAATCAAAGCTAGAGAGGTGGCGGACGGAATTACCACCGATATATGATCGGAATGCAGGACCGTACAACAGAAGTGCCAAACATCGACGGAGACATACAGATGGTGGAAAACTATTATCATGCTTCGGGGATATGTATGGATTTGAGTGCTCCATTTCTTGTGGCTTAAAGCCAAAAGGTAAAGGTAAGGGTAAAAACGGTCGTAACGAAAACTTCGATGATGATGCAACTCAAGTTACTCAATCTTATATACCCTGAAGACCGATACAGGGATAGCGATAGGAAGAGCGTAAGGCCGAGAATGCGGTGGATAATATAGAAGAAGAAAAGAGAACTGATCATTTAACTCATTCTTCTTGCTAACTGAAATGCACATGGGTTCAGCCCTGAATTCAATTTTGTTTAAATATTTTTTCCAGTCCATGTTCTCTGGAGACCACAAGGTGAAGAACCTTACAGGGCATTGATCTTCGCCATTTGAGTTCCATTGAAATATGCAATTGTAGCATGCATTATCCAGCTCTTTGTATTTGTACAATATCTGTACTGTATTTATAGTGTGTCTCCAAAACATTTATTCATTTTTTTGTTTTGTTTTTGTAACTTTGCCGCAGTCACATTTTAGCTATGGTAAAATCCAGACTTGGGCTTAGAATTTGGATCGAATCATGCATTTCTAAATTTTTCTTCCTTAAAACTATTACAATGATTCTTCTTCCTTAGACTAATTCTAATAAAAGGAGTTTAATTAGCTAACCCAATATGAAATTGGTTTTGGATTTACATATATATAAAATGTTGAATACATATCAACATTGATTAATCCCTAGCTATCTTCTTCTTGGTGATCATTTTCTTCATCTAGAAATTTATAAATAGTCAGTTTAGTCGATGCCGAATCCGCATACTGAACGAGCTAGTATAAGCTTGCGAGAGAGAAACCCCACATGGTGATATGATCAGAAGTTCGAAAAAAGACTGTGTTGCTGCTGTTGAACCATATGTAAATCTGTGGTTGTTTGACATGACCCTTCATCACTGAATAAGTTGATATTACTGCATGTAAAGATTTAATGCATGAGTTGAGAAATGCTGCACTGCACTTTTTTTTCTACCAAAAATAATGTACCTGGGATTAAAAAAAAAAAAAACTTACTGCTCTCGAGGTCGACTAGCCCAAAGCGAACTAAGTGCTCTTAATCGGTTATAGTATTCACCAATCGCCAAAAAACATCGTGCTGCTTGACGAGCTGTTAAGATCCGGCGCATTTGATGAAGGGTCTGCTGCCTCAAATTATCAGCCTAAAACACCAAACATGCACAATAATTCGAATCAGTAGCATTCTTTCGAAGAGAGGCATAATTCGAATCAGTAGCCTCAAATTACGACTTACTTGGCGAAGGAAGCCTTCTAAATTAGAGAGTTTGCCCAAAGCCATGGCCATATGACCCATAAAGTCAGCAACATTGCCAGGTTCGTGTTGTTGGTGAGAGAAGTTAGCAAGAGTAACAGGATTATTACTAACACCAGAAGCATTACTACTATTACCAGTACCACTTGATATAGTTTCTGATAAAGAATACTGAAGCTGTTCAAGTCCCTGTGAAAGAGCTTCTTCTGCTTGCTGTGATGATTCCTGTAAACTACATATCCCAATTAACTGTTGCTCTGTCAATGGATCCAACTGTGGCATCAATATCTGCACAAATGTTAAAGGAAAATTAGCTTTCATTTCATGCACCCTGTTAGGATTTTCCCACGTGACAGAAGGAAACCATGCATACATGCAAAAGTGGTTGGCTAAAGGTTGTTTTTATACCTTGAGAAGTTCCGATGGTCGGAAGCCGCCCATCCAGAGGAAGCAACGTTCGGCGGGTGTAGTCCACATTCCAGTAATGAGATGAAAAACATCGGATTTCGTCGCAAGGCTTTTGAGATGAAAGATCTGATCATAATGGGAAAGGTATCCATCTAAGAGTATCCTAAGATCATCATCGGATAAGTGAGATTGTAACGCCGTTCTTAGCTCTGCCATATGTTGCTGATCTTCTTCTAACCATCTCGCATATTCCATATCAAACATTGTTGCATCTGTACGTAAACATGCCCAACACACACAAAATGATAAATTTCAACAATCTAGAGCAGGCCACAATCCCCCCCATGGGGTTATTTTGGTCATTTACAAAAATGTAAATAATTTCCTAAAAGCAAATGTTTGCACAGACTGACTGACTGACCAGAAGTCAGATTTCCACCTTGACCACCACCTGCTAAAAATAGGCCCTGGAAAAATTAAAACCAAAGGTGAAAGTAAATTCCAAATCCGAATTTGTTTAGTCAGACTCGAAATTCAAAAGATCATTTAAGAGGTAGGCTCTAAGTTATACCTGTGATCTTGCTCTGTGTAAATCTTGTTCAAGTTGAGCAAGTTTTATCCTACTGGTCTCAAGCTGTTGTACATACGCCTGCAAAAAGGAAGATTTTTTTTTTTTTTTTTAAACACCAAAATTTTTGAATATTTCTGGCCAAAAAAGTTGATTAAATTGTGACCCACTTTTTTTCTCAATCTACTTTTTCTTGCTGCTTCTCTGTTCTGGGCTAATCTTCTCAATACCTGACGAAAAAAATCAATCAAATTCATCAGAAACAGAGGAAAAAAAAAAAATCAAATTTGATGTGAAATTTTAATGGAGCTTGAAATTTGCTTACTTTTGCATCAAGGGGTTTGCTTGAACTTGACCCAGGACCTTTCCTCTGCAAATAATTACAGTGGTGGTGTTAGTTTTTGTTTGTATGTTGGGGGTAAACTGAAAGAAAAATGATTCTTTCTTTTTCCTACTTTTGATTATTCTCCAAAAGTTAAAAACTTTTCAGTTCCCAGAGTGAATCTTAACAGGGTAAAAAAAATTCAGAATCTTGAACTTAAAAGGGTCTCTGAAAAAGTGAAATTTCAGTGGTTTTATCCTTCTTCTTTGGTGATATCTAGAGAAATGGGGTTGTTTTTTCTTTTCAGTATAATTCAAAGATAATGTCAGACATAATGATTTCAATAGGATTCTAACCAAAAATACTATTCATCAAATTCTTGATTATCATTGCTAAGAACCCATTTTAGATTAGTAATAATAATCTAAATAAAGATTGTTTTTTTTTTTTTTTTGGAATTTGGATAAGCAAAAAAAATCTCCTGACAGAAGCCAATAATTTCATTTTGGAACTTAGTTTGGGAAATGAGTCCATTCAAAGATATGCTTGATATACACAAAATTTTCAAATGAGTAATGATTTCCACTTAAATGTAAAAACCAACTTTTCTGTTAATAATTATATGGAAAGAAAGAAAAATATCAGAGAAGAGAAAAAGAGATACCTTTTCCAATGCTTTTAGCTGTTGTTGATTCTGTACTAGTCCTGTTCCTCCTCCTGCAGCAGCTGCAAGTCTAGTACTACCACTGGTGTTGTGGTGGTTTTGATGCAAATCAGTGCTTTCCATTTCCATTTCTACTAGTTGTTTTTGGTGGTCAGGAAATTGATTTGATGACTTTTTACTACTCATGGGAGATTCTGGTTCCAATTGAAATTCAGCTTTATTATGATTATTATTGTATGAAAATGTGTTCTGCCCTGACCCTGAATCATCAGTACTTTCTCCTCCTGATTTTGAACTTCTCTGTAAATTACAAAACAACAATCAAGCCAAAACCCATGTCCCAAAACATCAAATTAAGACTAACTAATCACATTACAGATGAAAAGGATATGGTCAAAGAGAGTAGTACTACTTACTCCTTGAGTTGCAGCAGGCTGAAAGCTCATTGGCCATGAAGGAAACATTTCCAGTGTTGCAGCTGGCCTTGCTGTGTAAAAAGCTGCAAGAATCATACACACAAAAGCAAGCAAGACAATCAATTTTCTCTATAGTACAAAGATTAAGATCCCAATTCCTCTGTTTTTTTTTTTTTTTTTATAAGTATCAATCAAGAGAGGAACTAGTCCAATTTTATGGAATTGATTCTCTCCTCTCTTTACAAGTAGACAGGCTTTCAATCTATGATATCTTCTCACACTATTTCAAATCTTTCTGTTTGTGAATGATTACTTTCCTTGGAAAAGAAAACCTCATCATCATCATATCCTCTTTATTCTTTTGTCTCTAGAGTGAGTAGACCAATTCAAACCCCCCCTATAGGCCCCTCTCCTTCCCTCTCTAATACTCTGTTTTTTTTTTTTTGGAAGTTGGTTATTTGCTTAACTAAATAAACTTAATAAAAACATGACATTAATGGAATCAAAGGACTAGTAGTACTCCTTACATTTCTTAGCAGCTTCATGATGATCATCATTTCTGATATTAACTCCTTGAAGAACAATTGCTTCTTCTAGCTCACCAAAATCAAAAGCATGATGCTGATGCTGATGCTGCTGTTGGTGATGATGATGGTGATGAGACCCTTGTTGTGTACTGAATATATCCACAAGTACAAAAAAATCATGATTAAAGAAAGAAAATTAAAACCCATGTCAAAAATCATGATGAAATATGAAGGATGGGGGAGTTGAAGAAGGAATTACATGAAATTTGTAGATGATGAAGATGAAGTGTTGAGTCCATGTTGCATAGCATAAGCCATGTGTTGCTGTTGGTGGTTAGATGATGGGACTGATTCTCCAATTCTATGATTAGCCATGCAAAGAATATTATACTTCCAACTTATAAGATCATTCTCTTACTCTTTTTCAAAATTTCTGCAACAAAACAGCAAAGAATATCAGAATCAAGCAAAATAAAGTTTGAAAATTTTTTGTATGTTTCTTGGAAAATCTTAGAATGAAGTTTTCATATCCATCACCTGATGAAGTGAAAGTTCAAAGCTTTCTTTTCCTAGGCTTACTAGCTGGTGGGTGTCTTTGTATATTCCTTAATAGCTCCTCTTTGAAAGCTCTATCTATCTATCAATCTCTCTCTAATAAAAGGTAGTTCCCTGAAACCTGATTATTCTGTTAGCTTGTTTTGTCACCCTATGGAGTAAATACTGCCATCAAGATTTGAAACTCATTAATGGCACAGGAGGAGGATCTCTACAACCCCCCACCCTTTGAAAATATGTCTCAAAAGTGTGAAGAGGGTCCTCAAGAAAACAAACAAATGTGGGGTCTTGGAGGAACCCACTTTTATAAAACAAAATAAAAATCACTGCTTGCTGCTTCCAACTCCACTGCCTCCCTCCTTGATCAACTCTGATTGCTTCTTTGTATGGGTTTTTCAGATGACAATCAATGAATGAATGAATGATTATTTCAGTTCAAAACATTCAATGGGTGGATCAGATTTCTTTTCTTCTCTTCAGTCTTCATTAATAAAAGAATGGGGGGGAGATTTTTTTTTCTACCTTTTTTTTTTCCTTCATTTCTAGTCATAGTTTGGAGTAAAAGGAGGTAGTAATAATTTACATAATTAACTTATTGGGGTGATAGAAATTTCAATTATTTTTTAGGGCCTTGAAAAAAGTATTATGTTTTTATTGTATTTTTTTTTTTAGAGGTTTTGGTTCATATAACACACCACCTATAACCATTCACAACCAAATCAATACAATAATTTTCCCTATTTAATTCAACTAATTTGTTGTTTATTTCTTTTGGAAATGGTGTTTTTGTATTAAATTTGACATGATATGTTTATCTATTAGTTGATGGGTCAACATCCCTTTTTTCTTGTTTCAATACCTAAAAGTCTAAAATCATGTCACACACACCCTTAACCCCCTTCCTCTCATTTGAAAGGCATGAAAACATACCCCAAATGAAGAATCTTTTTTCTACAAGTAGAATTTGTGTAGTTCATGGCAAAATGGGATTCAAATGTCTTGCATAAGGGGGTTTTCGTTCCTTCATTTAGCAAGTGGATGACCACAATTAGTACATTATCCTCAATCCTAATTGGTTTTCATTTTCACCTTGTAAATATAATTAAATTCTCATTCTTTTCTTGAGCTCCCTCTTTGTGCTGTTGTAGAGGGCAAGTAGTATGACTGGTTTGTTGGGGATGGATATGGTTATGAAATGTGGATGTCCCAAATCTTGCTTTTTGAAGAAAATATTAAGCTTTAGCATAAACACTTTATATCCTTATCATTGTCTTTGGATTAATAACACTACTATCATATTTTTATTTCAAATTGGGTAAACATAACACTATCATGTTTGATAGTAATAGAAGGTTGATAATTGTTTTTCATTGCAGCCAAGGCCAAGGCCAACCGCACTCTATAGTACAATTAGGCATATCGTACTGATTTATTTGATGGTTTTCATTATCAATCAACTTTTATTTGATGGTTTTCATAATCAATCGACTTTTATTTATAATTGGGATGTTATAGTTGACAAGAACTGATATTTGTTTTTGTCTTATGTAAAGTGGCATTTTTCTTTTACTTTAAATCCTCCTTTTTTCCAAAAAATAAATAAAAATAACAATTATTGATTTTCCTTTTATCCGTGTATATGAAGGAAGAAAAAACATGATCAAAACAAAAATGATTATAAGTAAAAGGCGTTCTCATAGAAAAGACTCAAAAACTCGTAACAAAGACTTAAAATAATGGTATTTGGTCTTCATGTAAAGTATAATTTTTTTTACTTTGAACGCCGCCATGTCCTTACCAACCCCTTTCATCGCCGCTTTGGACACCAGTCGAAATCGTCCAATGAAATAAGAGGGCATTCCCGCCAAGCCAAAGATTTTTCAAAATCCCGCAACACGATGCTTTTTGGTATATGAAGGAAGAAAAATCTTTGTTGTCTTTCTCTGTAATCATCATTTTGCAAAAATGATTATAAGCCAAAAAATTATAGAAATTCGGAGGATTACAATTCATACTCGGTTGACATTTTACATATACAAAGGGTTAAAAGAAATCACTTCCAAAAAATTATATTAAAATATTCTTATTTCAACCAAAACCCCTGTTCTCACAATCAGAAAGTACATGCATATTGCAATCCGTCACAACAAAGATAAAAATTCTTTCAATTTCCAATTGTTTTATTAAGAAAAATTACACAATTATTGTCGTCTCCAAGGCAAGAAATTATAATGATAAAAAAGAGTATTATATTGTGATCATATTCGTTATCAACTCTTTGTAATTGAGATATTATAATTGGAAACTCTAATTTGCCTTTTTGTAAATTAAATGTCACCTTTTATTCATCTAGTTTGCTTTTTCTAGTAGAAAACTAATAAAAATATCAATTAAAACGTGGAGTCGTTTCAAAACTAAAACATGTGACTTTATTCATCATCTTTTTCTTCATTGTGGAAATGGAAAAGGAAAAAAATAAGAGAGAAAAAATAAGAACTAGAAAAACAACAAAAATAATTATAAGTGGTAGACATTTCCAAAGAAAATAATTGGAAACTGATAACTAGATTAAATAAGGTGTTTGGCACGCATAAGTGAAGCCTTATTATTCTTCAAGAAGCAAAAACTACTTCCAAATTTTGAGGCATACATAACAACTTTGAGGAATATCAAATAAAGACAAAACAGAGTTATTAGGCGGTAATCCCAAAACCCTCTTAGCCATATTTTTTTCTTAATAGAAAAATTGCTCTTATGCGATTTTTTTTTTAAATAAGGCATTTCATTACGCAAACTAAGGATCCAATGAAGTCTGAGATACAAAAGAAGTAGAGCTATCTAATATCAATCCATATACAGACCTTTTGATATTAGATTTATCTACTGATAGCTGATGTTGGATACAAGAAGGAGCAATGTTTTCCCACAAAACAATTGAACTTAAATTCCTAAAAGATTTTTCTTAAGTGTTTGTCACCATATTTCCTAATTTTAGAACAAAATAAAAAACCAAAAAGTTGGTTGCAGAGATGAACTAGTCTGTCTGCTTCATTAAAGCAAGTTTTAGAGCGCCAAGAGATGTCAGATTTCTTTCCTTGAAAGTAATTAAAAATACTTTCACAATCTCCTTCAATGCTAAACTTTTCTCATGCACCTAGATAGCTGCTTGTAGCACTCCTAAAGCCCCCGCTTCTTGTGGGTCTGGATTTTTTGATTGTCCTACTTTTCCCCATCCTGAATTTCCTGCATCATCTCTTAGAATTATAGCATAACTAAAAGGTAAAGTTTCAGAAATCAAAGCAACATCAACATTAATTTTGAGAGTGTTTTTATGGGGTGCCTGCCAAACTGGTGTTAGAGTTTTCTTATGATGTTTCTTGGGTTTGTTTTGTGCACTACTCCTCTTTGACCAGAAAACAATATATCCTTGAGTTTCTATAGCCAAGATATTAGATGGAGTTGATTTGTGTTCAAAAACCTTGTTGCATCTTTCCTTCCAAAATGAACCACATCTTAGTAAGCATTAATTTTATAGAAACCTATTTGCTAGGGTTATTGATCTAATCCTTACATATCTTTAACAAAGTACTAGAACAATCTATGTTAAGGGAGATGGGGTTTGGAGCTGAATTCCATACTTCTTTAGCATAAGGACAATATAGTTGAAGGTAATTGATCCATACTTCTTTATGCTTTTTTTTTCCTTAATTTTTTTTTTTTTTTTGAAATTTCTTTTTAGTGATTTTTTTTTATTTACAACACAGTAAGTTCGGCTACAAGCTATCAGCTGAACCTCTGGGTATTATTGATATGTGAAGAACAATGGGAAGTTCGGCTGATAACTTGTCATCCAAACTTCATTATGTAACCGACGAACTTATGTTTGGCTGGTTAGAGAAAAAAAGAAAGACATCTGAACTTAGTGTTTTTCTTCATAAAGTGAACTTTCTTGTCATTTTCCTGTTTAATTATCAGCTGGACTGTTCATCAGCACCTTCAGAATGTAAAAAAAAAAATAGCAGTCATGCTAATAAATATTTTCAATTTCCAACCGGACTTCACGTTGTAACTGCCAAAAAAAATTCATTTTTTTGATTTTAACCTAATCTATCGATCAAACATAAGAATATAAGACATTGGATTGTGGGAAATACTTTTTACTGTACATTTCATTGTAATGCGGATATGGTTCTCGCTCTACAACTTCTCTCAATTTGATTTTCTACTTTAACTCCTTCTTCACTAATTTGTGAATTAGAAGAACGATTAGAAACACTACATTTAGTGGAAGACGATAAAATTGGAGTCGCGTTAGCGATCAGCTGATGTAGGGAAGAGAGGAGGGAAGAAAATATTTATTAAAAAAAAAACACTAAAACCTAGTGTAGATGCATTTTACTACAAACTACATCCAAAGGATAGAAATATACGACTCTTCTCAAACGAAAGTAAACACTCAACCATGAACACAAGATATACGTGGTTCGGTATGATTACCTACGTCCACGGGGGTGAAATGATGAATCTTATTACTTCACGGTGTTACAAAGGTGTTGCTCTTAGTGGGATTTCCTTACAAGATGAACTTACTTCTCATTCACTTCTTTCTAATGCTAACTCGGGTTTCTCTCTCCTTTCTCTCCCAAAAATTACAACCTGCCTCTCTAGAATACAAGTCCCGCTATTTATAGGAGGAAGTTTATACAACGAAGTTAGAATGTTGATCCTGTTATATCTAATTAGTTGTTCTGTGATCGGGCCGACTCACGTCGTCTTGTGCGGTCGATGCATCTTGGATCCTCGCCTGTATTTCGTTCGATCCAATCTCTTATGGTCCTCTGTTGACGCAATGTCGGCTGTCTCGATAGTCGCCCTTTTGATCAGCCGATGTGTTCCACACTTTCTTGCCTGTTTGACTGTAGCTCCTCGTTTGTCCCGTCCCGCCTTATATTGTCAGCTTTATCAGAAGTCTGGGTCAAGTCTTGTCCGACATTATTACGCCCGATCCACGTGGCTTCCTTAAATATCGCGCTCTTTAATCTTTGCTCTATACTTCGCGTTTCTTTGTATTTGGGTGCACTGGGTCTAGGATGTTGCCACCTGGATCTGTAGATAATTTACACCTACATTTATGCCCCTTCTTCCACCCGTGTGGGAGGCACGAGTGGAAGAACATCGTCTTAACCGCCCATGTCTTCGCTCATGCCGCTAATCCCGCCATGCAGCGCCCCACTAATTTCCACTTTATGACTGGTGACCGTCAGCGTCGGTTACAAAGTTTCTTCTTTAAATAGCCCGCTCCTTTCTTCCTTCTTCCTTCTTCTTCTCTGCCCTTATGTTCTGCTGCTGTTTTTTCTTCCAAGTTTCTTCATATCTTACGCTTCTCAAAAAACCCTAGCTTTCTTGATTTTCTTTTGTCCTTTTCTCCTCATCGATCGTTACAGTAGCTGCTGTCGCCTCATCTTTCTTTGTTGAAAACCGAGTTCTGAATTATCTTCGTTAATTGCTTCTTCTCCTTCCATGTATGAAAAGAGGTCTGTTGATGATGTTTTTTCCGAGTTTGATGTTCCCCCCCCTTGCTTCTCTGTTTTTGCTTGAGAGCCCTTCTAGGTATGATAATCGCGCGATGAGATCTATTTTTGCTGATAGATCTTCTTCTATTTCGTGCAGGTCCGAGAAAAGGGTGAAAGATATTTCCGATGAAGAGTTCATTGAGCAGTTGAAGGAGACGTACGATCTTCAAAATTACGAAGTGACCCTTCTCTCGGGCCGAAACGGCAGTTTGAATAAAACCGATATGAAGAAGCACGAGCAATCGGCTAATTGTGTGGTCATCACCTTGGGTCAGCTAGAGCTAGGCCTTCGTCTTCCCTTATACAACCCTGATAGCCCATTTTATTACGAGATTTTGTCCCAGATTCGGCATTCTCGTGCTTTAGCTCAATGGACTGGCAATACTTTCTGAATTATGAACGAGTGGAGGGATCGCCGCGATGGTCATGGTTCTACTGCCGAGTGGTCGACCTACAAGCCCGAGGATGCTCCTAAGTATACCGTTGCCAATTTCCTTGTCAACTATCGAGCTGGTACTTCGACCTTGGGCTATCTTGCTGGGTTTGCTGCAAGTCCTCATCGGGTCAAAACTATGCCCGAGGGTGTCGAAAGAATGATGCTGGATGTAGATCCTATCGGCCATGGTTCCAACAGGAGAGCCCGACATTCTAATGATCCGACCTATCCCCGAGTTCCGCTTCTTGTCCGAGGTCATATCCTTCATGGTGACTTCCCGTCGCCTACTTTTCCCGCCGAGCCCTATTCTTTCTGGGTGGTAAATGATGACAAGGCCGATAAGGTACGCGCTTTTCTTGATTTCAATCTTGTTAGATTCGGGTGTCAGTTAGTCATTTGTTGTTGTTTGAAAATCTCAGGTCAGTTCCACAAAAACTATCGGGTCTAGGAAAAGAGGTGCTGGCACAAGGGTTGAGGAAGACCAGGGGAAGGTAACAAACATAATGATTCCCTTATAAGTACATGTACTTGCCCTGTTTTTTGCCTTCACATGTTCTGACGAGACACTTGTGTAGAAACACCCGAGGCGCGATGATGATGACGTTGACGATGTCGACCCTACTCCGCTTAGGCGTAATCCTGGTAGAGGTAAAGAAATTGCTAAGCCACCGCCGAAAATGATCCCCCTCATTGATCTTTCCGATGAGGATGAGTTGTTTGAGAGATCAGGCTGGGTGACAAAGTCGGTGAACAAGGTGTGGGCGACCAGCAGGAGCCTCAGAGACGCCCGCCATAGAGAAGGTTGTTACTAGTGTTCCGGTAGAGCTTCCTGTGTGCCCGGGTTATCGAGGGATCGTCTTCTAGCGCCGAGACTTGCTTCACTGTTTCTGGCCCGATCATGAATTCCTTGGGTGCGCTTACTTCCTCCGACTTTGGGAAGTATACTGGTGAAGAAATGTTGAATGTTGTACCCTGTTATGGCGACATCTCCTTGACACTTGACACTGTGGTGAGCGAATCGGTTCTGTATAGTAATGTCCCACTTCTAATTTCTTTCCTTAGTGTCGCTTATGATGCAAACTCGTTTGTTTGTGTTAGATCATGAACCGTGTACGCTTGGATGCCGCCAATCGCCTTCGAGATAAACAGTTGATAGAGTCTCTCCAATTTCAACTTCAGAATGAGAAGGGTCGCGCGAACGAGCTGGAGATCAAACTTGCCGATGCTCAAGGTATATGATTCTTCTTGACTTGTGTTGATTGAGTTTATCGTGCCAGTATCCTGAGTCGGGTATCCTTCTTCTTAGCCGAGGTATCTAGTATAGGTATAGACGCTACTTCGGAGTTTAGGATTCTGAAGAGAAAATGGGATATTGAGAAAGACCTTGTGGAAAATCTTCGTCAACGAATGGCAAACAAAGACGATAAAATAGACCGTCAAACTAAGGAGATTGCAAGTCTTGAGGACGAGTTAGAACGACATCTCCGGTTTGATTATGATCCTTCCGAGATGGACAATTTACGGGATCATTTGGGATCTTCTCAGCATCTTGCTGCCGAAAAAACTGCTTTAGCCACGAGTTTGGAGCAAAGGGTAAACGCTCTTCAATTACAGAATCGAGATCTTCACGAGGACCGCCGACGAATATTGAGAGATAAGGATGTGGTGGAGCGAGCTAACAGCGATTTACTGGGCCGATTGCGTGAATTTGATAAAGTTATGGGCGATTTAGAGTGGAGTAGATCGCAGCTTGTGGTTCTCCAAACGTCGCGTAATCGGTTAATGAACAATTGGGCCGAGCATAAGAATTATTTCCCTAGTAACGAGTTCAACGAGCAACATTATAACGAATTAACCATGAAGTTGTCCAGGACCGAGGATGAGTTGTCCAAGTCGGTAGAGTCGCTTCAGTCGGTGTTACCCGCCCTGTCAGGTCTCTTAGCTGACGTGTTGAGGCCATTTTTTAGATCCAGATCGCGCTTTATTCTTGCAAAAATGTTAAGTTGTATCCGATGAATAACATCCTATATTTGTGGTTTTGTAGCCGCGCAAAAACGTTCGCAGGAGCTTGATCTGAAGGTTCGCCGATTGAAACAGGCCGAGGTCGATTTGGGCTTAAAGTTAGCTGAGGCTGAGGAAAACGCTTCCCAGATTACCCAACAACTCGAGGATGAACGGGTCGCCCATGCGGAGGAGTTAGATCAGAAAGTTCAGGCTGGAATTATAGACTGGGTGGAGAAGAAGCGGCTCGAGGTCGCGTAGAGGAAGGCCGGCGCGGCTCCTCCCAAGGTTTAAGCTTTGTTTTTGTGGTGATGCGTCACTATGTTGCCCCTTCCATCGGGTTGTAAATCGCTCTAAACACTTCTCCCCTTTTTAATTTCCGCTACCTCGCTTGTTCGTTTTAATGGGGTCTCTGCGTCACCGATGTTGTTTGTTTTATTTCCGCTAAACTTTTCATTTCGTATGTCCGCGCGATGCTTTCCGTACTTTGTTATCAGACGCTTGGTGTTATCGATTTAGCTTTTGTTTCTTGTGTTATTCTGGCGATTGTTGATTGATGTACCATGCGATCGATGTGGTTTTCGTTTTGTATCTTCGCTCCTCTGGGTGTTGGTTGTTGCACGACACGATCGATTTGTTTCTTGTTCCGCATGTTTCCCCGACCGTTTGTTGATTAACGCACGACGTTATTTGTTTCGCTTTTGTTCCTGGTGTTATGCCCTGTAATTGTTGCTTTTATATGTTAGAACTCTAACCATTTCTGTCGAACACACCCAACAAGGAGGGTCATCGGGCCCTATTCCATGTCCTGATCGGGGTATCTCATCACTATCTCTTTGGATTCAGTGGAAGGGTATCAGTCATCCTAATTCTAGGCCCGATGGTCCCGAGTGGTTATCGATCAACCGATCTCGGGCAAGTGGACACGCCCAATTGCGATGGTGGTGACCTTTCAGATGTAAGTAGGCCACCTAGCTGAGTAGACCTCGCGTCTAAACAACCTTTGGAACTGGTTTCCAACCACCAGAACCCTTAGGCTACCTTGGCACTTGCACACTGCCACTTCCCCGAGTTCGAATAGCCAGCGATCAGAAGGCACCTCGGCACTTCCACACCGGGTATTGCCCGAGTACGAATGCCCATTCGAGTGTAAGTCACCTCGGCACTTCCACACGGCTTTGCCGAGTACGAATGACCATTCGAGTGTAAGTCACCTCGGAACTTCCACACTGGCATTGCCCCGAGTACGAATGACCATTAGTCGCTTGTGCCCTATCCCATACCCCTCACGGTTTCACAGAGATAGAAGACACGTTTGCTTACCGTTTTTTTTTTTTTTTTTTTCGCATTGCCCATCAAGGATGATAGAGTTTCAGGAATCAGATGTTCCATGGTTTGAGCTCTATTGTTCCATCGAGTCGCAGTAGTCTATACGATCCCTCGCCCGCCTTAGATTCGATTATATATGGCCCGCCCCACTTTGGTGCTAGTTTTCCGCCTTTTTTGTCGCGCTCCCATTCAGCTCGAAATTTCAATACCTGCTGCCCGGGATTAAACTCTCTTGGTCGAACGCGCTTGTTGTACTCCCGTTGTAACCTCCTTTGATAATTTTCCATTTTTTGTAGCGTCATTTCTCTTGTTTCTTCCAAGTCGTCGAGTTTAGCCAAGATCAGATCGGACGACACATTTCGCCTCCACGCTTCAGTTCTTGTGGTAGGTATCATTGCTTCTGTTGGTAGTATCGCCTCGGTTCCGTAGGTAAGCATAAAAGGGGAGAACCCCATAGCTTCCCTCCGTGTGGTTCTATATGCCCATAGGACGTTATATAATTCCTCGCACCAGTTTCCATATTCCCCGTCCAGTTTCTTCTTCATGTTATCGGCGATGGTCTTATTAGTGATCTCGGCCTGCCCATTGCAATGGGGGTAAATCGGGGTAGATTTGCTCTTCCTGATGTTGTAAGTGTTAAATAGAAGATCAATGTTCTCGCCCTGTATTTGTTTTCCATTATCAGAGATGATGGCAGCCGGGACCCCGAAGCGACAAATGATATGTTCCCAAATGAACTTAAAAACATCTTTGTCTCGAATATTCCTCAGTGGTGCCGTCTCGACCCACTTGGTAAAATAATCCGAAGCCAAGATCAAATACTTCCTTTGCCCCGTTCCTACATGTAACGGCCCGACAATGTCCACTCCCCATTTAGCAAAAGGCCACGGACTTATGATCGAGTTTAACGGTACGCCAGGAGCATGGATTTTCTTCCCGAAACGCTGACACTCTTCACAAGCTCTTGCCATTTGCTTTGCGTCCTCGTTCATATACATCCAAAAGTAGCCCATTGTTTTTTCCTTAGACGACAAGCTTCTTCCCGAGCTGTGATTTCCATCCGCCCCATAGTGTAGCTCATGTAGGATTATATGGCCTTCTTCCCTGCTTAAGCATCGTAGGAGTGGCCCTAGGTAGGAATTCCGATATAAGATCCCCCCCCCCCCTTAACTCGTAGGCGCCCGATTTACTTTTGATCTTGTTCATCTCGGGCCGACTCTTAGGTAGCTCACCCGTCTCTAAGTACTGATGTATCGGCTTTCTCCAGTCTCCTTCTTTGTATCTCTCAGTTGTGTTAACGGCCACCTCGATCCGTGCTTCTGGTGTTTCAGGGATAGACAAGTTAAGTAGCCTCATAACGCGTATCCCTTCAATGCTCGGGTCTACTAACTGTGAGGCGATGTATGATAGAGCATCCGAGTGTCTGTTATCCTTTCGGCAGATGTGGCGGAATTTAATATCTGGGATTTGCTTGATGTAAAATTGGGCGAGCTCCCAATATTTTTGCAGCACCGGATCTTGTGTAGCGTATTGGCCCGTAATTTGCCGGATTACTAGTTGAGAATCACTAGTCAGTCGAACCTCATGCAGCCCCATTTCCACAATTATCCGTAAGGCATGGATCACCGCCTCATATTCGGTGACGTTGTTCGTTGCCTTGAATTCTAACCTGAACGAATGCACAATCTTCCTCCCCTTTGGCGTGGTGAACACCAACCAGAGACCCGATCCGTCTTTGTTAGATGCCCCATCAACAAATACTTCCCATCGTGTTGGGATACTAGCGGCTAGCAGGTCCGCCTGCCCCTCTTGTTCTTCTGTCATTCCGATATATCTTCTACCTCGTCCTCATCACTGAGGGGGAAGTCTGCCAAGAAATCGTCCACTACTTGTCCTTTGATCGCGGTTCTTGTCTCGTATATCACATCATATTGTTTGATTATGGCTCCCCACTTGGAGATTCTCCCCGATCGCCAAAGACTATCCAAGACCGCTTCGATAGGCGATTTGGTGAGCACCCGTATTTGATGAGCTTGAAAATATGTTCTTAGTTTAGAGGAAGCAAATGCTAGCGCGAGCACCATCTGCTCCATTCTAGTGTAGTTCTTCTCGGACGGACTTAAAGTTTTGCTGGCGAAGTATACCGGCTTTTCCACGCCCATCTCTGTTTTAACCAATACCGCACTTATGGCATAGGGTGTCGCGCCTAAGTATAAAGTGAGAATTTCTGATGGCTCAGGCCTTTGAAGAACCGGGAGGCTAGCAAGATGTAGCTTGATACTTTGAAAAGATTCTTCGCTTGCGTCCGTCCATCGGAATTTTTCTCCTTTCTTCAAGATGTCGTAAAAAGCCTTGCATTTGTCCGATGATCGTGACACAAATCTTCCCAATGCGGCTATGCAACCGTTTAGTTTCTGCACGTCTTTCACCGTCACGGGAGATGGAATGTCAAGGACGGCTCGTACCTTTTCGGGATCCGCTTCTATTCCCCTGGGAGTGATAATGTAGCCTAAGAATTTCCCCGATGTGACCCAGAAGTCACACTTGGCAGGATTAATCTTCATCTTGTGTTTCCTCATTGTTTGAAAGATCTCTCGAAGGTCTCGGACGTGGTTTTTTTATTTCCGACTCTTAACTAACATGTCGTCCACGTAAACTTCTATGGTATCGTTAATCTTGTATTCGAACATATCGCCTACCAATCTCTGGTACGTAGCCCCAAAGATTCCTAAGTCCGAATGGCATCTTGGTGTAACAATACAATCCTCTTGGCGTGAAGAAGGAGGTGTGTTCTGGTCCCCGGCGCCAGTGGTATTTGGTTGTATCCCATGTATCCGTCCATTAAAGTCATCGCCTCGTATCCCACTATTGATTCTACTAATTTATCTATACTGGGAAGGGGGAAGCTATCTTTCGGGCAGGCCTTGTTCAAGTAGCTGAAATCAATACATATTCGGACTCCCCCTTTCTTTTTTGGTACCATGACCATGTTAGATATCCACTGTGGGTAGTGGGACTTCCTTATTATTCCGGATTCTTGTAACTTCTTCAGCTCGACCTCGACGCCGCCGCAATTTACCGGCGCGATACGCCTCATTTTTTGTCTAACCGGTTTGAACTTCGGATCAATTTTTAAGTGATGACAGCAGACCTTTGGGTCAATACCCTCCAAATCATGCACTTCCCAAGCGAATGCCTCCAGGTTTTCTTTTAATAGCGTCGTGAGTTTACTGGTTTCTTCGTCCGATAGTAATGCCCCGATCCTCACTACTTTAGGTTCCTCTATCGTTCCCAAGTTTACTTCTTTAGTCGGCTCGACTGTCGAGAAGTTTGATTTGGTCTCCCTGACTGGGGATGCTTCCTTTAATTGCTATAAAGGGTCTTGTTCTCATGTTTCGTGTGCCAGGACCGCTTGAGAAATCGCCTCCTCCAATTCTTTTGCTGCCTTCACTTCCTTTTCTTTGTTCTTTTCTTGCCTTTGCCGAGCTCGCCGTCGCTCATTTATTTCTATATCAACTTTCATGCATTGTCGTGTCGCCTGGGAGTCGCCCATAACTTCCGCTATTCCCTTGCAAGTCGGGAACCTTAACCTTTGATGGTAGGCCGATGCTACGCCCTTTATCCCCGCAACCCATGGGCGCCCGATAATGGACTCATAAGGTGAAGCGATGTCGACTACACAGAAAGTGGTTAGTGTGTCGAGGTAGCCACCACCATCTGAAAATCTTAAAGTTACTTCGCCCTTCGGGATGGTTACTGTGCCGTTGAAGCCGTAGATACGGTATGTGGATGGGACGAGCATATCGTCTGAGAGTTTCATTCTTCTGAACGTGTCGTAGAAAAGCACCTCGACTGAACTTCCGCTATCCACAAGAATCCTTCTTACTCCCCACTTTTCAATCAATAGTGTGATGACCAGTGGATCGTTGTGTGCCTGTCCGTTTGCTGGGACATCCTTAGCCGAGAACGATATGGGCATCGTCATCCAGGTTCCATGGGAAGAGACTTGGCTACGCTGAATATCTCTTTACCGTCACGATCCCTTTTATGGATCCTAGTGGTGATTACTGGGCCGAGAGTATAGTTTTGCATAGACGAATGTGAAATGGTGTTTACGAATTGGTTCGCCCTATCGATGCGGACTTGATGAACTGGCGCATCGGGTGTTGCTTCCGGCCGAAGGGGGTGGCGGACATACTTCCTCAAATATCCATCGCGGATGAGGTGTTGAACAATATCTTTCACCTCTCGACAGTTATTGGTGGAATGGCCCCTATACTGATGGTAGTGACAGTATTCGGGATGATCTCGGGTCTCTTGGAACTGTACCCCCCTCGATGCTGGGTAGTTGATGTCGCTCATCTTCTCAACTTCCTTGAACACCTCTTCCAAAGAAGCGTTTAGTGGGGTATACGATCGGGCTTCCTTCTTTGGCTTCTTCCCTTTGGCCATCCATTCCCTCTTCTCACTGTTCCTCGGGGGAGGGTCCGATCTTTTTCCGATCGCCTCGATATGGTCGTCCGTGACCGTTTTAGTTTCAGACCGACTTCAAAGATGGCTTCTTGTACCCCTCTATCTCTTGATTCGCCTGAATTTCTTCCAAGGCGATGTAGTGTTCTTGCATTCTTCTCATCTCCTTTAAGGTTTTAGGTTTTTCAGAAAACATGGCAATCCAAATGGGGTCCGATCTCCCCAACGCGTTTTCAAACCCAAAGATGGCTTGGTCCACCGGTACCTTCCCAATTTCAGTACACAGTTTCCTCCATCTGTCGGTCAAGGTTCTCAATGGATCTCTGAATCTTCGGGCGAGGGTAAACAGCTTGTTCAGTCTTGGCCGAGGTCGACTGTTATGCATATAGGTCTCAAGGAATGCCTCGAATAGCGCATTGTACCCGTTGATCGAACCAGATGCGAGCGAATAAAACCAATCTCGCGCCTCGCCCTCCAAACTAGCTGGAAAGAATTTACACATAACTACCGGGTTACTTCTCCGTTGGATCAGTGACATGGTATACATCTTAAGGTGTTCGGTCGCATCGCCAGTTCCATCAAATCTAGAGGGGAATGAAGGTAAAGTACACTTAGGTGGGAAGGGAATTTGTTCCAATTCTTGAGAGAAAGGCGTTTTCTCGGCTTCGCTCATAATCTCGGCCAGCTTATCCTCTTCGCTTCCGCCCGAAAGTTCCTTGATTTTTGCTTCCAACTCCTTAAGCTTGGCTTTAGTTGTCTGATCTTGTCGCCCGTCCCTTCCTCGCCTTTCTTCATCAGTGGACGAGTCCTCGGGTGGTCCATATCTCTGCGTTGGGGGAACCGGAGGTAATGGCGGCTGACCTGACTGATTGGGCTTATTAATGTTACTCTGCCCCATCATGGGTGGCAAGTGATCGGATCGGCCACGATAACCCGATGTTCCTCGGCTTGACGACCCTCTTGATCTGGTCCGTTGGTTCCTCAGTTGGTAGTTCTCATACTCCAAGGCTAAATTCCGTTGCTGGAGTTCCCTCAGTGCCGCTTCTTGTCTCCTTTGACTCTCCAAAATGGCCAAAAACGTCGGGTCCGTACTCTCATGACTGGAATGTCCATTGGGTTGGTGTGGCCGAGGTTGTAATGGTGCTCATGTGGGTGGTGGGGGCGGTATTGGATTGGTTATATGATTGACAGCTTGAACGGTTGTCAGGCCGATGTCACTTGCTATTGCTCGCCCCAACTGAATCTGCCTAAGACGCTCTTGTTCCCTTCCCAAATCTTCCTGGTGTTCAATTTGTTGCCTCGTCGATTGCCTCTGAGCTCGCGCTGCAAGTGCTTCCTCATCGTCATCGTGTCTAAGTCGTGAGTCCATCGACTTGATCGACTCTTCTCTCGAGTTAGTATAATCTGGTGCAGAGGTAAGGTGTTATCATCCCGCCCCAAATCTACTTCCTCGTCTACAACAGGCATCCTCGCGCAGCCTACATGAGATTCCTCGGGCGGTGGTTGTCGATCGTTCCCTTGCCTCGGCCCCGTTATCCCTGCCTGCATGCTGCTGCTAGTGACCGTGCGATTCCTCAACATCCTTATCGTCCCTGAAGTGCTAGCCATTAGTTATGTCGCGTGATAAGCCGAGTATCGCCCGTCCCTACGTCAGAAAATACGAAAAAGAACCCCTTACTTCGACCTGATTTTTCTAACAAAATGCACAGACAAAAAAGGCGAAACGTTAGACTCTACGACTACTGTCACTATGCAGGGTCAACTTTGGTTATCAGGTGGGTTCCGTTTATCTACCCTATTTTGGTCTTATGATGAATCTGTGGTTGTACTCACTTCCCCGTCACTATCACTCCGTACGACGTCGCTCTTTGTACTCGACCTATGCATTTAAGTTGGTTTGTCATTTGTTCTACATGCTCCAAATCATTGATCTTATGCACGTGATGATTAGAAAGTACGGCAAGTAACCCCTAGAATTAATTTGAACTTGTACCAACTCCACTTTCTCGAGATTTAATTATGACCTTTCCGACGACTTACGCTACACCGTCGGCTAAAAATTATACAAGGTTGACAGTTCATTACACGATGAAACATCTAAAAAGATAACTTTTGGTAACTCCGAGCACCCAACTTCTTACCACACCTAAAAACAACTCGCTTAACGCTAACAAACACACAATTATCAAGAACAAACATTCGTCCCTTCAACAGATTCTTCACGTAGCTTCTAACCCGAACTGTTAGTCTCTGGTGAGCTCGTGAAGTTTCTCTGTCGATCAAACTGTTGAAGACGCTAAGAAGACGCTTCTACTACTATGACTTTAAATGCTCAGTAAATGACTCAAAACAACCATTACTTCGGCCAACAGAGTTCATCGTAGCTTCTACTCCAACACATTAACGTGTATTGAGGAGCTGTTGATCGTCTTTGAAGACTTTAATGACAAGGTATCCGGAGATCTTAGTCGTGTCCCCTTATTCGGTGCCAGAATGTAGATGCATTTTACTACAAACTACATCCAAAGGATATAAATGTACGACTCTTCTCAAACGAAAGTAAATACTCAACCATGAACACAAGATATACGTGGTTCGGTATGATTACCTACGTCCACGGGGGTGAAATGATGAATCTTATTACTTCACGGTGTTACAAAGGTGTTGCTCTTAGTGGGATTTCCTTACAATATGAACTTACTTCTCATTCACTTCTTTCTAATGCTAACTCGGGTTTCTCTCTCCTTTCTCTCCCAAAAATTACAACCTGCCTCTCTAGAATACAAGTCCCGCTATTTATAGGAGGAAGTTTATACAACGAAGTTAGAATGTTGACCATGTTACATCTAATTAGTTGTTCTGTGATCGGGCCGACTCACGTCGTCTTGTGCGGTCGATGCATCTTGGCTCCTCGCCTGTATTTCGTTCGAGCCAATCTCTGTTGACGCGATCTCGGCTGTCTCGATAGTCGCCCTTATGATCAGCCGATGTGTTCCACACTTTCTTGCATGTTTGACTGTAGCTCCTCGTTTGTCCCGTCCCTCCTTATCTTGTCAGCTTTATCAGAAGTCTGTGTCAAGTCTTGTCCGACATTATTACGCCCGATCCACGTGTCTTCCTTAAATCTCGCGCTCTTTAATCTTTTCTCTATACTTCGTATTTCTTTGTATTTGGGTGCACTGGGTCTAGGATGTTTCCACCTGGATCTGTAGATAATTTACACCTACACCTAGCTAGGAAAATCATTTTGCATGCCTTGAAATTTTGAGGTACGCCTCAAAACAGACTTCTTCTGAAGGTGTATACGCAAGCATCCTCTATGAACCGAACCGAATAACCAGATGCTCTTTTTCCGAAGGTGTATACTCAAGCATCCTTTATAAACCGAACCGAATAACCAGATGCTCCAATCAACAAATGTTATTTATAATAAAACGTTAAAAAAAAAAAACACAAATTCACATTTTGGAAAATACGATTACCAACTCCTATAAATATAAAGCGTACTATAAACGTGTCTTTAATGACGAAAAAAATGTTGTCTAATGGATCATGATACACTTTCGAGAAAACTGGTACCCATATAAGCCGCCATGAAGCATATATGATCTTGGTTTTAAAATTATACTGTTAGATGGTGCGTGGAGTTGCAGCTGCCAAAAATTATACTGGAAACAGATCTTAAAGGAATTGACAGTTATATAAACAAGGCGTCTCATACAATAGCATGGGAGAATGAAGCCATTCTGCTAGATGCAATAGAAACTTTTAAAAAAAATTCAAGCCTGGGAAGTTAGTTTTCTCCCAAGGAAGTGTAATAAAATTGTTGATACACTTGGAAAGTACAACAATAGGTTTAGAATTTCTAAACCTTGGTTAGATGATCCTCCTAGTAATGTTGAGGTTCAATTATTGTCAGAAAAACTTTACATTCATGATTAATAAATCCCATTCTTTTGCATCAAAAAAAAAAAAAAAAATATTTAACAAAAACTAGCCAGATTCTCTACATAGATCAAGTAACATTTATATTTAAAATGACCGGTAGTGATGCTGCTAAATAAATGATGCTAGAGCCAGCGACAGAACCAGGAATTTGTGTCCGGGTGGGCTAAAAAAAAAAATTCGTACACCCAAATTATAGCAATCTAAATGCTAAAATTTAAATACAGTGATAAAAGCATTGCATGTTGTTTATCATTTTCTATATAGTAAGGTTCAGCTGAGTGACACTATTTTAAATTACGAAGACAACATATATAATAAAAATAAATATTATTATCAAGAATGCGGCCGAAGGCCGCCCGAATTTTTGAGCTTTTACAATGTTACTTCTACATCTTTGTATGGTTTTCAAATCAGTTCATGAAATTAAAAGCCGATACATCAGAACATTTAAATGTCAATTTTTTGTCAAAAGAAAATGGGGAAAATATTATGTAATAGATTTTGATATTTGGGCTAATTTTTAGTTTACGTACGCATGGACCAAGTTTTAGTAAATATTTAGAAACAACATGGGCTGGATAGATCAAATTGTGATGGAGTGGGAGTAAATTTCACCGTTGAATTTAATTTCTAAGCATTAGCCGAAACAAAAGAGGACACAAAAGTTTAAAAGAAGTAAAAAAAAAAAAGGCAGCATAACAATTAAATTGGGAAGAAGTCATTTGAATATGTCATACTAATGGGCTAATGAAATTTTTTACGCCGGGCTAATCTATAGTTATATGAATATGTTGACCCTATCCTCCGTCACTGGTGCTTTAGATCCTAGTTTTAACCTAAAAACTAAAAAGAAATGCAAGATGAGAAGAAAAAAAGGTTGGAGGGAGTCAACATAAGACTAGTTTTCTTGTATGTTTGTATATACATAAAGTTATTAGTGGGATACGTGGCGTGCGATTTTTCATTTTTGTATAGATAGATAGTTTATTTTGGGCTAACTATAATTTTAACTTGGACTTTTTCATTTTTTTTCTTACGAATAGGCTGGCTAAAAATGAGTTTCTAGTATTTTGGGGGGCTGCAGCCTGGGTAAGCCACCCCTAGTACCGTCCCCGGCTAGAGCAGTCTGAGAGTAAACTTTTTTTCCCTTTAAAACAACATGGATGTTCATTAAGAAAGAAACAAAGATCACCGTTAAGGGGCTAAAAATGAGAGTATATGGTCAGGTACTCTTTTGCAATTTTTCCAATACTTTTGAAGAACCGTACTCAATCTTATTCATAAATAAAAGACTTTTGGTGGTATATCTGGGAAACCACAAAGTAAGCTGCCAAGGAAGTTAGGCATCAAGACAATGTCCATTACTAAAAATTGTTACACACATTTGGCTTTTATTGATAGAAAGAAGATAAGAGTCATAGAATTTTGAAAGAGTTCATGGACCCATGATCATCTACTCGACTCCTACTACTACCTTAGAAAGATAATATATGGTGCCCCTTAAAAATCCCATTATTCCTTTCATCTACTACCCAATAGTCGTAGGGCATATGTCTTCTTGTACCTATTATTCCCTTGATTTCTTCTCAACAATGATTGGCTAAAAAGAACAATAATAAAAAAATGGCTGGTTAAGTTATTCTTAATCTATAATAAAGTTTCTAATAACAACAGCTTAAGGAAATTTACTCATAACTGTCTCATGATTGTGAAGTTGGATTTGAATCTGTGTTGACCAGGTTGCTCGAGTTTATCTTGATTTTTTGAATTTACTTTTTTTGACTTCATAAAGGGTCTAGGTGCTTCTCATTAGCAAGGTCAAGATCAATATAATTTGTAAAGATTAATTGAATAAATCTATACTTGAAATTTGGTGAGGATCGTATCAATGAAAATTTATGTCGTTAAATGTTGATCAACTTATTGCTTTGTCTCTAATATAAGCACTTATTGTAATGCAAAAAAATGTATTATATTGTATGCTAATTTTTTATTATTAAAAGCAAAAAAGATGGTTAAAGTCATAAAAGGTAGAGAATATTGGCCCTTGACCTTTCATTATTAAGAAAGATCATACTTTGACTTTGCACAAATCATGCCCTTGGATCCCTAAATTGACTTATTCATCTAAGTCAAGATTAATTAAGCTAAAAACCTCATTAACTTATCGATTTTTCGTTAAATCAAGTGAATATCATAAAACTTACCAGCCTCATTTCGAGCCTGAAAGCAACTTGAATGAGTTAATTACTGAAACTAAGCAAACATCTTCATCGTAAGAAGTTATTTTAATCGTGTCGACAATTGACTATGTTTGAGCTAGATTTGATCATAAAACCAAGTTTGAATGTATCTTAAACGTGATTAAAATATAAATATATTTAAGTATCGTATTATGTTAACTAATTAACCATTTGATTAGATCCTGCCAAGCTAATCAAGTACAATGAAGTAGTTCAGAAGTTGTTCAACATTTTTCTAATTTTGTTTTTTTGTAAGTTTAATATTCTACAAAAATTAGGAATTCTCTGTAGCGATTCATGCATGCTGATTGGTTTCCCATACAACAGGTAGGTGTTGAAATCTGAATAATGCTTAATTTTTTGATTTAATTTAATAAGCAGACTTTTTTTTTTTATTCAGTAAATCTTATCCGCCTCGAAATAAAAATTGATTAACAAAACTCAGCAAAAAAATAAAAAAAATCAGACCAAATTTATGGAACCTAATTTGATGTGTAAATGGTTCCGACCACCTAATTTGTGCCAGGTACATAATCCCGATTTGGAATTAACTCAGTTTCATGCCTCAGATGGCTAAAAGTAAACAAGTCCTAAACCAGGATTAAAAGTGGAAGTAAACGAAGAAGAATGTCTGCAATGCGATACGACGGGCATGGCTAAAATAGATAAAGATTTTCAGCAATTGACTAGCGAAAGTGAAATAAGAAAGAAGAAACTATTCATAAAACCCCTAACATTGAGGAAAAAGAACAATCATCATCAAAACCTTAAAAATTAGTTTGTCACTATATTCTGATCATGTGGAGGTTTTGGCCATAAATGAGTAAAGTTGCTGATGCAGCTAACAAAACTATAACAACATGGATGACCTAATAGAATCAGCCAATGTGATCCATCCATATCATAAATAAACATGGTCTTGTTAGACTTTTCTTAATTTCTTCACCACACATAAAAGACAAGGGTCCCACACTGCATAACAAACACTGTCTTCCAGTATCGATAAGCACTACTATAAACATTCAGATGATACGAGTACTTCTTAACATAAAATGAATCCGCAAAAAAATAAAGCTAACATTTCTTAGAATTAACAGTGTGCGAGTACATGTCAATATTGGACATCAAGGCTTAACACGATATCTAGACATGATTTCAGCACTGTGCAGAATTTTGACTAATGGCATCCTAATCGATTTTTCCTTCTATTGTTCACTTTCAAACAACTATAAAGACATAACTGTTTTTACAAAGAGCTGGCAACATTATCATTCATATCTAGGTGTGTAATAGCACGTAGTTTACAAAAGTTTGACACGAGTACCACATAAGAATCTTTGAAATCTACACTATCAGTATATTGGTATAATGAACATGATTCTTCAAAATCCAATTACACGCGTTTGTGTTTACTAACCCAATAGAGCTACATCATTCATCGGTATATACCTTTGCAGTCAAACGTTTATTTCATCAACTGCCTCATTTTGATTTGGGCTTAGAAAATAGAGACAGATGGGATTTTCAACAACTTTATTTACCTCTATCATGTTAGTTATGATAATTGTTGACAAGGGCTTACTTAGCAGCTCCACTATTACTTGTTGTCATAAATGATTCTCCACATCCACACTGACCTTTGGAGTTTGGATTTGTAAACACAAATTCAGACCTACATAAGGACCAAATAAAGAACAAAGTTAGACAGCATAACATATACATTCAATCAATCCTACACCTATTGACACTTATGTTGGACAGTCGGTGGCTGCAGATCTACATCATAGCCATAAAATCAGACGGCCGTACACCATAACCATAAAATTAGACAGTCTAATGTTCAATATCATAGACTTATGGAAAACTTAGCTTGACAAGCAGAAAATAAAATGAGAAGCTTCCATTAGGTGATGCGCAGAAAGTTCAGATCAACCAAATGAACAAAATCAATTAGCATGCGACCTAATGTGTTCATATCATCTTGACCATGCAAGTTAAGATTCAGTTACTAGGCTGAATTGAATGAACATCAAAAAACAAAATCCTAACTACGTCCCCTCCCTCACGACTTTTTAGGAATTTTATCTCAATACAAAGTAAGAAATAAATATTGTCGCTGCCTTTTTTTAATCATCCAGGTGTAAGCAGATAGCAAGAAGAAGTAACATGAAGAAACAGGATCACTACAAATGTGTACTTATCGTAGGTAGACACGCATCATAGGCAGAATTTGTTGAATTCATAGATAAGAAGCAATAACATGACTAGATTTCTTACCTGAGTGTGTTGTCTATAAAATCCATTTCGGTTCCTAAAACATGCATTTGTGCCTTTGGATCGATCAATATCTTTACACCCTTCTCCTCCACCTCTACATCATACTTACCTTTCTCATCTGCAGCAATTGAACATGCAGATGCATTAGGAGCTAGCTCGGTTTTCAATTTTCTAAGCCATGATAGTTCATTTAAAAGAATATAGATTTTCAGACAACGGCAACTGAGGGAATACAAACGAAGTTTCTATAGTCATTTTAACCTTGTCCCTTCTAGCAAAGAAAATTGTTAGTCATTCATAAGATACAAATCTCATCAAATCAGATAAGCCACTCACAACCTAGAAAGAAACTATACTGAAAATACGCTAGGATCCAAAATGGAGCATCCCTTGAGAATCATGTCCGTCAGAACTAGGGTACACTTAGAAAACAAATGGATGGGGATCTGATTGCATGATCCTGAAAAAACTGTCGAATGAACAATTAAGCAAGTGCGTAATTTTAGAGATTTCCTGCAGTGCCAGTAAATCAGGGTGAGTTAAAACCCACAGCCCCCAATTAAGTGAGGTAAAAAAAAACTCTTGCTCCGGAAAATTTTTACCTTTTTTTTTTTTTCTAAATTTTTGTTGTAGACAGCCATTATGATGAATTCTGAGCGCGTTTGGTTCAAGGAATTGGATTCCTGGTAATCCAATTCCGGGGGATTGTGACCAATTCGTTGAACCAAACGGTCCAAACCAACTCCATGTAATTGGGAATTTTGATTCCTAGGAATCCAATTCCCCCCAAAATAGTTGATTTCCATTGCATTGGTCTAGTAGTGCAATGGAATTGGATTCCAAGGAAAAAACAAAAGCAATTGGATTACCTCAACCAAACGCTAATTTTTTGGAATTGAATCCAATTCCATGGAATTCAATTCCAAGGATTGGATTACCCCATAATTGAATTCTTAGGAATCCAATTCTTCCAACCAAACGAGGTGTCTATGTTTAAGAACATGCTGTGAAGAAGCACTTTGCATACACATGACATTAACAGCAGTTTAATGTCTTCAGAAAATCCCTCTAATTCAAATTGTTGCACTACTATGTGAACCAAGCTATAAAAAGGGTTGTGATCTGATTTTCAACAAAGCAACACTAGTGGTTTTGTTTACGTTGAATGTGGAGGGATTGGTATAGTTACTAATTTCATAGTTGACTTGCTGGCTGTTATTAGGGCTTTAGAGTGGGCAGTTCAGAAACATTGGCAGAAGGCAGTAGTGCAATCTGATTCCTTGGATATCCTGGACCAGATGGAATAGATGCAGGCATGCTACTGGGTTACAGTTTAGACACAGAGCTACAGGGGAGATAAATTTTGCAGCTGATAAGCTTGCAAAAAAAGCTCAGGTTTAAGGAGTGGTTGTAAGCGTAAATTTGAGTCTAAGCCTGATTTTTTGAGTAGTGTAAATGAATCCTTCTGGTTTCATTTGAATTTTTATTTGTAATTTGGTGGTTCTTTCGTCTGTTAATCAAATCTTTTTTTTAAAGGGATTGTAAAAAGATTTCTGATCTTTTTCAGTATCCTAAAACTCGTAACAAATCTACATTGCCTCAGATAAAGTACTCCTACATCAAATATCAATCCAGAACACAAAAAATTAGTGGAAAAAACTAAAACTGAGCCAGTTGCCTACAGCTATCAGATGTTTGAGTTTGCATTAGCCTTATATACACATAATGTGATCGATTCGTTAAAGAAATTTGATGTTCCAATTTACCCAGGGCAAGACACACTCTTCTTTATCCAATTTAATAGAAATCACCAAGTATGAGCTAGCCATAAGGTGCTGCTTAGTCTCACAATTCTAGTACTCAAACTACATTACACAAGCTTATCTGTGTCCTCTACTCATGTTTAAGAGTTTCATCCATCGTATTCATCAAGCCGAACTGGCAAATAACTGGAAGGTGCTGGTCAGCCAAATTCATATATGCGGCTTTGTACGTTTTCACAATAATCAATGTTTCGTGTGATTAAGCTTTTAAACAGGTATAGGTATTTTCTTCATTTTGTATGCTATCCCTGCCATCCAAACCTAGATAGCCACAGACTCACTAATTCTCATAAATTCCAACTCATAACCCCGATTCTTCCGAAATCCGTGATGGCAAAACCCTAATAAATTCTAATTTGATTAAAAAAAACTTACACCAATTCATCGCAATCAACCAATAAAACCAAAAATACAAAATAATTGAGAAAGACAAGATTGTTACCAGCGTAATTTAGGACATAGCTTAATCCATTACACCCTCGAGATTTCACGCCAAGCTTAAGAAATTGACGTTGTCTTTGTTGCAGAAGATGACGTATTCTATCAGCTGCAGCATCTGTTAATGTCACTGCTGGTTTGCTTGCTGCTGTTCTCATTTTCTTCGCCGCTGCTGTACTCATATTCTTCGCCGCTGCTGCTATCATCGACGATGCCATCTCTCTCTATGAAAACCAGACCTCTCAGATACTCCGAAAAGGGTATTTCCCTAAGAAAATGAAGACAAAGTAAAACTCATCACGACAAGGGTATTTATGTAAATAAACGCATCAAACAAGGGTGTTTATGTAATTTTAAATTGCAATTGAAATATTGCCTCATTCTTGTCTGCATTGTTCACCTACTTCTCAGTCTCTCAATCTCTCTCGCTAGACTGCTGGAGCTTCTTCTTCCTGTGTTGATGGCGAGAGAGATGAGAATGAAGTCGTTGATGATTTTCTTAGTGATTTTTGTGATTTTGGTTGGGAATGGAGAAAGTTCATTGGATAATCATGTGTATGGTTTTGGAGATCATGTACCTTTGTTTGCCAATAAGATTGGTCCATTGAATAATCCAAGGTTAGTTAACCTTCTTTTTACTTCTCCTTCTACAATGTCTACTTATCATTTGCATTTCTTTGATCATTTATTAAGATTTTGAATTCATTTTGTTTGTTTCATTTTGGTCAAACCTATAATTAGTTGAAGTGTCTGTAATTTGTTCTGTAGAAATTAGGGTTTATGTTTGTTCTAAAATTGTTGTTAAAGTTCAATTGAATCTTTGGTAAGCGTTGATTAGTGTTGAGTGGCTCTTAACAATATAGAAATGCAAGGGTTATTGCTAGACATTTGCAAGAAGCTTAAGGTTTTGAGCTTCAGTGGCATATTACTTTTTTTTTTTTTACTGTTATTGAGATTTATGGTAATTTTGATTTTGATGTCCTTGCAGTGAGACATACCAGTTCTTCAACTTGCCGTTCTGCAGTCCAGGTTAGGTTCTTATAACTTCAGTTTAACTGTGGTTTTGGGTGATTTGTGATTGGTCATTTGGGAGGCGCATAATGCTCATATAATGTTTGGTGTTTGTTGTTATCCAATTAAAACACATTAGTGACCCTGGAAACTGCAGTTATCAGTTGATTTGTTCTAGCTATCATGTTGAGTAGACATTGTGGTTGTCTGAAATGCATGTATGTTTCTACTTAATCTTGTACCATAAATTATTGATTACGGATAATTGAAGAAAGTGATAAATGTGTAAGAACTTTTCTTGCATACTTGAAATGTGCTTGCCTGCGATAATTAGCCTTCAGAATGTACTCCCAAATACTTAGCATAAATCAGTTCTTATACCAGAGCATTAGCAACCTAAAACGTTTTAACATTTTGTTTTGGATTGCAGATACCATAATCCCACAGAAGGAGTCTCTTGGGGAGGTGTTAAATGGTGATCGTTTGACCAACTCCCCATACGAACTGAGATTTAGGGAAAACAAAGATATGGTTACCCTTTGCAAGAAGCGGCTGACAAGATATGATGTCGCGCAGTTTAGGGATGCCATCAAGAATGAATTTTATTTCCAGATGTATTATGACGATCTTCCGTTGTGGGCGTTTATAGGGAAAGTTGAAGAACAGTCATGGATCTCTAATGTTACAGGACCCCGGTATTATCTCTTTAAACATGTTGATTTTGGTGTTCTTTACAATGAGAACCAAGTAATAGAAGTGCGTTCTTTCAGTAACCCAAATTATGCCGTGGATATAACTGGCAATGTGGAAATTGAAGTTCAGTTCACTTATTCAGTTTTGTGGAATGCAACATCAAAACAGTTTTGGAACCGGATGGAAAAGTATTCACGATCTTCGTTACTTCCAGAGCACTTACAGGTTCATTGGTTCTCAGTCATTAATTCAGTTGCTATTGTGGCACTCTTAACAGGGTTTCTTCTTACACTGTTTTTGCGGACCCTCAAGAATGATATTATGAGGTACTGCATTCTCCACGTTGCTGTATGCATCAGTGAAATCTTATGATCACTAGTCTGATATTTATCAACCATCTTCAGATATTCAGGGGGAGATGAAGAAGCAGACATGGAGGAGGTTGGCTGGAAGCACCTTCACGGGGATGTGTTTAGATATCCTCCACGTGCATCCTTGTTATGTGCAATCCTAGGGTCTGGTACACAGCTTTTGACCCTGTAAGTTATCCAAATAGCTACTGTTCTTACATTACTTCTGATATGTTATTATGTTAATATGTTGGCCTCAATATGATAGTGACATAGTGTATCAACTGTAAAATCATAAAAGAAGTGGCTGATTTTGATATTTAATAATCATACTTACTGCCTGTGGGTTATGTTGGTTGTGGAATGTTTTATTCAACCTGAGTTATACAGTAAACACAAACATAGCTAAACCACAAGAAAACATACTAGGTACCAGAAGGGTGGACGTTATTACCCTCTGGTGGATCCTCACTTCTGGATTTTCTAGACACATGTGTGCCTGATTATCATGTGCCGGGACCCAAATGTTGATGATATTGTCGTTGATGCCATGATTTAGAGATATGTCTTCCAATTTGCTAATAGTACAAGTATTAACCACAGGATTTACCTTATTCAGATTTTTTTTAATTTTATTTGGCAGAGTTTTCCTCATTTTCATTCTGGCGTTTGTTGGTGTTCTTTATCCTTTCGCCCATGGAGCGCTCTTTTCTTCACTTGTTGTGATTTATGCTCTCACAGCTGTGGTTGCTGGGCACACTGCTGCTTCATTTCACTCTCAGCTGGCAGGAGCAGAATGGGTATTTGAGTGTTTCTAAAACTTCACATTTGTCCATTCATTTTTATCTTTCTGCTAAATCTATCTCATCCTTACATTGCAGACGAGAAGTGTCCTTTTGACCGGCATCTTGTTCCTTGGTCCTGTTCTTGTGATCTTCTCTATCCTGAATACAGTTGCCATATCTTATAGGGCCACATCTGCACTTCCGTTTGGCACCATGGTGGTCATTTTTCTAATATGGGCCCTCATCACAATTCCCTTGCTTATCTTGGGAGGAATCATTGGGTATACTTTCAGATCTGAATTCCAAGCACCTTGTGCTACCAAGAGAGTGCCGTCAGAAATCCCTCAATTGGTATGGTACAGGAGAGCCCCTGCACAAATGTTTCTAGGAGGTCTCCTACCATTTAGTGCCATCTTCATTGAGTTGCACTACATATTTACAAGCTTGTGGGGCCATAAGATCTACACTATACACAGCATTCTATTCATCACATTCATAATCCTCATCATCCTCACTGGAATTTTGACTGCTGGGCTGACATACTTTCAACTTTCTGCCGAGGACCATAAATGGTGGTGGAGGTACTCATTATAATTTATCCGTTTCAAATTTCAACTGGTTATTGATGCATTGCAGTTTTATAGTTTTTTTTTTCTTTTTGATTACTGAGTTCCCGAAATTATTAGTGGTTAACTGTATGATATTGTTCTTTATTTGTTTCTTGTGTGCAGATCTATCTTTTGTGGGGGATCTGCTTCAATATTCATGTACTGTTATAGCATTTACTTCTATAACCAGTCAAGCATGAGTGGTTTCTTGCAATTCTCCTTCTTTTTCGGCTACAATGCTTGTATATGCTATGCTTTCTTCCTGATTCTTGGTACCGTCGGTTTTCGTGCTTCGCTGCTGTTTGTTCGCCATATTTATAAAGCATTTAAGCTGGAGTAGTCCTTCCACTGCAAGTTCGTATGGCACTGAACTAAATTCCTGACTTCTAATCCTCCATAGCAACAATCAAATAGTTACGCTTTTAGGGAGGAGCCACATACAAATCTTATTGAATATTTACGTGGCATCCCGACATTCCTCAAACCTTCTTGAAATGCAACTTTCCTCAAGTTGAGCATTATAATTCATCACGGAAACATCATCCGACTCGCAACTAACAACCAAGGTGGCTTCCATAATCTTGGTAAGTCGGGCTTGAATTCCAAAGATAAATACTTCCAATTCAAGTGAGGGCCAAAGTGGCTTCCACAACAGTCCGCAATCATGTGCCACATCCTCAAAGTAAGGGAATCAAATGAGCAACACTGCTCGCTTACTTTCATGCGGGAAAACAAATGAGCCCTGATTTTCCAAACTAAAACACGATTCGTCCATGCCAAAGACATTTCGATGTTCTAATAGGAGAATATAAGAAAGACTATTATGCAAATTAGCCTTTACTTTTCGTTGAGAAAGACACTGGAATGCACCTATCTTGCCGCTGATCAAATATCCTTCAAGTCTTTGAAAAAAGAATAATAGCACTTGTCATGGATTAAGTTGTTGTCACAAGGTGCACAACATCTTCTTACTTTCAAATTCTTCTAACTTCCATCACTACATTTCCTTGAAGCTTGTAGTTGATTACGTTTAACGCCCATTTAAATCTCTTCCAAGTTTCTTTACAATTCTCCAACGTATAAAATGGCAGCCATATTCAGTTGAAATGGTCTCCTTTGAATTACATGATTTGTAACTTGAAAGTTATAAATGTTAAATTAGCGACAATTGCCTTCACAATATTTTATGCGATAAAGTTCATCAGATGACAAACTATTAGTATTATTAATCCATATTCGTGCACTCTTACCTCAATCCTTATCATTGAATCTTGTTATGAAATTCATGGCACATTCGTTTTAATTTTCCATCTTGCTCATTCTCTACCGGTAGTTGTGTATGCAAATGGTGCATGTCACCCACCCTCCTAGATGCTCACCGCAATCACGGATGATAAACTGTTTTCCCATGGGAACAAGAAAATGGTTCCACATGTGGGTGGTATCCAGCTCCTAACTCCTTCCGTTAAGTCCACCTATATTTCAATCATTTCGTACCACACATCTTTTATCTTTGCACTCGGTGACAAGATTTGCTTTTGGTTTTGAGCCCACCAAGAATAATGTATTGTTGTTGCAAAGTTTAGCTCCAAAACGTCGTAGGACAATATGAATTTCACCACTAAAGAAGTGTCTCTTACACGAAGCGTAACTAGAGTTGTTGCAATCTTACTACGCCATTTAGACTCGATATGAGCGGGTTCATTGTCTTTAAGTGTATTTGTAACCTCGGTAACGCCAACGGGTCGCATCTTTAAGAAATGCACTTGGTGTTAAAATACTCATAACCACTATCACCGACGTTTTCACCAAAAAGCCTTCCTTCATCACCATTGTCGCCATTCTTAACAATTGGAATTGAATTCACAGACAAAAACGTAATCCATACCCATGTTTAAGAGCTAGCATATGAAAAGAATTTGCATTATACTCGGGCATTAAATTCATGAAGCTGAATCCCTTTCCTCGATCAAGTATCCTCGCGAGTGTAATAAACGTACATGGTTATGGTTCCTACGCAAAGTCAACTGTGAGAGAACACCTTCTGTGCTCATACCCTTAAGGGAAATGGTGTATGATATGATCTTGGATATATTGCTCCTTCACTAGTTTTTTGTGACGATATGTCCAAAACGTACATCCCCTTCTTTACTTGAATTTGCGTAAGCGTGGCTCATGGAAATCGGTAGTAAAGGATCCCATGATATGGAAGTAATCCATTCACTTGCACTATGCTTATCGCCATTAGGAAGATCCAATATGCGAACGGACTTATTAGTAATGTTTTCTCCACCACTTAAAGTTGTGAGCCAAATAGGAAAGAGCTTCAACTTTTCTTAAAACAATTACAATTGAGATTCGACAAGAATTTGAAAATTCTTCACTTTGGATGTTTTTGGTGGTTTATTCAAGAAGAGTTATCCGATAAGTTTTACTTAGAAGTAGTCTTGCATTTTAGACCCCTTTGCGGCATCACGTGCACCAGGTTCAATGGAAGTGGTAGTCACTTGTAATGTGATTCAGACTCGATTCGCTTTTCCTATTTGATTCCTCCACTTTCTTTGTCGAACATTCCATAAAGTATTTGCGTTTCTTAAATCGATTTAAGTATCCGTCTTTGTCATTAACAATTACGCAATCCAAAAATCTCTTGCCGGTAGTAGATTCCTTTGTCTGATTTCACTAGTCCTTTGTCTTCCAAGAGTGTTGATGCAACCGAAATAACATTGCCTTCATGACTATCATTGGATGAAAGATACTTTTTGCCAAGATAGAAGTTTGTGATATACTTTGTCCTCTTCGTTAAAATTTAATTGTATCCTTTGCAAGAAGAAGATACGTAATTGGTAACCCACCAATAGACAATACATAAGAAATAAGATCACTAGACCATGAATCGACCCCTGGATGTTTTCTTTCATAATGTTTGTTCAACAATTTTGAACACTCATAAACAACATACCAAGACAACCAACCATGCATAGCAAAACCCCAATTCCTTGTAATAAATTTGAACTCTTTCCCACGGTCAAATAATGAATCTAGTATACTTCACAGGAAGATAAAAGCACTTCTTACTTGCTTTTTGATTGCCACATTATCATCAAAATTGTGGTGAGTCAACTCTCCCTTGGATACATGACTATCACAAGACTTGAGTTAATCAAGAATTTGAATTGAAAATTTCATATAGATTTATTTTAGCTCTCAGAAAACAAGTGGAATTTTTGTTGAAACCATCACTACAAGATCATAGTCCTCGGGTTTTACCACCGTCGATTGGTATGTATTGACGTACTCTTTCGACTAGTAACAAGAGAAAGAAGCTCAGATCGACTTTTTCAAAGATTGATGTATAATGAGCTACCACACCTTTGTCAACACTATCACCATGTGAATAATTCTCATTGTACTCAAGCCCATTAAATTCACAAGTTTGAATCTTCTTCCTCGATCAAATAAGATTCGAGAATAATCACAAGGAAGATAAAAAAATCATTACCACTTAGCTTGCTGAGTAGTACCTTGGAATTTGCAAGTTGCTTATAACCCATCTCAACTAATTTGATTTGACATAGATTGTTGAAGACTTCTAAAATCGTTCTTTACTACGTAGAATCGTTACTCACACCATTAAAGAAAGCATCTAGTTTTTTCCGATATCTTTTGTTGATGCCTCCATATTTTCAACCAAGTCTCTGTTGGATGGAGGTGGATTAATTGGAGCAGTAAGTGTATTGGCGGATTTCAACTTCCCAACAATTTGTTCGACGTCTTTTTCGGTAAACTTCTCAGAGATACTTTGTTAAAGAATCTTCTTGGCGTTCTCTTGATTCTTCTTTTCGCTAAAGCGTTCTTCTAGTGGAACGGTAATCTAAATGGAGTAGCTTGGATTGCTTTAACCGGACGTGAGACACTTCTCTAATGCAGCAGCTAAGCGCGACCGGCGTGTTGGAGTCAAGGTATCTTCTTTGTTGATGTGCTTCTCGGATAAAACACCTCCCAAAAACAGAACCATCACCAACCTTTATGCTTAAATTCTCTTTACCATGTCCTCTTCATCTTGTTTTAACAACAGGATCAAAACGAAGGGATTTGGTACCTGTTTGGGCAATACAGTAAGCAGTGTTACGAGGAGTCGATATGCTTCGAGATCATTCGAGAACGAAGTTGAACAAAATTCTTCCCATGTTAGCTTAGTAATATTTGTTTACCGATTCATACAAATCAATGCCATCACCTTTACGATTAATAATAACCTTTAGCATTGGGCAAGTACGTGTTGTTGTACCATGGAAGCTGAAATATTGATCAGCTTGAATGATCCATTCTTCGGGATCAACTCCATCAAAAGTCGGAAACTTCATGATATAGAAAAAAAAAAAAAATTGGAAATTTGAGAATAATCGAACTGCTCACGATGTGAGATGTTAGGGTTCTAGACCAAATAAGCACAAGAACCACGTAGAACACTAAACCTTGAATTGGTGTTGGTGTCCCAACAATTTCATTTCAGATTTTATGAGATATAACAAGTGACCGCCTTAAAAAAAACTTGAATTGTTGTTGATATTTTTACTTATACTGTATCCAGCATCAATTTTCAGAATTTGTATTTTCCTTTGGAGTTCCTTTCAAAATAGAAATAGTGTTTCCTTTTTTTTTTAAGAAAGATTTTATTAGATAAACTGAATTAGTTATCCTCTTGAATACATAATTGTATCCCGGAGGGTTTTTTCCGGACCATTCTTGTTTGTTAATGTTAGGACAGTGAAAAATGACAGTTAATCTCTCTTTCACCTGACAGTTAAATTATCCTCTTGAATATATAATTGTATCCCGGAGGGGGTTTTTTCCGGACAATTCTTGTTTGTTAATGTTAGGACAGTGAAAAATGACAGTTAATAGTCTCTCTTTTACCTGCTGTCAAGTCTAGTCGCTTTGCTGACTCAGTCTAGTTTTCCTTTTATTCCTGTATAAAAGTATCAATCTTCTTCTGGCACAGTACAAAGAAAAGATTAGAGTGCGTTTGGCACCGGTGGATTTGAGGGAGGAGTGGAGTTGGGGGAGGTAGTCCAATTTGCTAGTATTTGGCATCACTTTTTTAGGAAGGATTTGGTTTTCCCGTGAATTTATTTTCCTCTGCCCGATGGAAAACAAGTTGACAGCCTACCCCATGCGAGTTGAAACTCCGCCCTTATTTTCCTCCCATTTCTCTTTCTTTTTCACTTTTCTTCTTCTCTTCTGAAAAAATTCACCAGACGAAATCTGAACCAACTATCTACTAATCAATCGTGAATCTCAGATTTTTCTCAAACGTCGTCCTTCTTGCTTTGATAAACCCTGATTAGGTTAAATTTAGTAGATGTCAATTTCACAGGAAAACAGGGTGAGATTCAATTCTTTAATCTTTATTATTATTCATTTCCAGGGAAGATTAAAGAAGATCTAAGGTTGTTAATGTATAAACGAGATTGGGTTCTGTTGAATTCAACTGTAAGAGCAAGAAAATGAGAGATCGATGATGCTGAGTGTCACGGATGAATTAGGGTTCATAAACATATCAAGGAATTGAATCTGATGCTGCTGTTATTATGAATCGAAGATTGATTGAAGAGTTTGGTGGAGTTTTTGATCGTGAATCTGGGAAGCATGGTGAAGAAATTCAAGGATGGATTATGAATCGAAGATTGATTGAAGAGTTTGGTACACATTGCATTATGCTGTTTTTTTTTTTTTTTTGTCTGTTGACATTCACATGAACTGGTGAAGAGAGAGTTGGAATTCTATAACATATGCCAAACACCGAATTTTGAGTGGAGATAGTTGGAACCACCTGGAAATCAATTTCTAGGTACTTTGAACTACCTAGGTAGTTGAATTGTAGTGGTGCCAAACGGATTTGTACACCGACTCTGTGCTCTGTGCTTCTAACATGGTATCAGAGTCATCTCTGATCACCAAAATCTAAAATTCAAAGTCAATATTTTTCTTTACAAAATTTCAAGATCTTCATCATCTTTAATCAAATTTCTCATTACTCAACAATGACTACATCAGGATTTACTACTCCAAATCCATTGAAGCATAGTATATCTCCTCCTGCAAAACTCATTTCTACCAATTTCGTTCTATGGAAATCTCAGATTGTTCCATTGTTAAAAAGTTTTGATCTATACAAGTATGTGGATGGATCTACATCAGCGCCACCTGAATATGTTCGTGATCTATTCACTCAAGCTCCAATTGAAAATCCAGATTATCACCAATGGATTCATTAAGATCAACTCCTTCTTTCTTGGCCGATTTCTTGTTTGTCAGATGAAACTCATTTTTCAGTTCTTGGTAGTACATCGTCTTTAAATTCTTGGCAAACACTGGAAAATAACTAATGTTCTTCCGTAAAATCTCGTCTAATGCAATTCAAGAATGATTTACAGCATCTACGCAAAGAGAATGAATCTATGCAAACTTATTTCAGCCGTGCTAAACCAATTGCTCTTCAACTTGCTCAGGTAAGTCGTCATGTTCTTGATGAAGATCTTGTATTTCATATCTTGAATGGATTACCATCAGAGTTCAACGTTTTTCGTACGTCAATTAACACTCAACATCTTAAAAATCTAGAATCCATTACATCGAGTGATCTTCTTAGTCTACTTTTAGGTGAGGAGCACCAAATCGTTGATTCCACATCTGATGTTCCAATAACATCTGCTAACATTGCTCATAACACCACAACCTCTTAAGATCCATCAAATTCAACTCATTCCCCATCTAATTCATATTTTAGAGCTTCTTCTGGTTGGAATCTTGGACATCCTCATAGTGGTTTTCGAGCACGTGGTGGTGGTAGACATTTCTCTGGTTTAGAGGAGGAAGATATGATTGTGGTAACTTATATGGTGGTTACATAGGAGGAAGATATGATCGAGGTGTGGCTATGGTGCTAGACACAATAATCTTTTTTCATAACCATCCTCATTATTAATTGTTTGTCAAATTTGTATCAAACCTGGTCATCTTGCACCTGAAAGTTGAATTAGGTACAATAAAGGTGTTTCTAACTACTCTTAAGCTCACAATATCTACATTGATGATGGTTATTATGAGAATTCATATGATGATTATTGGAATCCAGATCCTGAGGCATATGAAGTTTACAATAATGATTATTATTTTTATTTTCCTCCTATCACTAGTGGTCACTGGACATCAGATTTTGGAGGCACCCATCACATTACTAATGACTTGAGTAGTCTCACCCTTCACTCTGAATATCAAGGGGCTGAGCAGGTTAGAGTTGGCCATGGTGCAGGTTTGTCCATTAATCATGTTGGCTCCTCACATTTTTCTTCTGGTTCTTATAAGTTTATTATGAATAATGTACTCCATGTACCTGATATCTCTAGGAAGTTACTATCTGTTCTTAAATTAACCAAAGTTAATAATTGTTACTTTGAGTTTCATCTTTCTCATTTCTGTGTTAAGGATCTTCAAACACATAAGAAGTTGCTCCAGGGAAGCGTTAAGCATGGGTTGTATGATCTCAACTTTGATTCTTCCTCATTCAAAGGTTTTGTCACCACTACTGCTATATCTGGTGATTAGCATAGGAGACTAGGACATCCAACCTACATGACATTGAAGCACATATTATCTTCAGTTGATGAGTCTATTCATGTTCATCTGAGTCCTTCTATTTGTACTGAGTGTCAGTTGGCTAAAGCTCATAGTTTTCCATTTCATAGTTCAGTAAACAAAGTTGCTTATGGTCCTTTAGAGACCTTATACATTCTGATGTTTGGTGTTCACCGGTGTTGGAATTTTTAGCAGGTTTACCTAGTTGTATCCTCTTGCTTATAAATCAGAAGTATCTTCTACATTTCAAACTTTCAAGACTCATGTTGAAAATTATTTTGGTACTACCATAAAACTGATGCAAACTGATTGGGGTAGTGAATACAGAATTGTCTCTTCTTTCTTGATAAGTTGTGGAGTCCTTCACAGGGTCAGATGTCCTCATGAGAATCAGCGGAAAGGAAACACAGACACATAGTGGAAACCGGTATTGCTTTGTTAAATTATGCTCTCATGCCTTCCTCTTACTAGTCTTATGCTTTTGAAACTGCAAACTATCTGATCAACAGATTACCAACTCCTATTTTAGGTAATTGTACACCTTTGGAGTCTCTTTATTCTTTATCTCCAAATTATAACTTTCTCAAAAAAATTGGTTGTGCATGTTATCCATGCATTAGACCTTATAATAAACACAAATTAGAAAATAAATCAGTTAAATGTCTTTTTCTTGGCTATAGTAGCATGCACAAGGGTTACAGCTGTCTCAAACCTGTCACTAATAATCTCATCATATCAAGAAATGTAGTTTTTGATGAAACTGACTTTCCCTATAGTCCCTGTTTTGTACTTCTTCTGTTTCAACACCTACATCCACTTTTGTCTCTATTTCATCCTCATTTCATATTCCACCTCCACCTATACCAACACCATCACCACCAATTATACCAATACCATCAGCACCTCCATTCTCTACAGCTCCAATTCCCACTCCACCTGACCATCCTATTATTTCTCCTGTCCCTGTATCTGATGTTTCTGTACCAGTTCATGTGCCAGCATCTTATGTTCCTGCACATCCTATGATCACTAGAAGAAAAAATGGAATTTCCAAACCCAAGCCTTTTACTGCTATTACTGCTGAGTCCATGGATACTACTACCACTTTTGCTGAGGCAAATAAGCTACCATTTTGGAGAACTGGTATGTGTGAATAAATTGATGTTCTAGTGCAAAATGGAACTTGGGACTATGTACCATATAAACCAGGCATGAATGTTGTTGGGTGTAAATAGGTTTTTAGAGTCAAGAAGAATGCTGATGGTTATATTCATAGGTGCAAATACATATTGGTAGGTAAGGGTTACAACCAAGTGGAGGTCATTGATTAGGAAGACACCTTTAGTGATGTTGTCAATCCTACTACAATCAGACCCATGCTTTATGTTGCATTGTTCAATGGATGGTCTATCAGACAGTTAGATGTCAAAAATGCATTTTTACATGGTTTTCTCAATGAGGAAGTGTACATGCAACAAACTCCTGGTTTTATCAATAAGCAGTTTCCAAATCATGTTTATTTCTCCTCTCAAGAAGTCTTTATATGGCCTCAAAAAAGCTCCTAGAGCGTGGCTTGAGAGACTCGGTCAATTTATTTTATACAGGCATTTGTTTCTTCTAAAACTGATACTTCTTTATTCTACAAGGTCTCTCCTCATGCTTCTTTATATGTGCTTATCTATGTTGATGATACTAGTTACATGAAGTTCTGATTCTGGCATTCATTCTCTCATTGCAACTTTGGGGGTCAGAATTTACTATTAAAGACTTAGTTTATTTACACTTCTTCCTTGGTATTCATGCAACCTACAATACTTTAGGCATTCATCTTAATCAGCAGCAGTATGTTACTAATCTTTTGGAAAATACTCAACTTTTATCATCCAAGCAAGTATCTACTCATAATGCTCTAGCTAATACTCATGCTTCTGCTTCTCCAACTATTTTTCATGATCCCTAATTGTTTAGAAGCACTTTAGGGGCCTTGCGGTATTTGACTATCACCGGGCTACATTTTTTTTTTGCAGTCAGCAAAGCTTGTCAGTCTATGCATAATCCTTATATGGATGATTAGATTGTAGTAAAGAGGATATTACGTTATCTCAATGGTACTAAATCTCATGGTATGCAATTCAAAAGAGCTTTTGATTTTCCTCTTCAAATGTTTTATGATTCTAACTGGGGAGGTGGTCCTGTTGATAGAATATCTACCAGTGGGATGGCTCTGTTCCTAGGTCTTAATTTGGTTTCTTGGTGTTCTAGAAAGCAGAAATCGGTATCTTGGTCCAGCACTGGGGCTGAATAAAAATCCATGGATGAAGCTACTTCTGAGTTGTTATGGATTCAATCCCTTGTTGTTGAATTGCATATTAAAGCTTCTGGCACTCCCATTATATGGTGTGACGACATGGGTGCCACTCATTTATCATCTAATCCCATTTTTCATAATTGCATGAAGCATATGGAGATGGCTTTTCACTTTTTCATAGAGCTAGTTGCTGCTAAATATTTGCAGGTCAGACATATCTCCACAAAGGATCAATTTACAGACTCCCTCACTAAGGCTTTAACATATGCTTGATTCGAATTAATTCGGACCAAGCTGAATATCACTGCTCCAGATGCCATTAACTTGCGGGGGGTGTTAGGATAGTGAAAAATGACAGTTAATAGTCTCTCTTTCACCTGACAGTTAAATGAGTTGTCATTGGTTGTCATTACTCTTAACTGTCAAGTCTAGTCACTTTGTTGACTTAGTCTATTCGAGTCGATTCTTTCTTTTTGTTGATGTATAAAAGTCTCAGTCTTTTTCTGGCAAAGTACAGAGAAAAGATTAGAGCATTTTTCCGCCGACTATGTGCTTCTAACAATTAACAATTCTAATTCTAGCTATATTTACCCAGAGAGTTTGCAACATGGTTTGCTTCTCTACGAATAAAAGTGCAAATCCAACTATCAAAACTAGATAAGATACTTAGACTATCAATTACGATATTTCTGGTAGTCCATTTTATCGACTTGAATCTTCCATTGACTGCTGATATCAAATAATCTCCTTCCAAATGAAGAATTCGTATTTCTTTTCTTTTAGCCTATTGAATAGCCTCCAATAGCGCTTTTCCTTTTGCTTGCAAAAAAATAGCTCTCCAGATATTCCTAGCAAATGAGCAATACATAAATATATGTTGGAAACTATCAATGCCATTTTTACAAAAAAAAACAATGAGTATTTTGTATTATGGAAAAATCTGGCAAGTTTAACACCAGTAGGAAGGCATTGTTGGATACTGAAAATGCGGGGGTATAACAACCACACCCAATAATCGTTCGGAAATCTGTATGGACTAAAATCCAATATAATTCCGAGAGCACCAACTTAAAATTGAGACACAATCAAGAAATATATCAAAGAGCTTTATCTCTATTTCTTAATGCAATCAGCAATCGAACAGATAGAAATCTGTGAGCCTGATTGATATGAGAAATAACTTAGACGGTACCAAATACCAATGCCCAAGTGTCAATCAAGTTATATCCAACAAACAAGGTTGGATTTACCAACTGATTAAACTACGCACAACCTATAATATCTCAATTATATAAACAAATATAATGCGGAAAAGAAATAACAGAGACACTAGAAATTTTGTTAACTAGGAAACCGCTAATGCAGAAAAACCCCGGGACTTTGTCCATCTTTGAACACCACACTATATTAATCCTCTACAGACACTAGCCTACTACAAGTTAACTTCGGACTGGAATGTAGTTTATCCCTAACCAAGTATCATATTGATTAAGGTACAGTCGCGTTCCTTACGCCTCTAGAACCACGTCGGATTCTGCGCACTTGATTCTCTTAGCTGATCTCACCCACAACTAAGAGTTTCTATGACCCAAAGTCAAAGACTTATAAACAAATCTGTCTCCCAAAAATATGTCTATTCTTTATTCGGTTTTTTGTTCCGTCTTTTGATAAATCAAGGTGAACAGGAACCAATTAATATTCATGTCTTATACTCCCGAAGAGCAGCCTAGAAAAATCAATCACCTTAAAATAATCTGACTGATTAAAAAAAAAATATTGCGGAATCACAAGAGTCTGAGACGAAGAACTGTTGTGATTACATTTTATATCTTACCTATCGGAGATAAATCTCGATTAAATCTTAGAGAAGATAACACTCAATACGAAAGAACAAGTAATATCAGAATACGCAACTACATAGAAAATAGTTAGATTTGGCTTTACGAATCTCAAATGAAGTCATCAAGTCGTTAACCTATAATGGTTTTGGAAAAACCTAGGTTAAAGGAGAACCGACTCTAGCTAGTTTTCAACTAGGATACATGAAAGTTTCGGGATTGTGTTTTCCGTTTGCTAGAGTTATCCCTTATATAGTCTTTCAAATCAGGGTTTCTTACAACCAAATCTAAGATATCTTAGTAACAAAGCATTCAATATTCACTGTTGGATGAAATCCTAATTTAAGATTCAAGCTATATAAGTCTGCTTAGAAATTAAGCAATCAATCTCCACCATTAGATGGTCTTAGCTTGTTACACACAAATGACATATACTTATATTTATATATGGGTAACCGTACCTAAACGTGTATATTGAGTTGGCTCAACCGACGGACAAATAAAAAATGTTGTTACGAATGAACAAGAATAATAGTTAACCGAAGTTAGCCATATGAACATTTTTGTCTTAGCCTTATTCATCTAACATTCCTAAATCAAATATGATGATCAATCAATAATGAAAGATGATCATATCTCATAGAAATATATATGAACAATTTGAATCAAAATCGGATTGATTCGTAACCGTACAAAGTACTTATACAAGAATCAATTCATGAACATTAAGCCACTGTTTGCAAAAATTAATTTGCATTCCTTAAATCATAAATGTTTTAGTTCATGAGTATGAAAATCATACATGACTGATTTTAAAAATTAACCATTGTGTTCGGAAACTAGGTACATGAACATCATCTTCATACCTTGTCCTAGTCAAGACGTTCGCAAACCTGGTTCTCAAACAACCACCCCGGACCCAACTTAGATAAATTCGTTCACATACTAGGTACGCAAACAATAGTTCTGGACCTTCTCAGGTAAATCCGTTCGCATACTAAGTAAGCAAACAAGAGTTCCGGACCTGGATCATAACAAAATAGTTTGCATACTAGGTATGCATACCGTGTTGAATCTAGATATAGGTTTTTGTTCTAAAATCTCATTCCAACCATTGAAACATCCTTAGAAGACCACAATGGTAATATCACATGTACCATTAGCTTCAAGTAATTTTCAAGTGATCGAATGATCAATACGAAACTTCCCAAGTTAACATCAAATGACTGTCTCACACAAATCTCATAAGATGTTCAAGGCAATTTTCACATGATCATCTTTTGACTTAATATTTAGTTTCCAACAAATTAATTCTCTCCAACTAAACTCGTCAAGAATATGATGAACATATCTAAAGAAAAAAGCTTCCAGCACATATTTTGAGAATTAGATAAGCGGGATAAACTCAGCTCGAAATATCAAATATGTATAATGTAAAAGTATATATAGCTATACGACTTAGTCTCATTAGAATATATAATAGAATAGACTTCTAAGTGATAGATAAGTTTTTGTCTCCACATACCTTTAGTTGATGAAATTCCTCCAAGGTCCTCAGTAGATCTTCTTCTTCAATTGGTGAACGCCTGAAGTCTAAAGCTCAACTACACATTTTATTCTAATCCGAGACATAACTATAAGTAGAATAGAAATCAAGTATATAGTTTTGATCAACTAAACTTGACAAACAAGATTGAGATAGCAACCCTTGCGAGTTCGACCAATAAATGCTCTAACAATATCCCCCTTTTCCAATTTTAGTGACAAAACTATCAATACATATGAAATACAAAATAAATTAAAATTTGTAGCTTCTCATCCATTATGCTTGATTTCCTTGGATCCTCAACATTCCTTGAATTCTTCACTGCTCCAAGTACTCCAGCGATTCTGAACGTGTTCAACCCAGCATCATTGTTGTTGAAGATCCGTAGCCATAACAATAAGAAATCATATGTTCTCAATCATTGTTATGTAGTGTCATAGTATTATTATATATAATCAAAGTCCAATTGCATCACAACTTTGACATATTACTATGGTGATATGTATCACTCCCCCTTAGTCAATACTTCCATCTACCAATGAAAACCACTCCCCCTTACATAATGATCCGTAAACCATATGTATGTAGTGTGAACTACCAAATAATTCTCCCCCTTTTTGTCAATATAAATTGGTAAAGGGACGAAAACTACGGGATCATAATGAAATTCTCAAAGAGATAATTCATGACAAAAAGAGAACATATATCAACTTTGTTCCGATGATTTTACATAGTCGAAACTTAGTGTATTCATCAAGGAGTTTATAAAGATACAAGATAACTCCGACAATATTCCACAGCCGTACTCCCCATAAAAATTTGGAAATTAAGCACAAGTTCAATTAATAACTCTACCCCATTTGATGTCATTTCCAAGAGAACAACATGAGCGACCTTACTTTTACGAGAAAATAAGGATTTATTTGGACGTGATTTGTTAATGTCCAAAATATCATCGATTAAACTAATCACAAGACAACCTTTATGACTAATTTAACCGGAAACGCTCAACATAAGAAAAATTACGGAGCCATACAGTACTTTCACATATAAGTGGATCAGGTAAAGATCAATACTGCGGAATATTTTAAAAGTTCATTCTATCTTTTATCAATATTTTCATAAAGACATAATATACTTAACTTTTGAGCATTTATGAGATACAAGCACAGTTCACGTACGTAAAGGCATTCATCTCATAAAAAATTGCAATATATAAAATCAAAAAGATTAAATACTATAAAAATCATCTTCCAAATAACTTAGAATTTAAATAAATAAATTTAAAAACATTGCAAAATCAAAATCGTTGAAATAGTTATGTGTAAATCACAATGCTATACCAAACCCTAGTTATCCTTATTAAACATAAGAATAAATTCTCATAAGAAGTTTCCTAGACATAATAAAATCAACTCCTAAAAATCGAAACAAAAACGTGCTAAAATTAAAGAACACTTTCGGAACTCTCACGGGTTTTAAGACCTTTGAGCTTGTGATTAACAACATCTACCGCTTCTTCAGAGCAGATATCCTCATTGAGAAGATTTTTAACATGCGTCTTCATGAGAACAAGGTCATAATTAATCTTTTTCAACTCAGTTCGTAACACATGGAGACCTTTCATAGTATCAGCGAGCTACAATTTCGCTACCTCAAAGTATTTAAGAAAATAAGGAAAAACTTCAATAGAAACCATCTTATCATGCTCTACATCTTAATGGGTATATGTATAATAGCATGACACATCAGGATAGTCTTCAGAGTTTTGAGATTCGACTAAGTCATCTTCTACCAGTGTTATTTTATTACTCCCTTTGGAACAGTACCCCATACCTTTATCAAGAAACCCTTTCAGAAAATCACAAGTGCGAGAAGGAGACGATATTCTTGATATGAGAAAAATAACCCAGAGTGAGATAACTCAACTCAATAGGATAGGTATATACACGGTTTCTCAGAAAATATATTTTTAGGGTTTTTAGAGTTCGTTCGTGACATGTAACAACGGGTACCCATACGAACACAAACTTAACCCACAAAAGGAAACTTAGAAAATCTGTAAAGTTCCTTCCACAAAGTGAAATAGGAACACAACAAAAAATTTCTAAGTGAAAATTTTCTTCCACGAATCTTAGCTCAATAAATTTTATATTCTCACAAGAGTAGCATACTAAGTATTTGTAACAATTTAAATTTGCAAGACAAAATATATATATATTAGAAAGATTCTCAACCAAATACTTATGCCAAAAATGTTTGTAGACGATAGTCTAGCTATGAACGAGATGAAAACAGCTCAACTAAACAAAGAACATTTTGTCATAAGTATACATGATTATTAGCACATCATACTCAACGGGATTTTTCATGAGTAAGATTTCAAACCTTGTGATTAATTAACACAACTATGATCTTTAAGCTCATCAAATGAATATTTTTCATGTTTAATCCTCTTTTTTCTTCTAATTTTTGGAGGAAACCCTTTTTGATGCGAAAACGTATCATAAAACTTATTATCATCAAAGTATGAAACCAAGTTTGAATCCTTACCTGAAGAAGTTTGTCTGGAGGAATTTGACAGCATGTTGATAAGATCTTTGTACCCTTCAATTATCATATTTAGGTTGTCCTTCACATCTCCATTGTTGTTTACACTTTCTGGTACCCTTTTCACACCTTGAACAACATCCCCCTTCTTAGTCTGAGTAGGATCTTTTTGAATTCTTCTTGAACGATTTGTGTTAAAGCTACTATTATAAGTTCTAATGTTAGAAGATAAGATTGAACTGACTTTACTGGTAGATTTCATAGAGTGAGTACGAAAACCAATTGGTTTAGACATACGGATGTCAGTTACACCTTTGAGTATTAAATCTAAGGTGTGTTGAAGTCGACCAATATAGTTGTCATTCAACCTTAATTTGCACTTCCGTCGAACATGTCCTTTTGAATCACAAAAGCACTTTCTGATCACCTGAGTGATTACAGTGAATAGGTTTAACACCATCGTTGGGAGATTTCTTCCTTCTGTGAGATGTGGTGATTCCTTGATTAGAGGAAGTTACAAGCATGTCTTTAGCATTATAAAGGGTTTGCAATTTAGCTTCTGAAACTGGTTTCATCAGAGAAACATGATTACAAGTAGTTACGTTTTCTAACATCACATTTGTGTCAGAGGAAATTGGTATAGTAGACTCTTTAGGACAAATTTTACATTGAATAACCAATTTATTTAATAGACGTTTAATTTCCAAAGCATTATCCTCAAGTTTGGCCTCAAGTAAAGTTTTTGATGAACTTACTTTGTCTTTTTATTTTTGAAAAATCTTTAATAGAGAGTCACGATCATTAACCATACCAATAAGCATATTGACCTTATGTTTCAGCATATTGACCTCAAATTTAATTTCCAAAGCATTATCCTCAAGTTTGGCATCGAGTAAAGTTTTTAATGAACTTACTTTGGCTTTTTCTTTATGGAAAATCTTTAATTGAGAGTCACGATCATTAACCATACCAATAAGCATATTGACATTATGTTTCAGCATATTGACCTCAGCATAATGGATTCTAACTTGTCTCAGAATCACTGCACTTTCTTGGTGTTAGAGCACTGCTCGGTCGAACTCGCAAGCGTTGTTATCTCAAGCTTTCTATCAATTTTAGTTGTCAAAACTGTAAGTCTTGATTTATATTCTACTTATAGCTAAGTCTCAGATTATGATAGAAAGTGTAGTTGAGCATTAGGCTTCACGACGTTCATCGATTGAAGACGAAGAACTACTAAGGAGAGATTGTTGAACTTTATCAACAAAAGGTATGTGGAGACTTGAACTCATCTATCACTCAAAAGTCTATATATTGTATCTCCTATTTGAGACAAAAGTGGTATTGCTATATAGACTTCAATTATACACATTTGATATTTTGTGCCGAGTTTATCTCGCTTATCTATTTCTCAAAATATATGTTGGTAAGCTTTCTCTTTGGCCAAATTCATCTTTACAAGTTACGAAAGTCATGTTGATGTAGACTCGGAATGTTTCGTATTGATTATTCGATCACTCGAAAATTGCTTTGAAGCTAATAGTTTGTGTGAGACAGTTATTCCCTCTTCCAAGAATGTTTCAATGGTTGAAATGAGATTTTAGAATAATTGGATTTAAGCATAGTATGTGTACTGGCATATATGTAATCCATGTATGGGAACCATGGTATTCATACCCGTATGCGTACCTATTTTTGAGAAAGTCCGAGAACCTGGTTTGCAAACCGGTACGCATACTTGCATAAGGTTCAAGTCCAGGAATTCTATTGAGTTTGGAAGTTTCATTGGTATGCGTACCAGTTCGCGTACTGGCAAAACCCAAACTTGGTTCGGCTACTTAAGTATGCATACCTAAGTAGATGATGTTCTAAAATCGATTTGTTCATGAACTAATACATTTATATATTAAGGAATTCAATCTTTTACAAACCGTGACTATAATGTTAATGACTTTATTCATGTGAATCAAAATCGATTTTGCTTCAATTGTATCTTGTATACTTCTATGAGAATATAAACAATTAAACAACTCTAGAACTAGTTTCATTTGAGTCATTTGAACTAGTTATGATTAAGATGTATGAGGTTGATATGAAAATATTCATATGGATAACTTCGGTTAACTATTGTTGACCCAACAAGGTGTACATTTTTAGATATAGTTACTCAAAATGAAGGTACATTTCATTTGTGTTTAACAAGCTAAGTTCAATCTAACGGTTGAAAGATATTAGCTTGAGTCAAATCAGGTTTTCATCTAACGGTGAATATTGAATGCTTTGTTACCAAGGTAGCATTGATTGTAAACCCTGATTTAAAGACTATATAAAGGAGAACACTAGCAACTAGGAAACCTAATACCCACACCTCCCGTGTGATACTAGTTGCGACTAGAGTCGACTCTCATTTAACCTTAGGTTTTTCACGAAACCCTGTAGGTTAACGACTTAAAGACTTCATTGGTATTGTGAAGCCAGATCCAACTATTTTCTCTGTAGTTACATGATATGATCTTGCATCTTCTATTATGATTGAGTACTTTCTTCTTTAATATTGGCTCGAGATTTATTCTCCGATATGCAAGATAAAAAGTAATCACAAACATCTTTGTCTCATCGTTTGTGATTCCACAATATCTTGTTTCACTACTATACGATAAAGATTATTGTGAGGTGATTGATATTTCTAGGCTTTTATTCGTTAATATAATTCTGGTATATCAATTGGTTCATGTTCACCTTGATTTATCAAAAGATGGAACAAAACTCATAGGTTTATTTGTGGGAGAAATGTTTATCTATACAATATACTTTTTTATGCGAGACAGCTTGGTTTATCAAGTTTTCGACTTTCGGTCGTAGCAACTCTTAGTTGTGGGTGAGATCAGATAAGGGAATCAAGTTCGTAGAATCCTGCTATGATTCAGAGATGTAAGGAGCACAACTATATCTTGAGAAGTGTGAGATTGGTTAGGGCTCAAATACATTCCAGTCTGAAGTTAACTTGGAGTAGGCTAGTGTCTGTAGCGGCTTAATATATTGTGGTGTTCAAATTTGGACCATGTCCCGGGGTTTTTATGCATTTGCGGTTTCCTCGTTAACAAAATTTCCGGTGTCTGTGTTATTTATTTTCCGAATTATATTTTGTTATATAATATAAATATCACAGGTTGTGCGTAGTTCAATCAATTAGTGAATCCAACCTTTGGTTGTTGATTATATTGATTGACACTTGAACATTGGTCTTTGGTCCCATTCAAGTTGTTTCACATAATAATCAGGCTCACATATTTCTATCTATTTGATTTGCTGATTACTTCATGAAACATAGATATGAACTCTTGGATATATTTCCATTGATTGAGTCTGATTGTCTATTTGATTCTCATGGAATTATATTAGAGTTTGTCCATACATATTTCTAAGAAAAATATTGGGTGTGGTTGTTGTACCCCCGCTTTTTCACTTGGGATGCTTCACTTTCTACTTCAGAGTCAGACTCGTCAGAAAGATAAAAATGATAACATTTACTAATATTTTCCTATTTCATGGGAACAACATTTTTAGAGCACTTCTTGGTTGAACTCGTAAGTGTTGCTATCTCAAGCTTGTTTGTCAAGTTTAGGTGTCAAAACTATAAGTCTTGATTTCTAGTGTACTTATAGATATGTCTCAAATTAGGATAGAATATGTAGTTGAGCTTTAGACTTCATGACATTCATCGATTGAAGATGAAGATCTACTAAGGGGATCTTAGAGGAACTTCATCAACAAAAGGTATGTGGAGACTTGAACTCATTTATCACTCAGAAGTCTATTCAATTCTATCTCCTATTGAGACTAAGTTGTATAATATATAGACTTTATATTATACACATTTGATATTTAGAGATGAGTTTAACTCGCTTATATCTTTCTCGAAATATATTTTGGAAAGCTTTTTGCTTTAACTACGTTCATCATTATACTTGACGAGTTTAGTCAGAAACAATTTATTTGTTGGAAACTAAATAATGAGTCAAAAGATAATCATGTGAAAATTTCCTTGAAACATCTTACATGATTTGTGTGAGACAGTCAATTGATGTAGACTCAGAATGTTTCGTATTGATCATTCGATCACTTGAAAATGACTTATAAGATAATAGTTTGTGTGAGATAGCTATTGTTGTCTTCTAAGGATGTTTCAATGATTGAAATGAGAGTTCTGAACAATTAACCATTGTCTGGATATAAAAAAGCATGCATACCAGTATGCAAACTGTTATAAGAATGATTCAGGTCTGGGAACCAAGTAGGCATACCCGTATGCGAACGTTTTTAACTGTTGAAGTCCGGGAACCAAGTTTGTGTACTCGTTTGCAAACTGTTTCACCTGAGTTCGGTCCGGAATGATAGTATGCGTATCCGTTTGTGAACTGTCGGAAAATATCAAATTTTGCGTACCAGTTTGCAAACTTATGTGGTTAAGTTCTAAAATAAGTTAAGTATGATTTCATACTCATGAAAAAATACATTTATATAGTAAATAATGCAATCTTTGCAAACCGTGGCTAAATGTTCATGAATTTATTCTTGTGAATCAATCTGATTTTGCTTCAATTGTGTCTTGTATACTTCTATGAGAATATAAAAAATTGAACAACTCAATGAGTAACACAATTAGATTCATTTGAGTATCATTTGATCTAAAAGTGTTAGGATGAATGAGGTTAATACAAAAGTGTTCATATGGGTAACTTCGGTTAACTTTTATTGAGACAACTCAATATACACGTTTAGGTACGGTTACCCATATATATAAATGAAAGTATATTTCATTTGTGTGTAACAAGCTAAGACCATCTAATGGTGGAGAGATATTTCTTTGGTTTAAAGCAAACTTAGCTTGAATTTTTAATCAGGATTTCATCTAACGGTGAATATTGATTGCTTTGTTTTAAAGCTATCAAACCCTGATATGAAGACTATATAAGGAAGAACTCTAGAGACTGGGAAACCTAATCCCCACACCTATTGTGTGATACTAGTTGCGACTAGAGTCGATTCTCCTTTAACCTAGGTTTTTCCTAAAACCATTATAGGTTAACGACTTAAATACTTCATTGGGATTCTGAAGCTAGACCCAACCATTTTATCTGTAGTTGCGTGTTTTAATCTTACTTTTTTTTTGTCATATTGAGTATTATCTTCTCTAAGATTTGCTTGATATTTATCCCCGATAAGTAAGATATAAAAAAAAATCACAAAGCTCTTCGTCTCATTCTTCATGATTCCACAATAACTTATTCTACTACCCTATAGTTAAGTTATTGTGAGGTGATTGATATAGGTTGTTCTTCGGGAATATAATACCGGATTATTAATTGGTTCATGTTTACCTTTATTTATCACAAGACGGAACAAAAAATTCGTAGGTATTTCAGTGGGAGACAGATTTATCTATTAGAATAGACTTTCCTGTGGGAGACAAATTTGTTTATAAAGTCTTCGACTTTGGGTCGTAACAACTCTTAGTTGTGGGTTAGATCAGCTAAGGAAATTAAGTGCGTAGAGTCCTGCTGGAATTCAGAGATGTAAGGAACGTGGATGTACCTTGATTAGTGTGAGATTGGTTAGGGCTCATCTACATTCCAGTATGAGGTTAACTTATAGTAGGCTAGAGTTTGTAGCTGCTTAACACAGTGTACGTGGTATCCATCTCTGGACTAGGTCTCGGGGTTTTTCTGCGCTTACGGTTTCCTCGTTAACAAAACTTCTGGTGTCTGTGTTATTTATTTTCGACATTGTATTTGTTTATATAATTGAAATATCACAAGTTGTTAGTAGTTCAATCAGTTGGTAAATATGACCTTTGGTTGTTGATTGAAATTGATTGGGACTTGAACATTGGTCTTTGGTACCGTTCAAGTTGTTTCTCATAATAATCAGGCTCACGGATTCTTATCTGTTTGATTTTCTGATTACATTGAGAATCAAATATATAACTCTTGGATATATTTTCCTTGATTGAGTATGACTGTCTAGTTGATTATCTTGGAATTATATTGGAGTTAGTCCATACAGATTGCCGAACGAAATATTGGGTATGGTTGTTGTACCCCCCGCTTTTTCAAATATGTTCATTTATATTTGAGTCAGACAAGTCTTTCTATTTAATAGATTTCATAGAAACATAATATTTATTCTTTGTAATGTGTATGTCAGAGATATCACTTTTTTCCAAAGAGTCAGATTAATACAAACATAAACTTATGAGATCTTAGTGTGTTTGCGTGTTCTAATACCAATTGAAAAAGTGGGGGTATAACAACCACACCTAATAATTCGTTTGGAAATCTGTACGGACTAAACTCTAATATAATTTTGAGAGAACCAACTTAAAGTGAGACTCAATCAAGAAATATATCAAAGATCTTTATCTTTATTTCTGAATGCAATCATCAAATCGAACATATAGAAATCCATAAGCCTGATTGATATGAGAAATAACTTGGACGGTACCAAAGACCAATGCCCAAGTGTTAATCAAGTTATGTCAAACAAACAAGGTCGGATTTATCAACTGATTAAACTACGCACAACCTGTGAAATTTCAATTATATAAATAAATATAATGCGGAAAATAAATAACAGAGATGATGCGTGTCGTATGCGTCAAAAATAATTCACTTCCTTACTTTACTAATTATAAATATAGTATTCGATAAGAAAGAGTTCGTATCCACAGAGAGGCAATTGTTGTTGTACAATTTTCAGATTCTTATGTAACCAAATAACCCAAGGTGTGTTTTTGTTTTTATCAAAGTAATAATACTAAATAAAGCAAAGTCAATAGTTGGAATAATCAATAAGGAAAAGATATTGGTTAAGGGATAGTATCATTCATAAACATGTATTTTTCATCTATGATTAGAATTAGTATTTAATCTCTCAATTATCAAAAGTCCTAGGATATCTTGATCGCAAGAGTATCCCGTTTATTTCCTGATTTTATCACAAACAACATTAAAAGATGTTATCGTGAAATCTTCTTAAAAAGCAACCTAAAGTGTAAAAGCACAATTAGATTTAACACCCTAAGAGCAATAAGTTCTATGAAATAAGACTAATCGATGCAAACAAACGTGTAAAAGCACTAATTCGTTTTAACAAAGGTTATGATTCATATGCGATTAAAAAGATGTATCACTACAAGTATTAACCACAAGATGCTACTAGAAATCAGGGATAAACAACTTTTACGTATTGAAAACCCTAATATAGCTATAGAGATGAAAAAAAATCCAATTGATTCCGGACTCAACCAAACTAGCATTCAAATCATATGATAATAAAAACAATGAATCATAAACGATAAAATTGAGACAAAACTAATTCATAGAATCAAATAACATGCTTGAAGAAATCAACTTTTATCCCATAACCAATTATTGTATTTAGCTACTCATATTCATGGAGTTCATCATCATAATATTCAAAGAAATAAGATGAAACAAAAAAGAAAGCAAACCCTAGAAGTAGTTCTCTGCAAAAGCTCCAAGAATAGAATAAAACGTTGTATATAAAATTGTGTAGAAAACTTCCTTTTTATAGCTTTTTCTCCTTCCAAAAATAGGTTTTGTCTTCAAAGTCCATTAGTTGGAAATCCACCAAGCCCACGTGCGAGAGAAACCCATGTAGAAAATCTGTCCCAAAAACGCTCGCCGGAAAACTGGGTTTTTGGTCGGAAAGTCGCCGCCGGTATCCTGAAAATTCGCTGCTGTCGAAGGAATATTCCGTCAGATTCCGTTATATTTGACTGTTAACTAACGGTCTTTAACGGTTGACCGGGTCAAGTTCTGAATCACTGAGTTAGAATCGAGTCGCACTAACTCAGGTGACTATGCCATCGCACATACCAGATCGTTCACGGCCAAGATGGCCCTGTCTGTGCACCTTCGGTCACTTCCCCTGCACTTCATTCCCAGTCATGAGGGCTGTATCTTGCAACTCCATTCCATCCATGAGGGCCCTGCTTCATCTGTAGGTTCTTTCCTTGTTCAAACCACAATTTCAACTGCAACACCACTTCTAACTTCAAGCCATTTGTAACTGCCATTTTACCCCAGAAGCAACACAACTGCAATTACCACCAACACTTCACTGCAACATAACCACTCCCTCGTATCTCCACCTGCAACATGGCTAAGCTACTGCACCACTACTCCACTTCATAACCAATTCTTCCATCTACAGCTGCATACTCCCATTCCATCTCATGTTAATTGTGATTTAAGCTATGTTGCAGACAACCCCGCAACGTTAAAAAGCCTGTGCTCACCATTGCCATGACCAGCTGCACATGTACTATCTCCATTTTCTGAGCTGCCCTACAATTCAGTTCATTCACAAGATTACTTGCCCTAGTATTCATCTATAACATCACATTCCATGTAGCTTTATCTCCTTCTCAGTCATGAATCACCTGCAACACCATTTCACATCTATAATCATTCACAGACTGTAATTTAGTGCCTCACTCTTCAGTTCAAGCTGCCATAACTACATCTACAACTCCATATCAAACTCTTGCAAGAGTAAAATCCATCCGCAACGGTGTTCTCAATTCCTGTCTTGTCTTTTATTTCTATATCAAACTCTTGCAAGAGTAAAATCCATCATATGAGCCTCGGTTTCGCCTCTTTCTTTGTAAGAAAAGTACCTAAGTGCTGCATGATCTGAAAAGACAACAACTTTTGTACCAATTAGATAAGAGAGAAACTTTTCCAAAGAAAAAACAATAGCTAATAACTCTTTTTCAGTGGTAGTATAGTTTTGTTGGGCTTCATTTAACGTTCTAGAAGAATAATAAATAGCATGAGGTATCTTACCCACACGCTGCCCAAGTACCGCACCAACCGCATAGTCACTTGAATCACACATGAGCTCAAAAGGCTTGATCCAATCCGGTGGTTTAATGATAGGGGCTGAAATCAAAATTTCTTTCAAACGATTGAATGCCGCCATACACTTCTCATCAAAGTTAAAAACCACATCTTTTTGCAATAAGGTACAAAGTGGTGATGCTATCTTGGAAAAATCCTTGATGAATCTACGATAAAAACATGCATGACCAAGGAAAGAGCGTATCTCCCTCACCGTAGTGGGAGGGGTTAGAGTACGAATAAGGTTTATCTTAGATTTATCAACTTCCAAGCCTTTAGAAGATACTATATGGCCTAAAACTATGCCATGAGTTACCATGAAATGGCACTTCTCCCAATTAAGCACAAGATTTGTTTCAACACATCGTTCAAGGATTAGTGACAAATTGTTCAAACAAAGGTCAAATGAATCACCAAAGACACTAAAGTCGTCCATGAACACTTCGATTATGTTTTCAACATATTCTGAAAATATACTTACCATACACCTTTGAAAAGTAGCTGGAGCATTGCACAAGCCAAAATGCATTCTTCGATAAGCAAAAGTACCAAAAGGACAAGTGAAAGTGGTTTTCTCTTGATCCTCCGGCGCTATCACAATCTGATTATAACCTGAATAACCATCAAGAAAGCAATAATAAGAGTGTCCAGCTAGACGTTCAAGCATTTGATCAATAAAAGGCAATGGAAAGTGATCTTTTCTAGTAGTAGAATTCAATTTCCTATAATCAATACAAACCCTCCAACCGGTTTGCACACGAGTTGGGACAAGTTCATTCTCATCATTCTCCACCACGGTCACACCTGATTTCTTTGGTACAACTTGTACCGGGCTCACCCACTTGCTATCGGATATGGGGTAGATAACACCCACTTCCAAAAGCTTGAGTATCTCCTTTTCACAACTTCCATCATAGGGGGGTTCAAACGACGCTGCGCTTCCCTTGTAGGCTTTGAATCGTCCTCCAAACGAATCTTATGCATGCAAACGGCAGGGATTATACCCTTGATATCGGCAATTGTCCATCCTATGAACGTCTTGTGATTCCTTAGCACCCTTAGAAGTTTTTTCTCCTGTAATTCACAAAGCTCGTTAGAAACAATCACAGGTAACTCTTCATTGTCACCCAAGTACAAGTACTTTAGGTGACTAGGAAGAGGTTTCAATTCTAACTTTGGAGATTTAACAATTGAAGGTAAAAGTTTTTCATCACCGCATGGTAAAGAAATAAAATAGATATTATGAGTTTCCGGGCATCCTTGTAGTGAGTTGAGAATACCAAGGGCTTCTTTAACCTCAATACCACACTCTACACCATTATCAATGGATGTAGTTAGAATGGTTTTCAAAGCATCTTCACCATTCAATTCAAACATTTGTTGTGCCAATGTATCCATAACATCAACGGAGAAGCAAGAGTGGACATCACTAGGATATCGCATCGTCTCGAAAATGTTGAAACGTATTACTTCTCCATCAAACTCCATAGTTAGCGTTCCCTTATCCACATTAATAATGGTCTTCGCCATTTTCATGAAGGGACGCCCAAGTAGCAATGGAATAGACGATTCCGGTGAACCTTCATCCATCTCTAAGACACAAAAATATGCTGGAAATACTAGTTGATTAACCTGCACAAGAACATCCTCAACAATACCCATTGGGTAGACATTAGAGCGGTCGGCTAATTGCAACACAATTTCAGCCTTTTTGAGAGGACCTAAATCAAGTGACTTATACATAGATGCAGGCATAAGATTAACGGATGCACCTAAGTCTAACATTGCTTTGTCAAATGTAGTGTTACCAGTTTATACGGGAATATCAAAGCTACCCGGGTCTTTTTATTTCAGTGGGAGTTTATGTTGTAAGATCGTCGAAGCATTCTCCCCCACACTAAGCACTTCATTACCTTTGAGCCTTTTCTTATTGGTACACAAGTCCTTCAACACTTTTGCATACTTTGGAACTTTCTTAATAGCATCAATGAGTGGTATGTTCACATGAATCTTCTTAAGAACGTCTAAAATCTCCTTTTCTAGTGCCTCCTTCTTAGAATTTGCAAATCTGCGAGGAAAAGGTAAAGGAGGGACATAATTAGGAATAGGAGTTTTAGAGTTAGGAATAGGTACCTCAGAAGTTTGGGGAGAATCCTCATTCTTCTCCTCCAAAACAAGTTCCTTTGGTGCTTCCACCTTGCCCGAATTAGCAACTTCGGGTGGCACAAGTTGTGTACCACTTCTCAATGTAATTGCATTCACACCCTCTTTTGGGTTAATAGGTTGAGAAGGGAGTTTTCCACTATTTTGTGCCTTCAATTGGTTCAACTCAGTAGCCATAGAACCCATTTGTGTCTGCAACTCCTTGATCGCACTCTTGGTTTCTTGTTGGCTATCTTTAAACATAGAAGAAATGCCTTGCATCATTGTTTGAAGCTTTGCATCGATATCGGAACCTTGATTTTTCATTGATTGTTGTGGTTGTTGAAATTGTTGACGCGGCTGGAATTGCTGTTGTTGAGGTTGAAATCCACCCGAATTATTGAAAGTAGGTTGTTGAACCGCTCCTTGCTTGTTCGCATATCTAAAATTGGGGTGATCTCTCCATCCCGGATTGTAAGTATTGGAATAAGGATCATACTGTCTTGGCTGATTTGGAAAAACCACATTAGCTTGATCATTGGCGTCTTCATACCCATGAGAACTTGGTATCACTGCGGCTGAAACTTGTTGTAGCATTGCTGTGATGTTTCCCATTTGTTGACGAATCTCCTCCACCTCACTCACTTCATTGACTCGCCGAAGAAGCACATCCGAACCACGACTCAAGAATTGTTGAGAGTTTGCTGCCATGTTTTCAATCAACTCTCTAGCTTGTGCCACCGTCTTGCTCACTAGTGCACCACCACCCGCTGCGTCGATAAGATTCCTATCACTTGATTTGAGTCCTTCATAGAAGTATTGGATGATCATGGCGTCACTAAATTGGTGATGAGGATAGCTTGCCACCAACCTCTTGTATCGTTCCCAACAATCATATAACGATTCTCCGACATTTTGCTTCATTCTGCAAATCTCCTTGCGAATTTGAGTAGCCTTAGATGCAGGAAAATATCTCTCTAGAAAGAGTTTCTTGAGCCCATTCCAAGTTGTAACACTCCCGGAAGGCAAGTAGTATAACCAATCCTTAGCATTACCTTCCAATGAGAATCGAAAAACCTTCAACATAGCACCATCCGCCTCCATATTTTCTGGGAGCATAGCCATGACAATGGTGTGGAAATCCATAAGATTCTTGTTTGGATCTTCATTCACCAAGCCATGGAACTTCGGTAATTCTCTAAGAAGTCCCGGCTTGATTTCAAAAGTGGAGTCGGTTTGAATGCAACCCTGCTGTATATCTAGCTTGTGAGAAGCTAAGTATTTAAGTGAACGATTTGCAGCGTCACCCATTGCTTCTTCGCCTTCTCTTTCTTCTTCAAAAGGAATATCGTGTTCTACTTCCTCTCCTTCTTGCCGAAGAGCTTCATGTTCTACTTCCAAGTTGTGTTCTTCCGTTGTGTCTTTCCTTGGTTGGAGTATTGTTCCCTTTCGAGTAGCTATCCCGCACCTTGGATAATTCAAATCTTTAGAAGCCAGAGATTAGGTACCTGAAAAACAATTCTCGCAAACAAGTGAGAAACAAGACAAAAAACAAAACACAAGTATGCAAGCAGAAAAATAATAAAAAGAAACTAAAATCTAGATAACAAGCCAAATGAATCCCCGGCAACGGCGCCAAAATTTGATGCGTGTCGTATGCGTCAAAAATAATTCACTTCCTTACTTTACTAATTATAAATATAGTATTCGATAAGAAAGAGTTCGTATCCACAGAGAGGCAATTGTTGTTATGCAATTTTCAGATTCTTATGTAACCAAGAAACCCAAGGTGTGTTTTTGTTTTTATCAAAGTAATAATACTAAATAAAGCAAAGTAAATAGTTGGAATAATCAATAAGGAAAAGATATTGGTTAAGGGATAGTATCATTCATAAACATGTATTTTTCATCTATGATTAGAATTAGTATTTAATCTCTCAATTATCAAAAGTCCTAGGATATCTTGATCGCAAGAGTATCCCGTTTATTTCCTGATTTTATCACAAACAACATTAAAAGATGTTATCGTGAAATCTTCTTAAAAAGCAACCTAAAGTGTAAAAGCACAATTAGATTTAACACCCTAAGAGCAATAAGTTCTATGAAATAAGACTAATCGATGCAAACAAATGTGTAAAAGAACTAATTCGTTTTAACAAAGGTTATGATTCATATGCGATTAAAAAGATGTATCACTACAAGTATTAACCACAAGATGCTACTAGAAATCAGGGATAAACAACTTTTACGTATTGAAAACCCTAATATAGCTATAGAGATGAAAACAAATCCAATTGATTCCGGACTCAACCAAACTAGCATTCAAATCATATGATAATAAAAACAATGAATCATAAACGATAAAATTGAGACAAAAGTAATTCATAGAATCAAATAACATGCTTGAAGAAATCAACTTTTATCCCATAACCAATTATTGTATTTAGCTACTCATATTCATGGAGTTCATCATCATAATATTCAAAGAAATAAGATGAAACATAAAATAAAGCAAACCCTAGAAGTAGTTCTCTGCAAAAGCTCCAAGAATAGAATAAAACGTTGTATATAAAATTGTGTAGAAAACTTCCTTTTTATAGCTTTTTCTCCTTCCAAAAATAGGTTTTGTCTTCAAAGTCCATTAGTTGGAAATCCACCAAGCCCACGTGCGAGAGAAACCCATGTAGAAAATCTGTCCCAAAATCGCTTGCCGGAAAACTGGGTTTTTGGCCGGAATCCTGTACCGGAAAGTCGCCGCCGGTCGCCTGAAAATTCGCTGTTGTCGAAGGAATATTCCGTCAGATTCCGTTATCTTTGACTGTTGACTAACGGTCTTTAACGGTTGACCGGGTCAAGTTCTGAATCAATGAGTTAGAATCGAGTCAGTAGCTAACTCAGCTGACTATGCCACTGCACATACCAGGACTGTTCACGGCCAAGATGGCCCTGTATGTGCACCTTCGGTCACTTCCCCTGCATTTCATTCCCAGTCATGAGGGCTGTATCTTGCAACTCCATTCCAGCCATGAGGGCCCTGCTGCATCTGTAGGTTCTTGCCTTGTTCAAACCACAATTTCAACTGCAACACCACTTCTAACTTCAAGCCATTTGTAACTGCCATTTTACCCCAGAAGAACCACATCTGCAATTACCACCAACACTTCACTGCAACATAACCACTCCCTCGTATCTCCACCTGCAACATGGCTAAGCTACTGCACCACTACTCCACTTCATAACCAATTCTTCCATCTATAGCTGCATACTCCCATTCCATCTCAGGAAGACAACCCTGCAATCTGAAACCTGTGCTCACCATTGCCATGACCAGCTGCACATGTACTATCTCCATTTTCTGAGATGCCCTACAATTCAGTTCATTCACTAGATTACCTGTCCTAGCATTCATCTATAACATCACATTCCATGTAGATTTATCTCCTTCTCAGTCATGAATCACCTACAACACTATTTCACAGCTATAATCATTCACAGACTGTAATTTAGTGCCTCACTCTTCAGTTCAAGCTGCCAGAACTACAACTACAACTCCATTAGTAGAACCTCATAACCTAGCCAAACTCTCCATATTTGAATACACAATCTTCATACCCCTCTCAAGATTGAACCCATCTCTGTAAAATCTCCATTGTCTCATCTCTTGACTCCACCAGCAAAACAACAACACCATGAACACAGCAACTAAGTTGCCTAGAATCACCACAGTTTCACAACCAACACCCTTGACATTCAACTCGACAGCTGCAGATTCAAAACCCTTTTGCCATTCAGGAATTTTATCAAACACCTCCTTTTCATTCTGTTTATGATACTTATTTGAGCTTGCTTTGTTGATTCTTAAACTCATTTATCTCCGCCCCTACACAATACAACTTCAATTGAACATACCCATTTATTCAAAACCTTGAGACAACATTCATTCTCAAGCTAACGACATCAACTCAAATAATGACAGAAACATGAATTTCTTGTACTCTCTTCTCACGGTAATCACCATCAACAACAACATTACTAGCATCTCAAGTTCTCTATGTTGTTCAACAACAACAATCGATTAGACCCATCTTCATTCTTCACAGACCCACCTTCGATTCAGCAGCAAGACTTCATTTTCTGAGAAATTATATCGAACCCTAATTCATCTCAACAATCAACTTCATATCTGAATCTCTCGTAATTAGTCAGCATCCATGGATGATTCTCTCAATTTCTGTGAATTAGCCAGCAGCCGCCTCTCAAACCCTCAATTTTAGTGATGGAAGAGGTGATGAATGAGAGAAAATATATCTCTAATTTAGGTTAGAATGATTGGGATGGTTATTGACACCCCAATACATAGGCTAAGGGATACCCTAATTTATCCCCTTATCCTTAATCAGTCTGCCCCTTAGCACTCCTCCAAATAGAGTTGCCCCTTAACCTTAGCTGTGCTCCAAATAGTATTTGCCTGTGAAATGACTTTTCTACCCCTTTATGCTCCAATTGAACGATTTCTCCTTCTTTCGATTTCCTCCGCTAACAGCAACCGTCCCTTATTTCTCATATTCACTTATACTCTTCAATGAGAGTCATCACTAAAGTTGTCGTGATTTTCAGACAGAATTTGCATCACTAAAGCCGACATACTTTTCAGACTGAGATGAAGAAATAAAATCAAATAATGAGACACAATCCGCCTCCAACGCTTTTGCCATGTTTCCTCCTCTTTTGAACCGAATGACTCCAAAGTACCTAAATACTCAAAAACAAAACATAAGATACATAATTTACAAGAAAAATAGCAAAGAAAGAATAAATACTAGATATTAAATTAGGTGTTTTACAACACCTATCAGAAATTTTGTTAACGAGAAAACCGCTAATGCAGAAAAACCCCGGAACCTTGTCCAGCTTTGAAAACCACACTGTATTAAGCCGCTACAGACACTAGCCTACCACAAGCTAACTTTGGACTGAAATGTAGTTGAGCCCTAACCAAGTGTCACATCGATTAAGGAACAATCGCTTTCCTTACAACTCCAGAACCACGCCGGATTATGCACACTTGATTCCATTAGATGATCTCCCCCTAAGAGTTGCTACGACCCAAAGTCGAAGACTTATAAACAAATCTGTCTCCCACAGATATGTATATTCTTTATTTGGTTTTTTGTTCCGTCTTTTGATAAATCGAGGTGAACATGAACTTATTGATAATTCGGTCTTACACTCTCGAATAATAGACTAGAAATATCAATCACCTCATAATAACCTAACTGATTAACAAAAAAAGTTGTTGCGGAATCACAAGAGTCTGAGACAAAGAAATGTTGTGATTATTTTTTATATCTTACATATCGGAGATAAATCCCGAGTAGGTCATAAAGAAGATCAAACTCAATACGATAGAACAAGTAAGATCATAATACGCAACTACAGAGAAAATAGTTGGATTTGGCTTCACAAATCCCAAATGATGTCTTCAAGTCGTTAACCTATAATGGTTTTGGAAAAACCTAGGTTAAAGGAGAATCGACTCTAGTTTGCAACTGGGACACAGGAAAGTACTGAGATTAGGTTTTCCAGTTTCTAGAGTTCTCCTTTATATAGTCTTTCAAATCAAGGTTGCTTATAATCAAAGCTAAGATAAATTAGTAACAAAACATTCAATATTCATCGTTAGATGAAATCTTGATTTAAGATTCAAGCTATGTTTGCTTAGAAATTAAGCAATCAATCTCCACCTTTAGATGGTCTTAGCTTGTTACACACGAATGAAATATACTTATATTTAGATATGGGTAACCGTACCTAAACGTGTATATTGAGTTAGCTCAATAATAGTTAACCGAAGTTATCCATATGAACATTTTTGTCTTAGCCTTATTCATCTAACACTCCTATATCAAATATGATGATTAATCAATAATGAAAGATAATCAAATGAATCTAATTGTGTTTCAAATGGAGTTGTTCAATTTTTCATTATCTCATAGAAATATATATGAAAAAGTTGAATCAAAATCGGATTGATTCGTAGTCGTACAAAGTACTTATACAATAATCAATTCATGAAAATTAAGCCACGGTTTGCAAAGTTAATTTTCATTCCTTAAATCATAAATGTAGTTAATGAGTATGAGAATCATACATGACAGATTTTAGAACTTAACCACTTTGTTCGCAAACTAGGTACACGAACAGTAGTTTCGGACCTTGGCCTAGTCAAGCCGTTCGCAAACCCGGTTTGCAAAAAACCATCCCGGACCCAAATTAGGTAAAATAGTTCGCATACTAGGTACACAAAAAATAGTTGTTGACATCCCAATTTCGCACCTTCCATGGAAAATATCAGTTTTATGCTTCGAACCCGAATACAAGGGAAATTCTTTATTAAACAATCAAGGATTTCCATATCCTTTAAATCAGCCCACAAACACTACTCCTGCCCATTTTATTACCCATTAAAACCCAAGAGTTCTTGATATCACATTGAAGAGGAGGAAAATACGAAGTCAATGGCGAAAGAACGGAATCATTCTGAGTTCGTATGAAGAAGTTATGAGCAAAACAAAACTCAGAAGAAGTTAAGGGTAGTCAAGTTTAAAGCAACCACTAGAGGGAGTAAGGTATTTTACAACATGGGGGGTGCCAAAATACAAAAGTACTAAAGGCACCCGATTTATTACTAAAGGTACCTGATTTATTACTAAGGGCACTTCTTCTACTTCCTCATGAAGAACATGAGTGTTTTTAATGGTGGTCATCATGATGATCACGATGGTGATGGATTTTGATCAACAATGATTGTTGATTTTGAATACATCACTAGTTTCTCGGGGACGATAGGGAGCTTGGGTAGGAGCCTGATTTCAAATCAATCATTATCTTGACGCGATGAAAAGTAACAACGGTGTGAACAGTAACATCGGTGTGAACAGTAAAGTACGTTGAACAGTAACAATACTATGAAGGGTAATGGTAGGACCCGCATGTCTTAATCATGTTTGTTAAACTTCCGCACGCAATTGAAAAAATTGAAGAAATACGAAGAAGAAGGAAAAGAAGAAAGAAAGGACGGAAGAGGCAGCTGATTTTTTTATCCGCTTCCCATTAGATTTGCGGATTAGGCATAGTGATTCATTGGATATAAATAGAGATCAACTTCTCATTCAAAAATAGAGAATCAATAACAACTTCTCATATTAAACACTTCTTCCTTTACTTTTCTTTCGCTTATTCTTGATAGAAATATCAAATCAAGTATTGTCTTTAAGTTCTTAAGAGATTAGCATTAAATTGATGGTACTTTAATTACTTTCAACATATTTAACGGAAGCAAGAAATCGTGATAATAATTCCTTTCAAGTTTCTATATCATATTTCAGGTTAATTGTCTTTAAGTTCTTAAAAGATTAGCATTAAATTGCTGGTACTTTAATTATTTTCAACATAATTAACGGAAGCAAGGAATCGTCATAAGAATCCTTTCAAGTTTCTATATCATATTTCAGGTATATTAATTGCATATCTCTTTGGTAAATTATGTAGTCATACGGGAACATAATGGTTTTTCCATTTCGTAGTAACACCATGACTACTCTTCGCGTTACATAAGAAATTTGTGTTTCATTATTAATTTTCTAGTGGGATAAATCAAAGTGTGGGTATAAAGCGGAATTCCCTCCCACATTAAACCCATTGTCAAAATAATAAGGTTCGCATCAATCATATTCTATTGAGCTAATCTGCAGGTTAATTGTTTAATTTTTGAAATTTCATCCAAATTTCAAATTTGAACGCGAAATTAATTCTAGTTCTAAAATATGGATCTGAAGTTGAATTAGAATATTCAACAAAGTTTCTTCAAAAAATTCTCATAATGCGACTCTATCATCGATCTAGATTTTACATAATCTTTATCTTTATCATGATTAGGATTTCCTTTAATCCTTTACTATCAGATTGATTTGGAGTCGAACTAGATTCTAAAAATTTAAGAGTTGGCCAAAGCCCCTTGGATACCAAAAATATTCGACACTATGCATTACTATTCACCAGACATTATGCATCACTATTCACCAATTACTATGCATCACTATTCGTTGCTATGCATCACTATTTATAAACATTCCCCTTTAATCATTTAGTAGAGGCCGATCTTATGATTGGGCGGTTGATGGGTGCCTAACACCTTCCCATCCCGTACTAGAATCTTCTTATGCAGACTCTCTGATAGCAGACCAAAATATGAAATTCATAACTAGTTTTTTTTTTCCCGGAAGAATTCAAATTAGTTAAAGGGTCCTGACTCCCCTTAGTCAGGTGGCGACTTCAAAACATCTCTCTCTTTTCCTTGAAGAGTTATCCCTCTTACTAACGAACTAGTGAGAAGCTATCTTTGTTCGACCTTGTGCGGTGAACATTCACGAACGGATTCGCACATAGACTTCACTCCCATTTTACAAATTAGGGATCGTAATAGACCGGCTCTAGACCCGTTCAAAACCCTCGATTTCTACAGTGACGACTTCACTGGGGAATAAATAAGAGATTCGACTTGAAAAATGATTAAAAGGAAAATATTTTTTTTTTACTAATATTTATTTGAGAAAGGTTCATATTTCAGGTACCATCGAAGATTATGGCTCTTACAACTAGAAGTGTTACCAGAAAAGATACTGCCACATCTGTTAAAGTGTATTTCCGCAAAGGAATCAAGTCCTCAGGAATGAAGAGGTCATTTAATAAGGATGACGTTCCTAAAAAAAAAAAAATCATCGAAAGCATGTTATCAACTTAAAAGAATGTTACGAATGAATTCCTCAACCGGAAAAGGGGTTTCAAGTATCGCATCAACTCCGCCATAAAGAAAGTAATATCTTATAAGGATAAGTTGAAAAGATCTGAGAAAGCTCTATTCAAACTAGAAGCTCAACTCAATGATTTTTTAAGTCTCTCTGACAATGAAGAGTATTTCCCAACGAAGCAGCAGAGGACGTCAGAACTCCTTCCGACACCAAAGCATTAATGGTTTCAACAAACACGTGCGACCACGTAACTTAAACAAAGGATATCTTGTGCTCAAAGAAATGTCCAATCAAGCATACCGAACCAAGGGGAAAATTCAAACCAAAATGGGAAGGTCCATTCATTGTCAAAAATATTTTTCAAGGAATGGCAGTACAATTGATGGACCTAGATGGAGAAGAACATCCAAGGCAATCTACGAATGCAAATCAACTCAAGAGGTATTATGCCTAATCAAGGGCAACATTCCAGCATACCTAATCTCTGCACCTCCTCAAAAGATCAACTGGTTTGTCAACACTTATCATCGTTTTCTACTTTATCAACTTGTTTTCAAAAATAAATAAATAAAGTTTAATTGAGTTTCAATATTTTTTCAAAAAAAATAAAAAAACAGATTGCTAAAGTCTTGTTTTCAAAAAAAAAAAAAGTGTGCGTTTATAAAAGTTGTGCCATTACAAAAAAAAAACAGATTTCTAAGGTTTTGTTTTTTTTAAAAAAAAAAGGATTTATGAGGTTTTGTTTTCAAAAAAAAAAAATTTAAAAAAAAATGCCGATGATGAAAGCCTTAGGATGATACTGTGCTATGCACACACCGAATGGGCAACTGAGGAAAAAGTTTTTGAGTGTTATTTCGAGCCTAATCATGTTCTAACCATGTTTTAAGCTTTTGTGAACGACGAGTTATTTGAGTTATGGTATTTCCGCTGGATTCAGCGATCTGCAAAGTCAGTGCAAGTCAAACCAAGGACAAGAGCACCACCAGAAAGAAAATATTTCATTCACAAATGAAAGACTTAAAAGATCTTCGTCTATAAAAATGAAAAGCATGAACACTTACTCATCTGAAGGATACATGATCAGATCAAAAAAAAAAAGAACAACAACAACAAGAAACAAAAAAAATGATCTGACGACAAACCAAAGAAGAAGAAGTGAAAAACAAATAAGGAAAGGGGATGATTTTATCTGAGTCTAGACCGAGATCCAATTTCTTCACCATTTCCCATTGATCGAAACCAATGTGTAATAGTGGTAAAAGTTCCCATGTGACACATTCGATCTAGACATCTTCATCCCAGGCTTATCATCCATACTTGTCAGAATACATCTAAATCTGATTTCAACTTTGAAATCTGGATTTATCTTTGTATGTATTTTGAAGATGCATATGGAATGATCTTGCATATTTCCATAAATCATCATATCTTCATCTCTGAGCCGAACATTAGTATGGATCTCAAGAGGTACTACCATCAAGCACAGAAAAAAAGAAGATTTATACAGATCTATACTGAGATTCCTCCAAAGACATCTCACTTCAGTTAACACTACTTTAGGAAGCACTTTATCCATCCGATCAAACTCTATCTTGCATACTCCACCAATAAATGATTATTACGGCGATAAACCAAACAAGAAGAAAGTAGAAGAACATGAAGACGGTGGTTAAGAAAAGAAATATCAAAGTCCAGATCCGGCACATACAAGAAGGATCTGATGAAAAGATGGAGGAAAGAGGCGGATGTGTAGAGAAAAGAAGCAGAAGAAGTTGAGAGTCGAGGAAGAAGAAGATGAAGTATATAAAGCGTAAGACTAGGGCTCCATCAAACTACTTTTCGGGCAAACCTAAATGAAGTCCATGACCCACCGGGTTTCTCCAACCCATTAGGGTCATTCATCCGATCCGCTAGCTCCTTTTCCCTGTATCAAAAAAAAAAGGAAAAAAAAGAAGAAAAAAAGAAGAAAAAAAAGAAGAAAAAAACAACAAAAAAAGAAAACAAAAAAAGAAAATGCAGTCTACCTCGTAAAGAAGTTGAAGCGTGGACAATTCTTCATAAAGAGTATCAATACGTGCCTGCCTCCCCAGGGATTCTATATTGATTTCATCATGCCTCAACATGATCCCGTACATCTCATTCACCACCGACTTCAATTGGCGCTCACGGCTATCCACCAAACGGAGCAAGTATTCTTGAAGAGGTCTGGAAGCCTAAAACGAGAAATGAGTTAATAAAAGTATTAAGTCAGTAAGGAAAAAAGGGCAGAGTATCAGCGGTACCTCGGGAATATTGTCCGGGAGAAGTAACCCAACAATGTTTTCACGATCAAAAGAGCCACCTTCAATTGGAACCACATTTGAAGTTCCCAAGATAGGTATTTGGAGGTCCCATGTTGGAAGAAGATGGCCGAAACTCATTAATGGAACATGTGGAGAAGGAGCATTGCTTGAAGATCCCATCAATAATGGACGAGGAGCAAAACCTGGATCACCTACTACAAGATTCTCTCGGAAAACTTGGATAGAAAGAGGTGGCCCTAAATAAACCAATCTCCAATATGAATCAAAATTCATTCCACAATCAACTGAATCTTCATAGGAACCTTGCGATTGGCGTGAAATTTCATCAATATCTCTAAACGATGCATAAGGAAAACATGTATCGTCAGGAGGAAGAAAACGGGGTGTAGCGTCTGGTTGACTAATTTTCCTCCCAAATATGTCACCAAGATACCAAGCATAGTAATCTGGGCCTCGTAACAAGTACCGAAGCATGCTAGACGACATGGCATGAATGGCTCTTTGATCACACCGAATCAGATAATCTTTCCAATGGTCCCACCAAATCTACGAACAAAATGGAGGTATACACATATAATAATAATAAATAAATAAATATATATATATATAAAATGGTTTCTTACAGATTCAACCGTCGCTTCCTCCAAACAAAGGCGTGTATATGCAGTCGAGTAAATTCGAAGTGCACCTTTCCATCTAGCCATTCGAGGAAATGTTTGACTATAGGAGAAGCTTGTATCAAAAGGAGGGCGACTGGCAGGAAAATATCATAACACCAATACTGTTACAAAAAAAATTCAAAATTTTTTTTTTTTCGAAAAAATCGAAAAAAAAAAGGGTCTAAGATCAGTCGGCCTGAAGCAAGGAAAAATGTACTCACATTCAAGATGGGACAGAATCCACATAAGGCTTTCGTTTGAAGGCGTGTTGCTCGGGTTAGATAGGTGTAAAGTCGCGCCATCGCACAACTTCCCCAATCGTAAAAACTTACTAAATCAAGGTCAGAAAATGCTTCCAGGTAGACTGATTTGATATAGCCACTAGAAGAGCTAAGGAAGGTATGAACCGCAACAAAAATCATGAAAGCTATGGTAACCTCAATAACTTTAGCATCATCTTTTGAAGCGTCGGAAGCGAGATCCAGCTCAGGGACCGAGAAATTCATCTTCAAGCCAGATAAGATGACGTACCAATTCTTAGGGAAGATATCCCCACAGTGTGGTCCCAACATATTTCGGACATTCTCATCTGTCATGTTTACACCCAGCGGGACATGATCTCCTACCCCCACACGGATGCCAGTAATCATGTAGAAATCCAGAGGAGTGATGGTTAACTCACAATGTGGCAGGTGAAATGAATTAGTATCACCCCACCATCGCTCTGCCACGATTAAAGCATTCTCACCATCATTGAACGGTTCCAAAGCTTCAATAAAGTCATACCAACCGATCCGTTGTACAAGCTCACGTACACCTTTGCATCGTCTCAACACCAACCACCATTTTGTTATGCCAGTGGTACCTCCACGTAAACGCGCCCAAGCGTAATTCTGTGAAAAAAATCAATGGTTGAGAAATAATAAAAGAAAACATGGAAACTAAAGAAGAAAAATTTGATCAACAAGGAAACTTACAGGGTCTTCCCGGATTTTTGCAGAAACATGATTATCCACATCATGTGAAACCCCAAACTTTTATTTTTTACGTTCCGGCAGCAAAGGAGGACGAGCAGAGAAAATGTAAGAAGGATGCCCAGATGTCATCTTGAAAGAGAAAACAATAAAAACAAATGGAAGAAGAACCCTGGATAAAGGATAATCTTCCCCCCAGTCTTATAAAGAACGAAAAGTACTTCCTTCTTCAGGAAGCTTGGAATAGAACGACGACCCTTTCCAAAAAAGGGTCTATTCCGCAAAGGAAAATCAATCGTATCAAGTCAAGGCACGACACAACGAATATTTGTGACCTCAAAATAGAATTTGCAACGGACTGCATAGTGCAAGGCCCGACGCCTCCTAGAAAATCGACGAAGCTTAACCAGGGAAAACTTGGCCAATGTCATAAATTTCTACATCAACAATTGGATCACCATTCATCAACTTTTTCAACTATTCAATCAGCTCGAACAAAGGGAAATCCAACTGAATCAACTGCAAAGGTTCAAAAATATCAGGAAAATGGAGCTGACATGCTTAACTGGAACAAACCCGGCCAACGTCGGGACTTTTTTTCATCAACAACAAACAAAGCGCGAAATCGGGTCTACGACTTTGTTCGCCAACCGAGAGCGATTACTTTCAAAAAGGGTCAACTGTTGACACCCCAATTTCGCACCTTCCATGGAAAATATCAGTCTTATACTTCGAAGCCGAATACAAAGGAAATTCTTTATGGAACAATCAAGTCTTTCCATATCCTTTAAATCATCCCACAAACACTACTCCTACCCATTTCATTACCCATTCAAACCCAAGAGTTCTTGCTATCACATTGAAGAGGAGGAAAATACGAATTCAATGGCGAAAGAACGGAATCATTATGAGTTCGTATGAAGAAGTTATGAACAAAACAAAACTCAGAAGAAGTTAAGGGAAGTCAAGTTTAAAGCAACCACTAGAGGGAGTCATGTCTTTTACAATAGGGGGGGGGGGTGCCAAAATACAAAAGTACTAAAGGCACCTGATTTATTACTAAAGGCACCTGATTTATTACTAAGGGAACTTCTTCTACTTCCTCATGAAGAACATGAAGAGCATGAGTGTTTTTAATGGTGGTCATCATGATGATCACGATGGTGATGGATTTTGATCAACAATGATTGTTGATTTTGAATACATCACTAGCTTCCCGGGGACGATAGGGAGCTTGGGTAGGAGCCTGATTTCAAATCAATCATGTTCTTGACGCGATGAATAGTAACATCGGTGTGAACAGTAACAACTTCTCATATTAAACACTTCTTCCTTTACTTTTCTTTCGCTTATTCTTGATAGAAATATCAAATCAAGTATTGTCTTTAAGTTCTTAAGATATTAGCATTAAATTGATGGTACTTTAATTACTTTCAACATATTTAACGGAAGCAAGAAATCGTGATAATAATTCCTTTCAAGTTTCTATATCATATTTCAGGTTAATTGTCTTTAAGTTCTTAAAAGATTAGCATTAAATTGCTGGTATTTTAATTACTTTCAACATACTTAACGGAAGCAAGGAATCGTCATAAGAATCCTTTCAATTTTCTATATCATATTTCAGGTATATTAATTGCATATCTCTTTGGTACATTATGTAGTCATACGGGAACAAAATGGTTTTTCCATTTCGTAGTAACACCGTGACTACTCTTCGCGTTACATAAGAAATTTGTGTTTCATTATTAATTTTCCCAGTGGGATAAATCAAAGTGTGGGTATAAAGCGGAATTCCCTCCCACATTAGACCCATTGTCAAAATAATAAGGTTCGCATCAATCATATTCTATTGAGCTAATCTGCAGGTTAATTGTTTAATTTTTGAAATTTCATCCAAATTTCAAATTTGAACGCGAAATTAATTCTAGTTCTAAAATATGGACCTCAAGTTGAATTAGAATATTCAACAAAGTTACTTCAAAAAATTCCCATAATGCGACTCTATCATAGATCTAGATTTTACATAATATTTATCATGATTAGGATTTCCTTTAATCCTTTACTATCAGATTGATTTGGAGTCGAACTAGATTCTAAAAATTTAAAAGTTGGCCAAAGCCCCTTGGATACGAAAAATATTCGTCACTATGCATCACTATTCACCAGTCACTATGCATCACTATTCACCAATCACTATGCATCACTTTTCATCACTATTCGTTACTATGCATCACTGTTTATAAACATTCCCCTTTAATCATTTAGTAGAGGTCGATCTTACGATTGGGCGGTTGATGGGTGCCTAACACCTTCCCATCCCATACTAGAATCTCCTTATCCAGACTCTCTGATAGCAGACCAAAATATGAAAGTCATAACTAGTTTTTGTTTTCCCGAAAGAATTCAAATTAGTTAAAGGGTCCTGACTCCCCTTAGTCAGGTGGCGACTTCAAAACACCTCTCTCTTTTCCTTGCAGAGTTATCCCTCTTACTAACGAACTAGTGAGAAGCTATATCTGTTCGACCTTGTGCGATGAACATCCACGAACGGATTCACACATAGACTTCACTCCCATTTGACAAATTAGGGATCGTAATAGACCGGCTCCCGACCCGTGCACAACCCTCGATTTCTACAATAGTTCCCAACCTTCTCAGGTAAATCTGTTTGCATACTAAGTACGCAAACAAGAGTTCCGGACCTGAACCATAAAAAAAATGTTTGCATACTATTAGCGTCAAGTAATTTTCAAGCGATCGAATGATCAATACGAAATATCCCAAGTTAACATCAAATGACTGTCTCACACAAATCATATAAGATGTTCAAGGTAATTTTCACATGATCATCTTTTGACTTAATATTTAGTTTCTAACAAATAAATTATCTCCAACTAAACTCATCAAGAAAAATATGATGAACATATCTAAAACAAAAAGCTTCCAACACATATTTTGAGAAATAGATAAGCAAGATAAACTCATCTCTAAATATCGTCATAAAATAGAATAGACTTCTGAGTGATAGATAAGTTTTAGTCTCCACATAACTTTTGTTGATGAAGTTCCCCCAAGCTCCTCAGTAGATCTTATTCTTCAATTGGTGAACGTTGTGAAGTCTAAATCTCAACTACACATTCTATCCTAATCCGAGACATAGCTATAAGTAGACTAGAAATCAAGTATATAGGTTTGATCAACTAAACTTGACAAACAAGCTTGATATATCAACGCTTGAGTGTTCGGCTGAGCAGTGCTCTAACAGATACATTTCCATATAAAATGGAGTTTGTTGGGGGAAGAACCATTTTCCAAAATTTCCTCCAAGAAATTTGGGTTTGGTTGCTTAGCCTTATCTCAGAATTCCTGCAATTAAAAATGGATTTATACGCCCGACTGAACAAACCATTAGAGCTGGGGAGCCATCTCAGTATCATTGTCAAACAAAGATCCAAAATACCTACAAATTCCAGCTTCTAGAATTATGATCAATTAATTGAGAAACATAAACATATTAGAAGACCGATTTTGAGTATTAAGAGTAATGGGGATAGATGGTGAAAACGCAGGGGGTACCAAGATACACCACCAACTTTTTCTTAGGAAATATGTATGGAAAAGCTCAACACAACTCATAGGTAGAAACTCAATCAAGGAAATTTCCTAGAGTTCTCCCTCCCTCCCTCTCTTTCTCTCTCCCTCTCTTGTTGTTAGAACGTTTATAAAATTGAATATGCGAACCTAACTACAAAGAGAGTTCTTGGACAGTACCAAAGACCAATGTCCAAGGATCAATCAAGTCTTTTTAAACTAACAAGGTTGGACCTAGCTACTGTGATTGATCAACGCACAACCTGTGATATTTCAATTATAAAGATAAACAAAATAATGCGGAAAAGAAATAACATAAACACTAGATGTTTTGTTAATGAGGAAACCCCAAATGCAGAAAAACCCCGAAACCTAGTCAATATTGAACACAAGCTGTATTAAAACGCTATAAACACTATCCTACTACCAATTAACTTCGGTCTGGAATGTAGTTGATACCTAAAAGGAAATCCACCGATTAAGGTACTGCCGCGCTCCTTACGCCTCTTGAATCTCATAAAACTTCGTGCAATTGATTCCCTTAGCTGATGTCACCCACAACTAAGAGTTGCTTCAAACTCAACTGAAGACTTTAAACCAAATATGCCTCCCACAGTTTAAGCCTATATTTGATTTCCTGATGTACGATCTAAACGGATGATCATATCAAACGATTGATCCAGGTGATGTAAATCGATAACAACTTAGACTAAAGTTTTTCTATCCTCAAAATCTGGACTTATGCAAACTGAAGTGCAACCTAGATTATTATTCACCTCACAAGTATAAAATTTGCGGAACCAACAAAGTATGAGACGAAGAGACTCTGTTGATTACTATCTATCTTGATCGTTGGAGCAAGCTGTACAAAAAATCAAGATCATGATACTCAAGTTATCAAGATAAAAGATAACTGGAACTGGCTTCACGAATCCCTATGAAGTCTTTATAGTCTCTAAACCCTAAAAGGGTTTCTAGAGAGGAAGACTCTAGATACATCTAGGACACACCAAAAAGTAGTGTCGGGATTCAAAAATCCAAGTTTCCAAGAGTTCCCCTTATATAGACTTCAAAGCCTAGGTTGCTTTAGGTTTAACCTAAGATAGCTTTGGAACCAAGCTTTGAATATTAATCACATATACAAGATATACACTATGATTAGGTAAACCATAACCGAACAATGTATAAAGATTATGTTCAACATGGTTAACCGAAACTAGCCGATTTGAACTTAAAAGCTTAACACTCATTTTCATGTTCACTAAGACATTAATATTGAGTCACAATCATGTGATCAATTAAGTCTAGTGTTAATTAGAGAAAATATCAAATGAAAATTACTTCATAGAAATAATTAATCGCAATTGAATCATGATCGACATAGTTTCTAAAAGTACAAGGTACAATTACTTGAATCGTTCGTTAATCGGATGAGTCACAGTACGCGGATCAGTTTACAAACTTATATGAAATTACCGAGTTCCATAGTCTACATAACTTTGCAGTTCATAAACCGGTTTGCATAGTTATGCAATTACCAAGTTTCGGACTCTACAAAACTTTTCAGTTCGACATACCGGTTTGCAAAATTTGAATCAACTCAAAGTTCCTGAGTCTACATAACTTTTTAGTTCATGTACCGGTTTGAAAAATTTAGACCTCTTTCGGTTCCGGAGTTCACAGAACATTCATCTTGCATACTAGTTTGGGTATTAAAATGGTTTTAGAACATAAAACTGTTTTGGCTCGCATACCTATTTGATTATTTTAACCCGGTTCCCTTACCACAGTTCAGAATTGTTTGTATACGAATAAACATACCTATCCGGATCATGAAAAAAACATACTTTCCCATGATGTACATATGAATATGCATATCACACAAATCTGAAAGTTAATATATAGCTACTCCGCTACGTGTATGAATACATGTAATAATGCTTCAGACATATATAACAGTTTTCTCAGTTTGTAAGATTGATAACATTGTCTTGTATTCCGAATATAGTAGTTCTATATTTCTCTAAATCAATTTGAAACATTCCTGAATAACAACAATGACACTTATCACTATTTCAGCCTATTTTCGAATGATGAATCTTGAACCATGATTTGGTTCCGAACAATAAATTGTTCTCCACCGAATTTGATCAAGTATGAACAAATGTTCATTAAGCTTAATCATTATATTTCGAGAAATTCGTAAACTAAATAATTAGTTCTTGACTCGAAATTCTTGTCTATGCAAGCTAGTCTAGTTAGTTATGCATCAATCGTCTCAAGATAGAAAAGTGAATATAACTTGAGAAATAGGTGGTTCAGTCTTCACTTACCTTTTGTCGATGAAGTTCTCCACAATCTTCGGTTGATCTTCTCCTTCAAACGGTAGAAAGAAAATGATGACTCATTCGCTTCTCAATTCCACTATCCTAGACCGAAACTTAATTAATTATTGATTAGAAATCAAGATATAGTTTTGACAACAAAATTTGACAACAATCTTGATATAGCAACACTTGTGAGTTCGATCGAGCAATGCTCTAACAGATGGAACCCATCTATCTTTCCAAATATGAATTTTCTCTCCATTACCTACTCCCAACAAGAGAATGTTTTCAAAATTTGCATACTTTCACAGATGGCTTTCCAAATCCAGCTGCCATTAGTACTTACTGAGTCAGAGATAGGCTCACAATTTTTCAAATACTTACCTTTCTGAATTTTCATCCACAAATCATTAGGAAATTACATTATTCTCCAAGCAAGTTTGGCAAGTAAGGTCTTGTTCATTATTGCAGTTTGCTTAATATTCATGCCACCTAAATCTCTTGGTTAGGCTACTCTCTCCCATTTTTTCAAGTAAACACTTTTAATACCTTTTTTCTTATTCCGCCAAAATCTCATCTGGAGGAATCCATTTTGTCTATTAGTTTTTTAGAAATTTGGAAAACTGACATATGATGAGTTCCCAAACTTCCAAGGACAGACTAAGCCAGAATGGTCTATCGGGTTAGTTCAGGAATATAGAGTCCTTTTGCTTATTAAGACCTATAAAAAAAGAATGCACCGATTGAAATACGGTTAAAGAGGGAAGGCTTTTATGTAACTCTAGAAGAAATCTATTTGTTGCTGATCAAATGTACGTACTGGAATTTGAAGATTTCAGTGTGCATAAGTGTTATGAAGTTCAAATGGATGATGATAATAATATAATTTTATGACGTTTTTGTGGTAGAAATAGGTTCCTCCAAAGGTTAGCTTCATGCTTCTGGTAAACAATTCCCTTCCCACTCTTGCAATGCTACAACATCGAGGTATTACACCGCCATAGTAAGATTTGCTATATTGGTCGAAACGAAGTTGAAACTGCTGACCATTTATTCATTCATTGTAAAATACTAGCACATGAACTCTGGTATTATTTCTGAAACCATTCAGAGTTTCTTGGAATATGCCTAATTCTCTCCTTTTGAAGCATGGAGAGTTATGCCAATCTTAAAGGCGTAAGAAGCTGTGTTTCCATGATGTTTGGCATTTGTGGAAAGATAGAAATGGTACAACAACTGGAGCTAAGGCACGATAGTAGATGACCAGTCTTCATAGGAAATCTATTTGCCACTAGTCATTTTCCTTTTCTTTTTTTTTTGTGTGTATTAACTATCAAAATACTATCTCCGGTTTAGGAAAAATGATACTCTCACTTTTTTTATTTTTGTGTTTTAGGCCAAATTGTAGCACTTTTCTTACAACGGATGAGTAATATATTAATTTTTTTGAAAATGCACGTGCCTTCGCAAAGTGATAAAATTATTCGGTGCTTATGCTAATAATCTGAGATAGGAATAGTGGAGCATATCCTTCTCACCTGCCGATAAGCTAAAGAAGTCTGGGATCTACTATTCAACCATCATGAAGCAGAACCTTTATTCCAGCACCAAAGACCCTAATCATTAATACCATCAACTACCATAAACCATCTACTCCAGACCAAACAATCCACAATTGCCACAACATCCTTCTGCTTCATATTATGGACTCTCTGGCTAGCACATAATGATTTGATTTACGGAAGAAAACACAAACCAACTTCGGATACACTCAAATTGGAAAACCTACTGCATCAGTACTTCCTCCACCTCTTCCCAACATGAATCCAACGACAAGAGATTGTTCACAAATAAGGCCGACTCAAATAATTCTAGTTGGATGGAAACCACCAGAACAACATTGGATAAAAATCAATACAAACGGAACGACACGTGAACATCCGGGACTAGCAGGTGAAGCGTTTATTTGCATAGAATCGACAACTACAATACTTGTTGCAATGTCCCAACCTTTAGGGATCACCACATCACTGATAGCTGAGACCTGGGCATTACTCATGGATTTACGACCGGTCCCACTTTATCAGTGGACTAAAATATACATTGAATCCGATTCACAAACATTAGTTCATTTCATCAAGGAACGATCAGAACCCCCATGACACATGAAAGAAATGATTTATGAAATTACAGGAAGACTGCAAGCAATCCCCTACTACAAAATTCAACACAACTACATGGAAGCTAACCAGGCAGCAGACGCCCGCGCCAAACATGCAGCAGACAACAACCAAAAGGGAGTATTTCAGACTAATATATGGGAACACACTATTCATAATTTTTTAGATCAATTTGTAACAAATGATACCAGGGGAACAACATTCCCTCGTGTAATCCCGTTTTAATCTCTTTAATATAATCATGCTTATAAATTTAATTATTAGATAAAGAGTATTACATTAACTAGTTGGAAGCCTAACAAGATAAGATGTAATAACATACTCTCCATGGTTCTAAATAGAATATTTCTGAAACCATTCAGAGTTTCTTGGAATATGCCTAATTCTCTCCTTTTGAAGCATGGAGAGTTATGCCAATCTTAAAGGCGTAAGAAGCTATGTTTCCATGATGTTTGGCATTTGCGGAAAGATAGAAATGGTACAACAATTGGAGCTAAGGCACGATAGTAGATGACCAGTCTTGATAGGAAATCTATTTTCCACTAGTCATTTTCCTTTTCCTTTTTTTTTTTGTTGTGTATTCACTATCAAAATACTATCTCCGGTTTAGGAAAAATGATACTCTCACTTTTTTTATTTTTGTTTTTTAGGCCAAATTGTAGCACTTTTCTTACAACGGATGAGTAATATATTAATTTTTTTGAAAATGCACATGCTTTCGCAAAGTGATAAAATTATTCGGTGCTTATGCTAATAATCTGAGAAAGGAATAGTGGAGCATATCCTTCTCACCTGCCGATAAGCTAAAGAAGTTTGGGATCTACTATTCAACCATCATGAAGTAGAACCTTTATTCCAGCACCAAAGACCCTAATCATTAACATCATCAACCACCATAAACCAGCTACTCCAAACCAAACAATCCACAATTGCCACAACATCACTCTGTTTCATATTATGGACTCTCTGGCTAGCACGAAATGATATGATTTACGGAAAAAAACACAAACCACCTTCGGATACACTCAATTTGGAAAACCTACTGCATCAAGAATTCTCCTGGGTGAATTCAGTACTACTTCCACCTCTTCCCGACATGAATCCAACGACATGAGATTGTTCACAAATAAGTCCGACTCAAATAATTCTAGTTGGATGGAGACCACCAGAACAACATTGGATAAAAATCAACACAAACAGAACGGCACGTGAACATCCGGGACCAGCAGGTGGAGCGTTTATTTGCAGAGACTCGACAACTACAGTACTTGTTGCAATGTCCCAACCTTTAGGGATCACCACATCACTGATAGATGAGACCTGGGCATTACTCATGGCTTTACGATCGGTCCCACTTTATCAGTGGGCTAAAATATACATTGAATCCGATTCACAAACATTAGTTCATTTCATCAAGGAGTGATCAGAACCCCCATGGCACATGAAAGAAATGATTTATGAAATTACAGGAAGACTGCAAGCAATCCCCCACTACAAAATTCAAAACAACTACATGGAAGCTAACCAGGCAGCAGACGCCCGCGCCAAACATGCAGCAGACAACAGCCAAAAAAGAGTATTTCAGACTAATATATGGGAACACACTATTCCCAATTTTTTGAATCTATTTGTAACAAATGATAGCAGGGGAACAACATTCCCTCGTGTAATCCCGTTTTAATCTCTTTAATATAATCATGCTTATAAATTTAATTATTAGATAAAGAGTATTACATTAACTAGTTGGAAACCTAACAAGCTTAAGCTCTAACAACATACTATTACATTAATCGAACAGGTTATCGTGTTAGCCTACCAGCGAGCCTCATGTGTTACCTAAGCCAAGGGAGCCAAAGCGGATGGGGACTTAGATTATATTACAAGAGGGCAAGCTAATTAAAAAAAAAAAAACTGGTCAATAACCGGAAGTAGGGGAAAAAACCTAAAGGTTGAGTTCCTTACCGGAGGTCATAAACTTCCCCTGATTTTCACCAGCTACCGTCGTCCTAATTTCTAGACCTAATACCCGGAAGTAGGGGGGAAAAAAAAGATACAAACGGAATCCTGAAAATTAGACCGAGTCGTCGTCAAAATTCTCGTGTCATTTGTGCAGTGGACTTGTTGTTGTGACTAGAGAGACCAAAATTCACAAAAACCCTTTCTAGGGCTCTCTCTCACTCTTCACTCCAGTGAAGAAGAAGCTCTGAAGCAGCCCTTTAAATTCATCCTCTCCTCCACACAAATTCACCTCCAAAAACCAAATTCTCGAATACATTTCTCTCGATCGAATAAGATTTGGTTGATTGATTCCAAAATGTTCGGCGACGGCTGAATGTTTCCAAGGATTTCTCTTCTCTAACTGGTAATACTGGTCCAATTTTTCATTGCTGTTAATTTCTAGGTCTGTTTCGATTGAGATTTGTCTCGTCTTTACTACTTTTTTGTGAAGATGGCAACAACAACAACTCAGCTGCCATGTTTGTCACCTGGGCAAAGAGTTGTGTTGGATAATAATCGAATGAGTGGAATTAGTTTGAACAAGATGATGTTTAATAATAATGTGATGATGGTTGGTTCGAAGAGTATAAGTTTGATGAGTTCACAACGATTTAGATGTTCAGTCAATAATAATCCTCGTAGTAATGGGATTAACCCTTTCTTGAATTTACACCCTGAAGTGTCTATGTTGAGAGGTAATGAAAGGATTGATGCGGTTATTAGTCCGAAAAATGATGGGTCGATTGGGAAAATTACTGAAAGTTTGATTGATTCGGCGGTTCCTGAGGAGAATTACAGCACAGCTAAGATTAAAGTTATTGGTGTTGGTGGTGGTGGGTCGAATGCTGTTAATAGAATGATTGAAAGTAATATGAAAGGTATTGAGTTTTGGATTGTTAACACGGATATTCAAGCTATGAGAATGTCGCCTGTGTTTCCGGATAATCGGTTGCAAATTGGTCAGGAGTTAACTAGGGGTCTTGGTGCTGGTGGGAACCCTGATATCGGTATGAATGCTGCTAAAGAAAGTAGAGAAGCAATTGAAGAGGCACTTTATGGTTCTGATATGGTGTTTGTTACGGTAAGATTAACTCACTGCTCTTAAGGGCTTTCATTTCTTGTTTGATTATGTTCTTTTACCCTTCATGGGATTCAACTATATCTCACATCATGATTCGGTAATCAAGTATGTATATGATATTTGATATTCACTAAACGTCACTAGCTAGGTTGATCTGTGGCTGCATAATTTGGAAGTATGTAATCTTGCCCGTATATGTTCCCTGCAAAATAACATGCAGTTGCTATAACAGAAGGTTGTATAGGACTGCATTGCCTAGTTTTGGTGCAATCCACTTGGTCTTTCTTGTGTTAGTTTTCACTTCCCTTTACTTTCATGAGTTTCCTCATTCTTGATTTTGTCTCTGCACGTGCAGGCTGGAATGGGTGGAGGAACTGGCACTGGTGGGGCTCCAATACTTGCAGGGATTGCAAAATCAATGGGCATCCTGACTGTTGGTATTGTCACAACACCGTTCTCTTTTGAGGGGCGAAGAAGAGCAGTTCAAGCACAGGAAGGAACTGCTGCTTTGAGAGACAATGTTGACACTCTGATTGTCATTCCAAATGATAAGTTGTTGACTGCTGTTACCCAGAATACCCCTGTAACAGAAGCATTCAACTTGGCTGATGATATACTTCGTCAAGGTGTTCGTGGTATCTCTGACATAATTACGGTATGTCTTACCAGAACATAAAGCCTCACTCATGGGTTATTCCATTTTTCCGTGATAACTGAAATGAAGCATCATAGTAAATATTCAGATACCTTGGAGGTCTTTGCCATGTGTTTTCTGCTTTGTTAATTCGTGCTGGACTACATGACTTGCAGATTCCAGGCCTTGTAAATGTTGACTTTGCCGATGTGCGAGCCATTATGGCTAATGCAGGCTCATCTTTAATGGGGATAGGAACTGCAACAGGTAATAGCAGGATCTGTACTCGGAGATGGGTATTTTTTAAGCATGCATTTTCCAGAAATTGGAATAGAAATTGCCAATTTTTTTCTTATCAGGAAGAGCTTAGGTTAGAAGTTAGTGTTTTTCCTTGAAATTGGTTTTAGAGTGCTTCTCTAATCAGGCTGTAGATTTATAATATTCTTCTCAGACCGTTGTTGCCACACTTGATTGGTAAATTCAACTTTGTACGCCTGCTACTATCCCATGTCAGCATATATATCCGTGAGAAACCCGTTATTTTCATACTCTTTTTACTGATATATGATTTTGGAAATATGTAGTATCTGCGAGTTTCGACTTGCTTGAATATTTCACTGAGTATAGCGCAAATCCTTTCTCTGCAGGCAAGACCAGGGCAAGAGATGCTGCATTAAATGCCATCCAATCACCTTTACTAGATATTGGCATAGAGAGGGCTACTGGAATCGTGTGGAACATCACTGGTGGAAGTGATTTAACTTTGTATGAGGTACATACTTTTTTTATTCCGTGTTTTGCGCATTTGATATATATTTGCGCAAAAATCGAGTTTGGAACACGTATAATATTCTTACGCATGTTTTAATTCCAATATTTTTTATTAAATCAGTTTTTTATTTGTTCTTCTTGCTAGAAGTGATGCCCCAATGTACGTGTATCTTCATCTCCCATATTCATCATATTTATGCAGGTAAATGCTGCAGCAGAGGTGATATATGACCTTGTTGATCCAAGTGCAAATTTAATCTTTGGAGCAGTTATAGATCCATCACTCAGTGGTCAAGTAAGTTACAAAGGCTTTATAAATCAGTTGAAGAAGTAATTTTTAGGTCGATAGACTCCAACTCATTATTTCCGCATACCAATTGAATCACCGACTTAAGATCCAAAATGATTTGATAGTTAAATAGATTTAAGTTTCTTTGACAGGAATAATACAATATCGATACCTTTTAATTTTATAGTTGCGCAGGATGTGTTAATAATATATCACCTTTTTTGTTTTTTCATCAGGTGAGTATAACTCTGATTGCTACTGGATTCAAACGGCAAGAAGAAGCTGAAGGAAGGCCTCCTGTTCAGGTGATGATCACTTACCGATTTCTTTCCAAGGGAAGTAGAACTCTATTTTCTTTCTCCCCTTCATTTCTTAAATACTGTATCAGGGTAAATTGCAGGGAAATCAGTTATCCAGCGGGGACACCAACCTTGGCGGAATGAATCGAAGACCTTCCTCTTTCAACGAAGGCAGCTCGGTGGAGATCCCTGAATTCCTGAAGAAAAAAGGCCGACGCTTTCCCAGAGCTTGACAAATTCTTTTGTAATATATTACACCCTTTTTTACATTGTTTTTCAGTTTAGCAGGACTACATCTACATTTCCACTAGTTGTTTTTTCCTGTCTAGCCTAGACCCCATTCTCTGTCACTTTTACTAGTTTTGTAGTGATAAATAAGTCAAGTCATGTTGAATTGCAGTCATGCATACATTCATCTGTTTTTTTGCCTGGCTGCTAATGGGTGGTGCCAATTTGCAGCTATTCTCTGTTTTTTTCTACATCTGATATTTTTGAAATTTGAAAATCATGTTTGTAACTTGGTTCTCAGAATCTTGACTTTAGTACTAGATCTAGGGTTTGCTCTTAGTTCTGTGGGGGGTAGGGTACTTGTGGAGAATGAGATAACAGGGTGTTATAGAATGCCCTTTTCATAGAATGACTAGTGAACCACACAAATGTTGAATAGACACGTACAAATATCAGAAGCCACATACAATTGGAGAAGCAGAATAATGACGTGTAAACTAACATCCCACCAGTTCAGTCTCTCTCTACTTATATACTTTCCCCACACCCATCTAAAGTTCAGTTCAGAATCCTTTTTCTCCACAATCTTAAGCTTAGGTCTCGACAGATATGGTTAGTCCTAAGCGAACTTTCTCCGATCACCGGGTTTTGCCGGTTCCTTCAGAATCAGTGAAGCCTCATCTGTCTAGCAACAGTTGGGTGGTTGAAATGAAAGAAGCCCCACCAGCTTTGATTCCTATTGGAATTGTTAAAGAACCAGCAGCAAAATTTGATGCATTGGTGGTTGATGAAGATTCCGGCCGTGAGAAACTAAAGAAACATAGAGTTGAGGTAGCTGGAAGAGTTTGGATACCTGATAGTTGGGGACAGGAAAAGCTTATGAAGGATTGGATTGATTGTTCTGCTTTCAATGCTTCATTAGTTCCCGCAGGACTATTGTCGGCTCGACAAGCGTTGATTGAAGATAGACGGCGTGCAAACTCTATTGGATTAAGGGTATAAACGAACAGGTGTTAAATTTTGATACATGAATTGCAAATCTATGTCAATGAAGTTGCATCTCTTAGTAGTTGTAGCAATGAAAAGCAAAATGATTTTCCAATATGTTTGTATGTTTTATGGCATGTTAATGAATGAAATAAAGATATGATTCCGCAAATATGTTCAATTTGTCATCTGTTGTTTGCACTAAAATACTGGTTCAGTGATCTAATGACACTGGTTCTGTCTTATGTCACAGATGAAGGAGACTACAGTCGTTGAGTCTGCGGTTTCTAACCCTTCGGGATGAAAAGAAAAAGCGCCAGAGATTATGAGGTGGCTGTGGTATGCTTATGGGTATTGATCAAAATAACTAAAATTTTCTTTGTAATATTAATTAAAGACATAAAATTCTTGAGACAGTGTATATATTTCAGCTTAGCAAATGAGTTTGTAAGAACGACCTTGGTTTTCCTATGCTGATGAGTTTCATTTCATCTTTTTTTACTTCAAATCATATTGTTCTTTAGGTCTTGGGGTTGTTGATCCATAGTTTCATTTCATTTTGTGCACAAAATCTTTGAGTTAATCTGTGACCATGAGTAGAGATTGAATTACATTGGCAGGATATTAAACCTCACCCTACTGAATTGGGATGATTTCATGGAGGATTCAGAACTCGATCAAAAACGAGTCCTGTTTCACGCAGACCGAGAAATGATACCTGTTTGAAGCTCATTTCATTCGTTCATTAAATTTCTCCGGAACTAATAAACTGATCCAGCAAATAGAAACTCGCACCTTTAAGAAGTAGGAAGATTTTCCCGGTTACATGATGGCTCGGATGCAAGGAGAGAGGAGCCTCATGGAGGCCTGTTTCAAGAGAAGGCAATCAAAGATAGAAACTATGTTTCCCGAAAACCCTCTTTCCATGAAATAATGAGTCGGGATGGCAACGGCAAATGACACTCTGCAAGACTGCAACTGGACTTGCATATATCGTTGAAATCAACCTATATATATATATTTTTTTTTAAAGTCGAGCAAGATAAGATAGGGTTCAATCAATACCTGACATTACAACAAAATAAAAAAATAAAAATAAAAAATAGGAATTTTCATAAAAATTAGAACACCAGCAGCCTGAACTGAATCAAATGCAAGATCTTATTCAACACAACTTTTCCTCTTCAACTCCAATTAAGCATAATGATGCAGGCCTAGTTATATATCTCTTTACCTGGCTAGTGGCAGAACTGCGGCTGTAATGGGGATATATATCCTCCTGCACTAATTGATAGAATAAAGGAATTTATACACTGACTGTATCTGTCATGCTTGTTTGTGTGCATATAAGGAGGTCTACCAGATTTCTATCCCTGGACTGCCTATCTTTTTCTTCCTGGCGATATATTAAGTTAAAAACGAGAGCGGTCATCAAGACTGACCACTATCAAAGACAAGATAACCCGCACGGCTTGGCTGCATCCAGCTCATTTCACATGAGCATGTTTGGTAATCTAGTTGGGCTTGCCTCTAGAGCCAGGCCCATAACTTCATTCGCTAGTTATGTTAGTCACACCCATTCTTCCTCTTTTCCCACCGTGAAACCCACCCCAAAGAATTTGAAGGCGCGCACCCTTTTTTCAGGGAAAAATTATTGTCAGACCCAAAATTATTAAATTTTTTTATAATAGTGATAAGATATTGTTTTATGATAGTGTTTAGGAAATGATAGTATTTTGTTATTATTGTGTTTTGTGATAATTATGTTTGGTGATTAACTTAAACTTAAGAAGAAGTGGAACGTTTTACTTCTCTAGTTTTTGTTACATTACAATATGCAAATGAGGAGGGCTATTTATAGCCAGTAGTGCCGACTTAGTAAGGTACAGGTGTTTTCATCTTAATTAAAGTGTTTAGGCTTATCTAATATGGTCGGTCAAGGCCATAAAGCTTATCTGGTTTTTACTCGAATTCTCTAGAGTAATGTGTGGCACTAAAATGGTGGGCCATCAAATACATAATGTTTTCATAACACTCCCACTTGGACCACCATTCTAATAACGTTGCCTCGTAAAAACCTTACCGGTAAAACCCAATGGGACAAAACCCGGCCGAAGGAAAAAAATACAACATGCATCTTAGAATAGTGTTGGACCCGCATATGCTGCCTCGTTAAAACCTTGACAAGGAAAACCCTGTGGGACAAAACCTTTACTAAGGAAAAAGAGTACAGCGCGTTATGGTCCATAACTCCCCCTTGACATAATCTCCGTCAATTTGTCTGTTTGTATATGTGGTGCATCCCGATCCCGTAAACCAGTTTCCGGAAGAGAGTTGTAGGTAATGACTTGGTGAACAGATCAGCATAATTTTTCACAAGATTGTATCTTCTGGATCTCAATCTCTCTGTTCTTCTGGAGGTGGTGAGCGTAAAATAGTTTTGGTGAAATATGCTTTATCCTATCACCTTTGATGTATCCTTCTTTAATTTGTGCTATGCAAGCTGAGTTGTCTTCACAAATTATTGTTGGCGTACTGGTAATGGACGGTAGGCCACAAGAACTTCTAATATGCTCGAATAATGATCGCAGCCACACGCATTCTCGACTTGTTTCATGTAGAGCAATTATTTCAGAGTGATTGTAGGAGGTAGCGGGCATGCTTTGCTTGCAAGATCGCCATGAAAATGATGTGCCTATGATTGTAAAGACATACCCTGTCTGAGAGATTTCTTTGTGGGGTTCCGAAAGATAACCAACATCTGTGTATCCCTTAATATTCGAGCAGTTTTCTTAGTCTTTCGAGTAGAATAGTCCCATGTCCGTAGTTCCACGCAGATAGCGAAGAATGTGTTTTACTCCAGTCCAATGTCTTTTTGTTGGTGCTGAATTTTACCTGGATAAAAGATTTACTGCAAAAGAGATGTCTGGTCTAGTGCACTGAGCTAAATACAATAACCCACCGATAGCACTTAAATATGGTACTTCTTGACCAAGGAGTGTTTCTCCTTCCTCTTTGGGGCGAAATGGATCTCTCACAACCATTGGAGTGCTAAGCGGATATGATTTGTCCATATTAAAGCGTTTGAGAAGTTTCTCTGTATACGCTGATTGATGGACAAGGATTACACCCTCATAATGCTCAAGTTGAATACCAAGACAAAACTTTGTTTTACCGAGATCTTTCATCTCGAACTCCTTCTTTAAGCATTTTTGTGCTTTGGAGAGTTCTTCAGGAGTTCCAATAAGATTGATGTCATCTACATATACAACAATGATAGCAAACCCTGTGTTTTCCTTTTTAATGAAAATACATGGGCATATATGATTGTTCACATAACCCTGATTTAACAAGTATTCTCTCAGACGATTATACCACATTCGTCCAGATTGTTTCAAACCATACAAGGCTCGATTTAATTTTAGTGAATACATATGACATGGTTTATCTGCTGACAACTGAAAACCTTCAGGGATTTTTATATATATATATCTGTATCTAGTTTTCCATATAGATATGCATTAACCACGTCCATTAGATGCATGCCGAGTCCTTCATGTACTACCAGGCTAATCAAATACCTAAAGGTAATTGCATCCATTACAGGACAATATGTTTCCTCATAGTCAATCCCTGGTTTTTGTGATAAACCTTGTGCCACTAGTCTCGCTTTATAGTGAACAATTTCATTTTTCTCATTTTGCTTGCGCACAAACACCCATTTACAGCCAACCGGGCTTACATTATCTGGTGTTTGAACTGAAGTACCAAAAACATTGCGCTTAGCGAGAGAAAGTAATTCTGCTTGGATTTCCTTTTTCCATTTCGGCCAATCATCCCTTTGACAACATTCTTCTATAGAGTGTGGTTCAACACCATCATCATCCAAGGCAATGTCAGTAGGTACTGTAAATGAAAATATGTCGTCAACAATCATTGTACTTTGATCCCAAACTTCTCTAATGCATGCATAATTAATAGAGGATTCCTTATTTTGAGGTTCCATTGTCTCCGTCGAGACATTCTCCTCGTCAGGAGATCTATTTTCAGAAAGTTTGGATCCTTCATCAATAATCTCTTTAAGAGAACTATTAGTCAATGATTGAGATTGGCTTTTCATTTTTCGAGGAGCAGAATCCTTTGACCCAACAGGTCATCCACGCTTACGGCGTACCTCAGACGACTTGTTTGCTGCCACATCTACATATTGTTCTACAGGAACATCAATGCGTGATGGAGCATTTTTAGCTGGCACATATACTTTCATTATTTTTGATGTATCTGTAAATGCATCAGGCATTTGATTTGAAATATTTTGAAGATGTAAAATCTTTTGCACCTCAGTTTCACATTGACTTGTGCATACATCAAGATGAGATAATTCTGGTGTATACCATGATAATTCACGTCGTTTTTCATGCGGTAGCTTTCCTCCCCCTAACGGTGGGAAAACTGTCTCATCAAAATGACAATCTGAAAATCTTGCCGTAAAAACATCCTCTGTTAATGCTTCAAGATATTGAATCATATATGGTGAGTCAAATCCGACATATATCCCCAGTCGACGTTGTGGGCCAAACTTGGTGCGTTGTGGTGGTGCAATAGGGACATAAACAGCACAACCATAAACAGACAAATGAGATATGTCTGGTGGATGACCTAACACATGTTGTAAAGGAGAATACTGATTATTCGCACAAGGTCGATAACGTACCAGTGCAGCAGCGTGCAAAATAGCATGCCCCCAAGCCGAAACGGGGAGCTGAGTTTTCATAAGCATATGTCTGGTAATGAGTTGAAGATGCTTAATGAACGATTCTTCTAAACCATTCTGTGTATGCATATGAGCAACAGGATGCTCAACCTCAATGCCTAACGACATGCAATATGCATTAAATGCCTTTGAAGAAAACTCCGCTGCACCATCTAGTCGAATTGACTTGATAGAATAATCAGGAAAATGAGCACGTAATTTTATAATTTGGGAAAGAAGCCGAGAAAATGCTAAATTACGTGTTGAAAGTAAACAAACATGTGACCATCTAGTAGAAGCATCGATCATGACCATAAAGTACTTAAAGGGTCCACTATAGGGATGTATAGGACCACATATATCACCTTGTATCCTTCGTAAGAAAGAAGGTGATTCCATAACTACTTTTGTCAAGGACGGTTTTGTAATTAGTTTTCCCAAAGAACAAGCAGTACAACCAAGTTCTTTGTTAAGCAGAGTTTCTGCAAAGGATGTCCCTGACAGTTCTGAGCAATTATTCTCATCATAGTAGAACCTAGGTGTCCAAGTCGATTGTGCAACAATACAAATGTATTCGGGTCATAAAACTTTCGAATTATGACGGAATAAGATTCAACTTTCTGAATCTTTGTATGGTTCAACCCGGAAACGAGGGCTGGAATCCTCTCAGCAATATGTTTTTCATTAGGCGATGTAATATACAAGTACTCCTTATTGTTTTCATCAACCGTTTTAATGTGGTATCCATTCTTGCGCATATCTTTGAAACTCAACAGATTCCTATGGGATCCGGAGGAATATAACGCATCATTGATAGTTAACATGGTACCACACGGTAATGAAACATAGGCTTTACCAGCACCTTCTACAAGGTTATCTGAACCACTGATGGTAGTGATACTAGCCTTGAACCTTTTTAAGGTTACGAAGTACTTAGTACTTAGAAATATTGAATTTGTCGTCCCACTATCAACAAGACAAAATTCACCATCGAGATTGCTTTCGGAGTCCATACCCTTTCATATACATAGAGAAGGTATAAAATAGTTGCACAAAATAATTTTAGCAACACACGTATATTACATACACTCATACATATTACACACATGCAAAACCCAAAAATTAGTACAATCCAAAAATAAATAAAATACCGAAAGAGGTAAGTACAAATGCAGATAACACACTAAAAAAGAATACTACAACTTTAATTTACACGAAACAAACCATCATCAAACTGGTCAAAAGCAGTCTGGTATTTATTTCCTTCAAGATTGAGTAAGTAGTCAGAGACCTCTAACTTTGGAGATTCAGTGGAAATATTGCGTTCTGCCAAATTCATCTCAATATTTGCTTCCATTTTATGGTGAGGCTCACAGAGATCAGCGCGGCAGCATCTATACCAATGGTCTTTAGAACCACATCGATAGCAACCCCCGTCATTTTTCATGGGGGGATTTTTAGATTTTTTTTGAGAAGTGGAAGTCAATCCCTTCCCCTTATCTTGCTTCGCTTCCACAATTTTGTTATACAGATGGTTGTTGGCATTTCTATGCATATAGCCTCCGCGTTTACGCTTCTTTCCACGATAACCCTGCTTACCACGATCATGTCCATGTCCACAATACGATGCCTATTTACTTCGAGCACCGGAGCAGAACCACAAGGACGAGACTCGTGATTTTTAATTAACAATTCATTATTCTGCCCAGCCACGAGAAGACAACATATAAGATCAGAATACCGTGTAAAGCGGCGTTCCCGATATAACTGATGGGGTACAATATGGGAAGCATGAAAAGTACCCAGCGTCTTCTCTAGCTTGGATTCTTCTGATGGCTCACCGCACATCTCGAATTGAGCATCGATTTTGTGCAACTCGGAATTGTAAGCCGATACAGATTTAAAATCCTGAAACCTCAGATTATTCCATTGGTCACGATTTTTTGGCAGGGTGACCACCTTAAAATGGTCATATTTCCCTTTTATGGTATTCCATAACTTTTGAGGTTCTCTACAGTGTGCTACCTCATGTTTCAGGGTTGAGGAGAGGTGACGGCGCAAGTAAGCTACATCTCTGGCGCGTTTGTCTGACGTACAGTCTCCCCCAATGATCGTATGACCAAGTTTATTCGCTTCTAGATGCATCTCAGCATCGAGCGCCCATGAGAGATAGTTTTCACCAGAGTCCTCAAGTGTCATAAAATCCAGACTAACTAAATTTGCTGACATTTAAAAAAAAAATGTAACAGAAAAATCAAACCTGCAGATGTCCGCTTCTTTAGTTTGATGAACTAGCTGGAAAACTACGTACACGCCGAGCTATTTCGTGCTGATAACGTTTTATAATAGTGATAGATATTTTTTTATGATAGTGTTTAGGAAATGATAGTGTTTTGTTATTATTGTGTTTTGTGATAATTATGTTTGGTGATTAACTTAAACTTAAGAAGAAGTGGAACGTTTTACTTCTCTAGTTTTTGTTACATTACAATATGCAAATGAGGAGGGCTATTTATAGCCAGTAGTGCCGACTTAGTAAGGTACATGTGTTTTCATCTTAATTAAAGTGTTTAAGCTTATCTAATATGGTCGATCAAGGCCATAAAGCTTATCTGGTTTTTACTCGAATTCTCCATAATAATGTGTGGCACTAAAATGGTAGGCCATCAAATACATAATGTTTTCATAAAAAAAATTAAATTTATATATTCATCGACTCTTCTTCTTTCTTCTCTATTTTTCTCCTCCATCTCCAGATCCAATCTACAAAAAAAAAATAAAAAAAAACCTTTGAATGATTCTTTATCTGAAAAGAAACCAGTCAAGAAGACAAGTTGGAGATCAACAGATCGATGGGTTGATGGCGCTATTGGTAGGAAAATCCATGGGAAAATTCGAGTTACTGGTGATTGAAAAGAGAATTCGAGTTCTTCTGGAACTATGAAGGATGGGTACTCACTTGAAATCGAAATCGACAGTTTATTAATATCGGATTTCAGATTAGCTTTTGATTCTGAATCAGTAACAAAACGACACCGGTTGATTTCAGTTTCAATTGATTTTTTAGATTCATAAAATTGATCTGTAAATGATTTAGTGGATTCAAAAAGCAGGAAAATCGTTTGAATCAGACTTACGTGATATATCTTGTTGAAGACAAGAATGGTGGAGATTTGAGAGGCGTTCGATCATTGCAACATGTTTTTTTTTTGAGCAATTATATCTTGGGGTTTCTCTGAGGTTTCTGATTTATTTTCTGCCATGAAGTTTTCGATTTGTACTCAACATAAATCACCAATTAAAGAGATTGCATTTACAATATTCCACCAATTTGCATTTAATTTACTTGGATTTAATTTCTCTTTCATATCTTGATTGATTGTGGTAGCTTGAGCCATTTGGTCAAACATCAATTAAAACATTTCATTTACAAATGATTACATTTAGAAACAGGCCTAAAAAATCTTAGTATGCCTAGTCCAATTAAAGAGAGTGTACTCAACATAAATTACCAATTTGATTCTAATTATATCTTTCACCACCACAATGTCGATTATTTCTATCTCTCCAAATTTTCCAACTAACTGCGAAAGAGATTAGACCTCAAATCCTTCTGAACATTGCCTTAGCTTTCTTGGTTGGCCATTCCCACAAAGTAGCTTCGGTAGAATCTACTAAGATCTAATCCATAACAACGCTGCCCACGACTTGGTTGGCTATTCCCACAAAGTAGCTTTAGTAGAATCTGTTAAGATCTAATCCATAAAAGATGGGTATTTGTCTCCTTAACAGCACTACGGAAAAATAAATATTATATTATGATTTATCATCTTTTTAAAGAAAGTCTAGAGTTGGGCTGTGAGTAGATACTAACTTTTTCATTTTGAAGCAGAGATTAGGTGATTGAAGGAGGGAAGAAGTAGGGCTGCACAGGAACCGTCCCGTCCCATGGAACCGTACCGGAACCGCAGGTACCGTACCGGTACCGTAGTCAGCCGGTACAGGTACAAGTACCAAAAGCTGGTACCGGGCCTAGAGTAGGTACGAGTAACGGTTCTAGTCTATTCCCGTCCCGTCCCGTCCCGTAGTACCGAGGATCTCTAGCCGTTGATGTTAGGGTTAAATCCTAGCCGTCTATAGCAGGGGTTATACCCTTTCAGCCTTTTCTCCATCGCATTCTCCTTATTCTTCTTCACTCTCTCTTTTCATTTTACTCTCAGATAAGAGAAGAGAAGAGGCCTCGACGACGCACACCAGTCACCGAGACTCACCACCATCTTCAAAGTTCTAATCATCATCACCAGTTCAAAGTTCTAACACCATCTTCGAGCCACCGCACCACCATCTTCCTTTTCTTTTTTTGCAATTCTCCAACGCAACAGGTAATAACTTATAACAACTAATAATAGTTAGGGTTTTTGAAAACGAATTAGTTTTTGTTCATATATATAGGATTTTTGTTGATTTCTCTAGATTTGCCATTGATTGTAATTTTTTGGTTTTGATTTTAGGGTTTTGGAATTTCTGGTGTGGTTCATAACTAATTTTTGATTTTAAAGTAAACCGTATTAATATTGATTCTAGTGATGAATTACAGATTCACATATGTTCTGATTTGTTATGTTGATGAATCTAATTTTTGATTTTAGGGTTATAGAATTTGAGACACTGGATTAGAGATGGTTTATCTTTGTTAGTTTGTTCTTTCAAGTATAGGTGATTATCTAGTTAAGAAGTAGGATTGACATTTGGGACAAATTATTTAGGAGAAATATCTATGGTGTATTCATATATGATTCATTTAAGCAGTTGGATTCAGATTTGATGAATGCGGTTCATTGTAACAACGATGGGTTGGATTATTATGATTATTTGGTACTCTATGGACTGAAATTTGGTACTTATATGATCCTTGGTGTACAGACCTTACATGTAATACAATGCAGGACAAGTTGACACAGCTGAAATTTCGGATATGGAGTTTGTTTTTTGTCGCAGCAAACTTATGAAAGTGGTCAATTGCCAAAGCTGAACTGCCGAAATGCTGTTTTTTGCTTTGCTTTCTTTTTCTTTTCTACTTGAACTCTTAAAGAGCTGAGCTGATGTTGTTGACTTGAACTTAGAACTTATGAAAATTTGTATGAATTTATTCAGATGTTGTTGAACTTAGAACTTATGATATGTATGAATTTATTCAGGTGAATCAGGTCTTAAGACTCTCAAGTCTTAACAGTTTAAACTTAGAACTTTCAAGTTTTTTGCTTTTTCTTTTCTTTTCTTTTACATATGCAGTACAGTAGTATGCAAATATGTTGCAGGTAAAGAACCGGTCCGTCCGTCCGTCCCCGAGTTAAACAGATACGGTACCGTCCGTCCCGTAATGCACGGGTACAGGTATAGGTAAAAAGTACAGGTACCGGCCATAGGGAATACAGTCTTGAAGCTAGGCAAAAACCAAATGCGTCAGTCCGTACCTTGTGCAGCCCTAGGAAGAAGCTATTGGCAAAGTAAACGAGTAACGTTATACGGCCAACTATTCTCCGTGTACCAAAAACTTTCAAATTTTAATGATAAACAAAGAATTGAAGAGAAAGTTTAAGTTACAAAATTATTAAAAAGATTATTAAATAATTTCAAATTTTTATAATAATAACATAAAGAAAATTGGTGCAGAAATTTTAATGTAAAAATTATTGAGAAAAATGAATTTAGGTGTAAACGGATGATAGTATGCCTTATCATACCAATTTCAATCGAATTTTCATAGACGATTAATTGGTTTTCATGTGGGGTCCACTGCCAACCACTTCTTGGATAAAGGAGTGTATGAGAAGCTTTGAAGTGAAAGGGTATTGGTAGCGTCCCACAGTAGGATCAAATTAAAAAAAAAAATTGGTAGTCCCTCCTAGTCTCCTTCATTTCGAAGGACCGTTGCCTTGAACTTATGAGAGAAAACAAGATAACATGTTACACTCAGTAACTTTTTGCAATTTGCAATATATAAGTTACCATCAACATCATTCAGGTTTCTTTTATCCTCACCATTGCATTTATGAGTATAAAGGCAGGCTTCCTCAATAAGGGAAATTTGGGAATATGTCCTGTTTTGACTAATACGTTTGGGATTATACACCATAATGGAGAAAAAAAATATTCAAGAAAGTTGTCCTAACCATCCAAATTTTTCGTTAACTAGTCAATATTGTGCACATGGGGATTACATGTGAGACTAAAATACTCGATATTCCCTTCTCCTTAAAGTAGACGACTCATGATCTAGTTTCATACTTTTATCCCCTCGTCTCCTCCTATTTTATGGTTTCTTACTCTAAAAAAGAAAAGGAAAATATCTCTCCCTTTCTGAAAAATATTCTTTTGATTTCATCCGATCCATTTAAACCTTCTTAATAAAGCCTTATTTGAATTTGCAGTTACACAAGATATGGTGTTGGCAGATTTATGTAGAAACAATCTTTTTAGAGAATGTTATTCATGTTATTGTGCTTATACTAAACAGTTATGAGGCTTATACTAAACGTTCTAAATGTTATTGTGCTTATACTAAATGTTCATGAACACTCAGCTTTCAAAGTTTAAGTTCATAGAAACTTCAGTGTGCAGAAATGCACTCACTTATAATTGCATTCTTATTTTTAGGGCAGTGACTAAATACAACCCATGTTTAGGTCAAATACAGCTGGAATTTTACTTTTAGAATTGTCATTTTTTTCTATTTAAAATAACTAAATACCCAAAAAGTGAAGTTAAAACTAAAAATAACTAACCAGTTTTTATTAACCATATATTTTCCTAATTTTTTAATCTTCTCCATCAGTAACTCAAAATATTATTCGATTCAAGCCCTGGTTATAAAAATTATATCATGGGTGATCTAATTAACCTTAGAAATCAAATCAAATTAAATCAAAATCTTTGTTGTCAACTTAAGGTTTATGTTGTCAAAACAGTCATAGTTTTATCGTTCCCTTAAATATATGGTCCAAATTCTTACATGCATTAGCGTCATATTAATCATGAGAAAAATGCTTTCAAATAAAATTTCAAGGCTTAACTATTGTGGTACTCGAACTAATTTAGGACGAAGACTTTTTAACTTTGGAGGCATTTTGATTGATTGATAATTTAAATTGATTTTTTCGGCAAACTAAGAAAGATTATAACCTGTTAAATACGAAAAGGGAGAAGAAGAATTATGGAGGTTTTATTCTTAAAATTAAATGGGCTTTGGAAAGGTTTTTTTTTATGAAAAGGCAAATTTTATTAATTAAATTAATAACAGAGTACAAGAGATTTATAATCCTGGCTTGATTGGGTATACCCAGATTAATTGGGGTATACCCAATAAGACAAAATATGGTCATTTTGAAGTAAAAGATGTCACCCCTTAACCATATATTTTCAAAATGGCTAAATTGTATTAGTTAGATTAGTTAGTTGATTTATATGAGAGGATTTGGAAATAAAAGGGAGTAAGAAAGAGTATGAAGTAGTAGAGGAAGTTTTTTGGGGGGAAAATTAGGGTTTTTGAGAAATTTATGATATGAGTGATTCTAATCTTGATTTTGAAGTGGGGGAGTCTTCTAATTTGTGATATGAGTATGATGATCTAGAAAATCATGATCGAATGGATTATATGCATGATCCTCACTTTTATTTTCCTCAAACTCAAGATGGGTATGGAAGTGATGAATGTCTTGAGCCAAACTTAGAATCCAATGACCAAGAAGAAGAGAATGGAGCTGCAAGTAATCATGTATAAAACTTACGTGGTGAAGATGTGATTTTTCCTTGCAAATGATCGATTTTTTTTTCACTTTTACTGCCCAGTATCGGCAAGGTTGACGATTGTCGATCATGCCGAATATAAACGCTGGCGTGGTCTTCATTTAAATAATGCCTAACTTTTCATGAGCAGTGTTTAGTCGGCAAGTTCGAAAATATGAACCCTGCCGAGTACAAGAATTTTTGCAGCATAGTAGACGTTATTTGAAAATGTTTAGGCCGACATTGTAGTGGATACGTATACCCTGCCGACTATAGTTTGGTCGGCACTGTTGTATTTTTCTACCATGCCGGCGGTTATTTAGTGGATGTGGTTTTATATATCGACCCTGTCGACTATTGTAGTACATATAAACTAACTTGTGATGTTTTGTAGATTGCATTGGTACCGATGACGAATCATCCTCAAGCTCACAATGTTAGGGGTCCTGATACTTCCGCACATTATTCTAATGATTTGGAATGGAAGGAAAAAGACGATGCGGTCAAGTGGGTTATTTAGAATGCAAAAGAGAAGATTTGCGTTCTAGTTAAAAACACCCAACAAAGAGATACGCGATTTGAAATAATGTACGAGTGTAGTGGGTCGCCAGACGCAAGTCACAAGAGAAAAGGTTATGAGTATGATAAGAAGATGACTAGGGTGTACAAGACGAAGTCAAAGAAGTGTGGATGCCCATTCAAGATTATTTTTTGGAGGAACAAAGAAACCGATAACATGTGGAGAATATGTAGAGTTGATGTTGGTTGACATAACCATAAAGATCCGGAAAGTCTTGTTGGGCAATTCCAAGTTGAAACCGCATGAGTTCGAACAAGTAAGAAAAAGTTGGGGAGTTAAACCAAGCAAGCTCCTTAGTAAGTTCAGGAGGGACGACCCACATAACCTTTCTTCATTGTCTTCAATTTATGCGGATAGGGAAACTATCAAAAGTATTGAATGGGATGGAAGAAAGGTAATGGAAGAATCACAATGGTTGGCACACAAATACAACTACACGGTGAGACACTATGAGTCATCGGAGGGGAAGGTGGATCATATTTTTCTTTCTCATCCCGATATAATTAACAAGTTTTAAACCACAAACTAATAGTTCAAAACATAATTTAATAGTTCAAACCACAATCTAAGTTTCTAAAGCAAGTGAAACATAATAAAGTTTAAGCATTTCATGGATCCTTCGCATTCTTGTTATCTTCCTCCATATCACTAGCTTTTTCACCAGCATCAGCTTTTGCTTTTCCCTTATCAGAAACTATGTAGTCACCAGCCTCATTGTAATAGGGGTTCACTCCAGAAAAGTCAGATGCCTTGAAAAAAGTTCTTGGATCAAGCTCATCTTCCTCCTCCTCTGATGATGTGCCTTAAACATAGTTGAGGGGATTGATAGGAATGTTCATAAACCTTAGGAATTCTTCAGGATCTTTCTTACCCATCAGAAGTAACTTTCTTACAGGGAAATTCTCTTCAGTTTCATCTTTAGGATCTTCTAAATTGGGATAAATTCCATCAATAAATTCCAATAGATTTTCTGCATTGTTAACAAGACAAGGTAGATCTTTTTTTTCCCTCTGGGAACCTAAACAATGCATAAATAAAAGATATGAAAATTTTACACATTGAAACATGGCTCTGGTCACCAAGTCGGCAAGGTCGAGAATCTAAACATAATAACATAACAAGCCGACTAACACACAGTCGGTAGTGTCCTATTCAAGAAAGATACCGACTGTTAACTCAGGAAATTAAGGTTTTTGTGACATAACATCGGAAAGGTACAAGTCTGAGAATATGCCGACTAAAATAAATTCGGCATGGTCCTATTCATGAAAGATGCCGACTGTTAACTTATGAAATTAAGGTTTCTGTGACATAACGTCAGAAAGGTACCAGGCTGAGAACATGCCGACTATAATAAAGTCGACAACGTTGGTTATTGAATAACATGCCGGCCATGGTAAATGTTCCACAGTCGCCATGGATGCTATGAAAAGCTGGCATGATCTTCATGTTATGACCCTGCCGAATTATACTTATATCCAAAGGCCAGCATCTTATTTTTGAAAAAACCAAGCCGACCAAAAAGCCTGAAAATCAACATTTTCGATTTCTAATCTAATATAACAATCAAAAACACAAAACAATAATGGGTTTGAGTTTAGAAATCACTTACAGTCTTCTTTTCTCCGATGGAGGGTTCTTTTCAACATTCTCAGGGATTGGATTTTCGGGTTTACTAGTTCCAACTTTTTCCTTCCTTTTTCCCTCTGATTTGGATCTTTTGATATGTCCTTTTGAATCTGTGGTGCTACTTGATCGTTTGGAATCAACCATTTTTTAGGAAATTCAAATTGGATGATTTACAGAGATTTGTTTCTATGATTTTGATGGAAGATATAGATTAAGAAGAAGAATACAATATTACCAGTTTCTTTAGTTTTTTAATTTTATGGTCATCTGATTAAGTAATAGGGTTAATTAGTGGAGGGGTAATAAAGTAAATTCAGCCATTTTTGACCTCCCCTTAGTAAGGGAACTATGTCCATATAAAATTGGGTATACCCCAATCAAGCCAGGTTTATAATCTCATTTTTGACAAAAACATTGGAAATAACACTAGATTTTAAAACTCTTTGCTGAATATTGGAAGACATGTGCCTAAGATGCTTTATCCGAGCTTCTTTAGCAATGTAATCCGCTGTATAGTTATATTTCCTATTTATATACTTTACCTGGGCATATGGAAGAATTTCCAAAATTGAGATAGTTTCCTGGATGGTATTATCCGCGTTCCAAGGAGAATCTTGTTGATCATTTTCGCTAGTGTTTTGCAGTCCGTTATTATCGAGACACTAGATAATATATTTTCATTTAGCCATGAGGATGCCCAATCCGATCCCGCTGCAATATGTACGAAATATTCGTTGTCCACTGAGTAAAGTAAAAAGACATATCCCATCGTTGAATCTTCTTTTTTAAAAGCGCCGCATCAATAAAAATTATCTAGTCCGACTTCAGTCAGACCATTTTCCCTAGGGATATTTTTTTCTTTGTTATTTATTTTTTGTTGGATCTTTCCTTGAGAATTTTAGTGCAGGAATTTATTGATTTTCTCTATGTGGTGATTCAGATTTGGAATGATTTTTTCAAAGACCACCGAACATCTATATTTACAAATAAACCAAGATATAGTTGCGATTTTATCAAACCATTGTACGAATTCTTGATCCGTGATCCACTCATTTATCCAATAAACTATGGATTCCGAACCAATCCTCGTATTCATTGCTTCTAGAGAGAGACCAAACCAAATGGCTCTTGCAAATTGTCAGAAATGAAATAAGTGTTGTTCTGATTCTTGCTCCTATGAATTGCACATTGGGAACTCTGTGTTTGTTAGAGCACTGCTCGGTCGAACTTGCATGCGTTGCTATCTCAAGCATGTTTGTCAATTTAGTGATCAAAACTATAAGTCTTGATTTCTAGTCTACTTATAGATGTCTCGGACTAGGACATAGATTGTGTAGTTGAGCCTTCTTCACGGCATTCATCATTTGAAGATGAAGAACTACTAAGGAAGCTTGTGAAACTTCATCAACAAAATTATGTAGAGACTGAAACTCATCTATCACTTGGAAATTCTAATTCTACTCTATCTCCTATATTGACACATAAGTCGTGTTACGATATAGTATTATATTATACACATTTGAGATTTCGAGCTGAGTTTAACTCACTTACATATTTCTCGCAATATGTGTTGGAAAGATTTCGGTTCGACCAAGTTCATCTTATATTCTTGACACAAGTCAAAATATGATCATGTGAAAATTGCCGAGTAACATCTTACATGGTTTGTGTGATACAATCATTTGGTGTAGACTTGAAATGTTTCATTATGATTATTTTAATAACTTGAAAATTGCTTTGATGCTAATAGTGTGTGAAAATGGTTGTTGTCATCCTCTAAGAAAGTTTCAATGATTGAAATAAGAGTTTAGAACACTTAACTATTATTGGATATGACATGTTTTGTACTCTTTCACAAAGGTAATCCATGTCCGGGAACCATAGTATGCGTACCCGTACGCGTACCTGTTGGCTTGAGCAATCCGAGAACGTAAGTATGCGCACCCATTTGCGTACTGGCGTAAGGTTCATGTCCGAATATTTATGCTGGGATTGGATGTACGTATACCCGTTTGCGTAGTGGCGAAACCCAATCTTGGTCCGGGTATTTCAAGCATGTGTACCCGTTTGCATACTTGAAGGTTAAAGTTGTAAAATCGGTTGTGTACATGAACTTAAACATTTATATAATAAGGAATGCAATCTTTGCAAACCATGGCTACAATGTTCATGAATTGATTCGAGTGAATCAAACTGATTTTTCTTCAATTGTGTTCTTATATACTTCTATGAGAATATAAAAAATGAACAACTCTTTAACTAGTTTCATTTGAGTCATTTGAACTAGTTATGGTTAAGATGAACAAGGTTGATATGAGAGTAATCATATGGCTAACTTCGGTTAAATATTGTTTAGTCAACATGGTGTACACATTTAGGTATGGTTACATATACCTAAATGAGGGTACATTTCATTTGTGTGTAACAAGTTAAGTTCGATCTAAAGGTTGAAATATATTATCTTGGTTTAATCTGGTTTTGTCATCTAACAATGAATATTGAATGTTTTTTTACCAAGGTAACTTAGATTGCAAACCCTGATTTTAAATCTATATAAATGAGAACTCAAGCAACTGGGAAACCTAATCCCCACACTTATGTGTGTTACTATTTTCATATCTAGAGTCGATCATCCTTTAACCTTAGGTTTCTCACGAGACCCTGTAGGTTAACAACTTAAAGACTTCATTAGGATTGTGAAGCCATACCCAACTATTTTATCTGTAGTTGCGTGACCTGACCTTGCTGTTTTTATCGTGATTGAGTGCAATCGTAAGATTGACTTGAGATTTATATCTCCGATTGGAAAGATAGAAAAGTAATCACAAACACCTTCGTCTCATCGTTTGTGATTCCACAAACTCTTGTATATACTTTTCTCTAGATTGAGTCTAACTGTCTAGTTGATTCTCTATAAATTATATTGGAGTAAGTCTTCTCAGATTTCCAAACGAATTATTGGGTTTGGTTATTACACCCCCACATTTTCAATTGGTATCAGATCAGGCAAATACGTTCGAGACCTCATAATTATGTGTTTTTAGCAATCTGACTCAATGGACAGTAGTGTTATCTCAATAAATGCACCACCAGATCTAGGGATTTCAGAATTCTCTTCCATGAATGATTTAATAAAATTTGTCGAATAAATTCTATCTAAACCTCCACCAGGTTTAAAATCCCTTGAAGTGTTTTTAGGGCTTGAAATAAGCTTGAGAGCTTATATCTTTATGTTGAGTTATACCTCAAGAAAGAGCAAGAATCTCTTGATAAGCCAAACCAAGTGATGATGAATAATATTGATGTTGAGGTTGATCTTGATTTACTATTTAGTAAGAGCAATTCTACTCCTCTGGGTAATCCATTTGGTTGTGAAAAACTAAACTAATCACAAGAGGAGTTTAAGTCTCAGTCTTTAGACTGCATCATATCAAAGCATGATTCATCTCTTTGGTCAATTCCTGATACACCCAGTCAAGATAATAGTATTGTCTTCTTTTATAAAAGAGTTAGGACGTCTCTTTTTATCAAAAGAGTTTCCCTACACAATACTAAACATTATCTGCAGACACTGTTTTTATTAAGTTATAAAATGAGACATCAGGGACTCAAATTTTTGGGTATCTCTCTAAAGTCTTTTGTAAAACTTGTAAAAACAAATTCTTGGATGTTCTCAACTTTGTTGAATGCAAAAGTAGTTAGAAATAAACTCTTTCTTGGTTCCATGGTGAGAAATACATTATTCACCTCAACACAACTTGATTGTGTTGAATGTTCTCACTAAGAATTACCCTGTTATGTATACGGTGAGGGAAGCACAAGAACTGGGGCACACATATTATGTTGGGTATGATTTTGAATGTTTGGTAACGTTGTAGAATTCAATCGGATTCTTATAAAAAGGCATGTCTGTAAACTTGAGCAAGTTTTATGATGATCTATGTACCTTGTGTATCGTTCATGTCTATCTAACTTGATTTGTGTTTATGGTTCTTAAATGTTCCAGTTTAAAAATAGTTGTTCAGCATGTTTTGGCCTTCATGGTACACTTCAGGTATTCACACCAGTTTATAAATGAGTTTTTGTAATAAAATCTAGGGAAATTCGTTTGCATACCCGTATGCATACTTGCATGTAGACGTCGATATTCGGTAAACCTGTTTTGGCCGTATATTCTTTGTCCGAACTCGGAATGACCTCATTCCTTTTGCATTCTATTCCTATTTGAATTATCTTAAAAATGGAGATGAGAATTATTGAATTTGGATGAGTTAAGATTGGTCTTTGTCCTGTATCTTGTTTTTGAGTGTTTTGCTCCGTTTCGTCGCACTTGTTCCACTTCTCTTATACTTGGGCACTTGGATTCTTGGAGTACCACTCTTCTAAGATCATTGGTAGATTTTACAAGAACGTTGTTGGTGAATCACAAAGAAGGAAGTTCAAGAATAGGCAGTAGTACGTATTGTTATAGGATTCTTGAATGTTCACAATCATATTATGTGAACAATGGTACATGGTCATTATTGACTTTGTATGTTCTTCTTTGTTAATAAAATATTTTTATACGCCTTTGGTAGCTATTCTTGGTGGGAATCTGTGCCAAAAAGATTGATTTTACCCTCTAAGGACAAACCATCTTATATGTGCATTACGAGTTTGTCTTGACTTCTAGGAAACTTCTTATGAGAATTTATTCTTGTGTTTTTAAGAAGGATAACTAGGGTTTGGAATAGACATTATTTTGAGTACACATAGCTATGTCCAACGTTTTCATTTTTAATTTTTTAGATTTATTTATTAAAATTCTAAGTTATTTGGAAGATGATTTTTGCAGTATTAATCTTTATGGTTTCATATATTGCAAATTATTATGGGATATGTTGTTTAAGTCCGTGAACCTTGATTGTCCCATACTTATTCAAAAGTTATCTCTATTATGTCGGTATGAAAGTATTGATAAAAGATAGAATGAACTTTTGAACACAAAAGTTAAGCCTTTTATGTCATTATGCAAATATTGATGGAAGAAAGGATGAACTTTTGTTTACAAAGATTAAGTCTATTATATGTCATTATGCAAATAGTAATGAAAAATAGAATGAATCTTTTTTTATTCCGTAGTATTGGTCTTTCCATGATCCACATCTTTGTGCATATACTATGTTGATCCGTAAGCTCTCTTATGCTGAGCATGGCCAATTGAATTGATCATTTTTTGTGACTAATTAAATTGTGATTGTTTGGATACAAATTCATGTTCTCATGTGATTTGATTATGTCCAAATAAATCCTCTCTTTTTTTTCGTAAAAGTAAGGTCGCTCTTGTTGTTCTTTCAAGAATGACATTTTATGGGGGAGAGTTCTTTTTGAACTTGTGCTTAATTTCCAAATCTCTATGGGGAGTTCGGATGTGGAATATTATAGAGGTTATCTTGTATCTTTATAAACTCCTTGATGAATGCATTTAGATTCGGCTATATGATTGCATCTAAATAAGTTGGTATCTTATTCTCTTTTGATCATTAAGTATCTCTATGAAAATTTCATGAGGATCCCACTAGTTTTCGTACCTTTGCAAATTTATATTGACAAAAGGGGGAGAATTCATGTGTAGTTTCATACTACAAGTACATATGGTTTACAGATCATTATGTAAGGGGGAGTGGTTTTCATGTCGAGATGAAGTATTGACTAAGGGGGAGTGATACATATCACCATAGTATTGTTGTCAAAGTTGTGATACAATTGAACTTTGATGCTATGTAATGATACTATGACACTGTATAACAATGATTGAGAGCATTTGTTTTCTCATTGTTATCGCTACGGATCTTTAACAACTATGATTCCGAGTTGAACACGTTTAGAATCATGGAGTATTTGGAAGTGTTAAAGATGCCAAGGAAATCAAGCATTTGGATGAGAAGCTACAAAGTTTTATTTATTTTGGAATCCATATGTATTGATAGTTTTGTCACTAAAATTAACAAAGGGGGAGATTGTTAGAGCACTGCTCAGTCGAACTCGCATGCGTTGATATCTCAAGCATGTTTGTCAATGTTAGTGATCAAAATAAGTCTTGATTTCTAGTCTACTTATAGATGTCTCAGACTAGGACATAGATTGTGTAGTTGAGCCTTTGACTTCACGGCGTTCATCATTTGAAGACGAAGAACTACTAAGGAGAGCTTGTGGAACTTCATCAACAAAAGGTATATGGAGACTGAAACTCATATATCACTTGGAAAGTCTATTTCTACTCTATATTCTATATTGAGACATAAGTCGTGTTACGATATAGTTTTATATTATACACATTTGAGATTTCGAGCTAAGTTTAACTCTCTTACATATTTCTCGGAATATGTGTTGGAAAGCTTTCGCTTCGACCAAGTTCATCTTATATTCTTGACGCAAGTCAAAAGATGATCATGTGAAAATTGCCGAGTAACATCTTACATAGTTTATGTGATACAATCATTTGATACAATCATTTTACATAGTTTATGTGAAAATTGCCGAGTAACATCATTTTAAAGCGAAATTTACTTTTGTTGCTTTTGAGTTTTTCATAGAGTGAATAAGCTCATGTGCAATGATAATGTTATCCATGATTTGTCTCCCAGAAATAAAAACAGATTTATTAGGGGATATTATATTGTTGGGTTATTTTGTTTTTGGTATTCAAGTTTTGACCAACTTTGCTGTTTGGTCTAACATTTGTCCAGCTTGGTGTTTGGTACTTGAAAATAACGTTGACCCACGTTTACTTTCGACTCATGTTTATCATTTATTAAAATTTATTAAAAATTTATTAATTTACTAAATTTACTATTATACCCTTCGGTTTAAACCAAAAGGGAGTAGCACTCGACTCATCTTCTTTTCTTTCCATTCCATTCCTTTCTCTTCTTTCTTTCTCTCTCTCCGGCGATTCAGAGAGTTGAATCATGCTGAGAGTTTTTTTTGGAAGATTGGAAGAGATCAATCAAGCCGAGAGAGAAGATATTCATGTTGATGAACATCAACCAACTGATGATGGCGACGAGATGGATTGAACTCAATTAGTTTCGGGAAAAGATAAATCAGAGAGAATAGAATTAGGGTTTATTAGATTTTGAATTAGTTTGTCCAAATAGAAAGGGAGTAGTACAATTCATCTATATGGTCTTATCCAAATAGAAATTAGGGTTCTTGGGGGCGAAATTATAGAAATTAGGGTTCTTGGGGGTGAGATTAAAGATGGGTATTGAGTTAATTGAACATATTAGGTTGAAAGTGGTTATTTCTAATGGCTGATTCAATTAAAGTCATTGGTGGTGTTGCTGGTACATTCAACTGAGAAAGAATGAACACCATCATCTATTGAATTTGACAGTTCTCGTATGAATGGTGGTCAAAATTGTGTTGATTTTCTCACTTGCAAGCTGAATTATTAGTTGGCAGTGATGGATTATATACGAACTTGTGCAATTGGTAGTGGCTGGGATGGGAAAAAGAATGGAGTTGGCTTAAGAGAGACTGAAAATCGTGAAGAGAATTGCTGCCGATGAACAGATGCAAAGTAGATGTCGTTGGTTGTCATCGATTTTTGTGTGAAGTGGTTGCATTTAGTTAGCACACGAGAATAGGTAAATGCACTATGAATGTCAGGGAAGTTAGGAGGAGTAAGTGTTTATACCGGTGGTGGTGACTTGAAGTTCAGGCAGTGTTAAAACGGGCAATGGCCGAAGCTGGTATGTTTATTAGTTTTCGAAGTGCGCAGAGAAGGTCTTAGAACAAGAGAGGCATTGGGGGTGCTGTACATATATGAATGGAGTAGTATGAACTGGGATTGGTTCATATTGCAACAACGAAGATGAAGAGTATGTATGTCAGCCGGAGTTGGGAGAAATGGATGGAAATGACTGTAAGAAGAGGAGTCACCAGTCTGTTGTGGTATTTGCTCGATTCTGGCAAGGAGTTTGGAGATGGATTCTGTGTATTTTGAATCAGACAGTGTAAATTGAGATGGCATTGATGGACGGAATAAGGAAGCAGTAATATTTGGCCTTGCCTGTTGTGACATCTTGGAAGATGATTGAAGTGCTTCTGTTGAGAGATTTGTGGTCGACGGTAGTTGAAAAAATATTAGATCATGACAGTAGGCTAATGGGTTTATTAAGCCATTGGATCTAATGTAAAAATTAGAAAAGTGAAGGTTATTATAGTAAACTCATCTAATAATTACATTTTTACCATATTTTTTAAACTATTTATTAATTCCTTTAACAAAATTCAATATATAACAAAGTCAACGCGGGTCAACGTCATTTCCAAGTACCAAACACCAAGCTGGACAAATGTTAGACCAAACAACAAAGTTGGTCAAAACTTGAGTACCAAAAACAAAATAACCCTATGTTGTTTAGGATAGGTTTTATCCTATTAGCTAGAATCTTGGATATGATCTTGTATACTGTGTTACTCAAGATAACGGGCCTAAAATCTGCTGAGGTTTGTGGGGTGGCTATTTTAGGAATCAGGGTTATGAAGGAATGATTTAATTCTGAGTTTAGGGTTCCGGTTTTGAAAAATTATTGAACAATATAGATGATATCCGGGCCCATTATATCTTAGTTGACTTTAAGGAAGCCTGGTTGAAACCCATATGGTCCTGGAGCTCCCCACTTATTCATTTTGGAAATTGTATTCCAAATTTCTTCTTTTGAAGGAATAACAATTAACGATGAATTTTCGACCTCAGAGATGCAAGGTTCAATAAAACTTTATAAGTCTTCCACCGAGTTGTTTTTCTGCGGTGCTTATCTAAGTAAAATAGTTTACCAGAAGGGTATTGATTTGATCTATGTCTGAAAGCCAAAGACCCGATGGTTCTCTAAGAGAGTTTATAAAATTGATTCTTTTCCTAATGGAAGCTATAACATGGAAGTATTCCGTGTGTTGGTCATATTCCTTGAAAAATTTATCTCTTGAAATTTGATAATAGTAATCATTTTTTATTTTGTACCATTTTCCTAATTCCGCTTGGAGTTGTCTAATTTTATCTAGATTTTCGGCGAAATTTCCAGATCTATGTAGGGTTTCAATCCTTTTATTCAGGGATTTAATATTTTTATGGATGTTTCCAAAAACATCTGAATTCCATTGAGATAAATCCGAAGATAATAGTTTAAGCTTCGAATAGATGTTTCTGTCATGGGTAGTGCTGGAGTGATAATTCCAAAAGTTGGCAACTGTCGAAGTTAAAGTAGGATGTGACAACCAATATCTAATGCATCTAAATGGTTTTTGTAATTTTTTTTTTTTTTGGATTTGAATCAAGAAGGAGCGGTGTATATATGATCAGAACTAACTCTATTCAAATGACACACCTTTGTGTCTGGAAAATTCTGCATCCATTGGAAGGATGTTAAAGCTCTGTCGATTCTTTCACATATATTGGCATCACCTTCTCTATTATTTGACCATGAGAATAGAGCTCCTTCGTACCCCGCATCTTGAATCCCAAAAGAATCAATTGTCCGAAGAATGAAATATTTGCTACTTGAACTTGTTTTATTTCCACCTGTTTTTTCATCTGGGTCTAGAATAACGTTTAAGTCGCCAATTAGCAACCAATGTTTGTTGACCTGTTGAGAAATTTTGGCAATATACGACCATTGTTCAATTTTAGCTTCCGGCTCAACTGCACCATGAACACAAGTAATTAGCATATCAGTTATTCCAATTATTGTTTCAAAATGGCACATGTTTAGGTTTGAAGAAATTAGATGCATTTCTATGTTGTTGTGCTACGCTATTGCTAGTCCTTTTGAAATTCCCATGGAAGGTACAATAAACTAATCAACAAATTGAGATTTTTTTCAAGAAAAGTTCCATTCGAGACAACGGTGCTTTTGGCTCGGCAAGGAAAATTATGCCTGGATTATAAAATTGATTGAGGTGGTTGAAGTGATCCTGAGTAGTTGGAGGTCCAATCCTTGGACGTTCCAAGAGAGAATTTTCATAATGTCACTAGAACAGGGGCCTAAGACTACTGAATCTACTAGGAAGTTGAAAGCGAACAAATAAGAGTAAATTAAAATGTAGTTGTGAACAATAAATAAAGTTTTAGGAAAAGAGGAGACCACAAAATTTTTCTGAATAATGGTAATAGAATTACACAACGTGACAAAACTAAAGACTTGAAAAGCAATGAATGAGCCTTCACAAGTAGAGTAATATAATGAGGTTGGGTATATGTAGATGTAACTTGTTAGAGCATTGCTCGGTAGAACTCGCATGCGTTGCTATCTCAAGCATGTTTGTCAATATTAGTGATAAAAACTATAAGTCTTGATTTCTAGTCTACTATAGCTAAAGTCTCGGACTAGGATAGAAAGTGTAGTTGAGCTCAAGAACTTCATGGCAATCATCATACAAGATGAAGGACAACTCAAGGAACTGGTGGATCTTCATTGACTAAAAGTTAGAGATGCACATGGGATGGTACAGTCCGGGTTTCTTATGAACCCGGTACATGTACCTGGAATTGACCGGGTCTTCATTTTGAGGACCGGTACCTGTACTTGTACCTAGACTTGTACTTGTACATGTATCTGTAACACCAGTCTGGTTCCAGTCCGGTACCGGCTTTTTCCCTGTAAAATCCATCTGAATATGATAAAAGTTACACCCATTCATTCATTTACGATTTACATCAAAACCACATAAATCAGACTATAATACCATACAACAATTACCACAATTCCTAAGGATTTCAAGCCAATATCAAACAAAACAGACTACCAATTCAAAATAAATAAATAAATAAAGCAATATGATTACATCAACGAGATCAGACGCATAGCTAGTTAGCTACTGGCTTACATCCAAGACATACACCAAAGAAACTATATTTATCCTCAATCGAAATACCACAATCCTTAATTTCTTCATTGTTGTTCAATTTCAAATCTGCAAAAAGATCCATCTATTTCCCATTCTCTGTCCTAGATTCGAACAACATCAACATCTTGTACTTTTCCTTTATCCCTGGTTTGCTCTTCAATTTGGTTTCTCAATCATCCATCTCCATCACTGTAGCATAACATGACTACCACCAATAATTCTAACGCCACATAATACTCCATTCCAGCTTCTGTGCAGCAACAAGTTCATCTCCTTCTTAGTTTTCTTTTGCCGTGACAAAAAAATTTATCCAACAACAACCCATCACATCAATACACCACATAAACCCTAACTCATCTTCCATGAGTTCATCTTTTACATTCAAAAGTTATCCCAAATTACTAGCAAGAACACCACCACTTCAAATGATGCCGATGTTATTTAGACTTGACTAGAGAAAGGAAGAAGACGAGTGATAGATACTAGATAGAGTGATAGAATATACCCCAGGAGTAGAGGTGGAAATCAAGCCGAAACCCGCGGATAAACCCGAACCCGGCCCGTCAAAACCCGAACCCGGCTTGACTTGGTTATAAACAGGTCGGGCGCGGGTTAAAGAAATGATGGCCCGTTAGTAAACGGGTTAACCCGTGCCCGTCCCGTAAACCCGCGGGTATACGGGTAAACCCGTGTACAATACCTTATTAATAGGTCAAATTTAATCCTGACCGTATGATCATCTAGGATTCATCCTATCCCTTTGTTCATAGTATAAAAGGCACTAAAAACCCTAGCAGTATCATTTCTTTCTTCGTCCCTACTCCTCTTCTTTTTTCTCTCCCAACACCTCTTTGCATTGCGCCTTCTCAGTTCTCACCATCTCCATTTTTTTTCCTTCACCAGAATCACCACACCATTAACTTGTGCTTCTTCGTCTAATCTTTTTTTTTCCTTATTTCCATTAACGTTTAATCTGGGGTTTTAATCTGCTATTTCTATTGTTGTTGTTGTGCGGGTTAATTTGAGGATCACAGATTCACATCTGCTATTTTGGTTGATTCAAAATAGAGAACGGTGTTGGTAGTTGTTATTGAAGAAGGGTTTGTCTCGATTTCAGGTTGATAATGGCGGAAGTAACGATTCTGTTTTATGTGGAAAGGGTTTCGATGTAATCTATGATTTGGTTTGATTGAATGGTGTTTAATCCTTATGAGGAAATCTGTTTAATTTTGTTAATTTTGATATCGAAATGCAATTTTATTTATAGGGTTCATAAGAATTAGGGGTTTTTCTGTTTTTTATATTAATTGAGATTTATAATCAAAATTGAAGATCTTAGTTTAATTAGGGTATACTGAAATTGGGTATTTCTACCCTGATTTATTGAAATTGAAGATTGTGTTGTTGCCTGTTGGTGTTTGAACTCAGATGATGAATTCAGGGTTTGGTTTAATTGAATAAGATAGAAGAGAAATAGATGACATGTGCAACCGAGATTACCAAGGGGTTCTGGTGATGTTGTGGTTGAATCTGAGAAGCAGAGATGGTGGAGTTGCAGGCGATTATCATGGGTTGGTGTTGTTGGTTGGAAGAAGATGGTGAAAGCTTTAACAGGACCACAGATTAAATTTTTTTTTTGTAATTTTTATTTAAGATTTTACAATTTTAGTTGGTAATCAAAATTAATTAAACAAGCCGGATAACCCGTAACCCGCAAGCTTAACGCGGGTTGAAGAAATGACAACCCGTGCATAATATCAACCCGCGGATTTCAGCTCGTGTTAACCCAAACCCGTGTTACCCGTACCAAGCGAGGCCCGACTCGCCCGTTTGCCACCTCTACCCAGGAGGGACTGCTAGGATATAATATCTTAAAAGATATCAACGGTATAATTAACCGGGACATATGGACCGGTACAGGCCGGTACTCCCCTCATAACCAATACCTATACCGGCCTACTACGGGTCTCTACTTTAAGAACCGGTACATGTACCGGCAACTCCGGGTTTTTCGGTTCCTGACCGGTACAGGTAAAATGGACCAGGTCTTGTGCATCTCTTCTAAAATATATGTGGATACTTGAACTTATATATCACTCAAAAGTCTATTTATCTCCTATCTTGAGACAAAAGTCGTTTTGCTATACTGTATAGACTTAGATTTTACACATTTGGTATTTCGAGCCGAGTATATCTCGCCTATCTATTTCTCGAAATATGTGTTGGTAGAACTTTCGCTTTAGCCAAGTTCATCTTTATCTAGTAATGAAATTCATGTTAATTTTCAATCACTTTGAAAATTGCTCTGACGAAAAATGGTTTGTGAATAAAAACTATATAACATCCTCTAAGAATGTTTCAATGATGGAATGAGGGTTTAGACTATATAACCATTAGAGGATATAAGAATTATAGTGGAAACACATATATGTATAATTCCTTATTGCTTGAACCAAAGTTTGCAAACTTTGTTGATCAAGTGAAACCGAAGAAGTGCGTAATCTAAGTCTGAGAACTCAGTCTGCGAACCCAGTCCACGAAATGGCGATGTTCTCAAAACCGTGAATTTTTGCTGGAGTTTGTAAACTCCATCCGGGAACTTAATTCCGCGAACTTGAGTAGGTTATGTCTAAAAATGATGTTTGTGAACTTGTCTTTATAAACTAAGGAATGCAATTGCAAACCGTGGCTATATAGTTCATGAACCGATTCGAGTGAATCAAATCGTTTTTTATTCAATTGTGTCTTGTGTAGTATATGAGATTTCCTTGCAATTGAACAACTTTCTAACTAGTTCATTTGAGTCATTTGAACTAGTTATAGTGAAGAAGAATATGGTTGATATGAAAGTTATCATAAGGCTAACCATTTGGTTAACTATTGTTGAACCAACTAATGTACAAGTTTGGGTACGGTTACATAAGCCTACGAACGTGCATTTCATTTCTTTATAACAATATATGTTTTAGATATAACGGTTGATAAATATTAGCTTGAATCTAATCAGGTTTTCATCTAACGGTAAATATTGAATGCTTTGTTACCAAGGTAACATTTATTACAAACCCTGATTCGAAAGACTATATAAGGGAGAACTATAGCAACTGGGAAACCTAATCCCCACACATTCTGTGTGACACTAGTTGTGCTAAGCTAGAGTCGATTCTCCTTTAACCTTTGGTTTCTTCTTCTAAACCAGGTTAACGACTTAAAAACTTCATTGGGATTGTGAAGCCAGACTGATACTACTTTTCTTATAGTTGTGTGATCTGATCTTGCTATTTATATCATATGAGTACAATTGTAATAATTGGCTTGAGATTTCTATCTCCGATAGGCAAGATAAAAATTAGTCACAAACATCTTCGTCTCATCGTTTGTGATTCCACAATATGTTTTTTCGCTGCGTCGATTAAGACTATTATGAGGTGATTGATAATACTAAGTTGTTCTTCGGGAATATGATCTGGTTTATCAATTGGTTCATGTTCACCTTGATGTATCAAAAGACGGAACAAAACTCGTAGGTATATTCGTGGGAGACGGATTTATCTATTACCATAGACTTTTGTGTGTGACACAGATTTGTTTATTAAAGTCTTCGACTTTGGGTCGTAGAAACTCTTAGTTATGGGTGAGATCAGCTAAGGGAATCAAGTACGTAGTATCCTGTTGGGATCAGAGACGTACGAGCATAAATGTACCTTGGATCAGTGTGAGATTGGTTGGGGTTCAACTACAGTCCAGACTGAAGTTAGTTTGGAGTAGGCTAGTGTATGAATCGGCTTAATAAAGTGTGTGTTAAATATGGACTAGGTCCCAGTGTTTTTCTGCATTTTTTCCTCGTTAACAAAATTCTGGTGTCTGTGTTATTTCTTTTCCGCATTATATTTTGTTATATAATTGAAATAATACAGGTTGTGCGTTGTTCAATCAATTAGAATATCCGACCTTTTGGTTGTTGATTTAAATTGATTGACACTTAGTTATTGGTCTTTGGTACCATCCAAGTTATCTCTCTAGTATTTGATAAAGACTCGCAGATTTCTATTTTCTTGAGTATATATCAAATCGAGAGATTGAGATGTGAAAACTCTTTGATATACTTTTTATCTAGATTGAGTCTGACTGTCTAGTTGATTCTCTAGAAAGTATATTGGAGTTTATCCATACAAATTGCTAAGCAAAATTTTGGGTGTGGTTGTTAGACCCCCACTTTTTCATAACTGACAACCACAACAAGGAAACACACAGAGTCAGGATATGGTTTTGGAAAGGGTTAAGTCGATTTTTTAAAACAATGTAGCGTTTGGACGATATTTCAAATTAAATTCTCCACTATGGGAAACTATCTTCATACGTGCTCTCATCATGGTGATTAATCACTATGGGTTAGCCCAGTTGTCCAGGAGCATGACTCTCAAATAGGAAGTTAGCGGATCGAGTCTCCGCTCAAGATTTTGGAGATCTCATGAAACTTCTCTTATGTAAATTAAAAGTTTAAGTTCTTAAGGTATCCTTTTTTTCTATTAAAAAAATCATGGTGATTTTTTCTCATTCTAAACAAACTAGGAGATTAAATTTGGAGGTATATTAAATTACATCAGTCAATGCAGTTTGGGTTGTATCTAAAAAAATTGTTCAAAAGTAAATTGGATTGTATTTATCTAATTACTATATCTTAACCCGTACCGTAACGGCACGTGATGTTTTGTCTCTAATGCGATATTGTTCACATTCCTCTTGCTTCATTTTATTCGTGAGTAATTATTTTGATATTCAAATATGTTTTGGGAAACAAAATGGGTTACCTGATCTTTTTGTTTTTTTTTACTTAGGCATGTTATTCCAATTTATTATCTGGACGGAGTAATAATGTTGTACCAACATGAAAATAAAATAAAAAATACAGTAAATAAAAAAATTCCCCAGTTATTGTTCCATCATATTATAATTTCAAACTTCAAAAAGAATATTTCATCTAACAATACATATACCTATACTGCCAATCCAACTCCATGATGTTTATGAATACATTTGTTCCGAAATTATTGATAACTAAGGCTCTAAGGAGTGAAGCAAAAACCCATAATATTTTTCATACTATAGATAAACACTATTTATCTATTTTTTTGCAAATGTGAGAGTTATAAAAATGAAGAACCCTTGGCTATCAGAAGGCAGAGATATACACATGTGAGTTGAAAAAATAAACTTATAATAGTAAATCAAAACATGTGTAAGATTCTTTCTCAATCATATTGATAACATAAAATTGAAGAAATTCGTGGATAAAAAAATTTCACACCAACTATGCTTAGTAGTGCATGAATGACGTTCTCACATCTAGTGTTACTCAAGTAATTTGGAGTTTTAAAGAGCATAGTCATATTGATATTTGTATATGCATAAATTCAACTAACCTTCCGAAGAAAAATTATTAGTTTCAAGGTAGAGCCGACACAAACTTCTGTCGCCTTCATTGTATACAACACACACTGTGTTTAATTGGGCTTGAGATTAAACAAATACCCCAACATTAGTCAAATAATGTCTACTAATACGGGATCGAAACAAAGTGCTAACGGGAAAAGTGAGAGACTAACATCAGTTCTACAAATAAAATACCCTATATGTATCAAAGTTTGTTAACCAAACATGTATTCAAATAAAAAAGTCATCAACTTAACACAAAAATATAAAAGAACCTAAGTTAAATCAATACTTGCATAAACAAAACTTATAAGAGAATTTTGTAATTATTAAATGCCTTTAAAATCACTGTTAGAGATTTAATTGCATGCCTCGTTAAGAACTACGGTATGACGAAATCACCAGATTAATCTGTAGAAATTTCACTGGATATCTACAATTCAGAGAAGTTTACACTGGTGGTGATGCGTTCCATCTAAGTGTTGTTCGATTGATTATTTTTTTTAGAAGTTTTCAGTTTTCATTGGAGAAACCGAGAGGGAGCGTTTCATTATATTCATTATCATTCAGAAATCCAAGACCAACTCGCCTTCTGCTTACGGGATCTCAATATGACCATAGATTTATCTATTGGACGGAGAAACCTTGATACTAAATATGTAGTTTTTAGTGTTATTTATTATATAACGTGACATCCAAATGTTTTTTTCTTCTTCTTAATTTTCATGTATTTTAACCGAGTTTATATTAGCATTAATATGATCAACCACATTTCTAATTTATAGTGTTATCCTTTTGTAGCAGCACATAATTAACATAGTCAATTACTGCTCATCAATACCGGCCAGTACCACAAACCACCAGATATCACTTCTTTCTCCACCACCACCATTTTCCATCCCTCGTAAAATATTGGGCACACTTATAAATTTTAATCCCACACATCATGTATAAAGTTTAGATTTAACAAACTTAGGTCGTCAATTAATTTATTCAACTATATGTTTTTTGTTAATACTGAAAATCATACGTACGAACGGTTACCAAAGATAACAGTTGTACCAAAAATAACCATTTTGTCTTATATGATTTGGTATGATCCCAAAAGTATTTGTTATCCGCCTTTTTTGATCGTGTCAAAAACAACCAACTATACTTTTCACAATACAATGTTACCCCATCATGTAATTTTTTTTATTATTTTTGATTCAAAAAGAAAAAACCAATACCACCGCTATTAAAACCATCTAGCGCCATTATTTCGTCCACCAAAACTAATGTTACCGCCTCCACCACTTAGTAACGCCTTCCACCGCTTCCACCACTTACTTCTTCCTCTACTACCACCACCACCACTAATATCTATTGAAATAATTTTTTTCAAAATTATTATTTATTGATGGAGATATGTATTAATATTAATTAAGGGATATTTATGATGTAAAATTAATTCATCATGAGAAATTAATGAGACATCAATTAATAAAACACTTATACTAATTAATATTTAAGTTGAAAAAACCATTACCATAGATTTATCTTCTCTCTAGACAAATCACTTATACTAATTAATAAAACACTTATACTAATTAATATTTAATTTTCCTAACGGCACGGGATGTTTTGTCTCTAATACGATATTGTTCGCATTCCTCTTGTTTTATTTTATTCACGAGTAATTATTTTGATATTCAAATAGGTTTTGGGAAACAAAATGGGTTACCTGATCTTTTTATTTTTTACTTAAGCATGTTATTCCAATTTATTATCTGGACGGAGTAATAATGTTGTGACAACATGAAAATAAAATAAAAAATATAGTAAATAAAAAATTTCCCATTTATTGTTCCATCATACCATAATTTCAAACTTCAAAAAGAATATTTCATCTAACAGTACATATACCTAAACTGCCAATCCAACTCCATGATGTTTATGAATACATTTGTTCCGAAATTATTGATAACTAAGGCTCTAAGGAGTGAAGCAAAAACCCATAATATTTTCCCTACTATAGATAAACACTATTTATTTATTTTTTGCAAATGTGAGAGTTATAAAAATGAAGAACCCTTGGCTATTGGAAGGCTGAGATATACACATGTGAGTTGAAAAAATAAACTTATAATAGTAAATCAAAACATGTGTAAGATTCTTTCTCAATCATATTGATAACATAAAATTGAAGAAATTCGTGGATAAAAAAATTTCACACCAACTATGCTAAGTAGTGCATGAATGACGTTCTCACATCCAATGTTACTCAAGTAATTTGGAGTTTTAAAGAGCATAGTCATATTGATATTTGTATCTACATAAATTCAACTAACCTTCCAAAGAAAAATTATTAGTTTCAAGGTAGAGCCGACACAAAATTATGTCGCCTTCAATGTATACAACACACATTGGGTTTAATCGGCCTTGAGATTAAACAAATACCCCAACATTAGTCAAATAATGTCTACAAATACGGGATCGAAACAAAGTGATAATGGAAAAAATGAGAGACTAACATCAGTTCTACAAATAAAATACCCTATATGTATCAAAGTTTGTTAACCAAACATGTATTCAAATAAAAAAGTCATCAACTTAACACAAAAATATAAAAGAACCCAAGTTAAATCAATACTTGCATAAACAAAACTTATAAGAGAATTTTGTAATTATTAAATACCTTTAAAATCACTATTAGAGATTTAATTGCATGCCTCGTTAGAAACTACGGTAGGACAAAATCACCGGATTAATCTGTAGAAATTTGTAGCAATTCAAAGAAGTTTACACTGGTGGTGATGCGTTCCATCTAAGTGTTGTTCGATTGATTATTTTTTAGAAGGTTTCGGTTTTCATTGGAGAAACCGAGAGGGAGCGTTTCATTATATTCATTATCATTCAGAAATCCAAGACCAACTCGCCCTCTTCTTACGGGATCTCAATACAACCTTAGATTTATCTATTGGACGGAGAAACCTTGATACTAAATATGTAGTTTTTAGTGTTATTTATTATATAACATGACATCCAAATGTTTTTTTTTTCTTCTTAATTTTCATGTACTTTAACCGAGTTTATATTAGCATTAAGACGATCAACCACATTTCTAATTTATAGTGTTATCCTTTTGTAGCAGCGCATAATTAACATAATCAATTACCACTCATCAAAACCGGCCAGTTCCACCAACCACCATATATCACTTCTTTCTCCACCACCACCATTTTCCATCCCTCGTAAAATATTGGGCACACTTATAACTTTTAATCCCACATGTCATGTATAAAGTTTAGATTTAACAAACTTAGGTCGTCAATTAATTTATTCAACTATATGTTTTTTGTTAATACTGAAAATCATGCTGCATTTAACGGTTACCAAAGATATAAAGTGGTACCAAAAACAATCATTTTGTCTTATATGATTTGGTATCATCCCAAAAGTATTTGTTATCCGCCTTTTTTGATCGCGTCAAAAACAACCAACTATACTTTTCACAATACAATGTTACCCATCATGTAAAAAAATTATTATTTTTGATTCAAAAAGAAAAAACCAATACCACCGCCATTAAAACCATCCAGCGCCACTATTTCTTCCAAAAAACTAATGTTACCGCCTCCACCACTTAGTAACACCTTCCACCGCTTCCACCACTTACTCCTTCCTCTACTACAACCACCACCACTAATATCTATTGAAATAATTTTTGTCAAAATTATTATTTATTGATGGAGATATGTATTAATATTAATTAAGGGATATTTATGATGTAAAATTAATAAATCATTTATCATGAGAAATTAATGAGACATCAATTAATAAAACACTTATACTAATTAATATTTAAGTTGAACAAACCATAACCATAGATTTATCTTCTCCCTAGACAAATCACTTATACTAATTAATATTTAAGTTGAACAAACAACCACTGTTGATTTATGTTTTCTATCAATTCCAACCAAGGTGGAACAATGGTTAGATGCCACCCTTATGACACAATAGGTCATGAGTTCGAACCTCCTCGTTATAATTTTTGAAATTTCATATCTTGACTTGAGTATTTATTTTTAATTCATGTGTTTCCCATCAAAAACAACCAACTATAATTTTCACAATACAATGTTACCCGTCATGTAATTTTTTTTATTATTTTTGATTCAAAAAGAAAAAACCAATACCACCGCCATTAAAACCATCCAGCGCCACTATTTCTTCCAAAAATCTAATGTTACCGCCTCCACCACTTAGTCGCACACCCTACATGTCGCACACGCGGTGTTCATTCCAATACTATGAATTAAAAATGAATACTCAAGTCAAGATATGGAATTTCAAAAATTTTAACTGGGAGGTTCGAACTCATGACCTATTGTGTCATAAAAGTGGCCTCTAACCATTGTTTCACCTTGGTTGGAATTGATAGAAAAGATAAATCAACAGTGGTTTTTTGTTCAACTTAAATATTAATTAGTATAAGTGTTTTATTAATTAGTATAAGTGATTTTTCTAGAGAGAAGATAAATCTATGATCATGGTTTGTTCAACTTAAATATTATTATTATTTTTTTTTTTTTTAAACAAACGAACTCTTCATTAAAAAGGAAAAAAAGAAAGAGGGGGACTAATCCTTACCTCGGATAACAAAGAGATAAGGAAAAAAGAAACCAAAACCAAACTAACCAAAAGAAAACCACAGATTACATATTACAAAACCGGTATAAAGAACCGATTTGTCAATGTCACAAATTCGCTTTATAAAAGGCGGCGCAATTATCCACAAATACGATCCCATCATTGCTCCATGCTTAGCCAACCTATCAGCCACATCATTACCTTCCCTATAGATGTGGCTACAAACCAGCTGAATAGAGTTCGCAAACACCAAGCAATTGTTCCAATGATTCGATAGAATCCACGGAACCAACTCAGGATTTTTTATAGCCTGCAGCACAAACATAGAGTCGCATTCCAACCAAAGTCTACAGATACCTCTCGAGCGCGCCAACCGCAGAGCGTGAATTACCCCCCACAGCTCCGCCAACACAGAATTGCTGATGCCCAAGTTCTGCACAAGACACCCCAACACCCTTCCGTCTGCATCGCGAAACACTACGCCACAACCTGAAGGACCCGGGTTATCTAACGAGAAGCCATCCGTGTTAGCCTTTATCCAGCCCCTCGCCGGAGGCTGCCATTTGACCAGAATCGCTTTAGGCATTTTTGGAGGAAGCCTTTGAATTCCCAGACCATCCAGGATTAACCTGTCTGCAGAAGTGTAGTAGGAGTACCCTCCTACGTTTTTGCTGGATTCTGTGATTAGCCTATGCAGATGAGCCAGTGCCTGATCAGAATTTGTTTGACGTTGCTCGAACCTCAGACTGTTGCAGCAGTGCCAAATCAGCCACACACAGCTTACCACTGCAATCCAAAGCAAATTCTTAGTCTGTGAGGAGCCAGCGAAGCATCTGAGTGAAGCCAATACTGTTTGCATACTAGAACAATCCAGGCCATGTCTGAATTTAAGCATTATCCAATTCCAGAGATTAGTGGCAAAGTTACAAGTGAAGAACATGTGGTGTTGTGTTTCACCGCAGCAAGGAATTGGGCACATGTTGCAGCAGTTTACGGTATCCCCCCATAGAAGTGGACATTGTCATCTGTCGCGATTCTATTGTGTAAAATTTTCCAAACTATGCAAGCACGACGCGGCGGAGTTCTTATTGCCCAGAGATCTTTGAAGTCTGCGTGCTCCACTTCTTTTGGCCTGTGAAACTCATAAGCAATTTTCATTGTTAATTCTCCTGAGGTACTGCCTTTCCAGACCTGGAGGTCTTCCAAATGCAGCGCAAACGGAGTTTCGTTGATAATCTGCCGAATGTCGCTCTCCAGCTCCGTCATGTAGTCTGGAATCCTCCAGCTTCCTTCCTCAATAAAGTCTGCAACTGAGTTGTGAATATGCGTACAGTCTAACTCTAGAAAGTTTGCAATCGAAATGTCCATGCCACTGAGCCAGATGTCCTGCCAGAAATCAATCCTATTACCATTTCCCACTAGCCAAATAGTATTCTCCCTGATAATATTCCACTGCTCCTTGAACCCGTGCCATATGGAAGACCTTTTGTATGTCTGAACAAAGCAAACCTTGACGAAGCTACCAAAGTCCGAATCGATCGTCATGAGCTTCCAAGTCTGTTTCATTAAAGCCGCATCATTCAGGCTTCTTAAAGACTTTATCCCCATGCCACCTTCAGCTGTAGGAAGGCACAGTTTTTCCCAAGCAACTGTGTTGTGATGCATGCTGTTTATATCACCGGTCCATACAAAATTTCGCACCAAGCCTTCCAGCATCTTGATGCACGAAATAGGCCACTTGTAAATGTGAAAGCTATATAGAGCCGAGCTAGCGATAACCGAATTCACTAGCTCCACTCGACCCATCATTGACAGAGATCTGACTTTCCAAGTCGCAAACTTCAGTTTAATGGTATCCAACGAATTCCGAAAATGAATCATTCTTGGCTTACCCCCAAAAATTGGAACACCCAGGTAGCGGAAAGGAATGCTGCCCATAGGGATGTTATACAAAGCAAGCAAACCGGGATACTGTTCCTAGCGTGAGCAATCGCATTAAATGTTGCACTTAGCAAAGACTAATATTCTGACCAGAGTTTAGACCATATATCTCGAAAATATGCATTAGAGCCCTAATGTCTCTCTGTGTTCCTCTACAGTAAACCATTATATCATCCGCATATAACGCATGTGAAGGGAAGACAGTACCTCTCGGAGAGGAAATGTGCTTGATCTCCCCCCGCTTGAAAGCATTCGAAATAGCATTGCCCAAAACCTCTTCAACCAAGCAGAAAAGGATTGGCGACAGCGGATCACCCTGGCGCACTCCCCTTTTGCAGCTGAAGTACCCCATAGGCTTACCATTAATTACGACTTACAAGGTAGCCGAATGCAAGATCGAGCTAATCCAGTGAACCACCTTGTCACAGAAACCGTACCCTTTAAGACTCTTCAATAGAAAATTCCAGTTCAGAGTGTCAAAAGCCTTTCGAATATCAAATTTCATGGCTATATTACCTCCAAAGCACCTGTGGTCTAGCAAGTTTATCGCCTCCGACGCAGTCCCAGTGCAGTCAAAAATGCTTCTTCCTTTCAGAAAAGCATGTTGATGCGGCGAGATAATTTTAGAAGCAATAGGGCCTAACCGATTAGCTAAGATTTTACCAATGATTTTGAAGTGGAAGTTAGTGAGAGCAATTGGACTAAATTTCTCAATCACGTCGGCCCCGGGATCTTTCGGCATAATGATGATATTACTCGGGTTTGCATTCGGCATAATCCAACCAGTACTAAAAAAAGATTGCACAGAATTTGTTACCTCCGTACCAACTATATCCCAGAAAGCAGTGAAGAATATTCCTCCAAAACCATCGGCCCCGGAGCACCATTCGCATTCATATCATCCACTGCCGCTTTGATTTCCAGCTCGTCCAGCAATGCAGAGAGAGACACGTTGTCCTCCTGAGAAATCTTCCTTTGAATATTCTGCTCAATGTAATCAATAGAAGGATTTACATTATCAGTAGCATATAAATTCTGAAAGTAATTAATTACATGATCTGCGATTTCCTCATGAGAAGTCAACAGCTCATTATTGTCCTTCAGGTGTGTTACTTTGTTGGTTGCAGCTCGAATCTTCACGTACTTGTGGAAAAACTTCGTGCAAGCATCTCCGTCCTTTACCCAATTTAGCCTTGATTTATCCCTCCAGAAAGCCTTCTGAGTTTTGAGCGCGTCCACCAGGTTGTTGGAAGCAGTTACCTCTGTGAAGTGCAGCTCATCAGAGTAGCCCTCCTCCATGATGCTTTTCTGAATATTCTCCAGATTTTCAGTCGCTTTGGTAACATTCAACTCAATGTCGCCAAAAATTTCTTTGTTCCACCGCTTTAGCATGCCTTCAGAGATTTTAACTTCTGCATTAGCACATACATAGGACAGCCAAAGAAATCGCACTGCCAAGCTTGCTCCACTACCTCCCTAAGACCTGGGTGATTCAACCACACACTCATAAATTTAAACGTAGAAGCGAAGGTAGTGTCCCCCTTGTGCGCCTCAAGCAGAAGAGGATAATGGTCCGATTTAACCCTTGGCAGCGTGATGCAAACCGTAGAGTTCCACGAGTCCAACCATCTGTCATTACACATTGCTCTATCAAGACGAGTCTCCGTGTTGTGTCTACACCTTCTACCATTAGTCCAAGTGAACTGAGCGCCCCTTGTATCCAGGTGATGAAGGTCATTTAGCTCCGAAAAGGCTAAGAAGTGTTCACAGGAAATACGATTCGGCGGAGGCCCTCTCGATTTCTCATGCGCACCCAGAACCGCGTTGAAATCTACAATAATACACCATGGGCCGATCTTGTTATTCATCAGATCAGTTAACTGCAGCCACAGGCTTCGCCGCGTTAGATAAGAAGTGGAGGCGTACACCCTTGCCACAAAGTACTCCATGTCACCTATAGAAGCTCTGCAGGTGATCATCTACACCGAGTTATACACCACGTCCACCTTCATTGGGCTCGAAAAAAGACACCACAAGTTCGACTTCTGAGAACCTCTATCATTCAGGGCCACTAACTTCAGATCAAGACTATACCATTAATTCGTCGGAATGGAGGAAAAGGCAATACAAGGTTCTGCAATGAAAACCAAGTCCGGGGAGAATTTACGACAATAATTGTAAAAGACCAGCTGCGTATCTGCGTTGCCGAAGCCCCGCAAATTCCAGAAAAGTGTCTTCATTGGGAGGGGGCTGAACCATTCCTTGGACGCATAGTCCGAGGTTTAGACTGAGAAACAACCATCTCTTTTTTTTGTTTTTTCTTTTCCTTTTTCTTACGAGATTTAGACATCGCCTCTTCAAAAGCAGCCTCCTTTGCATCTTCAGCCACAATTGTAACAACCCCTACCGCGATGTCACCATTAGGTTCTACACCAATTTATGGCTTCAATTGTGCATCTTCTTCTGCATCTTCTTCCGCATCTTCTTCCGCAACAACTTTAGCCTCCTCATTAGTATCCTCATCTGAGTCCACTAAAGACTCAACTGTTACTACCTCATCTTGCTGCTGAATGTTCTCTACTGCATCTGTAGCCACCTCATCCGTAGTAGACTCTTTAGTCACCTCTACGGAATTCGCCTCAGTGGTCATAGCCACATCGATCTCATTGATCTTCGGCCCTGTATCCCTGGGGAGTAATAGACCATTGTCAACCAGATGAGTTGGAGGTACCACTTCACTTGTTCCCCCCTCTTCAATATGCTTCTTTTCCTTTTTTTTTTTTTTTTGAGCCAGGCTTTTCTTTGCCTTTATTGTAGTTTCATTCAAAGAAGCCGCCTCAGATTGCAGTTGCTGTTTCTTCTTGCATAACCCTTCTTCATGACCTATCATTTTGCAGAACTGACAGTATGAAGGCCTTTGTTCATAAGTTACTTTGGCCTTGAAAAAGTGAAGGCTTCTCTCAATTTGGATCTCCTCTATTTGTTTTTGTGATATATCAATCTCCACTAAGACTCTAGCATATAAACCAAAGCTACGTGTAGTGGTTGATCTATCTATATGCAGGGGGTCACCTACGACACTTGCGATTTCAAAAAGAGTTTTTGGTCGCCAATATTCATAGCTTAACCCATATATTCTAATCCAAACCTGGGCAAGCGATTGAATTTGTTTATGAGGATTAAAATCAGGGATCCATTTCCTAAAATGAATGGTACCTGGATTTATATTACACGACCCTGTAGATCGAACGTAAGCCATATCTTCTTCACAATAGAAATTGAGGCAGAAAAAACCCTTACCTAGAGTAGAGATAACCCAAGGTCTGATGTTCCATGTGATGGATAGCCTTTGATGTATTTCCGCCATGTTCAACGGGGTCGAGCCTTTGGGAAGCACCAACATGCCAATTAAGAAGTTCTTGCAATCTTGTACTCCTTTCTGGTATTCGTCTTCTGATATACGGATCGAAACCTCCGATCCATTAAAGCGAGGTTTTGCCAGATTTGAAAAATCAAAGTCAGTTGATTTGAAAGAAGAAACCATATCAGCGTACGATTTGTCTTTTAGATCCACTAAATTTTTTCCCTTCTGAGGGATCTTACCCTTATTTGAATCATTCACGCTTGCCCAAGAAACAGACCACACGAGTATTTGTTGATGTAACGTTCACCATTGAGTGAGATAATTAGTTCCCAAATGGACTGACGAATCTCAGATTAGTCACTAATCATTGGATCTTGATTGTAATTAATTCTAATCTGCGAACAAATTCGTTCTCAGAATCGAAAAATCTTGGACCGAGTCACTCCGATTCAATCTCCAAAATATCGCCGATATTCAGAGAGCCTATCAATCAACTTAAATATTAATTAGTATAAGTGTTTTATTAATTGATGTCTCATTAATTTCTCATGATAAATGATTTATTAATTTTACATCATAAATATCCCTTAATTAATATTAATACATATTTGTTTAATCTCATATTAGATTTTTGATTCAAAAATAAAAAACCAATACCATCGCCATTAAGACCATCCAGCGCCACTATTTCTTCCACCAAAATTAATGTTACCGCCTCCACCACTTAGTAACACCTTCCACCGCTTCCACCACTTACTTCTTCCTCTACTACCACCACCACCACTAATATCTATTGAAATAATTTTTGTAAAATTATTATTTATTGATGGAGATATGTATTAATATTAATTAAGGGATATTTATGATGTAAAATTAATAAATCATTTATCATGAGAAATTAATGAGACATCAATTAATAAAACACTTATACTCATTAATATTTAAGTTGAACAAACCATAACCATAAATTTATCTTCTCTCTAGACAAATCACTTATACTAATTAATAAAACACTTATACTAATTAATATTTAAGTTGAACAAACAACCACTATTGATTTATCTTTTCTATCAATTCCAACCAAGGTGGAACAATGGTTAGAGGCCACTCTTATGACACAATAGGTCATGAGTTCGAACCTCTCCGTTATAATTTTTGAAATTCCATATCTTGACTTGAGTATTCATTTTTAATTCATAATATTGGAATGAACACCACATGTGCGACTTGTAGGGTGTGGCATGGAGAACCACAACATTTGATTTATCTTTGCCAAGGATAAATCCTGACCACCACTCAGATAGGAAAAAGTTAGCTAAACTCTGCTTTATACTATTGATATATTTATGGAGATTATAATTACAGTTAAACCTCTATAATTTAATAGCCTTGCGACCACTAAAATTTATTAATTTAAAGAGATATTAAATTATCGATAAACTAATAATTTATTACTTTAAAGATAAATTAGTAATATATTAATTTAGAGAATATTTCCTATTGATAATGTCAATAAATTGAACTTGACTCATTTAGTTTGAACGATTTGGAATTTGAAGTATTCTACTATTAATTATTGACTACAGAAAATTAGATATTCATCCGTTGGAAATCGCCGATCAATAACCATAATTAAACCATTTAAACTGTTGGTCGGTCAATAACCGTAATTAATAACGTCCAATGTATCTATAAACCTAATTAACCTAATACAACTACATCATTTAACCTACACTAGCATGTAACCCGTGATACGCACCGGGATCGATGGGAATTGTTGATTTGGGGTGGCGGGGCTTCGCCCCGCTCCCGTGGTCCAGGTGTATTGGAACATTTTTAAAAACATTTATGATAGGAAAGTTTTATACTCATTGATAATCAATATATTGTTGGAAGTAAATCTTCTCATACATAGCAAAAGCACAAAAAAAATGCTAATTTAACCATAGAACAGGAGTTTCAAATCACAATCACACGAAAATCACTGCATATAGTCTATCTTGTTATACAACTGAATATGACATGCACTCGTCCCAAAAGGGGGATCTGGATAGTAATTGCATTGTATAATTGATGCACCAATTATCATCTAATCTATGATCCAGTTTAAATATTGCTATGACCCATCTTATCATCTAATAATTAATACTAAATTCTTGGAGAAAAAAATGGCCTCGAAAGTAATTCTTTAGAAAATAAACACTTCCTTCCATCTATAATCCATATTTTACGTCACTTTCATTCTGAGCCTGCTATGTACTTAATTGTTACTTTGACAAATTAACTATTTTTCATCCTTTCTCCAACATGATACAAATTAATTCTTAGAGATGACATAAACACCTATACGTCTAATATGATGAAAGATTGTCAAGCTAAATAATACAAAACCGATATGAAATTTTACATATTCACTACAATAGTTAGTAACGAACAAAAAACTTTCAAACAAAAGAGAGAGCGATTTTTTCAAGATGCCAACTCATAATAGATGCAAAGCTTAATACCCAAATCCTTTGCATTCAGCTAAATAGTTAAGACAATGACGATAATTTCATTTGATTTCTTGTTTCAATATTTTATTAGAATAGGCCATCTTGTAATGTTAAGATGTTGAAGCTCGGTATGTAGACTGTAGTGGAAAATGAGAACAAACATATCAAGTTTCATGCACTACTATTGCATATCTTTATTGAGTCCACGTCAGTGACATGTTATGAGATTTTTTATAAAGAATAATGAACCTGAACATTATTTGTTGTTATACCCTTAGATATCTCTAGGTAATAAAGTTGAGAACTATGAAAATAAGATATCTCACCCAAAATGATTAGAAATAGAGTCGGTGCAAGCTATTGGAAAGTAATTGCAGACTTCTTTAGTTTGTTAATGTTGTTATCGAGACTTCGAGACTTCTTCAGTTTGCTAATAATCGAGGACAAATGTCGCATATTGAAACTCTGGTATATTTTTGTAAGAGGAGGGATCCATTGATAGGGGAAAATTTTACAATTGTAAATATCAAGATATAACTAATTCTAATGGAGGAAGGATCCCTTCACACTTTTATTCTCATTCTATCTTACATGTTGGATGTTATTTTTGTGAATAAAAATCAAACCATAATGGATATAAAGCTAATATTTTGAGAAAATGTTCCTCTTACCAAATTCTACATGCCTACAAAAAATGAGCACATTCCAAAATATAAAACCTCATAATCTACCGGTCTTAATTTGGACGACAAGAATCTGTTGATTTTCAACGACTCGTTTTCAAAGTGGTAGATGCTGGTATTATACTTATAGGAATACACTCATTTTCGGTATGAACGTAGAGAGATTTGTAATACTAACATATCCTCAAAATATTAGCTTCAAGTCCATTAGGTTTGGTTTTTATGCGCAAAAATAACGACGTGTGAGATAGTGTGATAATAAAAGTGTGAGGGGATCCCTCGTCATTTTAATGTTGTTATGCAACTATATTACCTTCTTAATACTATTACTCAGGATATAATTTATTCAACTTATGTTTGTTCTAGATATTATTTTCTTATTTTATAATTTAAAGATCCGAATCTAGAATTGTTGTTTTATTATTAAGAGTTTTTCTCTTCTAATACCGTAATTCTCATGTGCTAGATTGGTTGGCAAGATGTCTATGGGATTTTGCTGCTCTCCATGGGAGTTACGACTAAGGAAAAAATGATAGACACCACACAACGCAATCATCAGAATCAACCATTGGCGGACCTTGGTATACTCCTCAGAAGCGTGGATATAAGCATCATCCAACTTATGATTATCCTTGACACTGTCTGACTTAGAAGAAGATACATCAGCCCAATATTTTGCGTTAGCAGGCTCCGAGATTTGGCGACTTCTTCACCACATTCTTAATTTTCTCATATATTAAAAAGTTCATATGTGGCAAGATGAAGAGTTTTTGAAGGGTTTCACTTGTTAGTTAGCAAATCTGATGCTTCTTGCAATCACATGTACTTGTTAAAGATCTATCACGAAAATATTTCCTATGCTAGTTTTTGGAAATATTAGCAAATAAAAAAATCTCCATGACTCCTATGCGACACACCTACGGAGAAAATACTTTGGGCCAATAACCAACAGACCCATGACATGGCTTGAAACGTTCTTCTAACATTGGAAAGAAAAGTAAAAAAAAAAACAATTACACTATCCTTATAGTTGCGAAAAATGAATTCAATATCAAAGAAATTCAATAGAGATAAGATGCTACCTAAAGCCTCAACAACCTAACAACATAACCTAAATATAAATTAAAAAAAAATAGTTCGTTGAATTAGCATAAAACTAATCTAAAACTACATACTTACTAACTAAAACTAATCTAGTTGGTAAAATGGTCCAAAACTACATTACACCATTATTTCTTGTTCAGATGTTTGCATATCTGGTCGATATATTCTCGTACCTTCTTTCCGAGCAAAAAGAGTTGCCTACTCTGATTGCCCAATAATTTTATACAGTGTTGCGTACATACCTTATTTCTCCCATGATGTAACATTTCAGTCAGATCTAATACAATCACCATTCTTACGTGTGGATCTCAGTCAGAAATTTACAGACCTTAGATGTTTCCAAATCAAGCCGTAAAAAATAAATTATGATGGGTTGGATGTGACATTTTAAAACATCCATATCGACGAATACCCAGATGCCCTTGATGCAACAATACAAAGGAGGCTAATTATACCATCAAAATACTTGACTACACCAAACCAATTTATTTCAAAAAGAATAATCCCAAAACAAAGGGAAACATATGTGAATCACAGATTCAAATAACCAAAATACCATAAGAATGCAAAATAAACCCAATTTTACACAATTATTTCACTTTTAACTTTGATTGGATATAAGTTGCATTCAAGTGGTCTTGTTTCAAATGTCACTGAGAAATCAGGTAATAAAAAATAAAACAAAAGAAAAAATAATGTATAATTCCACATATGATACCTATGAGGATAACGCAGTTACCGATGACATTCCAAGGACAATATTATGCAACGACGCCCGACTTTATGTATTTTACTAATTTTAGAAAATGAAAAAATAAATATGATAAAAACATATTTTTCTAAAAGAAACATGAAACAGTGATCATAATATTTAGATACGTATTGTAGCTCTATTAAAATTTGGCCTACAATTAATATTACTTTCAGCCTTCAAACAACAGTAGAGAAAAGGACCAAATAAAATGTGCATTTTCTTTCTTCATAGTTACACTAACAACACTAACAAAAATGGTATTTGACGAATCATCTGCTGCTAACGTATAATGCAAATTTTATTTCTATTCTCTTTATTAAGGAAAACTTTCTGGGTTGATGCAAATTTTAAACAAAAATGAATCTCACAGCCACAACCCCCAGTGGACCCTGAAATCATATTAACAATCAAATGGAAAAATTGATTGACAACTTACCCAGATGCAATGAAGTTTTATATTTTCTCTTTGTGTTAGAGACCCTAGTTTGATGTCCCTAGCAATACCGAACATCTAAAATACTAAACAACCGCAAGGGTTAACAATGATACATCTTAGGGTTTGCAGGGTGTATATTCCTGATTGTTATGCATATTGTGAGTGAAAGTCATTATGCGGGTAGGCTGTAATTCCATTATAGGATGGAAAGTACGACGACATACCATCGCAACTGGTAAAAAAGAGCATTTGGCTAACATCAAAATGTCAATATATAGTTCGCTCAATTTTCTTTATGGATATGGATAACCCTTTTTATCCAAATAATCAGTTTGGCACAATGTCACCCATTTGCTAATAACCGATAAAAAATCCTAAGCATCAAAAGCTGTAAACAGAGCACAAATATAAGGTTAAACACGTGGTACTCATGGGAATACATAGAAAACCATTAGAAAATGAAAAATCATAGATATAGGTATAACAAATAATCCCTCGGTATGGCTCTTTACGGTATTACATCTGTAATCTCTAAACCCACACAAAATGTTTTAACGTGTGTTAGGGCTTCCAAACTAAAGATTGCGCTATGGGAATCAGGTGAGCAGTGACCCATGAGAAGCTAACTCCGACCCATTGCCGATGGTGATAGCAGTTTTTGTCAAAGATTATCAAGGTAGTTCTGTGTCTTCCGGAAAGTGTGTTGGATAGTTTTACAGTATGAAAAATCACCATAACATTAAGGAAATTCCCAACGGTAGACTACTCCACCGAAATTCCCAAGAAAGTTACCGGAACAACACATAGTTCCTTTTTTAAACCACAAATGCATGTCCACTCTAATTCTCAGTCACAAACCATAGAAATTTTATAAAACAATAACAAACAAATAAAAGGAAAAATCAGATTACCTTTGGCCGCAACCATCCACATCCTACTACCCAGCCTTCAATGGAAACCATAAATAAATATTGTATCTCTGTATGAGAAATAAACACAACATAAGTTGTATATATGTCAGTCTAAGAATCCAGAATCACATTCATTTTAAAGAATTACAAATCCTCGTTGATGTTAGATGATAATGAGAAGGAGAATTTTAGGGCATCGAGAAAACAATCCCCGAAAAAGGAGAATTAGTTATATACAAACCATAATGACAAACCCGTGTTCATAAGAAGACACCGATATCTGTGGTGCAAAGATTTTGGAAGGAATTTTCATGCCTGCTGATTTTCAACTGACTATGACTTAACGGTACTTTGGGTCTTGGGTTGAAATAACAAATGGAAGTATTGTATTACCTTAACATCTATGAAGGAAACATTGTTATTCAACATCAACACGGAGTATAACAGTATTTGTGCTAAGCTCTTTTAGGATTTTTAACCGAAATTGATTTAGTATTTATATTTCTAATAAAAGATGCTTCTAAGAGTAGTGAGATCAAATAGATGTACAAATACTGACAAACTTCATCTAATAGTTGTATTCTTTTATCTTTAGTGATCAAGTCTGAAAGTAAAGAATCGTAAGCTTCATTAATTGGAGAACCATTAAATGCAAAATATAAGTGTGTTAAGGACTTTAAAAAGGTAGAAATAAAGATGTTGTATTTGAAGAACTACTTATTTGCTATCCTGTTTGTTAGGAATTTTCATACAGGACTGCAAATCCTAGTGTTTAAAGCTCCATCATGATGCATTTATATATGATAAATTCGGTAGAACTCTGGCAGCACTGACACATAAAAGATGTTAAATCCCCATACTCACCTAGATATGGGATTTTTTTGTAGAGACACATATAACCCACGTCAACACCAGCAGTCGTCCAACACTCATGCAAAACAATCTTAGCTTCCCCCCTTCTAACTCACATAAGGATAAGGTTCTGTTTAGGAAGGTTCCAAATCCAAATGTTGTGTACTTTTAACTGGCTTATTACCAAACTCTAAACTATGCTCTCTTTCAATTTTTGAAAAAAATCTCTGGATTCCAAAGTTTGCAAGTGTCATCATTCAAGGCCAAAATGTAAATCACCACGTAATTAGTTCAGAACACCTTACATGATAAGAAAACATAAAATTACTTCAATCCAAGTCTATAATTACGCATTAACTCAAACAGTTATTAGTCCATGGTCACCTACCTTCAAGATCACATTAAGAGATACAAAATTACACAATAATCAAAAATTATTTGCTTGGTAAATTTCTCGAATTGATCCTTTAATTTACAACAGTTTGATTTGTTCTTTCTGTTCATTTTGCATAATATATAGTTATCTTATCATCTCACCTGAAATATAGTTTGTTTTGAATAGACTTAGCTATATATGCAAGATGGCAGATAAGGTAACTTTGAATTATTGTATATAAATGTATAATCAAAAATTATTTGCTTGGTAAATTTCTCTAATTGATACAACAGTTTGATTTGTTCTTTCTGTTCATTTTGCATAATATATAGTTATCTTATCAGCTCACCTGAAATATAGTTTGTTTTGAATAGATTTAGCTATATATGCAAGATGGCAGATAAGGTAACTTTGAATCAGTGTATATAAATTTATATAAAAACATGTACCTTTAAGAGCTCACAAATTCATTGACCTCTTCCTGTAAAAAATAAACGCATTATACGCATTAAGAAGCAAAAGAATTCACATAATATAGTATGGGTAAAAATTGGTAAGAAAATGTTTAAAAACACATAATTCATATCCTTCTTCTTGGATGTCGGTGCAACAAAAGCAGCGCTTGATAAAGTAGAGACCACAATGGCGGAACCACCAACACCAAGCCAATATTGGTGATCAAGTCTTGGACGTTCCATTTTCATGAGAAGGATAAAAACGGAAAAAAGCAAAACGCAGAATTGTTAAATATATCATTAACAATTAAATTTCATGTTATAATAATTTTCAAATGGGAAACAAACACATGTGTACTCAGTGGACAACCAAAAAAAAAAGTTAATTTCATTATGTTAAGCATGTATAAATAGTTACCAATGCTCATACAATGTTTTGGTGTTCTAAGTAATTCCAACTAATATTTTTTTCACATAAACCCCATCGTATTATGATACCCATTTTTTCCCCATAAGATAAAATAACACTCACGTGCATGCCCTATACACCTTTTTCACATTCCAAGAATTCCTTCAAGACAAAGAGTGAACATTCCTTGCTAAAGTGAATTTTAAATGTCCTCAAACATTTTTCCAATATTAAATACTAATTACAACTTATTTTGAGAGATGAAGAGGCGGACAAACTATATTTCAGGTGAGATGATAAGATAACTATATGTTATGCAAAATGAACAGAAATAACAAATCAAACTGTTGTAAAATAACACTCACGTGCATGCCCTATACACCTTTGGTATGCTACTGGTTCTATCAGAGTTTAAATTTCTAATTGAAATTATATCCTCCAATCACTGGTCACTAACTGGATGACATGGAGTACTCAATCCGTACAACCAAATGCCAAATAGTTATATATGGTTTCTCTTCAAAGTGGTCAAATCATGAATTTAAGAAACCTTTTCCATCAGTAGTAACTTCAAAGTTCATTTATTTTGTTGCCAGATATTTCCATATTTTTTCATATAACCAGTATACGAAAAAAACTCCAAAGGCGTAAAATCAACTAACTCATGACATGAGTATCCCAAGTTAGTCAAATGGGCTTAACTGGGGATACTCATGATTTATTTGTGAGCATTCTCCTTATACCTTGATGTACTCCATTGTAGTCTTCTTCTCATGATTTTTCCAGCCTGACCAGCATACTGATGTTGTCCATTAGTTATACTTCATCTATTATACACATACCCCAATGCCTAATGCACCACATCCTACACCTATTTTAAGTATCCAGGGACAACTCAACTGTTTGTCTTTCTTTTTCTCCCTGCACTTGCTGCATCATAAATTTGCACACATAGATTAAGGACATCAAGAAACACTTTCAATAAGAAATAAGTTAAAATGAATACAACCTACAAATTATCAACATCCTAAATTAACCTAATTGGAATAGTACTCATATTCACATGCTAAGTAAACTTTTCTAAACCACTTAACTAACAAATATGGGACACCATTTAAATGAGAGAAAAAATGAGTATTACTTATCAAATAGGACCAGTCTTTCTAACATTCATTCAAGTCCACGAATATGCACACACCTGGACAATTGCCATACCTAAAAAACAAACCAAAATATAATTTGGTCGAATAATTAAATCTTAAAATGTAGTACTATTTAAATCAAAACTTTCAATTCAGAAAAAAGAGTCTCCACCAGCTTTCTCAATTCTAGATTTGGACGTCTCTGCAAACCTTAAAGCAGCCACCTTCATTTTTGGTACTTCATAAGTTCCAATATCATCAGTCATCACATCAATGGCCACAGAAAAACAAAAACTTAGAAATTACCCCTTTGAGAATGAGCAATTTGCAATTATTATGGAAGAAAAAAAGTTTAATGAAATCAGAATTATGAGAGTAATAGATTAAGTAAATAAATTTAACAGATTAATCAAGTAACCTAAGGGTACCAGATGCTTACTTTCATATCTCCGCGGCGGAGATTGCTTAACAACTATGAGAACAATAATCTCACCATCCGAACATAAAGGGTTGTACCAAACATCATGAAATGGATGTTTTGAGACATTAGCAAACATGTCCAAGTGATTACCTTTTCAATCTATCTGCTTACTGATTTCATTTACCCAACCTTAAATCATTCGCAGAGAATCAAGAGTCTACAAAGTTGTTAAAGGATCACAAAATGGGCTTAAAGTTGTTTCATAAAGTAGTACATTCTTTATAATTGAAATATAGGCCTTGGTGTGGTGTTTCAGGTAGAAGATAAAACAAACATGATCATACCCAAAATAACACCACCCCTCCCAAAAGTGGAAACTTGAAAATTATTACATGGAAGTAAATCTTTAGGACAAATCGTGTAATCACACAACTTGGTTTTAACCCTGATATATACCCATTCTGTCAACAAATTATAGGTTTATGATGACTCAATGTCATTAGATAGATGAAAGCACTTAAAACTTGTTCAATCGTAACAGGTCAGCAGTTTTCCTGTGATAATTGTACATTTGTATTTAAGTTGAAGCGTAGTTATGTCTTATGTTCTAACAAATCGAAAATAATAACCAAATAATACAAGATAAAAATGCACAGGTGCTTCTTTCTTTCTTAGAAATGCCAGACCTCCACAGTACATCATACAAAATATCCCTCACATGATCATGTCTATATTTATAACCAGGGTCTACTTTACAATGAACCGCATGTTCACCATATGAATCCAAGCAACCTGTGATGCAAAGGCGGCGAGAGTCGAGGGATAAAGCGGGATCATTAACTGTATTTGAGGATAAACGGGGTACTCCAAAGGAGACATCTTCCGCCCTAGCCCCTCAATCGGAATAGACAGAAGAAAATCTGGGCATGTCTTTGCAAACAACCAAAAACCTCTTTATGTCTCTCCAGTTAGCATGTAAACTCTATCAATGTCCTTAACCACTTTACCAAAAGAGCACTCTCCCGCCAGATGCTTTGTGCTTTAGGGGGCGTTGTCTTTATTGGTGAAGTTGTTAAGATCAAAATTAGGAAGAGTCACTTGTAACGTTTCCAAAGCCTTATTAAAATTATCATCCATACCGTCCACACCACTACTCCTCAATATGTGATCCTGTAATCCCCAAGATTGCACACGTGAAGCCACAAAAACGTACTCAGATGCCTCCCTAGCAGTATAAAGTCCAAGACCTCCATATCTGATAGGTAGAGTAGATAGTCTCCACTGAAGCTCTCCAAAGAACGGTCCCCCGCACACCACGATGCCTTCCACCACTTCTCGCAAGCCTCTATCAAATATATCTACCGCCTCCATAATATAGTCTGGGTGACAAATACGAAGGCCAAAAGAAGCTTGGAGATACCCATACACGTTCGTAAAAGCAGCAATTCACTTTGAGGATCATGGAGCTTGGATAAAATGCATCAAATCCACTGCTTTTTCACCCTCTTAATGGCAAGGCCCTTCACAAAACCATCGTCGAGGCTAAGCGCACCACCTAATAGTTTGACTCCCTTATCTGGTCTTGAGATTTCGACGGAAACATCCCATCACTTATCCTTCGTCCATCACAAGAGGGCCAAAATATTTCAGTTTTCTTAATATTCAGTATAAGCCCCAGTGCAGGCCCTTCTGTTTTGATAATAGTGAGTGCTTTTGCCACTTCTTCGGTGTCGCCAATAAAGTGCCATCATCAAGATACCAGGCATGTAGGGATAATATGCAGTGCTCATTTATCTTAGCTATAAGCTGATGAAGTACCGAGCAAATAACAAAGGCCCTAAAGGGTCACCTTGTTGTACTCTGTGGATGAGTAGATAAAGGAGTCCCCCACATAGAGCCGTGCAGGTTGACCATACAAGTATTCTACCCAAGGCGATATAGATGGACAAAGCTTACGTACCTCGAGAAAGCATAGCCGTTCGGTCAACTAGGTTAAAAGCATTGGTAAAGTCAACCATTAGCATAGAGAGGCTAGCGTCTACATGATGTTTCTTGACAAACCTATTCACAGCATGTAGGATTGCCTCAGCACCACCTGAAACACCTACACCAAACTGGAAATCTGTAGATACACTTGCCATGTCCTTACCAACCCCTTTCATCGCCGCTTTGGACACCGGTCGACGCCAAATTGTCCCAACAGCAATGGGACGAATGCTCTTATCCGGTTTTAAGGAGGGTGTTAGAGGAGCCGATGCAATGAACTCCGCTAGGTTAAGAGGGCATCTCCCTCCAAGCCAAAGATTAACAACCCTAGTTATGGCCGTGACCATATCGGCAGACCACGTTGAGCCTTCCCCACGTAAAGCATCCAACAAATGTTGTGCCCGAAGGCCATCCCTTCCACACGAAGTTCCCTTAGGGAAAGATTTAATACAACTAAGAATGGTACCTTCTTCGGCCACTAGCGGTGTCTCCTGCAACGTACAAGTTGGTTTCCTTGGAGGCGGCATCGTCGGATGCTTATCCTCAAGTGCTTTCCTTGTGTTCTCGTTGTATGGCGCCACCGATACGGTAAGCCGATGGCTTTAACGACCTTTGTGAAGTGCCCATCCGCCACCTTGCGCAAACAAGTAGAGATATTGGTACCGAGCCTGTTGTCTTTCCCCGTGTCATCATCTTTGTTGTCTTTCTCTGTGTAATCATCTCTAACACTAACTGTTGCCGGCAGCTTTAAAATCTCACGAACAAGATTTATAGTCCCACTAGGTTCACCCCAAAGTGCAGCGCTCTAAGAATTTGTGTTCATTGTGTCGCCTTGCGATTACCAGACCTGCATTCAGCTCTACCCTTTAGGTCGGAACACTCTCAAAGTGCATCGAGGAGCAGCAAAAGCCTGACCCAATGTTTAACAGCTTTAGGTTCAGCGCGACTTTCTGTAGTGCCGCTTTTCAGGGCATGAGAAAAAGCTAACCTGCAACCTCTTGGAATGCTCTTTAACCGTACATCACGGGGCTCTAAAGACTGCATCCACAATTGCTTCATTCAATTCGAAGTCGCTGTCAAGCTGCACTAAATCCTCCTGTAGACGAGGCTTAGGCACTCCAAAAATTATTTCAGCTACTTCACCAGAACTCGCACATATCTCAGGCTTAATATCAGTGTTCCCTTCATGCTTGCAGGTTACCTTCCACAACATAGTAGGACCTAGATATACACATTCAGCTGATCATATATAGTAATTGAAGTAAAACTTACACAACATTTCTACATGAAAACTATAGAAATCAAATTGCATTTATAGGTTTAACTTGGTTGATTAAGATTTGACCAGACAATAAACTAATATATTTTTAGACGATCAACATGTGGTTTTGTGTAGGTGTAAGATTTCGCTAGAAAATTCCGCAATGGGTCTTAAACAATCAAATAAAAACTGGAATACATATTTACCTGAGTGCTAGTCTCAACCCCAAAAGAAGCTCACAAAATCAACCCCCACAACTGCATAAATATATAAAAAGAATAATAGCAACTTGAAATTGTCATAGACTCCGAGTTTGTCCTAGCCAAGATAACAAATAGATCCATAAATTAAATCATTATCCCCAAATAATCTACACTGCAGGAAAAAACAGGGAAACGTTAACATCAATGAACCACATCAGATGCACATAAAACCACCCGGTTGGGTAACTCCTAAATTAATGAAATTTTATGATTTGAAATTTGAAATTTTGAGATTGATTATTACTGTGTCAATTATGGCACCAATTAGGCAGGATCAACCAAGAGAAAGCAACTAATTAAAAATACAAACAAAACACAAAAGATGAGATCAGAAACATGAACCTTGCGCACAAACCTTTGGTTATCTTCAACCCCACGGTCCAATGGTAATATTTATGCGCGTAATTACAAATACTGAGAATAGTTGATAAGGCAACTTTTAGTGAAAGTTAACAAAGGTTCTGAAACCCCTCATCTCTCCTAAAATCCTTAGTTCATATAAGCATACATATATGGTGTGAACCCCATGAACTCAGCTCTCCTAATTCCTCTTCCTACAGGAAAATCTGTGTTGTGGAGGATGACTAAAATCAAAACCAAATGATTTAGCTTTATTTTTTCCCCTATAATTGCACCATTGAGTTTTATGAACTACCTTAAAGATTTTAATCAATATGCAAAAATAAATAAATGGTAATCCTGATCAAAAGAGAGAATAACATGCATTAACAAAAATAAAGCTAAAACCCAAACCAAATAAAGAAGAATGAGAGAAAAATAAAATAATAACCTGTTGTGGGATGAAATTTCTTTCGATTTGATGTTTTGATTTCAATCCCGAGTATAATCCAAAACGAAAACCTAAATATCAACGAAACAATTAGAAATTAATCAAAAGTAACCATAGCAGCAGAAAAATATAAAGAAGAAGAGAAGATTAGAGTTAGATTTTCTCCGGAACATATATACCTACCCAAAACAGCCACCCATCGGATCGTAAATATTTATGGTGATAAAAATAGAATTTTGGAATATATTAAGAAAATTTGTATATAGTTAACTTGGTTAGTTTTAAATTTGGATATATTTACCCGTATATTTAGACGATTCAAAAGAAAAATACAAAAAATCTTTAAATCTTTCTCTAAAATTGGCATAAGATGCCAACGAACCGTCTCTGTTTTCTTAATTTAGACACCTAATACTTGAGTTCAAAGAAGGGTATCATATCGGCATGGTAAATTAACTTTTTTCTTAGAAACAAAATCAGACTATCCTAAAAATACTCTCGCTTATGTATTCTCCTTTTTTCTCTTCATATATCCGCATTAAAATCAAAATATTTGGGTATAAAAATTAAAGTATGTAAACCAATAAGATTATTTTTGTTTTTTTCTTAGATTATTATTTTGGCATTTAAACCAATATACGAAAATAATAAGTCAACAACCAAAAATATTTTTAGTTATGGAAATTAATAAGAATTTCGGCAATATATTCCATAATTAATGCGAATCTCGGATTCTCAGCATAAAAGGATATATAATATATCTCCGTTAATTAAGTAAGTATAAATATTTTCTTAAAATAATTTCTCATCTTCCGTTAATTTACAAAAAATTAAGATATGGAAACAAAATGTTTTCCAAAGATTTGCCGTAAATTTTCCAAAAATTATGTTAGTAATTTCGTTTTTTTTTTATACCCATTGATATTGTTGGCTATCAATAAAATCCGAAGGTCCGGATTTTATTAAAGTGTTGTAAACGCGGTGTGAGAAAATCACAATCCTACCGACTAATATGGAGCATTAGATCGTATGAATCCAATTAAAATTAACGGTCACGAAATGTAAGGGGGCTAACTTGTTTTTCAGCCAATCAGGAGCGAGGGTTTCGTTAACCGACCAATGGGAGGGTAGGTTAGCGCAACTCTCGACGTGGTGTGAGAGATGTGGTTGGGTGTTTAGGTTATTGATTGATATATATATTACAATTTAATTTTGATATGTATAAAAGACTTTTCAAAAAAAAATTTTTTTTTTACTCCCTCCGTTCCATTTTAGATGATGTTTTAGAGTTATTTTTTTGTTCCATAATACTTGAAAGCTTTCAGATTTTTCCACAAAACTGCCAATAACACCCTTAAATTTTGTCTTGGAACTATAAGTTTATTTTTAAATGCACTAATAGCTATCTTTTCCTCTTCTCTCTCTCACCTCTCAAAAACTAGAAAAAAACCCATCAACTTCTTCTTCTTCCTTTGCTCAGATTTAGTCCTTTAGGGGCTAGATCTGAGCAAAGATTTCTTGTTTTTAGTTATTTTTGTTGTTTTCAATAATTTTTTCGCTATTAGATAGCGATTTTTATCTTCGCCGTTTGGGCGATTTTATCTACACTTTTATAGTGTTTCTTTCTAACGATTTGTTCGTGTTTGGTTTTTTTTATAAAAGTACATCTACGATTCAAATAAGGGCGAAGATCAATTTCTTCTTCATCAGAAAAATAGATCTTGAGTTCGGGTTAGTTGCACATGAAGAATTTTTGGGCATATCACTCCTCTGTCATAGGAGCATCTCTTTTCTAAGAAGAAAAAATCTATCAAAATGGTCGAATTATGATTTCGTATACCATTCCTTCTCCAATCTCATAGTACAAGATTTGGGTGCTATCGTGGTAGATCGCTCTTTCTCTTCGCGATTTATTTACGTTTTGTATCTTTCTTTGTATTTTTTTCATGTTATGATGTATTTGTTTCTCTTTAAAACCATCATGTAAACGTTTCTTATGGAATGAAATACTTGTGGTTTGATGATCCAAAAAAAAAAAAATGCACTAATAGCATTTAATGTTTGAAGACTTTTCTCAAGGGTATAAATGGAAGATCTTCACATCTCTTCATTTCTTAATCTACGTGAAAACTACAAAAACATCAACTAAAATGGAACGAAGGGAGTAATAATATTGTAATATTATTACATGAAACTAGTTGGAAGCCTAACAAGCTAGGCTCCAACGACATACTACTAAATTAATTGAACATGTTGTTGTGCTAGCCTACCAGCGAGCCTCATGGGTAACCTTGCCAAGGGGAGCCGAAGCGGGAGGGGGGGCGAGATTGTGTCACAAGGGGGGAAAACTAACACTACCTTCCATGTTAATTCCTGCAATATTACGTCATTGGAGACTTGTACCTGGGACCTCCTGGAACGCATGAAATTTCGGGGAACGGAGATGACCAGCTGAGCTAGGGAGACCTATTAGTATTTATTAATTTATTTTCTTATTAGTATTTATTAATTTATATAATATTTGAGACCTATAAATATTTAAGGGAGATTTTTGAAATTATTATATTGTCGAAATTATTATTTTAGCACTATAGGCCTAAGAAGGAACTAAGAATTTCTCTCTACCTCTTCTCTCCATTTTGTATCTCTTTCTCCTTTTACAACAATTTTATTATTTTAGCGGGATTATTATTTTAGCGTATTAATTTACAGATGTTCTACTGTAATTAGTGAGGATTGTATTTAACTCATGGGCTGTAGTTGGTTACTGCCATTTTTAGACAACTTATAAACTGGATCGAGAAAAACTTTAAAAAAAGTCTCTTATCCACTTATATTTCCAAAACAAGACTTTAGTACCACTTTATACCTAGCAATTGTGGTCTCTAACTTTCAAGATTAACTTACCATAAGCTGTTTCCAGTAGATAAGTAGAGGTGTTAAATATACATGCATTAGGATTTCAACCAAAATTTTGCTATTTGTTGTCTGGCCTTTGTTGTATTTTGGTATTTGTTGTCGGGCTTTTGTTGGCTGGTTAACGAAAAGTCTTTGTCCAATTTCTACACGATATTGTGTTCACATGAACAAATAATTAAACAACTATATAGCTTAGATTTTTTTGCTGATCTTTGTATTGCGTTGATTAGCCTTGCCGGGTGATGGTTTTCGTCCGTTGCTCAAAGAGGTGCTTAGCCTTGACTGCAGTAATGTTTGCTAATTTCAGCAGCGACTCAAGGAGAGACCATTACCTAGTGGGGTCATATCAAAATAAAATGAAGGGTCGAATTTTTCTTGTTTTAGAATTCAAAAGCAAGTGGGGTCTACATATCTCATTTACACCCTTTCCCTCCGTCACTGATTTTAACCCGCACTTGCCATTATATACTATTCCCAATAATTGGAATTGCATTTCAGTGATTGGAATTTATGGTGCCTCTCCACGAGGGCGTCCCCTTCTAAGTGTGACCTTCAGAAGACGATCAATATTTTTCCATTTTGAGGTTCGGGGGACTTTCCCTGGTCATTTCTCTCGTTTTACCTAATTAGGGACTATTTATCTGATTTTATTTTATATGATAAAATTTAGATTTTGTCATCTTATATACCCATGCAAAAAATAAAACCGACAAAATTTAGTACGTTGTGATGTTTATAAATGTACCGGAACAACAAGCATAGCCACAGGAGACAGTCATATGCAGCGATTACTAAGCATTAACTATAGTGAAGATTACAAGATAAGCGAGAAAGAAGGTGTAAAGGTAAGGAGCTCAGTGATGTACAGATGGTCATGTAAGAGTGGTGGAAATCCACACCAGAATTTGCATTATTATTCTTATGACTATCATTATTGACCAATCAGCATTTGTATCCCTACCATAATTCTACTATTCTACTCAAAAAGAGATGTAAATTTGTTGATAAGAAAACGAAAAGGAGAAAGCAAAAGAAAAAGAATCCAAAGGAAAAGCAATCGTCAAAAAGGCATTTTGTCTACTTCTTTACTGTTATTCACAAATTCACATGACAATTCAAGAAGTCCTATCCCAGCTATATCCTTCCATGACCTTTTCGGATATTCAAAGAGATGCCAACGCCTTTCCACACATTCTCGCGCAATATTCTTCTCTGAGGTACTTTGCACACATTCCCGCACAAATATTCCCCCGACTCACCCATGTTAGGCTTTTCCTTTTGGGTTATTTAATGCGAAAGCACTAAAGGAAAATTTCAAATATTCTCGGGGCATTCTTTCCACTTCAAGAGGCTAATGATTTTTCAACTCCAATTTCGGCTAATGGTTGTGTTCAGAAGGAGAACATAGAGGTTAGCCTCCCACTGCAAATGAGGGAACGATTTGGTTTTGTCTTCCAATTCATCTTTGTTATTATTGAGGCAAAAACAGATTTCAAAATCTCTTTTAATAAGTTACTAGATATCCCTAACCAACCTATGATGAGATCCATAGTTAGGAATTTATTGGAGAGTCGTGTTAAATAAGAGGTGGATACCCCTCTGAATGAGGATACTAAGGGTGAGGGAGATTTTGACTCTGACAATGATGAGCAAATTGACTCTTACAATAATGAGCAAATGTGAATTTTTGAAGATTGATCCATGGTTTTTTTTTTTTTTTCCTTTTCCTTTGGGGTTTCATGAGTTTAAGGACTTTAGAGAGCTCTTATTATAGTGTTTGGACCTTCTTTTTTGAAGGTTCTAAATTGCTCCTTGGTGAATTTGCTTATTTTCTTTTAATCTTTTTCTTTTTTGTAACTTCAGTGTCACTCTTGGTGACATGAAATTTGCCTTTGCGAGTCAAATAAAAACCCTAATAGTATACGATGGAAGATGGATGAAATAATAAACACAAAATTTCAAAACATATAAACAATGGTATTCCCAACGACCTGCTTCAAAAAAGGAAGAAGAAAAGAAAAGAAAAATCCCAACCACCAACCACCAAAACATATACGATACTATTAGTATCTAATGGTATCGATCAAACTAAAGTTAATATAGTCTAGCGCACATCAATACACAAATACTATTAGTATCTAATCTTGTGATATGCCATAAACTTCATTTTACACCTCTAAAAGATGTCAAACTAAATGTTTGTGCCTAAAATAAGTGATTTTTTTTTATTTTGGCAGGTGTTATTTATTTGTTGTTACTATTTAAAGTGACAATTGTTCTTCATACATTTTAGTTATTATTTTTTATTTTGTACTTGACCGAGCTTATTTGTTCTTTTGTACATCAATACTAAAAATCAAACCTAGCTAATGACATCGTGATGTATTGATATCCCAATTTGTATCACCCTGATCACAAACTTAGTTGTTATCTATTTAAAATTTGTTTTAATAATAAGACATTTATCATGAAAGATTAATAAAAATTTAAAGATAAACATGAAAAAAATATCACCTAGCTATGATATAACAATTGATAAATTAAGGCACTAAAGATTTCGAGGATGTCATAACCTTGCGACTTAGTAATAAGTTAATTTATTGAGAGAATGTGTTTAGTTTTATGATTTTGATTTCAAATTTCTCCACTTTGCTTTTGATTTTTTCGAATATTTTATTTCCCAATTAAAGCGTGTATTATTATTTTAATTGTCATGTATTTTTACCGAGCTTATGTTATCATTAAGACGATCAACCACATTTTATATTCTTTATAAGGTTAACCAATTTGTGGCGAAATATTATTAACAAAATATATTACTTTCACCAACACCCACCACATCCAAAATATCACTTGATACCACTTCTTTCTCCCACATCACCGTTGCTTCCACCCCCAACCACTAGACGTGCTTTTTAATTTTTAATCACAGACGTCATGAGAAAAGTTTATATTGAACAAATTTAAGTCGTCAATTAATTTATTCCACTATTTATTTTTTATTCCATTGGTTTGTTTTTATTAAATTCTCTTTTATATTGTAATCAATTTTATTTAACCCTAAAAGTTATGATTTGTCTGATCGGGTATTATTTGGGTGATCCAGCGGTATATGATGATATTTCCTTATGATCTGGTATCATCCACGAAATATTTGTTTTTTTTTTCCCTTACCAATCGTGCGAAAAATAGCTAACTGGATCTTTCATAATATAATGTTGTGCGTTTGGAAAGACACAAAAATATAATTGTTCACTATTATTCACCAACACCCACCAACATTAAAAACAACCATCCAGACTATTATTTACTAATAAAAATATGTATTTAGTAGATCAATTAAGGGGATATTTATGATGAAAATTTAATTAATAATTTATTACGAGAAACTAATGGGATACTACTTAATAAAACATTTATAATAGTTAGGTTGAACAAACCAAGACCGTGGATTTATCTTCTACCTAGACAGATTTGGCCACTACTTACATAGCCTTTATTTCAGCGTAGATTTATCTAGCGCTTAACCCGTGCTGAAACGGCATGGGCATAATTTTTATCTAGATATTAAATTTAATATTTGTTAATTATCGAGTTTACTCTCCTTATCATCACAAAAATATAGACAAAACCAATATATATATTTACTCTTCAGTCCAAAAATATTTTATCATGTACTCATATATGATTCATTTCCAGTATGCTTGATATTTTGACATTCTCCTAAATAATGTTTATTCTTGCCCTATTTCACAACAAAACCAACGATATTTGATATATTTTATAGTTTGCAAAGACAAAAACATATTATCGATCATTTTAAATGGTATTTCCCTTCTACATCTCCCTTATTTTAGTGACCGCGCAAAACCAAAACATCGAACTATGTAAGATAAAACAAAATACATCACTCATACTCATTCTTCCTCTAAATAATTGTGTCCCATAAGCTCAAAATCCTTGTTTATTTTGTCCCATTCTAAAATGGTCCAAAAAGATTAGAACTCTGAATGGACTCTACAATACATATTACATCGTATGTTCTTATATTTGAATAACACAAATAAATATGAATTCATTTATCTAAGCCACTATATCATAAAACGATGAGACATTTCAGATGGAAACCCATTCGACTCATAAAAGATATATCTCCAATTCTTGAAAACTCACAGACAGTCTACATCATTGATTTTCTAAATGTGAGCAATTTCAGATGGCAACCCACCACCAAAACTACTAATTACCACTACCTTTTCCACCACCATCACTATCGTCACCGTCTCCATGCATCTCCAATCTCAAACACCACCTAGGTCATCCCTAATTTCTATGTATATGATTATTAATAAATTTATTATTTATTTAATAAAAATATATTTATAAAAATGTAATAGATTGAATTTTTTTTTAAAGTTATTATGATTGTTTATTTAAAAAAATATTATTTATCTAATGAAAGTATATTTATTAAAATAATTATAAGACTATTTAAAAAAATGTAATGGGTTGAAAAGAATTTTAAAAGTTATTATGATTCTTTATTAACAAATTTATTATTTATCTAATGATAAGTATATTTATTAAGATACTTATAAGACATTTATGATAAAAGATTAATAAAGTATTTATTTCAATAAATTAATGATTTAATAATGATGTGAACAACCAGAGCCATGTACTCAAATTTTAACATCTTGTTTTTTTGTTTTTTTGACAATCAACATATTTCAATTCATTCAAATCAAAATTGTGATTACATCTTCGCTTACAAGAATAAAAACATCAAAATATAAAATAATCAAAACCCTAATACAAATAAGGACATCAATTACCAATAGATCGCGAAGAGAAAGAGCGACAAATAGCAAAGATATCCAAAGAAATTTTCTGTATAAGGGAGAGATGATGGTATATCCGGAAATAAAATCCGACCATTTAATATTAATATATTCTTCTTCTTCGATAAGAGATGCTCCTAATATAAAGGAGTACTTTGCCCATAAATTTGTCGATCCACACGAACACGGATGCAGATTCAAAGCGATGTCGTGATGAATCGTTGATGTTTTTGATTCAAGAATAGAAAGCCACGAACCAGCCATAGAAATTTGATGAACTCGCCCCGCAACGACGAAGAAAAATTGTCCCAAAGCGACGAAGAAATATGTCAAAAGACACAAAAAATGATGTAAAAACATCTTATTCAATTATCTACTACCAAAAACTTTAAAAGAAAACAAATTCTTGCTCAAATCTGGTCCAAAAGGACCAAATCTGAGCAAGACGGCTCTAGGTTTTTTTTTTCTTGTTTGAGAAAGGAAGAGGAAGAGGAAAGGAGAAGGAAGATAGGCATTCAACGTATCTTCCGTATCTTCCATTCACATCTTGTGATATGCCATAAACTTCATTTTACACCTCTAAAAGTTACTATGTCATTTTGCATTACCGTATAGTAAATGATGTTAACTGAACAAGATAGGCATTCAACGTGCATAATGTGCACAAAAGGGGTTACTGCTTCGAGTAACAGAGTGTGTTAAAAAATGAATACTCCCTCCGTCTTTAAAAAATAGGCACGTTTGTGTGTGAATTTACACACAAACCTGATTATTATTTTAAAACGGAGGTGGTAATTGATTATTATTTTGAAACCGAGGTTGTAATTGAGAAGATTTGAATCAATCATGAATGCTTTATGTGCTTTTCAAGTATTTAATTGTAAAGCAAAAACCGATGTCTGTGACACCACTTACTAGCTAAACTCACTAGTCACTACCATTCAGTTCCTCCATGGCTTCTCTTCCTCCTCCTTTAGTGATCTTATTCTTTCTGAATTATTTTATCTTCTGCCATTGCTTAACTGCAAATCAGATCCCAAAGGTAAAAAAACTAACAACATCCTGATTTTGAAAAGTATGCGATTCAAAGATTTCTGTATATAGCTGGAGTGAGTTTTTCCAATGTACGTAATTAAAAATATATTTTCATCAAGTTTGATTGATTTTGTTATTCCGTTCTTTTTTTTTGTCCCAGGCTTATGTTGTCTACATGGGAAGTTCTAACCATATCAATGGCGAAGTACTTGATGCCGAGGCTATTGAATCATCTCACTTGAAATTACTGTCCTCTATAATACCAAGGTAGCCTGTCCTAAACAAATTTTTTATCCACGTAAATAACGAGACTAAAAAAGATTACTCTGAATGGTAGTCGGGGCAAAAATTGAGTTTAGTATGAACACCGAAAGCGTTACAAAAAAGGAACGAAAATTATGTTTTTACCGTAACTAATTAAAATAATTATGTTCGATGATATTTACGAGTGTTAAACTTAAATTTTCTTGCAGCCACGAAAGTGAGAGATTATCACTTGTTCATACGTATAACCATGGTTTTAAAGGTTTCTCCGCCGTTCTTACTGAGGATGAAGCTGCTGTCTTATTTGGTAATTAGCATCACTGAAATAGCGTACTACTTATGAAAATCATACATGGATATTATTAATCTTTTTTTTTTTTTCGTTTGTTTGCTAGGAAATAGATATATATTAATAGAAAGAAAGATTACAGAGTTATAGGATGAAATGGGGAGGAGTACTCTCCCATTCACCTGTTACATCATTTCTTCTACTAAATATAGCAGCTTTATCTGCCAGACTATTAAACTCTCTGCTAACATGGGAGAAAGAGTAATTAGAAAAAGAGTTCATAATTGACAAACAGTCATCTAAAATTGTAGAACTATACCAGATAATCTGGTTAGCACTTTTATTCAGATAAGAGATTACATTTTTTGCATCTCCTTTAATGGTAATCTTAGAGCAATTCAAATTCTTGAGCCATTTGACAGCTTCCCATACTTAAACTTTCAGCCTCCTCTGAGTCACTAGTTGCCTGCTGCTTTTTTAATTATTAATCATATGGCTGCTTTTTTGTTTTGGTTTTTTCTTATATTTTGTTTGTTTTTGAAAATACATGCAGAACATGAGGAGATCGTATCAATATTTGCCGATACTACACTTCAACTGCATACTACCCGTTCTTGGGATTTCCTAGAATCTGAATCAGGCATTCGATTAAATCATAATCACCAGTATCCACTACATGCTTCCGGGGAAGATGTTATTATCGGGATTATTGACACAGGTAAATTCAAAGAATTTAGTATCAGTAATTTTCTAATCTAAAACTATTACTACAAGACAAGATGTCAACCCGCAGAGTATCACCTGATAAATAATTACACGACATAGACTATTATTAGCTCATAACATCACGGTATAAAAGTAGGAAATCGATTCCAGGTCGCCGGTTCCGGAACTTTAAAGGCCGTGGCTAAGATCATGTGGACCTTATTTTCGATAGATATATTGTTTCTTTCAAATCTTACCATCGATCTAACATGTGTGCGTTGCTTTGGCTTCTATTATGATGACTTTGTCGATTTAGGGATATGGCCAGAATCCCCAAGTTTTAACGACCATGGAATTGGAAAAATTCCATCAAGATGGAAAGGAGTTTGCATGCAAGGATCTGGTTTTAAAAAATCAGATTGTAACAGGTGAGTAATTAATACTCTATATATACCTCAAAAAATATTAGACTAGAGAATGTGTTGCATGTAATTAACATCTCAATCCACTAAGGAAATAAATGGTCTAGTACGGTTCTGAAAATTTTCTGCCTACAAATAAATGCAGGAAGCTAGTAGGAGCTAGATATTACGAGCCAGAATCAAAGTCCAATAAAACCCGAAAATCGCGAACGGGGTCACCCAGAGATTCCATAGGCCACGGGACCCATGTAGCATCAACTGCTGCAGGCGCAATGGTCACCAACGCAAACTACTATGGCCTTGGACATGGTACTGCAAAGGGCGGTTCTCCTTCTAGTAGGCTAGCAATATATAAAGCTTGTTTGTCAGAAGGTTGTTCAGGTGCAACCGTACTCAAAGCTATAGATGATGCAATTAAAGATGGTGTTGATATATTATCAATTTCAATTGGAGTTAGCTCAGATATACAATCTGATTTTCTAAATGATCCAATTGCTATTGGTGCTTTTCATGCTAATGAGAAGGGGATTATGGTTGTTTGTGCTGGTGGAAACGATGGTCCTGACGCCTCTACTATTGTCAATACTGCGCCTTGGATTACGACTGTTGCTGCATCTAATATCGATAGAGCTTTCGTATCTAATGTTGTTCTTGGCAACGGGCATATTTACCATGTACGTTGTAAACCTAGTGTTAATACCTTTCCCTTTCCTGTCGATACTCTCCTACGTGCGTTTTAAAATTTCTTTACTTGATTAATTATTGTAGGGAAGTGGAATAAATTTCTCCAATATGACGCGATCAAAAACATATCCAATTGCCTTTGGAGGAGATGTGGCAGCTAAAGATACTCCATTGTCAGAGTCGAGGTAAATATTGGCACAGTTATATATACGTAGGATGGTGCATGTTGAAATCCTAAATATTTTACCTTTTATTCAAGTTTAGAGAAAGATATATATTTTGACGTCTTTTCTTTCTTCCTGGTTTTCTCTGGAAAATTAGCAATTGCTATCCAGGATCATTAGATTCGAAAAAAGCAGCAGGAAAAATTATTGTGTGTGTTAGCATGGACCCAACGGTCTCAAGACTAATAATGAAATCGGTTGTTGGAGATGCTAATGCAAAGGGCATGATTTTGATCAATGAAGCCGAAAAAGGAGCGCCTTTCGAATCAGGCGTTTTTCCGTTTTCACAAATGGGTGACGTAGATGGAGCTAAGATACTTAAATACATTAAGGCAACCAAGTAAGTATGCCTACTAATATGCAATTCTGATTTTTATGTTAAAACTATTGAGTAAGCTGAAATAATGACCAAAATTCACTCTTGTTGGTGATGAAATAGGAACCCGAAGGTTACTATACTACCAACATTTGAAATGTGTAAAGTCAAACCAGCACCAATTGTTGCATCATTCTCTTCAAGGGGTCCTGGTGGGCTCACAGAAACAATTCTTAAGGTAGTTCCTCTCAATATATTTTCTTCGTTCATTTCTTTGAGGTTTCCACGTCAACAATATTTCATCTGGTATGAATGCAGCCAGATGTAGCAGCTCCTGGAGTTGCCATACTAGCAGCCATGATACCGCCAACAAAAGGAAGTGTTCCACCAGGAAAAAGACCTTCAAAATTTGCCATAAAATCAGGCACATCAATGGCTTGTCCACATGTTGCGGGTGCCGCAGCATTCATTAAATCAGTACATCCGGATTGGAGTACTTCTATGATCAAATCAGCTCTTATGACTACAGGTAAACTCTTTGCTTTTGCATGCTCTGACATGTACTAAAAAATTCATAAGCACCAACTTCTTTGTCGATTGAAGAAAAGGCCGGTAAGAGTGAAGGTTTTCTAAAAGGTTTCAAACTCATTATATGTTTTTTTTTTCTTCTGCAGCTGTTGCATCTAGCAACATCGGGAAGCCAATAACAGATAGTTCAAATGCTTTTGCAAGTCCTCATGAAATGGGTGCAGGAGAAATGACACCACTTAGAGCTCTTAATCCAGGATTAGTTTTTGAAACCACAACCAAAGATTATTTACATTTTCTTTGTTATTATGGATACAAAAAGAAGATTATAAGTTCAATTTCGGGTACCAAATTTACTTGCCCAACCAAATCCTCAGAGGATTTCATTTCCGATCTTAATTATCCTTCGATATCAATTAGCAAGCTCAAAAGACGCGATAAAGTCAGAACAATAACCAGAACCGTAACAAATGTAGGACACAGAAATGCAACTTACGTTGCGAAACTACACTCGCCGAGATCAGGTTTGATAATCAAGGTGTCACCAGAAAAGCTTGTGTTTACTGAGGATTCCAGAAAAGCATCTTTTAAAGTTTCTTTCTACGATAAGGGTAAAACAAAGGGATACAAGTTTGGAAGTGTGACATGGTCTGATCATGTGCATTTTGTACGTGTTGTGTTTGCTGTAAATGTGGTCTAGTTGTTCCATTTTAGTTTTATCCTAGGTTTGTTGTACTCATGCTACTCATGATTGGAACGGGTTTGTTTTCTTTTACATTGTTTTTTCAGCTTTTGTTTGAATTTAATTCCATCATAAACTATGATTATGTTTGAACTTGGAAGGCCCTTTTCAATGGGTTTTTTCTCTTTGACAAATGATTTCCAATATTGTATATGAAGTCATTCTTCTTCATTTTATCGATGTTCTTGTATTGGGGTAATGAGACTTATTGTTTATCGACTTTTAGGTTTTAACTTTTCAGAGATTATACGATTAAGCGGAAGCGGGTATCGGTTCGTACCTTGAACTTGAGCTCCGATTAGCAAGAACAAGCAACAGCAGCAACAACGTTTCTACTCTTATGTGTGATATAGGTGGGGAATCACTTAACACTTTACACAATCAGTGGGAATCATGGTACTACAATCTCCAAAGATGAGCACAACCCGGGCTTGCCACATACAATATGGGTGACCATATTCGGGTCCAACCCGAATATCTAACATCTCCCACTCGCACATAGTGTGTGTGGATTGTACCAGAAGAAAGAAAAGTTCATATTAGTAAATAGCCCGTGCGACCGTCGAGGTACCTGCATTTTGGGAGCTCCATACTAGCAGCTCAATATGAGTAAGCATAGAGACATCAACCCTTTAAAAAAAATGTTTGTATCTCGTAGTATCCTAGGTCCATCAAAATCTCATTGGTTTAGACTACTCTGATCCCTCGTAGAGCTAGTCTAACCCTCATGCTAGCTTATTGTAAATACATTCACACTTATGTTGTAACTCCAGCAAGGCAACCCAAGTCGTCGACTGTGAATATAAGACATTCACGAGTTTGATGACCTTCCTTTCGCCTTATTTCCATGAAGTTTCAGAATCAACTGCTTTCCCAGATATGTACCCTTTAAGACGGATCATCCATGGCCACATGACACATACTAAAGTAGAAATCATCAAATCTTTACTTAATAACAAAGTCAAAAGTCGTAAGGTTACCTGTGTATAATCTAATTATCATACGGACTCACATGGTGAGAAAAGCAGGGAACGATTTTCGCACCTCCGTAGTGGTCACAAGCACGCATAATATGAAAATGCGCTAGAGTGGAGTTTTACTTGACTAAACAAATATATGTCACAAACTCTTACACTCTACAAATCTTGACTTAGTCGCAACTCTTGCGCCTAATCCGAAATTTCTAACTGCTCACTTTCAACAAGCGCCGTGAAAGAGATTTCTAATTTGGCTATCCTCTAAGGTATGATGAACAGTAGGTACATTCATCATCGATCTTCACTATATAGATTTCATCTTGGTATTGCCAAGGTGATGCATCATCTCATCTTTGCTCGCTTTCCTTAGCGCCAAAAGGTGACTGCTTATGTGAGTAAGCCAGTCCATACCAGGTGACATATCAATCAAGTTTTTGACATAATGCATTCTCTATGCGCCAATGTCAGCGTGTATATCCATGCCCATAAGTAAATAATCAATCATAACAATGAACCATTATCAAATTGTATTGATTATTAATAAATATCCATAAAACATATGCATCTACGATCTTCATGTCTTAGAATAAATAAATAAAGAGACATCCATTACCACCTACGTAAACCTAACGCCCTAACATGAGACATGAAAACATCTCTTGGTATAGGTTTAGTAAGGGGATCAACTATCATTAATCATGTAGGCATGTAATCCAAAACTATTTCTTTCTTCGCAAGAGCAGCTCTAATAAAACAACACCTCCTATCAATGTGCTTAGTCTTTCCATGGTACTTTGGGTCTACAAACTCATATTCCATTGAAGACATAGCGACAATTGACTGTTTCTTACTACTCCATGTGATGGATCCGCCATATAGCAAGAAAGCATACCCTGATGTGCATTTTTGCTCTACCATCTCGTTATTCCAGTTAGCATCACAATTACCACCGAGACGTAGATCTGGACCCTTGTAGCATAGCATGAGGTCGCTCGTCCCTTTGAGATACCTTAGTATCCTCTTGACCGCTTGTCAGTGCTAAAAACCAGGATTCGACTGGTACCGACTAACTAATCCAATATAATAGCATATGTCAGGCCGAGTACACATCATAGCATATATCAGGCTCCCAATTGCGTTGGAATAGGGTAACCGCGACATCCTGTATTTCTCTTCAGGAGTATTAGGCCACATCTCAAGGCTTAAGTTCTGACCTTTAGCAACTGGAGTGTCTATGGGCTTGCAATCTTTCATGTGAAATCGCTCAAGAATCCTTTTAATGTATGTCTCTTGTGACATACCCAAAAGTCTCTTTGAACGATCTCTAAGGATCTTAATCCCGAGCACATAGCTTGCTTCTCCCATGTCCTTCATCTCAAAAGTTGAGGACAACCACTCTTTTGTGGCGACAACTGTGACGCCCCAAGTACTTAACCTGCTTAGCTAATAGGATTACAAACTAATTGAAGCATAAAATCTAGATTAACGATCTTAAGAATCTAGATTAACGATCTTAAGAATCTAGATTACATAAGAGAAGCCCAAAAGAAAACCCATACACTCTGATATAGTAGAAATGAAGATCTCTCATGTGATACGAATATAACCATGTGTTGTTTACAGAGAAAGTATACATATATAAAATATAAATAAACATCTTCAATTCGCTGAAACTTTACGCTATGGAAACGAATATCTTCACGTGCGCCTTTTATTGTGAATACTGAAACTGAAGTGGGAACGAATGAGCACATCATCCCAAAAAGGGGGCTCAACGAAAAACATGAAACTCTCCAGTAATCACTAACATGCTTTACAGTTCTAAAAGAATATAAATTTAAAGACACAAGAAGAAACTAATCATTCATCTATTTATGCATCATGAAGCAGATGTCACTCTAACCTCGCCAAACTCATTGGAGAAGATGACGCGAAAGCAACTCTAATCAATAATAATAACATCATCCACACAGAGTGCCCATACAAACCATGATTCATAATATCACTATCAAGATTAGAAAGTTAGACAAACAAGCATAATATGTACACGAGTGATTTCCCTTAAATAAAATAGTATATATAATAGCGAAACGGGGAAGAAGCCGCCCTACTAGGTAATATTATAACGGGGAAGAAGCCGCCCTACTATATATTATTTATATACTATCGGAACGGGGAAGAAGCCGCCCTACTATATATTATTTATATACTATCGAAACGGGGAAGAAGCCGCCCTACTAATATATTGAAACGGGGAAGAAGCCGCCCTACTAAGTAATATTGAAACGGGGAAGAAGCCTCCCTACTTAACTTAGCAAAGAGGCATGGGGAATCACAGACACTCCTTGCGTGGAAATCATAAAACGCATATCACACGCACACACAAGACACATACAAGCATTTACATAGATAGTAGAACACGCAAACATGCCAAAAGTAATAAAGATTCATCATGCTCGCAATAGAAGGAATGCTCAATGATTACAAGAAGGTTACAGAGTTCCCACCTGATTAGATGACAAGCTACGCCTACCTCGAGATCCACAATCCACTAGTTCATCATTTGATTCGATCGTTGTTAAGAAAGAGTAACTGTTAATCACAAAACAACTCTAAGATATTAGCCAAAAGGCTCACACAAAGCTCATAACATAATATCATGTAATTCTCCAGTTATAGGCTAAGTGAACTATCCAATGGTTCTAAGCCCATTTATGGTTCTACATCTTTTCATTACCTAACATTAGCATACAAAAGTTTAATAATCCAATTAGGTTGGTTCTATAATCCATTAGATATGTCTAATTAGTATCTATAACTTTGTAGAAGGAACCAAATGTTAATTTATACCATAAGGATCCAAACCATCAAGGTAAGAACCTAGGTCTAAGCCCAAGTCTACTAAACTGGCCCATTAATCTAAGGCCTAGTTCATCAGAGTCTACTAACGGTCACGGACGGTCAAAGGGTCAGCTAACGGTCCACATCCAAGGCCAGGTCAATAGTCCAAGTCAAAGGTCAACTGGTCAAGGTCGGGTCAATTGAGTCAACTCATATCAAGAAGGAAACTCGATGAGTTAACACCGATTCAACTCAGTCAGAAAACTGAATCAACTATTCTACATCAGTCAGACATCTGACTGAACAAAGGAACACTGGCCTGATCTAAAGCACAGGCCAAAGGCACTACTGCACATGCAACTCTCACACCAGTTCAACACCAAACTAGTCTAGATATAAACGTTACATCATTACACAATTTCTTCATTCAAGACAACTCTATAATGCATTTCCAAATACAATTCAATTTACTTTTAAATAAGCTATTGCAAGCTTCCACTAAGGCCACAATCACTACAACATTACAACTATCCTTCCGTTATTTCACTTCACTTATAATAGTCACAAATCTCCTAATTCATGCGTCTAAGTTGCAACTCAGATAACACTGTTCCTCTGCAATATGTTCTTCACATTCATACCCTCTAAATTCTTACAAAACTGAGTACTTCAGCTTTACTCATTATCCAAACTCTTGTACCTTCAATCAAACCCTAACCAGACATTCAACACCTATTCTCAAGAAACACTTCCCATCCAATTCAACATAGCACTACATGCTAAATCTGAATATTTACTGATTCAGTTAACTACCATTGTAGCTCAACACTACCAACTATACTTCTCCACTGGCCCTTTCTTACTGTCACCTAACATGCATCTAATATGCACAACTACTTCTTATCTGCAGAACAACTACCAAATCTTCATATCTGCAAACCCATCATCCATAGCTCATCCAAATACATTTAAGGCCTCCTCCTTGAATTGTAGAGTACAACCAAGCTCAGTTTCAACATCAACAACTCCTACACTTCATTCATATTTTTCTCATCTGCAACTCGGCCTCAACAAATCAAACACTACTCCAAACTACAGTTACTTGAGTTAACTCTTGCTACTCACCACTATCAATTCTATAAACTGTAGCTACATCTCCATTCCACTCAGCCAAACAACATCACCCTAACAACTTCCATAACATCTCAACTGAATCTTCATAAACCATACGGTCAAAACCACCAACACAATTGAACTGTAACTTCCACAAATTCATCACCATCATATCCCCAACTCAACTATCTTTGCAATCATCTAAATTCCAACTCAGGAACCCTAATTCCTAATTTGGGGAAGAACATGGGAAAACCCTAATTCTCCATGAAATTAAAATTAAACTTCTCATAATTAACATAACTTCAGTTCAAGCAATACCCAATCTAAAATTAATCAAATCATAACAATTTCATAAAGGAATTTCATTAAATTAGAAACCTTAAATTACCTTTATCGATTCTTCACCGGATCAGCTACAAAACTTCAATTAAACGTAAACCAATGTTTCCCCATCTAACAGTAGCTGAATATATTATCTCCTAATCTTCTCAGAATATATTCTATCATGAAACCTTAACTTATTCTCTTCCCATTCTAATTCAACCATAGAATCAACATCTCCACTTTCGTTTCAACTTAATAACAAGCTTCTATGAATTTCTCATAAGATTCAGACTCAATCCTCTTGATTGTGATCGACAGAGAAGAGGAAGAGAAATAAGAGAAATAACAGAGAAGAAGAAGATAAGATAATAATGAATTTATCTTCTATTCGGTTTGGTGATAAGGCCAAAGAAAGATATTAAAGGCACCCAGAATTGATAAGGGCAACCAGGTCGGTCTAAAGCAAAATTACTATTTTGCCATTCACAAAATTCAGATGTTTTCAGCTTCGTCTATTATCTGAATGACACGTTTGAGTAGTCCATTGTGCATTACTTTTCGAGATCTATCTAGTGATACTAATTTTGTATCTATATCATTGTTATATTAATTACTACTAATTAAAATCTATATTAACTAATCGAGTAAATAGATGCAAAATCGTCTCTTGACTAGTCTAATAGCGTTGACGAGCTTGAGGGTCCTTACAACAACAATTTCCATGTTACTTCCAGCTATAAGGATATCATAAACATATAAGGATAAGATAAGGAAACCTCTATCGGACCATTTAATGTACACACAATGGTCTTCCTCATCATAAACCGATTGGAAACAATGGCTCGATTAAATTTTAAATACCATTGTCTAGATGATTGTTTTAGGCCATAAATAGATTTTTGGAGCTTGCACATTTTGCTCTCTTGACCTTTAATTATGAAGCCCTCTGGTTGCTCCATGTAAATTTCCTCATCTAGTTCTCCATTGAGAAATGCAGTTTTAACATCCATTTGATGAAGTTCCAAATCCATATGTGCGACAATAGATAGCATAAGGCGTATCGAGGCAATTCTTATCACATGGGAAAAAGTTTCCTTGTAGTCAACACCCTCCTGTTGGGTGTAACCTTTCGCCATAAGGCAAGCCCTATATCTTTCTTTTAAACCATCCGCATTGCGTTTTTCCTTTGAAAACCCATTTATTTCCAATAGACTTGCGCCCTTCTGGGAGGTCAACGTATTGCCATACACCATTTATCCTCATTGATTCTATCCCTTCTTCTTGTGCAATAATCCATTTTCCCTTTTAGGAGATGACATAGCCTCTTTGAAATTCTTAGGCTCTGCGTCATCATATGAACAAACCATGAAACTTTCCCCCTCAATCTGAAAACGACGACGAGGGACTTTTCCACGTTCACTTCTCCGAGATTGGGGATCCTGATTAGATGGAGCCAATCCATTATCAGGTGGAACACTCCCACTTTCCCTAAGAGAACGAGGAGTTTCTTCATTATTCTCAACTAGACGAATTCGTGTGTCTTTCATTGACTCTTCCACCTCAAAGAGGCTAAGATCTCCCCATACCTTGTTCCTTCTAGGAAAATCCTATTCTAAGAAATCTTCATCACGTGACTCAATCTCAGTTACACTTCCATGAGGATGCTCACCAATGAACACATGGCGTTTTGAGTAATCAGAATATATGATAAAGATACACTTTTTCGCTCAAGGGACCAGCTTCCCATACCGGTGAGAATTGTTGTGTACATAAGCAGCTGAACCCTATGGTCACAAATTACCAAATTCAGGTTTTCTGCCGGTCCATAATTCATATGGGGTGGAAGGAACTGACTTCGAAGGCACGCGATTAAGGACATAAGAAGAAGTCAGTAATGCATCTCCCCAAAAAGAAATAGGAAGATGAGCTTGCACCATCATTGACCTAACCATGTCTAACAAAGTACGATTCCTTCTCTCTGCTACACCATTTTGTTGTGGAATACCAGGAATAGTCAATTGTCTCAGAATCCATTTTTCCTAACAATACCTTTTGAATAGGTCAGATAGATACTCGCGTCCAATGTCAGTTCTGAGAGACTTAATGCTCTTATTTAGTTGATTTTCCACTTCGCATACATAGCGTCTAAAGTAGTCCAATGCTTATGACTTGTGGGATATCAAGTAAATATGACCATATCGCGTAAAGTCATCTATGAAAGTGATGAAATAAGAGGCTTCATGTCTTGCCTTAACGTTAATTGGGTCACATATATCAGAATGAATTAATTGCAAAGACTCAGAGGCCCTTTTGGCTGTCCCAAACGGTTTTCTAATGGCTTTACCTGTAAGAAAATATTCACAGGTATGCAAGGAAACTTTAGTGATGGGGCCTAAAAGGCCTTCTCGAGCTAACCTAGTCATCCTTTCTTTCCCGATATGACCTAATCTAGCATGCCAGACCACAGAATCATTATTAGCATCTGAGGAATATGCAACTAATGAAATAGATTTATTAGCATCATAAGAACTAGAATTGTCAACATCCAAAACCATAAAACCATCCAACATAAAACCAAAACCATAAAACTCAGTTGCCAAGCAAATCTTAACAGAATTACCCATAAAAAGAAAACTAAAGCCTAGACGCAACATACTATTAACTGAAACTAAATTTCATCGAATATCTGGAGCACAAAGTACATCATGGAGGATTAACGTGCTCCCTTGTCGCAGATTTAGCATATAGGTACCGATGCCAAGTACTTTTATGCTAGTTTTGTTCCCCATATAAATTCTCATGCTCCCAGCAGGAAATCGACGATAATCTAAGAACCCATCTCGGTCCCTCGCTACATGGTCGGTTGATACTAATGCTTGACTAGAAACAAAACATTCATAGTGAGGAATAGATTCAAAAATTACCTTCTTTGGCTCAGTGCATTCACGAGCAAAGTGTCATTTCTTATCACAGTTAAAGCATTTCATCCCTGCTTTGTCTTTCTTACCAGCACTCTTGCCTCTTTTTCGCTTAGGAGCGTTGGTAGTGGATGGCCCAGATCCATCACGAGGATTCTTAGTAGAAGAACCCTTACCTCTCTTGCACTTAGACCAATTGGTCTTATATGAAACATATTCAGCGGAGAAAACAGATCTGTCAGTCTTAGCATCTTCCAAGCGCTCTACTTCCAGTTCCACACGACGATAAACATCCTCAAAAGTGTGGACATAATCATTATGTGCCATGTTTTTCTTTATATGCTCCCAAGAGTTAGGTAACAAACGAATAACAGTTTGTACATGTTATTCATCTTCAAGTGATGCCCGACAGCCTCAAGTTCGCGTATCATTGATGACATTGTCCTCCAATGTTGCTTTATTGTAACATTTGGCTTCTTTTTAAAAGTGTCAAACTTTATATTTAAAGCGCGCAACTTAGCCACAGAGGTAACTACAAATTTCTGCCTGACTTCCTCTAACATGTCATGAGCCAATTGGTGGTTCTCAAACTCTCTAATGAGATCATTGTGTATTGAGCTCAAGACCATATGACGAGCATTGCGATCCTTCTTAATCCATTCCTGGTAAGTCTCTAGGTTGCGAAAGTGCTGAACCGTCGTCCCCTCCTCAGGACGAGGCATCACATGCTCAGTTATATCCTGCATCCCATCATCATTCAAGAGAAAAATGATTTTTTGGCACAAGATGTTATAGTTTCCACCATCAAGTTTTTCACCCTTGTTCAAATCAACAATCATGTTCTTGGAAGCCATTTAGTTTAACATAGCATGCGAAAAATAAAAGGATATTAAACTTATGGCACTATACACATATTAAAAAAAAATAACTTTGCAACATTAATCTAAATAAATAGCAAAACAACATTACAAGTCGCAAGATCGAAAAATCGTTGAACTCCTAATCATCTCTCGCGCCACAAGTAATATTTTCTACATCTATTTAATATATGCGAAAGTTATTGGTTTTGGGGAATTAAACAAACTCAACCAAACAACCTCCCACTCAATTGTTTTAACATGTTATTCAATCAAAATAATAATACAATCAAACATGTTACCAAAACAAGATGATTATCTAATCAATCAACATGTTATCTAATCAATCAACAGTAAGATATGAATTCAATCCAGCACCATACATGTTGTATATTAAAGAAATTAGACAATCACAACATAAACCATTCACATGTTATCATGTGGATAAAGCGATTAACCATATAATTTCAAAGAAACTCTATCATGTGAATCTAATTAGGTTCTTAAAATAGTTTTATTGAATTCGGAGTGTCGAAAAACCTTAAGGTACCAAAATTGGAGTTGATCCGACAACCACAAGATAGAGAAAAGGTAAAAATAGCCATCGGTGGTGTGGAGGAGGTGTAGGAAAAAAAAAAGGTCAAGCGTTGAATTGTGCAGCGCCAGCCTTGAGCGCCGAATGGAACAGCGCCCAGGCAAGCGCTGAATAGTTCAGCGTTGATGCCCTAGAATATTCTCTTAGCGCTAAATAGTTCATCGTGGAGATCAATTTTTAGCGCTGAATCATTCAGCGTTTCAATCTCGCTACTAGTTGAACTGTGGACACTTGCTAGTAGAAAGAAGTAGTGTTAACTTTTAGACCACACCTTTTTTTTTTGATTTGCAACACTTTTTGTCCAATCTAGCCCATATGGGTTAGCCTTAGGACGTACCATGGAATGGGTATTGGACGACATTATGGAAAGAATTAGCGTACCACAATTACTAGTCGTTAAAAAGTACGGTAAACTAGATTTTATGCCCGCATTACGCGCGTGCGGGTCCGAAAACCATCCACTATCATTTTTTTTATTTTTAACCATATTTATAGTTTGGTGTGATGTGGCTTCGCTTTGGCCCGTTGTGCATTTTTATTTGGTGTCGCGGGGCTTTTCCCCACCCCATCGCGAATCATATATGATTTGGTGTGTCTCGGGTTCGCCTCGCCTCGTCTCGATGTATGTTTAGGATTTTTGATTTGGTGTGGCTCGGTTTTGCCTCGTCCTTAGTAAAAAGCATTCCGCCAGACGTGTTATAAAAATTTCAAAGCCGCCTTATGCTGGACCTATAATATGATTGCCCATGCCATTAACATGATTTAAGAAACATGTATCTAATATGATTGCCCATTCCATTAATATGATTAAAGTTTAAATGAATAAAATCAAAGAATCCAATGTGATGTGACAACCGATAGAGTACATGTTTAAGACAATGTAAGTAGCAGTTTGAAATAAGCCCAATTTGATAGAAAAATATATATACCTACAAACACAACAACTGTTGACATATTGGTGAAAGAGTAAGGAGGATAAAAGTTGAAAAATGTAGCATACTTTTAGAATCAACCTGCAATTCCTAATGACAATATCTGCAATTCCTAATGAGAGATAAGAATAAACACCATGAATGGAACAAACAAAGCTGCAAAATTACTAAGAATAAACACCTTTGATGTAATCTAAAATTGTTGATATATCATCGTTGTAAGAGATTTGTCGCAAAACATAGCAACAGAAAAAGATCATTTAGCATTTGCGCCTTGTAGTCTTTCTCCAGATACTATAGGATCTTGGAGCTCTTCAAGGAATTGCTCCTCCAATTCTAGTTGCAACATCAGAAATTGGAATACAGTTTTCTTCCCCAATATTTTCTTCTTCGCTATCCAAAAATATTATTGGAGATGGAGGAGCCTATCAAGGTGGTTGAATGAGTCTGCATGCTAGGAAAATATAGTCACATCGACTTTTGCAGGCACTTCACTGGCATTTTTCTTCGTTGTATTATTGGATAATCTGAATGCAACAATGTTCTTCACTATTCACTGTTGTGCTCTAGACGACAGTAACTCTCATTTTCATTGACGCTACCACTTTTGCCAGTGAACTTTTTGTTGAGCATGTTTCTATGCCTCTCGTGGGCTCCCTTAGCCAACCTCCTCTTAGCCTTTTCCTCAACATGTTTTTGTCTGATGGGTCTATTCTCTTTGTCCTGTTCCTTCCCCATCTACCAAAGAAGGGAAAAGCATGAATACCCACAATAGAACTTACCAAGCATTCAAAAAAGATAAACGTACCGCGCACAAAAACCACCCCAAAACCGGGCTGAGAAAAAAAAAAAGGTAGGTCCCACATTTCTTTTAAACGGACCCCCTATTAACTCCCCCGAGGCCCACCAAACTGTGAGAGCCCGGTTTCTGCTTTGTTTTAAAGCTCGGTCCGTCTAGCAAAGTTGCCAAGCATTATACACCAAAATTCAAATGTAACCTGTAAACATATATTTTACTGGTCCAAAATGTAATACCTCCAGCAATAAGTATTTGCTTCTTTACATCGCGGATTTATGAACCAAAATCTCAGTCACTACAACCACATTAAATAGACATGAATTAAACAAATAGCTGTAAAAATATTCAACCCATCAGTATGACTGCAGTTATAAATGAGAAAAAAATAAAATAAAATGACCTAGACTTATGGACTAGATATCACTACTATTTGTCCACTGCCAATATAGAGATACTGCCAAGTGCCCCACATCAATATTCTGAGCTATTTTTTTCTTGATGATGATCAGTTTTATCTTGTAAAGAGACCGTCAATAAAATTGTTGGAATTTTTCAACCCCTTACACCCTCGTTAACCTCAAAATTGAATATCTCTAGATTCGTTACAACATTTAACATTATGGACCTTTTATAAACTAAAAAACAATATACTACTCAATGGAAAATGTAAACTCATCCAGTAATTCCTCACACTGTCATCCCATATATATAAAAGAAGATCTAGTCTGGTTATCTCATTGGTGGTGATCATGTTTTGTATTTTGAAGGAATCATCAACTTAGTTAAAAGGTTGTTTAATATGTACTTGTGCATAGGTTACCATTTGAGAATTTTATAAAACTGTAACTCATAATCAAGACTTCATCATGTCTTCATCTGTGTATCCAACAACTAAAGGAACAATCTGCATACATACACAAAAGAAAATTAAAAAAAACTTAGCATGGGTTGTTACTTGCTAGTAAGTAAATAGCATTAGGCTAAGTCTTATGGGTTAGATTGAGCTGCTAGATTAGCAGTTAAGTGTTGCAATTTAAAAAAAAAAAGTGTGGCCTAAAAGTTAACACTAGTTTTCTCTCCTAACATGTGCTCGCATGTGAACTAACGGCAACTTTTACGCTGAATGGTTGAGTGCTGAAGAGAAGTTTTTTTTTCTTTTTTTAGAAAATCCAAAAAAAGTTGATGTGAGGTCCACACGATTTGAAAACCGGAGCCTACATGCATCCACCCTTTACATCTAAATAGTCTTAGGTCCACACGATTAGCCTATTTGCCCTAGGGGACAACGAATAGTGGAAATGACATACAAAGGGACTGACTCTGAGATAACATTAAATGCGTGATGATTTTAACAGGTTAAAAAACTTGTTTAATAAAATTTAAAACATTGTTTCATTCGGCGTCAAGCTGTGACGATTTACTATTCAGCGCCCAACGCTGTTTTATCGGAAAGTATAGATTCACCGTGAATTTTTCACGATGATTTCACCGCGTGAAACAGAATTGGTGGGGCCCACCGCAAATCAAAGCCCCACCCCTTCAAATCTCCTGTGGGTCCAAGGGCATTCCCCTCACACGATGATATTTGCGGTGAAATATCACGGTGTGTGTAGCACAACCGCTGTTTTATTAGGCTACTAGAATGCTAGATTAGAACTAGGGCTGTCAACGGTAGCTATCAGAACTGATAATGGCTATACCGTATCCATTACCGTTAATTTTATCGGATATCCGCTATCCTATAATATCCATTACCGTTAATTTTATCGGATATCCGCTATCCTATAATATCAGGCAGATATTGGAATTTTTATTCGGTAGTTATTCCGCTAAACTGATATTCGATAATATTTTTTAGTTATCCGTTTCCGATAATAAATCAAAAGTAAGTAATAAAAGAAATAATTTGGGTAACAATTGAAGTGTTGAATAAAGACTTTAAGTACATCAGTCTGCAGATCTTTTTCTTACAAAAAGAAATGTAAAGAACTGAAAAAACAGGGATATGTTCTATTGTTCATTCAAAAAAAAACAACAACAAGGATATACAAAAAGTTGAAATTCCTTTTCCTTGGTCAGTTGATCTTATCAGTTATCACATATCTATGACTTCCTCCAATTCTTTTATTCTACTACCATTACATGTTCTATCTTCTATCCCCTCCTTATAAACATACCTGCAAAACAATGAAATGAGTTAGTTTGTAGTAAACAAAAAGATACATAATAAGGGACGTAAAATTCAGCAAGAGAGTAACAAAATGGACACAAAAAGGAAGAATGGTTTTATGACCCAACGAAAATGCAAAGAGTTCAGTTCAGACCTACAATTGTATGTTCTACACATCAATTCACTTGTGAAAGTATTAACAAGAAGAGACTTTCATTCCCTAGTAAATTTGGACCCAAGAAGACCGCAACATATATTGGTTGAAAATTCCTAATTAGTTGATACTCCATCACTGCCAACTAACTAAATTACATGATCCAAACAAAAACACAGAGATCAATTCAGACCTACAGTTCTAGATTCTACAGGCAACTCATTAATTCAACATTTAGGACATCATCTACAGAAGTCAGAGCCTCATACCTGCAGTACATGCAAGGGATGCAAAATTCAAAAACATAATATCTGCACTGACTGAGTACTTCAGCTAAGCTTGTTCATTGTCATCGTGTGAAATAAAAAAAAAGTTATTAATTTGCGAGACAAGGATGTTTATAAATGATTCACCAATATAAGAAAGATAGAGATAAACCTATAATATCAGGCAACCAATCACTTAAGCAAAGTAAGGCTTGAACAACTTTTGGATCTAGTGAACTCTTATGTGTTTTAAGTACCCTACCGTCGTCGCTAAAAGTTGACACTGGAACAGACAAGACATTTCGATCAATTTTTGCAAGTGTTGGGTACGTAGGGGAATGATTCTACCACCACATCAATAAATCAAACTGTGTTTCATTGTCTCCTTCTTCAAGCAATGGTTCATCTAAGTACTTCTTCAACTCTGACTTATGATGCAGGAATTGGATGTGCCAACATTATTGGATATTATATTTGACATTAACACTGACCTACAGTAAAACCAACAAAGAATAAAGGAACTCCGAACTCAATTATGAGTTTATCAAAACATCAAAAAACAGATAAAAGAACAGTACATAGCTAGAGAAAAAGAGTTATCCTTAAACTATAACAACAATAAGTTCTCAGAGAATATGATCTGTACATCTACATCATACATGATCAATTGAACTTCTGAATTATCACTTCATACCCTAACTACAACATAAGAACCCAAAAATAACTCCCAATTTCCTTATTCCTCCGATCTCACTTCTTTCTCTAATTATAGTTCAAAACATCAATGTATAATCCTCAAATCACCAACCCCAATCTTTAATTTCTTCTTCTTTATCACTAAATTGCAACTTTAATAAAATCTAAAACCCTAACTTAAGAGATTCGAGTGAAAGATTGAATACCTTACTGTAAAAACACCTGCTCAAATATCTGAAAGATTGGTGAGATAGAGAAAACTTTGTTGGAGAGAACTTCACTTCAATCCCTAAAATTCGAAATTAAGGAACAATTGTTAAGAAAATGAAAAATCAAACAACAATCTTGTGCGTAAATAAACTTATTGTGTTGGCTTTGGAGGAGGATATATGCTGATGAATTGGGAGAAAAATCAAAGTTTTCGGTGGTCTGGTAGAAGAAATCTTCTTTGAGACTCGGTGATACCGCTGCTACTAACAGTAAAACACTAAAATCTCTTATCTCTATTATCTCTTTTAGTAAAAAACTAAACTACAATAGGGTATATGTAAATTACATATATACCCTCACTATCGGATACAGATAATTATCCATCGGATACTAACACAACCGTATCCGTTCCATTAATAGAAAATTATCCGATATGATTATCCGATACCGATACCGATATCTGAAATGTCGGATAATATCGTAACGATTCGAACGAACTCGAACGAATAGCGGATATTCGGGTATCCATTGACAGCCCTAATTAGAACTACCATAAGACTTAGGAAGTTGTCCTAGCTGATGTGGACTGCTAATCTAGTTGCTAGATTAGCACACCATAAGACTAAGCCTTAGCAAACCAAACACGATTAGCATATTTTTAATGAGTATAAACAACATGACTGGGGTATCTGTGTTACTGAATAAACATCCAATCTCCTAATACATATATATCTAAATTATCCAACTCTTAATTCTGTTAATTATCAAGCTAAGGGTGTGCAACAAAGTGAAGCATTACCTTCATATACCTATATCTTAAGCCAGCAAAGACTTCTTCCCATCCTTGATTATGGAAAATAGTAGTAACCCCATGTATTCCTGTATTCATGACCACCTTGTTACAATCATTGCAGAATTGGATCCCGTCTAATTTAAGGAAACACACCCCGATACTAATGCTTTATTTATGAAAGTTACTTAAGATTGGTTTTTAAGAAGGAAATAACAGAGCGAACAAAAATAAGATCATATTTCACGAAAACTAAGGCTATAAAATAAATTACTCAGCATGTATTTGTATTATGGAAAGAAAAAAAACACGTGGTGACCTAGGTAATGAGCTGAAGCATTATTAAGAAATCCCTAAATCTTTGTAGGTTTTGGAGCATTATCAAGGTCACCTGCCGTCTTTTTTAGGTTGAAGACTTGTAGTAGATAACCTATGACTTACCATCATAGAAAATAAAATTACAAAGTCAGCCCCTGCAACTGAAAATCACAAAATCAAAACTAAAAACTAAAAGAAAAACACACATACACACCAAAAAAAGAAAGAATAGTTACCTGTCTTAACCTCATTGATCGATCGATGGTAGCACAAATTGATTACCCTGAATCAAAGGGATTAAAGTCAGGGAAATTACTGGTTTTGGTAATTGAAAAGGAGAAAGGGATATTTTTCGGAGGAGAGTTTATTTTCCCTTTTTGTGATGATTGTATTTGTAATGGAAGAAGTTGAATAAGGAAAGATAAATCAAACCTAATGATACCCAAAATTAACAAAACAGAAAAACAAGATTGATCAACGGTACAAACATCGATTTATTTGTACAAACAAATCAGATATATAAAGATAAATAAACTTAATGATACCCAAAATTAGTTCCAAAATTAACAAAACAGAAAAGAATATTGATAAACAGTACAAAAATCGATCGATTTTTACAAACAAATCAGATATATATTCAACAGATTGATTTTTGGAAACCCTAATAAAAGAAAATAAATGTCGGTGTATATTAAGATGAAAAAAATCTCACCTGAGAGGATAGTCCAGCTTCTATTGCTTCGAATACTTTCAATCCTTATGATTGATTCGCCAAAATCTTTGAGTTCTACTTTCTTCTGAGTTCAAAAAATACGTAACTGAGCTGCCATTTTACGGAAGAACCGAAGAAGAAAACAAAAAATACGTAACTGAACTGAAGAAGAAAAAAAATGGTTTTAGATGATGATAATTTGACGGACATATTGTACACTTAACGAATCCACTACCAATATAGATCTACTGCCAAGTTCTCCGCATCAATATTCTGGGCTATTTTTTTCTTGATGATGATCAGTTTTATCTTGTAAAGAGACCATCATAAAATTGTTGGAATGTTTCAACCCTTACACCCTCGTTAACCTCAAAATTGAATATCTCTAGATTCGTTACAACATTTATCATTATCGACCTTTTATAAAGTAAAAAACAGTGTACTACGCGATGGAAAATGTAAAACCATTCAGTAATTCCTCACAACATCATCCCATATATATAAAAGAAGATCTAGGATGGTTAGCTCATTGATGGTGATCATGTTTTGTATTTTGAAGGAAACACATCAACTCAGTTAAAAGGTTGTTTACCATGTACTCGTGCATAGGTTACCATTTGAGAATTTTATAAAACTGGAACTCATAATCAAGACTTCATCATGTCTTTATCTGTGTATCCCACAACTAAAGGAACAATCTGCATACCGACACAAAAGAAAATGAAAAAAAACTTAGCATGGGTTATTACTTGCTAGTTAGTAAATGAAATTAGCTAACCAAGCACGATTAGCAGATTTGCAATGAGTATTAGCAACATGATTGGGGTTTCTGTGTTCCTAAAATAACATCCAATCTCCAAATACATATAACTAAATTATCCAACTCTAAATTCTGTCAATTATCAAGCTAAGGGTGTGCAACAAAGTGAAGCATTACCTTTGTATAACTGAAGCTTAAGCCAGCAAATACTTCTTCCCATCCTTGATTATGGAAAATAGTAGTAACCCCATGTATTCCTGCATCCATGACCACCATGTTATAATCATTGTAGAATTGGATCCCGACTAATTTATGGAAACACACCTCGATACTAATGTTTTATTCATGAAAGTTTCTTAAGATTGGTTTTTAAGAAAGAAATAACAGAGCGAACAAAAATAATATCATTTTTCACGAAATCTAAGGCTGTAAACTAAATTAGTCAGCATGTATTTGTATCATGAAAAGAAAAAATCGCCTTGTGACCAAGGTAATGAGTTGAAGCATTGTTAAGAAAGCCCTAAATCATTGTAGGTTGTGGAGCATGCTCCAGGTCACCTGCCGTCATTTTTAGGTTGAAGACTTACCATCATAGAAAAGAAAATCACAAAGTCAGCCCCTGCAACTGAAAATCACAAAATCAAAACTAAAAAATAAAAGGAAAACACACACACACAAAAAAAATATATATTAAAAAATGAATAGTTATCTGTCTTAACCTCAGTGATCGATGGTAGCAGAAATTGATTACCCTGAATTAAAGGGATTGAAGGCGAGTAATTACTGGTTTTGGTAATTGAAAAGGAGAAAGGAAATTTTTTTATCAGCAATATATATATATATATATATTAATAAAAGAATAAAGAATACACAAGAAAAAAACCATCCATTGTGACATGTAAGCAAGTCACAGTGCAGTCCAGTACAAATTATGAAAATCTTCACTCTCTCACCAATTGGTCCCATCTGAATACGAGGTCTTCAAAATGCACTTCATCCAGCACTTTCCAAGGTTGAGCCCAATATAAGATGTCAGCTTTGATATCGAATATGAGGTTGTGAATGGGAGTTTCCTTACCATTGAAGGTTCTTTCATTCCTCTCTTTCCAGATTGTCCAGCAGATGGAAAATGGAAGCAAGTTCCAAATAAAGTTTCCTTTGCCCGAGAACATCCTAGTATTTGTTTCAAGAAACAACATCCTAACATCGTTTCCTTGAACCCAGTCAACTCCAAAAGCTTTATAAAAATGGCTCCACACCTTTGTTGCTTCGGAACAATGTAAGAATAGATGATTAATTGATTCTTCCTCCTTCTTGCACATGTTGCACCTGTTTACCAAGCAACGACCTCCTTTTTTTTTAGTACATACTGGGTAAGTATAGAATTGTGGTGTACCTTACTATTCTGAAAGGAATATTTTTCGGAGGAGAGATTTTTTTCCTTTTTTGTGATAAATGTATTTGTAATGGAAGAGTTGAATAAGGCAAGATAAATCAAACCTAATGATACCCAAAATTAACTAAATAGAAAAAGAAGATTGATCAACAGTACAAAAAACGATCGATTTTTACAAACAAATCAGATATATATATATATTCAATAGATTGATTTTTGGAAACCCTAATAAAAGAAAATAAATGTCGGTGTAAATTAAGATGAAGAAAATCTCACTAGTGAGGATAGTCTAGCTTCTATTGCTTCATATACTTTTAGTCCCTTTGATTGATTCGCCTAAATCTTCGAGCTCTAGTTTCTTCTGAGTTCAGAAGATGGGAACCATGGCAGCCGCTTTTACGGAAGAACCGAAGAAGAACAAAAAATAAGTAACTGAACTGAAGAAGAAAATAAAAGAAATGGTTTTTAGATGATGATAATTTGACGGACGTATTGTACACTTAACGGACATCAATAACGTAAAGTTAACTTTTTGATGTAAACCAAGTGTAAGTTTTTAGTTAGGTGTAAATCCTTAAATAAGTGTTGTATACCCACGTTTTTGCTAACGGTATTTCTAACGGGCTGTTAAATACATGGTGTAAACAGAGTGTTATTCATGTTTTAATCCTCCGACCAATAGAATCCCCCCACTTGTCTTCTCCGGATTTACTAATGCCCAAAACTTTTATCTCATTTAATTTGAAGGGGTATTACACTCACTGTGCGACGTGTGAGCTTATATGAGTTAGAGTTTTAAAGGTGGGGAGATGTTACGGGATTGAAGGTGTGAAGTGAAGGTGAGGACGTGAGGAAGAAGATGCACAGGTGTTGCCGCGGTGGTGTCAGTCTGGTGCTAAAATCAAAAGGAAAAAGCAAAAACAAGGATACAAAATGAGAATAAAGAAAAAAGAGCGCAGTTGCGCAAAGACGTGTGGGTTCCATCTTAAATAATCAAAAGTCATTTGGGGTTGGTTCAATAATTAAAACGTGTGGGTTTCTATTGTGGGCTTCTTGATAAAGTACCCTGGTTTTTAACATTACACTAAAAAAATGCCCCCGTTTTTTAAAAATTTGTTAAAGTACCCTTTCCTTGACCGTTTTTTTCAAAAAAACGTTTAACATCAGTTAGCAACTGTTAATGCTTAGGTGGCGGGGTCAAAATGTCCAAAACGCCCTTCCTCATTAGTAAAGTTGGATTTTCTTGAATCGTCAACTCCATTTCTTCTTCTGATCCATGAATACTAATCTGATCCAACTGTAATTTATACCACACATTCATCGGTATATCACAGGAATTGTATCAAAATTTCATAGAAAAGTAACGGTTAGAACCTAATTTACCACTGATTCTATAAGTTCATCTCAAACTGAATTTTTACAAGTTCACCTGTAAAACTCAGTTGGTTGGGGTACTTCTCTAACTCATATTCGAGTGAAATTTTTACAGCAACCCCATAGACTAAATGGGTTACTCCCATTAAAATTTCAGGTAATTATACCTTTGTACAACATCTATTTTCATAGGTTTCTATCTACGACAAAGTGATCTGAAATCTGTAGCAATGTACTCTGGACCTGGATGGTTCCATCACATATCCAACTCCGATCGTACTAAAAATTTAACAGAGATCGCATAATACTGTAACAAACAACATATATGAAAATTACGGAGATCCAATGGTTTGATTTAATATTAAGATACAAACAACAGCTATGGTTTTTGGTGCCAACTTTCTTTTAGTCTTAGATTTAGTGTAGGGGTTTATGGTAATTTTACCCATTTTCTTGACTAAGTAAACGACCGTGGACTCAATATGTGGGGTCAAACCGTGATAATAGACGGCAAGGGCAGTTTAACAAATTTTTAAAAATCGGGGGTATTTTTTTAGTGTAATGTTAAAAACCAGGGTACTTTATCAAAATTCCCTTTATTTTAATAGGAAACGATACGTTGAGAACTTAAACTCAAACTACATTTTACATAGGAGGAGTATTTCATAAGATCTCTCAACTCTTGAGCGGAAACTGGATTCGGTGACCTCCTATTTAAGAGTAACTCCTGATTTCATAATCCAACCCTTGAGCGTGGGTTTCCTATTACGTACATTCTATTTTCACTTGAATTTATCCACATGTTCGAACGATTTCATAACCAATCAGGCATCTAGCATGTTAATTGTGAGATTTCTTCTCATGTCACAGATTTTATTTTTATTGTTTGCTCGATCAACAAAATTCCATTTGATGCAAAAGGAAGTTTAAATCAGAAAGTATCTACAGATCAGCTACTCTCACAAAAGTAAAGAACAAAAATAACAAGTTTCAGAATTTTCACCACCCCCAGGAAAGTTGGCTTGTGCTCAAACTCCTCTATAACACCATAACCCAAACCAACAGCTCTTTCCATCCTTCGGCCAAAAAAATTACTTATCCATGCACATGATCAAATTGGATAAGGAAGAATTAGGAATCCTATGCCATCTAGCCTCCACCATGCACCCCAGTAATAGAGCTATCCGAGAAACTCTTCCGCACACCTGAGGAGTCCACTACAAGGCACATAATTACACATGCATGGAACAATCCTATTGTGCCAGTTCACGTGTTATGTGACTTATGTCTCCTTGTGCTCAAATTTTAGCGTACAACGATGTACGATAAAGATTCAAAATACGATGTCATTTTGCACTACCATATATATAAAATGATGTTAATTAAACAAGATAATGCCACATGCAAAATGAATTATTGGTTAGATTCGAATCAATCAAGAATGCTTTATTTACTTTTCAATGTTTTCATGTATATATTTATTTACAAAGTGAATCGATGACCATGTATTTATTTACTTGTATAAATATGTTTTTTTTTTATCAATACAACAAAGAATTTATTAATGTTGGAAGAAAATACAATGAGAGAAGAGGAGGAAAATTGATGATGGAAAGCCAAAACCAATACTGCACCATGCAGCAGTTACACCTGCCTCAGGCAGCACACAAGTAAGGAATCAATGATCCGTAACTGTGATGGTTAATAGGCACCAAGTACCCCATCCAATAGATCACACCCACCAAGAGGAAAACCAGCAGTAATCAGGGCCCAAACTAGCTACTATCTCTATTCACTACTACCCCCAGCTATAGTGCAAATTCTGGAAAGTAATTCCTTTGAATGATATGCTTGTCGAGGTCCAATACAACATGAGAGTCTTAATCTTCCTAACTAAAGCTTCTTGCACGTATTCAACATCTTGAAAGATACACTTGTTTCTATGTTTCCACACCCCCCACACATAAGAAAACAGAAGTAATGTCCAAAGTGTCTTACCATTTTCATTAAGCCCGGAAGTCCATTTCTCTGTGAATAAGTCAGTAGCATTCTCGCTAATCACCCACTCCCTCTGAAATTCTTTCATGAACAACATCCAAACAGCATGCATCTTAGAACAATGAGAAAACAGATGATCGATAGTTTCTTCACTTGACTTGCAGAAGATGCATCTATTAGCTAACTGCCACCCTTTCTTAGTCAGATTATCCTGTGTTAATATTGCTTTGTGATGTATCAACCACACAAAGAAAGAGACCTTTGTTGGAACAATCTGTTTCCACACCTGTGCACACGGGAAAATAATTCTAGAGCTCTTCGCGAGACCTTTGTAACAAGATTTAACTGAGAAAGTTCCGTTCGTCTCCCATCTCCATCTTCTATTATCTTCCAAATCACTTAATATAACGCCTTCCAACTGAGACGAAAGTGCTGCTGCCTCACTAATCTCATTGTCCGTGAGTCTTCTTTTAAAATCCAAGTTCCAACTGATTCCTACTTCCATGTGATTTGTGGCCAGATCACAGACCCAACTCCCTTTCTTTCTTGAGACTTCAAATAAGTTCGGGAACTTATCTTTGAGCAACTCTTCCCCTAGCCATCTGTCCTCCCAGAAGCGCGTTTTTCTCCCATTACCAACCTGGTGCGCTAAACCCATTTTGAATTTGTCGAGTCTATTGCAGATCCCTCTCCACAACCCTATTCCACACTACACCATTTTAAGGATATAGCAACCCAGAGTAGCAAAAACGCTAGTGCCGTTGCGAAATTTCCGTTGCTAATTTCTGTTGCTATATTTTCGCAACGGCATATGTCTGTTGTTAATTTAGCGACAACAGAATTTCGGTTGCGAATAGCAACGACGAGGTGTTCATGCATGCGAAGCACGCGTGTGGTCGAAAACACTTTGACGTTTTTTTTCTCCCAAGTCAAAGTTTGGTCAGTATTCTGCTTTATTTTTCCACCCCTTCAGCCTTATCTACCTATACTTAGAATTTTCACAGCCATTTTCATTTTTCCTCGCTTTTTTTTTTCTTTTTTGCTCCCGCATGATATTTTCTCCCCTTGAAGATTCAGTTGCAGCTCAATCTTAAGTGTTAATCTTAAAGTTTTGGTTTCTCGTGTTCGATATGGTAAGTGTTTATCATTATTAGTTTTTCGATTTCAGTTTATGGGTTCTAAGGTTTCACGATTTTAGGGCATTTGATTTCAGGTTTCATCTGTGAATCTGCTTTTTTTTTTTTTCATTTTAGTTTACTGATTTTAGGGTTCATCTCTAAATATTTTTTCGATTTTAAATATTTTGATTATAGTTTTTCAATTTTAGTTTCTCGATTTTATGGTTTCATCCATGAATCTGTTGTTTTCAATTTTAGTTTTTTGATTTCTTCTTTCTCTTTCGATTTAAAGGGTTTTATTTGTGAATCTAAAACGATTTAATGGTTTCTTATTTCTCTTTCAATTTTCAATTTTGGGTTTAATTTATATTTTAGGGTTTCAGAATATGAACTGATTTAATGGTTTGTTGTTGTTATATGATTACAGTTTGCTCATCAGAGTTTGGACATAGAAGAACTGGTCAGAGTTGAATTTGGAAGAACTAAGAAGGTATATGTTTCTCATAATTGAAACCTCTTATTTGTATTTCTTAAGTATCATATTATGTCTTATTAGTGTGGTATTAATTGCTTTTGGTTTTGATTTTAGTTGGAAAATATATTGTTGATCTCTGCTTGGATCGTATTCGTAAGCTTGCTGACAACTGCACCGGTCTTCAAGGTTTCCTAGTCTTCAATGAAGTTGGTGGAGGTACTGGTTCTGGATTGGGGTCACTTCTTTTGGAAAGTCTTTCAGTTAATTATGGAAAGAATTCAAATCTTGGTTTCACTGTGTACCCATTACCCCAGGTCTCCACCTCTGTTGTTGAGCCATACAAAAGTGTCCTCTCAACCCACTCTCTCCTCGAGCACACTGATGTTGTTGTGCTCCTCGACAATGAAGCTATCTATGATATCTGCAGGCGCTCGCTTGACATTGAATGCCCTACCTACACCAACCTTAACCGTCTTGTATCTCAGGTATAACACCTGACTGCGTTTTATATCATGGCTAACACCATACGACACATTAGTCGGTTTTTATTCTTCTTTAATTGCAACTGTAGTACCTATTCACATAGTCTTATTCATAATATTGTTTCATAGACATTCACCTACTGATGTTCCCAACCTGACATCACTGCTAACACCATGCAACACATTAGTCAGTTTTTTTTTCTTTCTTAAATTATAGCTGTAGTACCTTTTCTCCTAGTCCTAATCACACTTCCACATTGTTTCATAGACATTCACCTACTGTTGTTCCTAACCTGACATCACTGATAATGTTTTCAAAAACGAGTAAAGAATACAATCACACTTATATTAAGTTGGTTGTAAATTTCTTAACATTGATATGGAGATTATTCATCTATCATTTACACTCCTTTTAAGATTGTGAATGCTTTTCAGTTATCGTGAAAATATCCCTTGTGTATATGCTGCTAACACTTGAAAAATCATTTGCTGTTTTTAAGTTCTCACATGTTCATTGTTTGGTGTTGAATAAAGAATTTAACATTGATATGGAGCTTATTCATCTGCCATTTACCCTCCTTTTGAGATTCTAAATGTTTTTCCTTATGCATATGCTTCTAATACTTGAAAAATCATTTGATGTTGAGTTTGAAGTTCTGACATGTTCATTGTTTTGGCGTTTCAGGTGATTTCATCCCTCACGGCCTCATTGAGGTTTGATGGTGCCTTGAATGTTTATGTGACCGAGTTCCAGACCAATTTGGTCCCATATCCTAGAATCCACTTCATGCTTTCATCCTATGCCCCAGTCATCTCAGCTGAGAAGGCCTACCATGAGCAACTTTCGGTTGTTGAAATCACTAACAGTGATTTTTAGCCTTCATCTATGATGGCCAAGTGTGATCCTCGCCAAGGTATATGGTTCTATGAACTAGTAGTGAAGTTGTTTTGATTGTACTTTAATATTGTTTATGTGAAGTTGTTTTGATTATGTCTATTTGTTGCTTGGTTAATTTACTGAGAGACAAGAAATATGATTCTTGTTTATTGAATGATTACAAGTAGGATATGTGTTAACAATTAACACAATTGGTGATGCAATTATTGATCATCTCAGAGAAAGATGGTGTTCTTTGCCCCATTCCTCAGTACCCTTTGTATTCTACCTCAATTGCTCTCGATGGTGGTTCTCTTGTATGTTTCTTCACGCGTATCATAGAATTATATTCTTTAAAAGTTGAAGTGTTAACAGTTAACACAATTGTGCTACTTTAGTATTCAGAGAGTCGAGGCGTGTTTTAATTAGAAAACATAGTGTCAGACTGTCTAGTTATAGTCTCTTGATAAATTAGTGATCGAGTAATTTGTTTTCTACTGGTGACTTACTATCTCGATGAAGCTACCGGTTGGGGATTAGAAGTTTTTGAACTTAAAAAATAGTTGGAAGATGCCAAGTCAAAAGGCATCACAGTTCGATCCTTGGTAGTGATAAATCCAGGAAATCCAACTGGTGGGTATAACAGCAATGAGCAATCAATTTCTTTCCGTAAAATTATCCCCCAAGCAGAAAACCTCTTAAGAGTTTGTCTTGCCTTTAGTCATTTGCTGATGTTTTTTACAAGTTTCTTAAAGATTTCATTACATTCTTGTAGGTTCTTGTAGAGGAAAACCATAGGGCAATTGTGTAATTCTATAAGAAGGAAAATTTGGTTCTTCTCGCAGATGAGGTAGCTATTTAGTAGGAGTTTGGTGCCTTTTTATGCTCAAAATGGATTCTATCTCTTGAACTTATTAACTCATTAGAAGATGTTCAACGCTGGAGTTGAACTAGGACCTAGAATATTGTATGAAACGATTTGTCTAAGTTTCCTAAGAATATGAGTTCAGCTCTACCTCATAGTTTCGATCAATTAGATTATTTATTCATTTATAAATTTCAATCCTAGCTGGGCATTAAAAGATAACAGTTTGTACCTGGCTTGCTAACTTGAGTTATTTACAGGTATGTGGTCTCCCATGTTATAAATCAAAAAACAAAATGAAATAATCTGATTTCTAGAACTGAAAAGTTTTTTTTACATGCCAGGTTATCACGGTGAGTGCGGAAAGAGAGGTGATTATATGGAGGTTACTGGTTTCAGTCCTAAAGTTAGAGAGAAGATTTACAAGGTAGCATCAGTAAATCTGTGTTCAAACATCTCTGAACAAATTCTTGCAACTCTCGTGATGAACCCACCAAGGTATGAGCCTCTCTTCTTATTGCTTTATTCATCTTAGCGTCCTAGAATAATTGTGGCCCACTATTCAGGAACTCAGATTTATGTACTTTGAAATGTTCCATGAAACTTAATTCATTCATTCACGAATCAAATTCTTTGCAGGTTGGGGATGAAACCTTTGAATCTTATTCAGCTGAGAAAAATGGAATTTTATCTTCTCTAGCAAAGGCGTGCCAAGGTTGGTTAACAGATGAATCATATGTTATTAATTGAATATCACAAGTCAGTCATACAAAAATGTATTTACTTGTTGAATGAATGAACTCATAGGCACTAGAAGACGCATTCAATAAGTTAGAAGGTGTTACATGCAACAAAGCTGAAGGAGCGATGTATTTGTTCCCCCGTATTCGACTCCCTCAAAAATAAATCAAGGCTGCTGAAGCCGCAAAGACTGCCCCAGATGCATTTTATGCAAAGCGCCTCCTAGAAGCTACTGGTATCGTTGTAGTACCTGGATCTGTCTTTGGACATGTGAGATTTTTATTCTCTGCATTTTATACATGGCAACTTTACAAGTATTCATCTTTCTCACAAACATGTTAGATGATACTTTTTGTTTGTTATGTTTCTTTTATAGGTTTCTAGCACATGGTATATTAGCTGCATAATTCTACCTCAAGAAGAAAAGATCCCAGCTATCATCACACGGTTGACAGACTTCCACCAAGCTTTCATGGATGAGTTCCGTGATTGAGGAATTCCCTCTCCCACCCCATAAACATAAAACATATATCCGAGAGTCATCATGCATGGTCATGTGTTCTGTGAAATGTGTGTAGGTATTGGTTCTACTAGGAGATATACTTGACTGGAACCGATTGTACTCCGGACAGACCAATGACATAGATGATTATTAAGCATGCCAAGCAAGTAACTTTGGTTTTTGATGTTACATATATCCTTTATCTTCCTAAACTTAATGTATTATCTTAAATCAGATATACACGATTCTGCAAGAGACATTACAAGCATTAGGTGGTAAATCAATGGTGGTAGTAACTAGTTTAGTCAATTGAATTTCGGATGTTGATTTAATTTATTTTCGTCTTGTTTGCTCGAAATAGGGCATTTCTTTGCTTTCCAACCCATTTAATCTTGGACCTGTAACATACCAACTGATTTATACCTTTTCATTTTTGCAAGAGAATGGACTTAGGGATGAAGTTCAGGAGCTCAACTCTCGATTTCTAAATCAAGGTGCGTACATTGAGAAACGCTGAATGGTGAATAAAATGCAGGAATCCTTCACTCCAAAGTATCACATTGGCTCCCCCCGTTCAAAGAAACAAAGGTATAAATGTCAAGACAATTTTTTTATCACTGCCTTCTTCATTTAATGTGTAGGAAGAGTAAACTTAATATGGATTAATCAAGAGTAATCTAAAGTAATCTTGATTCAACCGAGCTATATCGGTAGTATAAGAAGCACCTAGAATGCTTAGCTAGTAAATAAGAGGGTGGTCGATTTGTCTAGAGTGTTAGTGAATTTTGTTGTAAAAGATTGTTGGAAAGCCGGTCACTATATTATTCTAGAGTAGTCGTATGCTTGATTGTTAATGAAAGTTCGACCTTCTAGAGGTCAGTTAACTAAAGCTATATAAATAGGCTTGAGTGGGTTCAGTTATAACTTGTAAAGTTGGAATTGAGTGGAAACTCGAAGTTGGTAGTAAGGTTTGTACTCGAGTGAAATCATGAGTGGTAAGGTGTTAGGAAAAATAATAGAGAGAGCATTCTATAAATAAAGTTAAGGTCTGTACGACCAAGTTTTAAAAAAGAAATAAAAGTTTTTTTTCTTAAGTGACCCGTGAGTTCTTTGAGTGAGTCTAAACACATTTTCAATACCCATTAGCCTTTAACCTTAAATTCTAGGCTCTCTGTTTTGATTTTAGGACTGTATTATTTTTCTCTCATTCTCACACTTGTCTCTCTGTTTGTGTTTGCTTTTACATTCTCCATTTAGTTCACTTATAGCAGAGTTAATTTCTTGATATTTGTTTTTCATGGTTTTGACTTGTCTCTGCACATTATACAAAATCTAGACTTTAGTCTTTTGTTTGTAACCTCAGTACTGAAACATCAAATTGGTTATTATGCAGGTATATGGGCTTAAGTCAAAAAGAAGTACTTGGTGATATTTTACCAGCTGAATCTACGTATGATTTGCTGAGGAAATTTGTTAAGCAAGCGGAGTCTTGTGATACATTCTGGTGATATTTTAGTCATTTCCCTATTTTTCAATGCCTCCACAAATTTGACACAAATTAACTATGTTACCCATCCATTTATAAACATCAACATATATAGAATGAATATTGTATGTCAGTCACAAAATTTTGGGTTATGTAAATTTACTTGTGTACATTTGTGTCAATTGAAAAATCCTTTATTCTATAATATTATCTAGTGGTGATTCTCATTAACATTCTCCACAATACATTTTTGTATCACCATTGTAGTTTGTATATCTGTGTGGATATTGAATATGGGGAACTGGGTAATTGCAGGAGGAGGGGGAGAATGTGGGGGTAATGAATTTTGACTAGGTCAACAAAACATAGACTTGACCTTTTTTTTTTGTGGTTGAAAAAAATTAGCAACCTCAACGCTCTGTTGCTAAATTAGAACCAGAACAAATGAATTAGAACCGAAACCAACAGTATCTAATTCCGGGTAAGGGTATTCTGTAATTAGAAACAGATTAGCAATGAGAGTTGTTGTTGCTAATATAAAATTTAGCAACGGCAAGCACCGTTGCGAATTTCAGTTGCTGACCGAGATTCGCAACAAAGCTTATGCCGTTGCTAAAAATTGCAACACCGTGTTTAGCAACAGTGAAAGCCTGTTGCGACCCTGTTTAGCAACATCTATGGTAGGTTGCTAATACCTTAAAATGGTGTAGTGCCATGCGGCTTCTTAGTTTGCTTGGCATCCCAGCCATTACTATCGCACCCATGGTTAGCCGCAATAACCCTTCTCCACAGCGCATTAGGCTCACTTGAGAACCTCCACAGCCACTTGCACAACAGTGCATCATTCATCACTGATAATGCTTTAACGCCCAGGCCTCCCTCTTGTTTTGTGTGGCATATTTTATGCCATGCCACCAACACTGTTCTAATCCTCCCCTCTTTTACTCCCCACAGAAAAGTTCGCATTGCTCTTTCAATTCTTTTCAATATTATCGTTGCATTCATTGCAGGGGGAATATAAAAAGCCGACATCATGTAGACAACAAGAGAACTTAGAACATGCAAAATGAGAACCAATATCCCTCCATAGGATAGGTAAATTCTCTTCCAACCATCTAATCTTCTCTCTACGCCTTCCACCACTGGATCCCAGATTTTATTACATCTATAAGAAGACCCTGCTGGCATGCCAAGGCATTTAAAAGGCAACTCTTCGAGAGAACAACCAAGAGAGTCCTTTACCGTGTCTTCTAGTGTGGTTTCTCCAATGCTTATTGCTGTGCTTTTTGAGAGATTTATGATTAGTCCCGATACCAACTTAAAGCAGGTCAGAATTGCTCTAATGGTATGGATGCTTTGCACCTCGTCTGCGCAAAAAAGTGACGTATCATCCGCAAAAAGCAAATGAGACACCACGGGTCCTTCCAGAGAGACCTTAAAGCCAACTATCCGACCATTTTCTTCCGCTTTTGCGATCATCCTGCAGAATCCCTCCATAACCATGGTGAATAAGAACGGTGATAAGGGGTCTCCTTGCCTAAGACCACGAGAACCTATAAACTTAGCACCTGGAACCCCATTTACCAAAACTGAGATGTGCGCATGAGATATACAAGTTCGAATCCAGCTCCTCCACTTGAAGCCAAACCCCATTCTCTCCATAGCCTTAAGAAGAAAATTCCAGTTGACCTTGTCGTACGCTTTCTCCACGTCCAGCTTCAAAACCCATCCTGGTTCTTTCCGCTTCACCTCTATATCCATGCACTCATTAGCAAGTAAGATGCTATCAGTAATCTGCCTCCCTGCAATGAATGCACTCTGTGTATCTGAGATAAGAGACGGTAGAACTTGTTTGAGTCTTGTCGTGAGCGTCTTAGCTATGATCTTGTAAGTTGTATTAATCAAGTTGATAGGCCTAAAATCCTTAACCTCCTCCACCGTATCTTTTTTAGGAATAAGTGAAATGAAAGTGTTGTTTATTCTCCAGTCTAAAGAGCATGTTTCCTCGAAATGCTTCACGACTTTCATAAAGTCTTCTCCTAATATCTTCCAGAAACTAGTGAACACCTCTATTGGGTACCCGTCAGGTCCTGGTGCCTTATTGCACTCCATTTCCTTTATGGTACCTAATATTTCTTCCTCAGAAATTGGAGATTCCATCCTGATTTTCTCCGTCGACAATATAGTAGAAAAATTAACCTCTTCCACGAACGGTCTCCGCACCATGTTTTCTTTGTAAAGGCCAACGTAATACCCATCAACATGACCCTTAATCACTTCGCTATCAGCTTGTAGCTCCCCATCAATAACCAAACAGCTAATAAAGTTTTTTCTCCTCCTCTGATTCGCACATCTGTGAAAATACCCGGTGTTATTATCCCCCTCGTCCAACCACTGGTATAAATATGTGAAACTACTTCTCACTACTAGCTAAATCAGTTTCTCCGCATGGCTTCTCTTCCTCCTTATTTAGCGATCTTATTGTTTCTGAGAGTCTTTGTATTTTGTCATGGCGCAAATCAGATCCCGAAGGTAACAAAATAAACCAGTCTGATTTTGATCGTATGCAATTCAAATATTTTTTCTTCTTCTTATATATACTGCAGTAAGTTTTTCCATTATTGCAGCTCTATATATAGAGACCGCACATAAAGATATTGTTATTAAGTTTAATTGATGATTGATATGTTAAGTTTTTCACAAACTTAGTTAAAAAGATCAAAATGAATAATTTTTAGGTGAAAAAGACATCTAGATTTTGATACTGTTTAAATTGACAAAAATGTAAAAATAGCCAGGATGTAAACAGTTTCATCCTACCCGTTTTTAAATATTTTTTCATATTTTTAATTTACATCAGGATGCATCCAGTTTCATCCTTATTATTTTTTAAGTTTAAGTCAGGATGAATCCAATTTTATCTTTGCTATTTTTTTTTTGTCCATTTCACCCATACTAATTTTTAGTCGTCCATTAAAACCATGCTTTAAAACTATTTGGACAAATGACCCATTTTCCGTTAAATTTTGCGTTTTTTTTTTTCCAGGCTTATATTGTGTACATGGGAAGTTCTAACCATATGGGTGGCGAAGTACTTCATGTCGAAGCTACAAAATCATCTCACTTGAAATTGCTGTCCTCTGTAATACCAAGGTATGAAAGAATTTTTATATTTAGAAGACTAAAAGATTTACAAGATAAAGAAACAAATTTTAGTACGTTAAAAATATCGACTTTTAAAAAAAAATCGGCTTACATGCATAAAATTTCTCAAGGTTTATTAGATACTGAATCTTAGAATTTGAACTCAAAATATCCACATTTTTCAATATTTGGAGGTACCATCATCAAACCTTATAATGAACTAAAGAGGATAATTGTCCTCCTAGATTTATATTTTGACACAATTATCCCCTTTCTATCCTCTGTCCATGCTTATAAATTTTATGATTAATCAATTTTCTTGCAGCCAAGAAAGCGAGAGATTGTCACTAATTCATTCGTATAACCATGGGTTTAAAGGTTTCTCTGCCGTTCTTACCGAGGAAGAAGCTGCTATCTTATCTGGTAATTTAACAGCATTAACTTAGCGTAATTACTAATTATGGCATTTCCCCTACCAAATACATAGGCCGTATTTTAGATTTTGGTCCTCCATTGCATAAATAAAAATAAGGAAAGATTAGAATACTTGGTTTCATAAATAACTTTTCCATTTTCCTATATTTATTTTGTTAGTTTTTGATAAAAGCTAGAAACATTAAATTAGTTTTAGTGAATATGTGAAAAAAGTTAAGTATGTTGGATTAGAGTTTGGCATATAAATGGACAACTAGAATCCAAAATATTCTACTTATATATTGGGAGTATAAGCAATCACTTCTTAGCGAAGGGGCGTTCCGCGTTCAGGTGTTTCGAGGGGCCAATAGAATTGATATCTTCTTTAACTCCTAAATAACCTTCCTTTCTGAATTCATAAATCTAACACTGTTTATTGATCAAAATCATATACGACTTTTATTAATGCAGAACATGATGAAATCGTATCAATATTTGCCGATACTACACTTCAAATGCATACCACGCGTTCTTGGGATTTCCTAGAATCTGAATCTGGCATTCTATCAAATCATCATCATCACCACCAATATCCACTACATGCTTTGGGGGAAGATGTTATCATTGGGATAATTGATACAGGTAAACTTAAGGTATCAACTTAATTGATACAGGTAAACTTAAGGAATTGAGTTTCATTAATTTATAATCTAAAACAATTAGTAGTACATGACAAGAGATGGCCTAACTTAAATTCAACGACAATATTTTTTTTTTATAGAGGATGATTGATCCCATATTCCCATACGAAAGCTTTTCAGTGGATGATTAATTTTTTTTTTCTTGAAAATAACATTAGACAGAAGGGGGCTAGCTTCTCAGAGAAATCTGATGATTCATCTTATACAAAAGTTATATGACCGATAAAAATAAATAAAATATTTGACAATCTTAGTTTGTTTTTCTCGATCTACCAAACATTTTTACCAAATAAACTTCTTCCCTTTTATGCTAATAGAGTAGCAGTAGCATTTAGAAATAATTAATACAAAATTGGTTAAAAAAGACCAAAATTAATAATTTCTGGATGAAAAAGACATCTAAATTTTGATATTGTTTAAATGGAAAAAAATATAAAAATAATCAGGATGTAATCAATTTCATCCTGCCCATTTTCAAATACTTTTTCTTATTTTTAATTTATATTAGGATGCATCCAGTTTCATCATCACTATTTTTTAATTTAAGCCAGGATGAATCCAATTTCATCCTTACTATTTTTTTCGTGTCAATTTCACCCATAATTTTTTTTACTCATCCATTTAAACCATGTTTTAAAAATAATTAAAGTTGAGTGGGTCCTACGGGTGGCTTAGAAGGAAATGGTCCCATGATAAGGCATTAGAATGTTCATATATGCTTTAGGGCTTGTGTGGATGGAAATAGGCCAGGCTATTGTTAGCTCATAACATCACGGTATAAAAATAGGAAAACGATCGATGTCACCGGGGTGATAAAAATATTGGGTGATGATAGCACCAACAAATTCTTTAACATAAAATTAAGAAAAAAAAATGAAGAGAAACTCAGGTGGCGGAGTTCACTTCCGGAACTTCAGAAAGCCGTGGTTGGATGTTTGATTTCTACTATTATAATTTTGTCGATATAGGGATATGGCCAGAATCTCCAAGTTTAAACGACCATGGAATTGGAAAAATTCCATCAAGATGGAAAGGAGTTTGTTGGATATCTTCTCCTTTAATTCAACTGATGTTGATCCGAAATGCGAGAACCAAAGAATAAGAAAAGAAAACCAGAGAGATTAGAAGACTAAGAACCTATGTATAGATCGAGTCGAGTATTAGATACTCTGTCCATAAGACCAAATTCGCCCCACTCCGGTGCTAATGTGTTCTTACTTGCGAAACATCTCTCATGATACAACGATCTTTCTTCCTTGAGTAGAAGCACTCCAAACTCAAAGAAACAACAAACCAAATTTGGTGTTTATCTCTCAATACTATGACAATAATGAATGCAAGTGAAATCATAATTTTGTGTGTGCTTTTCTTGTGTATAGAATGAAACATGAGTGGGGTTTATATACTTGATTGGTGTCTCTTAGGAAAGAACATAATGTCTCTTCACGAAGAGTCACATCTCTTGTAAGAGTCCTTTCATGGATAGTCACACCTTTTGGAAAGAATCCATTCGTGAAGAGTCACATCTCTTGAGTAAGTTTCCAACTCAAATTGAAAGGGTTTCACTAGTGAAACAACCCTTCAATGGTAACTAACATAATTTCTATTCAAAAATTTCTAACAATCCCCCACATTTGAATATAACTTCTAAGAATGCAAATGTTATGCAGACACTAAAGAGTGATAAAGTGAAAAGTCATTGCATGGGGATAGGTAGCTTTTGGCTTTGAACCTTCTTTAGTGAATAACTATCGGATTTACTCACTAACCAGTGAACGCGATGTCTTGAACTGTTCTATTTTTATTGTAAACCAAGACAATAGTTATCACACAATGCCTTTTCTCACTAATTTGGTTCTACAGTTGTGTTCATTTCGGCCCTGAACAAATCCTGGATTCATGAGTGCTTTAGGAAATTAAAGCCTTATATAATTTCCATAGAATCAGCCACAATTCTACACTCACATAGGTGATGTCCATTAAGAATACCCTGTAGTATCCCATTTGTAAATACAAGATATAGGCACCATTAAAAGCATAGCTTATCCTAACACATTTCAGGAAACACACTGTCTCATCATAGGAATAGGATGGAGTTTTATCTCCACAATGTTTACTCCGAGTTATACATAACTTAATTGTTCCTTTTGAACTGAGATCTTGGGATTTCCAGTCAACTAGGTTGGGTTACCATTATGTCACTCTTAATTGAAGGATTTTAAACCCATTTCCTCGGTGATTTATACACTTGCTCTTTAGTCAAACTTTTAGTAAATGGATCCGCTAGGTTTTCTTTAGACTTTACATAATCGATCGATAATATTCCACCAGAGAGCAGTTGTTTCACCGTATCATGTCTTCGACAGATATGTTTAGACTTTCCGTTATACTTGCTGCTTCGTGCCCTTCATTTCTTTAGAATTTAGTATCAGTAATTTTCTAATCTAAAACTATTACTACAAGACAAGATGTCAACCCGCAGAGTATCACCTGATAAATAATTACACGACATGGACTATTATTAGCTCATAACATCACGGTATAAAATTAGGATATCCATTCCAGGTCGTCGGTTCCGGAATTTCAAAGGCCGTGGCTAAGATCATGTGGACCTTATTTTCGATAGATATGTTGGTTAGAATTCACATTTTACATATCGTTGTTTCTTTCAAATCTTACCATCTAACATGTGTGCTTTGCTTTGGCTTCTGTGACGATAACTTTGTCGATTTAGGGATATGGCCAGAATCCCCAAGTTTTAAGGACCATGGAATTGGAAAAATTCCATCAAGATGGAAAGGAGTTTGCAAGCAAGGATCTGGTTTTAAAAAATCAGATTGTAACAGGTGAGTAACATCTATATATATATATACCTTGAAAAATATTAGACTAGAGAATGTGTTGCATGTAATTAACATCTCCATCCACTAATGGTCTACTACCGTTTGAAAAAAAAAATTGCCTACAAATAAATGCAGGAAGCTAATAGGAGCTAGATACTACGAGCCAGAATCAAAGTCAAACACCAATAAAACCCTAAAATCGCGAACTGGGTCACCCAGAGATTCCATAGGCCATGGGACCCATGTAGCATCAACTGCTGCAGGCGCAATGGTCACCAACGCAAACTACTATGGCCTTGGACATGGTACTGCAAAGGGTGGTTCTCCTTCTAGTAGGTTAGCAATATATAAAGCTTGTTCGTCGGAAGGTTGTTCAGGTGCAACCGTACTCAAAGCTATAGATGATGCAATTAAAGATGGTGTTGATATAGTCTCAATTTCAGTTGGAGTTAACGCAGCTGTGCAATCTGATTTTCTAAGTGACCCAATCGCTATTGGTGCTTTTCATGCTAATGAGAAGGGGATTATGGTTGTTTGTGCTGGCGGAAATGATGGTCCCGATGCCTTTACTATTGTCAATACCGCACCTTGGATTACGACTGTTGCTGCATCTAATATCGATAGAGCTTTCGTATCAAATGTTGTTCTTGGCAACAGGCATATTTACCAGGTACGTTGTAAACCTAGTGTTAATACCTTTCCCTATCCTGTCGATACTCTCATGATGACCTCCTACGAGCGTTTTAAAATTTCTTTACTTGATTAATTATTGTAGGGAAGTGGAATAAACTTCCCCAATATGACGCGATCAAAAACATATCCAATTGCTTCTGGAGGAGATGTGGCCGCTAAAGATACTCCATTGTCAGAGTCGATGTAAATATTGGCACAGTTATATATACGTAGGATGGTGCATGTTGAAATCCTAAATATTTTACCTTTTATTCAAGTTTAGAGAAAGATATATATTCTGACGTCTTTTCTTTCTTCCTGGTTTTCTCTGGAAAATTAGCAATTGCTATCCAGGATCATTAGATTCGAAAAAAGCAGCAGGAAAAATTATTGTGTGTGTTAGCACGGACCCAACGGTCTCAAGACGAATAAAGAAATTGGTTGTTGAAGGTGCTCTTGCCAAGGGCATGATTTTGATCAATGAAGCCGAAAAAGGAGCGCCATTCGAATCAGGCGTTTTTCCGTTTTCACAAATGGGTGATGTAGATGGAGCTAAGATACTTAAATACATTAAGGCAACCAAGTAAGTATGACTACTAATATGTATTCCTGATTTGTATATGTTGAAACAATTTTGAGTAATAAATTGAAATAATGACCAACATTCGCTCTTGTTGGCGATGAAACAGGAACCCGATGGTTACTATTCTACCAACAGTTGAAGTATCTAAAGCTAAACCAGCACCAGTTGTTGCATCATTCTCTTCAAGGGGTCCTGGTGGGCTCACAGAAACAATTCTTAAGGTAGTTCCTGTAAATATATTTTCTTCATTCATTTCTTTGAGGTTTCCACGTCAACAATATTTCATCTGGTATGAATGCAGCCACATGTAGCAGCTCCTGGAGTTGCCATACTAGCAGCCATGATACCGCCAACAAAAGGAAGTGTTCCACCAGGAAAAAGACCTTCAAAATTTGCCATAAAATCAGGCACATCAATGGCTTGTCCACATGTTGCGGGTGCGGCAGCATTCATTAAATCAGTACATCCGGATTGGAGTACTTCTATGATCAAATCAGCTCTTATGACTACAGGTAAACTCTTTGCTTTTGCATGCTCTGACATGTACTAAAAAATTCATAAGCACCAACTTCTTTGTCGAAAAAAAAGCCGGTAAGAGTGAAGGTTTTGTCTAAAAGGTTTCAAACTCATTAAAAAAAAAAATCTGCAGCTATTGCATCTGACAACATCGGGAAGCCAATAACAAATAGTTCAAATGCTTTTGCAAGTCCTCATGAAATGGGTGCAGGAGAAATGATACCACTTAGAGCTCTTAATCCAGGATTAGTTTTTGAAACCACAACCAAAGATTATTTACATTTTCTTTGCTATTATGGATACAAAAAGAAGATGATTATAAGTTCAATTTCGGGTTCCAAATTTACTTGCCCAACCAAATCCTCAGAGGATTTCATTTCCGATCTTAATTATCCTTCGATATCAATTAGCAAGCTCAAAAGACGCGGTAAAGTGAGAACAATAACCAGAATTGTAACAAATGTAGGACACGGAAATGCAACTTACGTTGCGAAACTACACTCGCCCAGATCAGGTTTGATAATCAAGGTGTCACCAGAAAAGCTTGTGTTCACTGAGTATTCCAGAAAAGCATCTTTTAAAGTTTCTTTCAACGATAAGGGTAAAACAAAGGGATACAAGTTTGGAAGTGTGACATGGTCTGATCATGTGCATTTTGTACGTGTTGTGTTTGCTGTAAATGTGGTCTAGTTGTTCCATTGTAGTTATCCTAGGTTTGTTGTACTCATGCTTGGAACAGGTTTGTTTTATTTTACATTGTTTTTTCAGCTTTTGTTTGAATTTAATTCCATCATAAACTATGATTATGTTTGAACTTGGAAGGCCCTTTTCAATGGGTTTTTTCTCTTCGAAACCTAGACCTTTAGGCCTTTTATTTTGGGCCTTTCTCACTGAAGCCTTGTCGAGTAAAAACAAAAACTGGAGATAATTCAAAAGAAAAGAATGTTATTTTGGGGACCATCCTTTTTTTTTTTGGACCATGGTGTTTTAGCCACCCGACCTTAATATTGTTAAGGGCTGTCCTAAAAACTGTTAGATTACTAATTTGCTCTTTACCCTAATTGCAATTTACCCTAACCTAATAACCGTAATTAACTTAATCTAATACATAAAAGGTTTCTAACCTAGCTGCACCCAAAAACAAAAAGAATAACAGTTTGTAACCTAACATATAAAGTATATGTAGTTCGGTTACAATTTATTTTACCTAGGTCACCGAATAAAACTCTGGAACTATTCATTTTTTGGGTTTGATAAGTTCGGTTAGTTATGCTCTTGGGATCAAGTTTGCGAAATAACCGAACATATTAAACTTAGTCTACTCTTATATTTTGTACAGTTCGGTTGGATAGTGGCTTTACATGAAGTGTGCGAACAAACCGAACTTTGTATGCTAAGCTTAATCTTAGTTTTACGTCAAGTTCGGTTGGTTAATAGTTGCAAAGCAACCGAACTTTGTACATTAAGTTAAATCTTAAATTTACGTTGAGTTCGGTTAGTTCATTGATTGCGAAGCAACCGAACGTTGTAACTTATTTTACCTAAAGTTCGGTTAGTTCATTGGTTGCGAAACAACCGAACATTACTCTGGAATCCATCAAACTTCCATCAATACAGAGTTCGGTTACCTGCGTGTTTGTATAAAGTAACCGAACTACACTTCCAGATGAGTTTGGTTAGCTGTTCTTCACCTTTCGTAACCGAACTACTTAAAAAATTAACATCTGGTTTGAAAATTTGGAGCAACTCAACCAACATTAGCTAAGTTTGGAGCATACCTGGATACCCAAATGCTCTTCCTCCGGTTGTGGTTGATAAAATCCATCATTTTCATATTGAGATTGAGTTTGGGGAAGAATATATTCACCATCTAACAAATAATTCATATCCGGATCATTGTTAACATCAAAAAATACTCTAAGAGATCATAAAGATGAAGAATCTGATGAGCTTTCATCACTTGAATTACCAAATTTAGTGAATTGGAAAAAAAAATTATTTTTCATGGTTTTCTCCTTCTTCTTCTCTAACTTTATTCTCTACAAAATTCAATTTCTTTTTTAATAACTCATCTTTTAATCTAATCTCACTAATCAGTTTTTTCTTAATCATTTCAATAATGATTTCACTAATCAAAACCAAAAAATAATTAAAAGGGTAGTTTAGGTAATACAAAAATATTAGATAAGGGCACCCCAAAAAAAACAATGGTCCCCAAAATAACATTCATTCAAAACCATACGCACTGAACAGGAGATTCAACCACTAGACTGCTTATTTTATGAAAATTATTAGTGGGGCATCACATTTCAATAGAGATGCATCACTTAATAGGACAAAAAAGGTCACCCATAAAAGAATTCTGTTACCAAGATGGTTATGTTAGTGCTGATTATTTCACTATTGTTGAAAGATCCAGAAATGTGGAATGTCATAAAATTAACATTGAATGTTTCTGGAAAAGTCCAACGAATTAAACATGTATCGATGTACCCATCATACTTCAAGATCAAGAATACAAAACAAAGCTAGGCTAAGTTTCCCTGTGTTAGTGGTGGTCAGGATTTGTCCTTGGCAAAGATAAATCAAGGGTTGTGGTTCTCCTGACCACCCCCTACAACTCGCACACGTGGCATTAATTCTAATATTATGAATGAAAAATGAATACTCAAGTCAAGATATGGAATTTCAAAAATTATAACAGGGAGGTTCGAACTCATGACCTATTGTGTCATAAGAGTGGCCTCTAACCAGTGTTCCACCTTGGTTGGAATTGATAGAAATGATAAATCAACAGTGGTGGTTTGTTCAACTTAAATACCATATATAATTGCTTTATTAATTAGTGTTTCACTAATTGCACATAATAAATAATCTATCCATTATAAAATGTTTTATTAATTAGTGTTTCACTAATTGCACATAATAAATGACTAATTATTTTTTAATTATAAATATTTTCTTAATTAATTATAATATTTATTTTTATTAATAAGTAATTTTGATAAATAATATCAATAGACATTTTCTTCGACAATGAGTAGTAGAAGAGGTGGAGGCTGAAAGATTAGTGGTGGTTAAGGGCGGAGCCAAGCACAATTATATTATTTATTTTTGTTCTTTTATCGTAATATGGGATACAAAGTCCATTTTTCACATGTATCCAACTTACCAAGAATTTTTTCTCCCTCTCTCCTCATAATCCTGGCTCTGCCACTGGTTTGTGGTGGAAGAAGTAGTGACGGTGAATGCTGGTGAGTAGTGATGGACAATATTAATTTTATGTTGTCATTACAACATCGATAACATCGTAGTGTGGAAGATGTGGTTGTTTTTTTTTAACACTTTTGATAAAGGAAGGTACCATATATTTCAGGGATGATATCATACAAGACAATATTTTCATGATCGTAGTTGGATCACCCAAATGGTACCCCTGTTATCTTTGGTACTATATCGTATAAATCATGATTTTTTAATGTTAAAATAAAATTGACTGCAATACAAAAAAGAATATATACACCGAAAAAAAAAAATGAAACTAATCAATTGACAAAATTTTGTTCAATCTAATCCTCATACATGGCATTTGTGATTGAAAATTAGAATTGCGTCCAACAACCTACATGGGATGGGCGCCAATGATGCTGGCAGTGGTGGAGTCAAAAATTGATATTGAGGAGGCCTATTTTTTTTTAAAAAGAAACATGTAAACTTTGGTGGACTAAACCATAAATATATATGGACAAAGTATTATTTATAAAATAAACTAAAAACAAATATGTAGTTATTAAAAATTTAAGGGGTTAGAGCCAGGTTAGTCAACCCTTGGCTCCGCCACTAAGTGGTGGTGGATAAAAAAGTGGATTCATATGGTTTTATGGTGGTGGCGGGTATTGGTGAACAAATACATATTATGCTAATTTCGTAACGCCACAAAATGTGTAACGTTATATTATAAAGTATAAAACGTGGTTGATCATTTTTTTACTTTCTCTCTTTCTCTTCTCTTTCTCAAAAGAAAAAAAAAACCTTTGAGATGCCTTGCTCAGATTTGGTCCATTTGGACCAGATCTGAGCAAAAAACTTTTTTTCTTTCAAATTTTTTGGTGATAGATAATGAATAAGATGTTTTTACATCGTTTCTGGTGTCTTTTGACATATTTTTTCGCCGTTTTGGGGCGATTTTTCTTCGTCGTTGTGGGGCGAGTTCTTCGAATTTCAATGGTTGGTTCGTGGCTTGCTTATCTCGATTCAAAAACATCGATGGTTCATCACTACATCTCTTTCAATCAGCATCTACGTTTGTGTGGATCGACAAATTCATGGGAAAATTACTCCTTTGTTTTATGAGCATCTATTTTTGAAGAAGACTACAATCTAATTAAATGGTCGAAAATCATTTCCGGATATACCATCATCTCTCCCTTATACATAAGAAGAAATTGAATATCTTTGTAGTTTATTGCTCTTTGTCTTCGCGATCTACTTGTAATTGATGTCCTTATTTGTATTGGGGTCTTGATTATCTTTTATTTTGATGTTTTTGTTATTTTTGTAAGCGAACATGTAATCACTGTTTTGATTTGAATGAATTGAAATATGTTGATTGTCCAAAAAAAAAAACGTGGTTGATCATTCCAATGTTAAAATAAACTCTATAAAACACATGTCAATTTTAAAAAATTGGTGCAATCAATTTCCATGTTATGTAATAACTAAATGAACTACACGAAACAAGATCAGAACATATGAAATTATTTATTATCGATTTATTTATGTAAAGAGTGGTCAGGATTTGTCCTTGGCAAAGATAAATTTACCGCTGGGGTTTGTTTAACTAAACCATTTCTAAACGTTTTATTAATTAGTGTTTCATTGATTGTTTATAATGATTAATTAAATTTCTATTATAAATGTCTCTTTAATAATCTAACATAAATACATAATTTTATTAATAAATAATTTTACTAAAAACTATATTAATTCTAATGGTGGTAGTGGAAGTAAGGTTAGTATAAGAGGTGGCGGGTGTTTGTGAATGATGGAGGCGGTAACATTACTATTGGTGGAAGAAATAGTGGCGGCGGATGGTTTTTATGGTGGTGGGTGTTGGTAATAGTAGTTTATAATAATAGTTTTTCTTTTTAGTGAGTTTTATTGACCAAGTAAAAAATAATCTTCACAAAACATGCAACATTGTATTGTGAAAGATGTAATTGGTTGTTTTTAGCACGATTGATAAGGACAAAAACCAAATATTTCGAGGATGATACCGGAACGTATAAGACAATATGATCATGACAGTTCGATCACTTGTATTATATAAAGGCAATTGGTGTACCCGCATAAGAGAACATTATCGCTCTCTCAAGTACTATTACATTTTTTTTCTTGAAAGACCATCAATGTCGAGTTGTTTCAGGACAACTGCCTACAAAGACAACAACTTTCACTCAATTCCCGATCCGGGGAAATGTATTTTCATTCTAAAATATTTGTTTGAAAATTATGTTCGTTCATCAAAATCATCATAAAAAACTCTAAATCATAAATCTAAATTTCGCCTCCGATGTTTGTAGAATATTTTTTATATTTTACATTCTCAAATCATGCGACCTCTTGATGACAAATCAATAATATTAAATTACGGATCAATATGTATAGGTTTCATTCACTGGGTTAGAAGGTAGAGTAGACACATATGGGAAGATCACACAAAGCATAACATGACTGAGAATACTTCAATAATTTGGTCAAGAGATAAGGTCAAAATTTTAAGATTAAATTTCTATAGGACTAATTAGATCGGCTTCGATATATAGGAGATGACTAAAATATGGATTAATAATAATTTTCACGTAAGATAATTGCAAAACATATTTTGGATAACTCTGCCTATGAAAAGAGTGGTCAAGATTTGTCCTTTCTCAATTGCTATGTTATGTGAGAAGAAGGTGATATCTAAGATTGAGGTATAATTCAAATCTAATAGATTCATACCATTTACAATTGGATGCCTTGAAAAAAATTGACGTGTTGTTATTATTATTACAGGCAAGGGATACATTGACCACACTTACGCAAATAACTCACTTCGCAAATGATTGGTGTTGCATGTACTGTCTAGAATGCAGCGAGGAATTTGAGGAAACAAGGCACCAGAAGCAGTATCCGGAGTATTTTGGATATAGTAACTTAGACCCGGTGTAATACTTATGTTTTATTTTTTATTTTTTCCACAATCTATTTATTTAAGAAAAATGAACATTGCAAATACATAACATCAACAAAAATTGGACAGATTGCGTTTGACAATAATGGCTACTGATGGTCCGGAAACGGAAAAAGAAAATAATTGTTGGGATATACAACAGATTACTTGATATGAATGAAAAAGGTATAACTATTTCGATTATGAAATTACATAAAGTTCACAGTAGAAGATGACATCAAGTTTAAAGTTAGTAACAAACATAATATGGCTAACTAAAATGTTAAAAACAAACAAGATATATAAACTTAGAAAGCCATGGGACTTGAAGATGCCATTTTTGAATACTAAAATCTTAGAAAGCAACGATCCACAATACCATAATTTTTTTTAATAAATATTCAACGTAGAATATGTCAACTTTTGGTAAAGGATCTATTGACAACCTATTAATTTGAAACAAAATCAGGGAGTACAATATGTGTTTAAGGTTCTTTATGAGGTAATGTGTCTCCCAATTGTATTCCAAGTGAAGGTAGGAACATACGGAAGTGACAAAATGTCTAAGACTTTTGAAGTTACCAAAGCCTTCGTTAAGACGAATTTCTGGGAACAATACTTTGTTGAAGATTTAATGGCAGAGGTTCGCATATATACAATCCCTTTGAAAAGGTAATGGGTACACATTTTAAACATTGTCATCTAATGGGTGTTGAAAAATTACAGGAAAATCATGTCACATTGGATAATTTGTATCATTCGTTCGATGAAAAAAAATATATTATTCTCTGCCTATTTGGAGGATCGACAACATGACCATGATAGATGAGTCAGCTGGAGCTAAATAGGAGCATGTGAAAACTTTTATGGTCGATATTGATTAGTTAAGTTCACTGAGATGAGCACTGCTGACGACATATTTCCAAAAAATATTTAAACTTCCATGTTCATGTAGAGAATTATCTCATTATAAGCAATGAACCTAAATAAAAAAGTATCTGGAAGTTAAGATTACATTTCTTTCGTTTGAGCTAATATCTGGCGGTAAAATATTAAAGGAAAAAACAAAGAAAAAAAGAGAGAAAAATCCCAACTATTTTTATGACCAACACATATTAAATCATAAGGAGTTGATAAGTATTCGGGACACAAATTATACAATATATTAAAAATGAACCAGTATCATGTCTCGTGCCATTACGGCACTGGTTAAGGGCTAGTTTCATACAATTATTAATATAAAAAACAATGATACCTATATGAAATTCGGCTCTTGTTAACTTGTGACCCAGGATACATGTTAAGAATGAATAAAAAAATATTTGAAATTTTGGGGATTGTAATTTTGTTTGGTATCTGAAAAAAAAAGAAGTCTAGATTGACTTCGACTCTTCCACCGAAAATTGCACACAAAGATACAAGTGGCTGGTCCCATTTCTACCCTCAGCTATCGCGATGCTAAGCACGCAGAGTATTATCCATTCGATTCCCTCTCGGGAGAACTCGAAGTGAAAACTTCAGCGGGTCTAGACTTGTTCGTATTTGAAACTTCTTGGAAATCTGATTTGTTTTTTTCTAGAAATGGTTAGTTCCATTGTTACCCTTTGAAATTTATATTTTTTTAATCTAAGACTAGTTAAAACCAATAAGTTACTGAAGATTATCGATATTACTATTTTCAAGGACCCTACTTGAGATCTACACGGTCAAGATTTAATCCTTTCTTTCTTCTTTTCGCTGTTCAGGAAGACTAATTGGAACCCGTTAAGAGCATCTCCAAGAGAAGGTGAATTGTTATTTTTTAGTGACACATAGGATTTTACACCCCCATTTGGCAGAAATTCATCTCCAGTAGTAGGGTCCTACAAATTAGGAGGGACCAATTACTAAATATGAATGTGTTTAAGAAAATGTTATCTGCACCTCCGGCTCCAAATGGTTTTTTAGATATGAGGTTCTATATTTACTCTACGTGTAGACTCCATAAATAAAAGGACTAAATAAAAAATGCCACACAAGATTTTTTGCCTGCCGAGATTAGGGTATACCCAGATTAATTGGGGTATACCTAATTTTAAGAGGACATAGTGTGTCATTATTAAAAAGGGTGATTTTACTTTAATACCCTTGAACTAATTAAATCTTAAAAATAAACCATTTCTTAATTTCATTAACCCTAAAACTAAAACACTAAACAACTTTTAATCTTATCTTCATCTTCCATTAACCAAAGCCATATAAAAATCTTCAACTTTGAATTTCCGAAAAAATTGTTGCCTCTACCGGCGAAAAGAAGACTATAAATGATGTTTAAACTCAAACCCATCATTGTGTTGTGTGATTTGATTGTTATATTAGTTTAGAAATCGAAAATTATGGTTTCTGTGTTTTTGGTCAGTAAGGTCGTAACATGCATATCTTTCCGACTTTTCATAACAACCATGGCGACTGTAAAAAATTTCAACAGCCGGCAGGGTATTTTTTGAAGACCCTGCCGACAAAACAGCCGCCATGGTATTTTCAACCGCTGGCGGGGTATTTTTCTCAACAGCCGGATTTTTTTTTTTTTTTTGTAGACCTTGCCGACTACTATTTTTCAATAGCCGTCTCTTGTGTGTCAAAACAATAAAGTCAGCATCTTCTTCATTTAAATACCCTGCCGACCAAATCTAGTCGGCATGTTCTTCATTCAAATACCTTTCCGGCCAAATATGGTCGGCATGGTCTTCATTCGTCGACCTTGCCGACATTTCATACTTTCTGAACTGAAAGTGTTGATTTCTGATCTAATTTTGAGTATGATTTCATACAACATCTTTGCAATCTCCCTTTTAGAAGTGTTTGGGTTGTGTGCTTTCATTTCCGTTGCAAAAGATTTTCTCAAAACAATTTTTTTTCATCAAAAATCTTTCCAAAAAATTTCAATAAAAAACAATTTCATTTCGTAAGTTTTAATCTACTAAATTAATCAATCTAAACTCAATTAATTAACCTAATCAGAATTTTTAGTGTTAATTAAATAAGGGCATATTAGCCATTTAAAAAATATAAGGTTAAGGTGTGGCTTGTTTTACTTCAAAATGACCATATTTTATCTTATTGGGTATACCCCAATCTCATCCGGAGTTTTTGCACCATCTCTTGGAAATGCTCTAAATTCGCTGTTTAGGAAGGAGACTAATTGGAACCCATTTAAGCTTAAATCTAAGCATAAAAATCTTAAATTAGGTTTTTCATTAATAAGATGATGTTTGATCATACCCGAGCTAATAATGGTCGTAGTAATTGTATGTTATCACAAAAATATTTATAATTAAGAAAAACATCAGTGCATACCTTTGATTCGTAAAGCATAGTTTGAGTGACTCACTTGATTCACCAACAAATGCAATTTTTCAAAAGTTCATGTAGGTACCAAAAGTCACACTTGACGCGTGGCGCATTACGAATGGTGGAGTAACTTAGCATTCCTAGGATAGTATACATAGCATCTTAACCAAGATAGCTTAGTTTGAACGAGATAGGACGAGGCTGCGAAGTAAGACCTGAAGATAGCGAGATGATAATTAGCGAGGTAAAGAAGACTTGCACAAGAGGATATCTCGCGAGATGATGAAACACACGAAGTAAAAGATGCGAAGTGTGGATTGTTACGCAAGAAATAGGACAGCTGTCCCCGACAACAACCGAGGAAATAAGCGAAAGTGATGGAAGAACTTTATTGAAAATAGCTTGGGCGAAGTAAAAAGCAAAGTCAGCGAAGTAAAATAAGTTGTCAGCGAAGTAAAATGAGTTGTCAGCGAAGTAAAATGAGCTGTCATCCATTATATAGTTTTCCCTATAAATAAAGGACTTGGTCCATTGTAATAGGGGTTGGAATTTTTAGGAGGAGAGAGATCAGATTTTATTCTACCTTATCTTCATCTTCTTCTTCCCCAAAACTAGATCTAGAAGAGCTCAAAAAACTCTTTAATGGAGTTTCACCTTGTAAATCAATTGCTTATGTAAACACCAAATATTCTAGTGAAATTCGTGGATGTAGATCCCTCCATGGATCGAACCACGTAAAAATTGTGTGTCCCTTTTATGATTTTAGCACTTCAAATTATCATTTTGGTATCCAAAAGTTAGATCTAGAAATTGTTATGAAGTTTGAAGGTTGAAATGAGTTTAGATCTAGAATATCATCATTAGGGTGTGACTGTGGGATTTTCCGCAGTTACATTTTGGCGCTAGAAACAGGGATTGAACCTGTGCTATCTGTTCACTGATTCAAGAAAATTTCATGAAACTGGAACTGCTGGTTCAAGTCTTGTTGGTTCAAGTATTGTATGTTTCTAGTTAACGAAGTGGAAGTTCCAGCGAAAAGAGTTTTATCCCCATTCAACAAACTTCATTAGTCTTTGTGAGAAACAAAGAAAGGTAGAAAGATGAAAGAACGAAAATAGAGTCGAAGAGAAGAAGCAGAATCAATCATGGATGCGTCTGTTCAAGGGGACGTTGTCAAAACTCAGATCTATTATGAAAAAAGATCTACGAAGAAGAGACAACGTAGCTTCGTCTACTGGAAACAAGAGAAGAGGAAGCAATGAAACCCATCTCGTCATCAACATTGGTAAATTCATGATGATTTGCGGAAGATTAATATCTAAATCGAAGTTAGAGGAGATTCATAGGGAGGAAAGATATGAGATTTACTTCGTCGTCAATTCCAGCGAAGAGATAAACCAAAATGATATCAATAACGAGTTTACAAAGCTCGTGAACGAAAAACACGAGAAATTCATCAACATCACATGTACCACCGTCATCGTTAATCGGAAGGAAGAAAATAACAGAACCAAAGTAGGGAAGGAGAACAGCTTGATACAGCTGTTACTTCGTAAGAGAGGAATGATAAGATGTTAAAAGGAAAGCACATGGACCTAGTTTCAACTAACAACCGAGTAAATGAATAAGATAGTATCGATATATTCACTTGCAGTTAACTCGACTTCAGAGGAAATCCAACTTGCGAAGACAAAATAACCAACTCGTGGAAATATGAGTACAAAACCAGTGACGAAGTCCGACGAAAGTTCGTCAGCTAAATACTCACCGGAGAAGACAAACGAAAATAGTACATCAGCAAATGACGAGACAGCATTACTTCGTAAAAGAGGAAGCTCGTAGCCAGATCAACTCGCCGGGAATTGGCAGCCAATGGCAGTATATTGCTTCCCTAGGGCAGTAACCAGAATCCATTTCGTGAAGAAGGAAGTTCGCAAATATTTAACTTCGCAAACATTTACTTCGCAAGCGTTTACTTCGCAAATATTTTCCAAGACTTGCATCAACATAACCTACTTCGGGAAGAAGCAAACTACTTTGTGAACAACCAGCGATCCACTAGAAGCATGAGGCAACAAATCACATTAAAGCTAAGTGCAACTTTCCTTGGACACTTATTTTTTACATAAAAATATTTTCAATCATATAGCGTTTGCGCATAAAATTATTTTCAAAAAAAAAAAATTCGATCGCATAAAATTATTGATACAATGCGATACAATTGCGCAATTATAAAGATTAGCGATTTTTTTTTTTGTTGCATATATCAATCATTAATATTTACTTTGCTTCAAATGGTATGATATTTCACATAGAAAATAGTAGGAGGATGGAAAAAGGCATAAGACCTTATACAAGTAGAAGATAAATGCAAACGACCTCGGTAGGATCATTTCCATGGGAAGTATTAATCAAATGATACGAAACAAGTCCTACTACGCAAAAAAAAAAAAAAAAACGAAAAAACGATTTGGGCTTGCACATGAATGAATTTCTTTAACCAATGAAATTTCGAATATTAATTTGAATTCTTATTTACATCACAGCGCAACATAGGGCAAGTTTACCAAATGGAGCCACAGGAGGAAGCTTATTACAGCGAAGTAGTGATTCTTCAAAATAATATGGCAAGATATAAGGACACCAGCAGCACTTCACAAAATTTATTCCGTCATCAATACCAGCGAACTACAATAATTCAAGAAGGGAGATACATAGCAATCAAGATACTTTATTAAATTCTTATTGCCACTCATCAAATTTTCATCATCACTGGTCAAGGCAATCACAGATCCAGCAAGAAGGCTTTATAAAGAAGGGATTAACTCGCGTTGGTAAGCCACATCACCAGCGAAGCAAGAAAAGAAATGTAGTAGCAAATATCTTTGGAGGAAATCATTTCAAGAAAGTGAAATGTAACTTCGTCAGGAACACAAGCGAAGAAGTAGAAAAATTAAGGAGCAGTGATGTCACGTCAACCTATATGAAGGTTAAAACAGTTAAAGCAATGAAATTAAGAATAAGCCGGGATATAATTTTGAATGAGAAAGTGAAGAAGATACAGTAGTGAAACTATTCCGTCACCAAACTACGAAGGAAATGCTCAATTCAAGAAAAAACAAGGAGGAAATAATGTGCTCACGAGTCAGAAGGAGGAAAGCAAACTGCTTCGTAAGAGACATTTCGTCAAAAGGAGGGTAACAAAAGAAGAGATGTCAATATAACTTACTTCGTCAATAAGCATCCAAAAATGCGAAAGAATAATAGCAGAGTGAAGAAAAAACCAATTCAACCTTTCCATTCCGGAAATACGAAGTAAACACAAGAAGAGAAATCACTTCGTGAAGAAGAGAAGATACGGTAGTAACAGCTACTTCGTCACCAAACTCCCGCAAAGACCGCCAACAACTTAGCAAAACCAAGAGCAAAAGAGGAAACAGCGAAGTAACCAGCGAGCATAAGAGAAACTTCAAGGACAACAACCACCTGCCACACAGCAACTAAAGGAGCTCTCGTCATAAACCATGAACAAAGCAACCAAGCAGGACGAGGAAACAGTGATGTTTTTGGGAGAGATCTTTTGCCGAAGTAAAGGATCAGCACTAATTTAAGGACTTCAAACAATACGATCGAAAGGGAAGCATTCTTATCCTCTCATCTCTTATTTAAACAAGCATCGTATTATATTCTTACTAAGCATACCGTTAAAATGTGAATGATTCTATGAACTTTTATCATCTTAATGGAATTATCATGATCTTTTATATCATTTACTCATTTAAGTTACAAGCCACAGGTACCCAAAGACACATAATAACAAACTTGAGACTACCAACAAAGAAATGCGCACAAAAGGAGTGTAGCAGCAGTAATAATTCAATGAGATTACTCGGAATTAATGAGAAGACATGATAGCATACAGAAAGAAAAACAAAGAAAGAAGTAAGATGACAAATCTGTTGAAAAAATACGAAATGAAAAAAAAAGAGCAAGAAGAAGAGTTTCAAGAATAACATAGAAAAAAGAAACCACAGTTCAATGAAGAGTATGGTGCACCGTCAAATCAACCATTCCAGCGAAATAGATTCACGAAGAAAGAGAGATAGCAAATATAAAAAAAAAACGGAACTTAATGGCAACACGTACCACATAATACACACAAGCCACAGTATCAGCTCGCGGCAACGAGGAGAATCACTTCGTCAACTGTCCCAGAAGATGAAATCAATTCATATCCAGCTTGCCAATCAGCTATTTCGCCACTTATCAAACTTTCATCATCATCATCATCATTATCTCATATGTTCCACCAACTCAAGTGACGAAGACAAAGGACAATTAATGAAGAAAGAAGGCTCATCTTGCGAACAATAGAGTAAAGGAAGACGAGCTTCTGCGAAGCTTGCCTCTATAACTAATAGTACCCATCACTCCACGAAGCATCTCCGACCCACTTAGTCAGTTTGGTCCACCGAGGATCAGCAAAAGTTACTTCGTCAGTTAAACATGAAAGCACAACTTCGCCAGACTATTCAGTATAAGGGAATGAATAAGGTTAAACGAGCAGTATTACTTCGTTATCAGCTTCAGCAAACAACCAACTTAATAGACTTTATATTATCCTCTTACCTTATTAAGCTTTAGGAGATTATCTCCATTTATTTGGGTTGTAAACACAAAAGATATTATTATGGTTTTATATATATTCTAGCCAAGAGGAACATTTCTCCTCAAGGAAATTATCATCAAATCCAAGATGGTATCAGCCCCCCTACGATCCTATTTCCTCTAAACCATTAAAATCAATGGCGACGGAACAACTGAAGCTCACAAACATTGCTGAGGCATATAGTTCTATGCATCTACAGCAACCTGATGATGCTTTCTACATGGATACCGGTGCTACCTCGTATCTCACTGCTGATTCAGGTACTTTACATAACGTTACCAATTCTAGTACTGTACGGTCTATCTTAGTTGGCAATGGCAATAGCATTCCAGTTACTGCTAGTGGTACCAAGTTCATAAACCTCCCTTCTCGCACCCTTCAACTCAAAAATACTCTTGTTGTTCCCGATATTATCAAAAACTTAGTTTATGTTTGTAAGTTTACCACTGATAATCGTGTGTCTGTTGAGTTTGATCCATCTGGTTTTTCTGTGAAAGATCTGAGTTCTGGGAGGATTATCCTTCGGTGCAATAGTTCCGGGGAGCTTTACCCTATCACCAACTCGTCGTTGACTCAAAAATCGTCCCAGCCTTCCCCCATTTCCCTTGTTGTCTGTTCGCCAGATATTTGGCATAGCCACCTTGGTCACCCCGGCAAGGCTGTTTTAGATGTTCTTCGTACCAATAATTATATTCATTGTAATAAGAATCAACATTCTAAACTTTGTCATTCATGTCAAGTTAGTAAACATGTTCGATTACCTTTTTATGAATCAAATTCCAATACATTTGCTCCATTTGATATCATTCACAGTAATTTATGGACCTGTCCTCTACATGTTGATACCGGTTTTCGTTATTATCTTATCTTGCTAGATGATTTCACCAACTATCTTTGGGTTTATCCTTTAAAATTTAAATCCCAAGTCTATGAAAAGTTTTTGGAATTTCGTTCTCTTGTTCAAACCCAATTTGAGCGTCAAATAAAAAGTTTTCAATGCGACATGGGACGTGAATTTGACAACTCTTCTTTTCACAATTTTGCTCGTACTAATGGTCTAGTTTTTCGCTTCTCTTTCCCCCAAATTTCCTCTCAAAATGGCAAGGGCGAACGCATGATACGTCGTGTCAATGATATCACCCACACCCTTATGTCTCATGCTTCCATTCCACCAAAATTTTGGGTATATTCTCTCCTTATGGATGTTTATCTTCATAATATTCTTCCCACAAAAATCCTAAATTTTTCCTCTCCCGTGTCTATTCTTTATCAACGCCAACCAACATATGACCATCTTCGTACTTTTGGTTGTCTTTGCTATCCAAATCTCTCCTCCACAACTCCTCACAAACTTTCCCCCCGCTCCATTAAATGTGTTTTCCTTGGTTTTCCTTCCAACCACCGTGGATACCGCTTCCTTGATCTTGCCACCAACAAGATCATCATTTCCCATCATGTGACTTTTGACGAGAACGTTTTCCATTTCACTGATCCTCCAACACCCTTGTCTGACGCTGATCCCTCTTCTTCTCCCCTTCATTCCCCCTACATTTCCTACAGTTCTCCTTCAACCAATCCTACTGTCAACTCTTCCTCACCCACCCCACATCCTTACACTCCACCTCACCGGCGCCTTAACACATTCCCCACCTTATCTATTAAAGACCGTCCAACTTCATCTTCCACTGTCCCATGTTCCCTAACAGACCATCCAACTTCCACCTTAACAACTTCCCCACTGTCCCCTATTACCAATCCCACTACCTACCGTCCAACTTCAACCTTAACAACTTCCCCACTGTCCCATGTTCCCAATCCCACTACCTCCCAGCACAGAACCCTGTTGCCACCTTCTACTTCCGTTGTTCCTTTTACAGATGACTGTCCACCTTCTTTATTTCCTACTGCACCGTCAAATATCCCCACTCCCACTCCCACTCCCACTCCCACTACAGTACATCACAGTACTATGTTTCCACCTTCTGCTTCTACTCTCCCCTCTACAGAACAACGTCCCACTCCCTCCACTCCAACTCCCACTCCCACTACAGTATCACCCTCAGCCACAGCACCTTCGGCTCCTCCCATACCTACAGCTCCATATAAACCTATCACTCGTTCCTATCGTGGCATTTTCCTCCCTATAAATCGTCTTAATCTTCATGTCCAAACCTTACGTCATATCTATCCTATTCCCCGTTCTCACTTGTTTGCTCTTAGGGACATAAACTGGAATGCTGCCATGAAAGACGAGTACAATTCTATGTTGAAAACTAATACTTGGGAACTTGTACCACGACCTCGTGATGCTCATGTTATTAATTCTATGTGGCTGTTTCGTCATACATATAATGCCGATGGATCCCTACAGCGTTACAAGGCTCGTCTTGTTGCCAATGGAAAATCTCAACAAGTTGGAGTTGACTGTTTTGAAACATTTAGTCCGGTTGTTAAACCTGCTACTATTCGTACTGTTCTCACTATTGCTACATCACGATCTTGGCCCATACATTAACTAGATGTCAAGAACGCTTTTCTTCATGGTGATCTAACCGAGACAGTCTATATGCATCAACCTCCAGGATTTGTTGACCCTTCTCACCCGGATTACGTATGTAGATTACGTAGATCTCTCTATGGCCTCAAGCAGGCTCCCAGGGCGTGGTTTCAGAGATTTTCCAAGTTTATCACAGGTTGTGGTTTCCGTGGTAGTGTATGTGATCCCTCACTTTTTGTTTATCAATCAGGATCTGAAACGGCATACTTACTTTTATATGTTGATGATATTATTTTGACTGCCTCCTATGATGCTCTCCTATGCCGCTTCATTGATTTGATGAAGAGAGAGTTTGCTATGTCTGACCTTGGTCCACTACATCATTTTCTGGGCATCACTGTTACTCGTTCATCCTCAGGATTATTTTTGTCACAGTCATTATATGCACAGGACATCATCGCGCGTGCCTCCATGACAAAATGTAATCCAGTGATTACTCCGGTCGACACAGATTCCAAGCTCAGTGCTACCTCTGGCACGATAATTTCGGATCCCACTTTATACAGAAGCCTAGCGGGTGCTCTTCAGTACCTCACTTTTACTCGTCCAGATATTGCATACGCAGTTCAGCAGGTATGTCTATTTATGCATGATCCCCGTGAGCCTCACATGCATTCCCTCAAGCGAATCCTTCGCTATCTTTAGGGCACCATCAACCACGGACTGTTTCTCTCGGTCTCCTCTATCTCTGGCTTAACATCATACTCTGATGCTGACTGGGCGGGTTGTCCTGATTCTCGACGATCGACATATGGTTTTTGTGTCTTTCTTGGTGACAATCTCATCTCCTGGTACTCCAAGCGTCAAGCCACAGTCTCTAGATCCAGTGCTGAAGCTGAATACCGGGGAGTAGCAAATGCGGTTGTTGAAACAACAAGGCTTCGCAATCTTCTTCTAGAGCTCCGAATACCTATACGACGTGCTACTATTGTTTAATGTGACAATGTAAGTGCGATATATATGTCTGGAGATCCTGTTCAACATCAACGCACCAAACATGTGGAGATTAATATACATTTTTTTCGTGAACGTGCCATTCAAGTCTTACATGTTCCTTCTGAGAACCAATATGCGGACATCTTTACCAAGGGGCTTCCTCGACAACTATTTGTTCGTTTTCGTTCTAGTCTTAGCGTTTGTTCCTCTCCCGCTCAGACTAAGGGGGTGTAATATACTTTATATTATCCTATTACCTTATTAGGCTTTAGGAGATTATCTCCATTTATTTGGGTTGTAAACACAAAAGATATTATTATGGTTTTATATATATTCTAGCCAAGAGGAACATTTCTCCTCAAGGAAATTATCATCAAATCCAAGACAACTCTGCGAGGTTAATTTTACTCGAACTACCTTTGCCAACTATCTTTATCTCGTCAAGAGATCAATTCGGAGCGGACAGATCAACCAGATAAGGTCCAACGAACCAATACGCTCGAAACTATCATTCCCGGATCGTCATCAAATTTCATATCTCTTTCGACCAACTACTACTAATAACCCCATAGGAGCAACGCAGTTGAATAGGGAATTATTCTTACCCTCTCTTTTCTGATCACTAGAGTTATTATCATCTCAGAAAATCTGAGCAATTGCATTGCCATTTTCCATTAACTTGCTGTGAATTCACAGATTAAGATCATTAACCATACTTCATTCAACCATTAACGACTTGCTACTATTGAATCTTCATGATTTTTTAAATATTCGAATTATGAGACGCAGGTACGTCAGCTTGACTTAAGACTTCCATTGAACTCGAGTAGTATCAGGAATGAACAGAGAGGAATGTCGGAATAGCAATTACAAAGAAATAAACTCAAAAAGAATAGAATCAACAGTATTGAAATATTCAAAAAGAATATCGTGGCAAAGAACGAAGAAGCTACGTCGGTAGAAAAGAAAGAAAACTTAAGATGCAGAGAGCATTTTGGGAAAAGTCATTGCCAAGGGAGATAACGAGTTCACAACCCCAGCAAACAATTTTCTCTCGTGAATATTTGAAATGTCACCAGCGATAGTAATAAAAGGAAAATAAGGTCTTGTTATGAACAAGAATATGATGAGGTACACGAAGATGAAATTACAAACCCGAGACCTCCCACTAAGAAATGCATGCAGAGAGGAGACGTGCAAAGCCGTCGATGTGATAAATCATTGACGAAGAGGAGAAAGCGATACACAAACAGCATGAAGTGAAGCAGCCCTCCAACAATAACTCACAATTTTCAGCGGACGTTACAGCCAAGCATACATCGTCATTTCATCAAACCCACCTCGTCAGTTCATCCAACCCATCGTCAGTTCATCAAAACCCATCCCAACCCACCTCGTCCACTTTTAACACACATTTCGCCAATTCAGAAAGTAGTAGCAGCAACACAGCAACGCCTACTTTGAAGATTGTTCTTTCTTTCTTCTTAATCACCAATTGGTGGCTAATACTAATCCATACAGAGGTATGACGATACATCAACAACCCATGGGGACCAGTGAAGAAAACGTGTGTCGGCAGCGAACTTCCAGCGTAGCAAGAATAGCTAGAGACTCAATAAACCACAACGACAACATAAGGCAACAAGCATGAATGACATGCAGAAAGAAATAAAGCAAAAAAATACAAGGGCCAAAAGTAAGACCTCACTAGGAGGTTGTGTAAGACCCACAAAATAAAAAATATGTATATAAGAAAAGGCGATCGTAAGTCCTATGTAAAACCTCTACATAGTGAGGCTGAGACCTCGTGGCGTGCAACCTAGTTCGCACAAAGTGTAAGAGTCAAATGTAAGACCTAACGCGCATCACGAGATAACCTCAGGATATGGCTAACAACCATAAGCTAGGGGCAAAAAGTAAGACCCATCCGCCGGGGGGGCCAATTGGGTAACCACTCGGTAAGGGGTGTAAGAACGAGCCAGCGGAGAAGAAGATGGCATGGTGTAGTTCTTCCGCTCGGTCCGAAAACCACCTCAACTAGGGTGTGACTTCGTAACCAAGAGACATATAGGCGAAAGGGCATGAGGTCACGAAATAACTGATACCTAATCCCAAAAGCACGGGGGTACTCAGAGGGGAAGGGACGGATGATAGACGCATTTATGTGTCTAATATGTCTCATTTGTATGTATTGTTAGAGCTCGATTTTGTATTTATTGGGTTATTTTATGTCTTTGTAGGAAATTTTAGAGAAATAAGTCCTTGCGGCGAAATGGGCTCGGAAAGTAGTGTTTTACACCCAAGAAAAATTACTAAAGGCACCCCATGGGAATGTGTTATTCGGACTCCAGCAACGGATAAGGGGAGACCACTAGATAAGGGTTGTCCTTCTTCTAAAATTCAAATTTCATTTTTGGCGGGAAAATTTCCTACTTCACTGGCAGATTTTCGATCGAAGTTTTGAACGTGTTCTAGGGAGATTCAATGGCTGATTTTTGGTAGGAAGTTCTGATATGGCCTAGAAAACACGTTGTGGGATTTTTGTTCGATCAGAATTAGCTAGAATTGGCTAGGAAATCCACGAGTTGCAAACAGGGAAAACACGTACATGGAGAAGATATCCACGGGTTCTGGAAGAATTTGTACGTGTTCTGATGATGTGTAATGACTTGAACGACTTGTTGGAGCGTGACAAAGATAAACAGGGATATTTTTCACGTAATTGACAGCTGCAGATACGTGATCGAGATAAGAAAAGGAAAGAAAAATATATCGTTTACTGCCGAGTAATGGGAGAATATTTGGAGTGATTGAGCAAGATTTTCTGAGGCTGTTGGGTATAAAAAGGTTTCTCTGGAGTCATAGAAGGGGATGGAGAGTTAGGGTGTAGGCTGAGGTTGAAGAATCACACTACAGGAGGATTGTAGCAGCAGCAGAAAAAATAATTGCAGACGACACATACATAATGTCGTTCTGAAAAACACGAAGAACAAACACTACTTAGCCGTCGTTTATGAACAGTGATAATGATAGAGATTTAGTAACGGTTTTAGTCCGAGTTGTAACATACATCTTCGTTAGCAACAGTTTTATAATTTCATTTGTAACAGCGTGTTCTGTGACGCTTATACAGCGTTGCGAATCTCTGTTCAATTACAATTCTTCAATAAAAACACCTTTTGAGCAATGATAAATTCCTTTGAGTGTGTTTTCACCATGCGGAGCTAGAATCCACCACTGGGACGATGGAGGAAGGAAAATTTCATACATGGGTAATTTAAATTTATTCTTTATATGACTTTTGCACTATTTTAAATTGATTTATGATTCGATAAAATTAGTTGTGATTCAATTAGATAGGTTATGCTTTGGTTAGATAATCTATGCTTAGGGGATGCAATTAATGTTTTGAAGATCTACTTTGGCAAAATAAGAGTCCATGTTTTTATTTGTTGAGCGATAATTGTTAAAAGAATTAATTTTTGAACCTTTTGTTGTGAGTTTGGCCGAATCATGAGTCCCAACACATCTCTTTATCTTGTGACAATTTTTGTATATATTTTTATCTTATTTCAGTTTCATTAAATCTAAAATCCTTTGCCTTCACAAGTCTCAACGAACTCTTTACTACAACATCATTAATAAATACAATCAACGGCACCCTCCTTTAGGGAGCTGAGTGACCAAAAAAGTCGACAATGTTACGTGGCTGGTACTCACGGGAGTAGGTAGGCCTGTGATATTGTTGCATAATAAGACATCAATGAGCGAGATAAGGCGAGGTTGATGGATCTTTACTTCGCAAGAGTAAAAAGCGCCCGAGACTTCGTCGAAAAGCCCTGATCAACGGGGTGGGGCATAATAAGACCTTAACTAGGAGGCAAAATAAGACCCCGAAATGATGATAGAGATGTGAGGCAGAAGATGAGACCTGAGGCAAAACAAAAAGGCAAGATACAAAGCAAAGCAAGAAGCAAGCACATTACAAAGCTTGACCACACGAGTCACACAATTCTAAGAAGTACTTCTTACATTGCATAAGAAGTACTTGCAATTGAAATATTGCATATGATAATATTTATATTAACTTGATTATGCTATGATTTGAATATTAATAATGCAGGAACAAGCCCTAAAAGGCAACGAGGTATAATTACAGACGAGATGGGAACGAGAAGGAATGCAAAGGAGAATTAGAGGCACAAACGATAAAAAAATCAAGGCAAGTATAATTTTGACGAAGTAATATACATACATATAGGAAAATAATATCATTTCATACATATAGCATTCATTCATAACATACATACATTCATCGAACATACATCATGCAAGAGCACTTTGGGAATTCTTATTATTTATACTTCTTGAAGACAATATTTATTGCCGCGAGTGCTTCTTGAAGATTGTTAACTAAGAATACTTCTTATACTTCGGATTATATACTTCTAAGGATACTTCGCATAAATATGAACCAAGGAGGGTATTTCATCAATACTTCGCTATATAATAGTAAGATATCAAGCAAAGCAAGGGCAAAGGCAAGAAAGAGGAAGCATATTACTTTTACTTCGGATAGATTTAGTGCCTTCATCTACCAAAGAAAAAGGAGGCACACACATATATCGAAAAATGCATATTATACACTTCGCGGAAAAAATTTCAAATTTTTTGGATTTGATATGAATCAAATTATAAGGACGTTAAGCTACAAATGAAACAATATCATGTGAAAAGCTACAATGAGGCAAGGCAGGAACAAGAAGTGATACCGTCAACTCGTCAAGGGAAACATCAACACAAGGTTATCATCGGTAAATCTCAAACTAGCACTCACAATGAACTTCGCACAAGGATGAAGAAAAGGAAACTTGGAAGAAAGTCATCAAAACCAACTCTCAATGCCAAAACTCGGAAAGAAGAAACTCGGTACATTCACTAATGAAGATATATCGCCCACTCCATACTTCGTCAACAACAAGAATCCTCAACAACAATAGAGTGTACGAATCAAGTGCCATCTTGTCAACTTTAGCTCGTTACATGCAACACGACACCTCGCTACTACTCATCAACATGAAAAACCAACAACCAAGCATGCAAGGGCAAAATCAAAAGCAATGAACCGTTCCAACAACAACAAAATTGAGGATTGATACTTCTTATATTTTCGAGGATTAAGTACTTCCTATACTTCTTGAAGAGCACTTCATACTTCGTACTTCTTATACTTCGGGAATGATACTTCTACACAACAACAAGACTTCGGACCCTAGCAAAATAATAAGAGGCAAGTATATACTTTTTCAAGTTAATTATTCTTTCGCTCGTTCCTTCATCAACAATGATCAAAGTCATCTACTCAAGCACCACACGTCTCGCTCCAAAGAACTGCACGAAGATGGATTTTTCTTAAGAATCGCTCTTCAAGCAACACTCAAGAAAAATATGGCAAAATGTAAGTACCAAAAATCACACTTGACGCGTGGCGCATTACGAATGGTGGAGTAACTTAGCATTCCCAGGATAGTATACATAGCATCTTAACCAAGATAGCTTAGTTTGTACGAGAAAGGACGAGGCTGCAAAGTAAGACCTGAAGATAGCGAGATGATAATTAGCGAGGTAAAGAAGACTTGCACAAGAGGATATCTCGCGAGATGATGAAACACACGAAGTAAAAGATGCGAAGTGTGGATTGTTACGCAAGAAATAGGACAGCTGTCACCGACAACAACCGAGGAAATAGGCGAAAGTGATGGAAGAACTTTATTGAAAATAGCTTGGGCGAAGTAAAAAAGCAAAGTCAGCGAAGTAAAATGAGCTGTCAGCGAAGTAAAATGAGTTGTCATCCATTATATAGTTTTCCCTATAAATAAAGGACTTGGTCCATTGTAATAGGGGTTGGAAATTTTAGGAGGAGAGAGATCGGATTTTATTCTACCTTATCTTCATCTTTTTCTTCCCCAAAATTAGATATAGAAGAGCTCAAAAAACTCTTTAATGGAGTTTCACCTTGTAAATCAATTACTTATGTAAACACCAAATATTCTAGTGAAATTCGTGGATGTAGATCCCTTCATGGATCGAACCACGTAAAAATTGTGTGTCCCTTTTATGATTTTAGCACTTCAAATTATCATTTAGGTATCCAAAAGTTAGATCTAGAAATCGTTATGAAGTTGTTGAAATGAGTTTAGATTTAGAATATCATCATTAGGGTGTGACTGTGGGATTTTCCGCAGTTACAGTTCACGTTAGTTTTTTCCTATGCGCACTTCGCATGAGCAGTGAGAAAAAATAAATACATTTTATGGGATTGGATTGGATCAACTAGCTAGTACGTGGCATTATATGTGTATATATGTGGCTTAGGGTGAATTTTGTAGTTAGTGAATTAAAAGGAAGAAGCATAACCGAAAATTAGGTCCTCTCCTAAACACCTTTTAGAAGACAATCAAGATGTCGGAAAAAACTAAATACAAATACTTTAATCTTCCACCTTAAAGTCTTTGATGAAATAATTTCTCACATTAAACGGCAGTGAAACCCTCTTTTTCTATTGCTTAGACAGGCCTTTTTTTAATGTACAAGCTATGATGAGGATAATTAGCATAATTCTATTGGTTGAAATTTTTTAAATTGGGTTACACTTTGTTTACATCAAATACTTAACGGTTAGTTAGTAACTGCGTCAACCGAAAAGTAGGTGGACAATACTTCTATCAGAGTTTTAACCTAAATACTTTCTTTACACCAAATATTTAACTGTACGTTAGTAACACCGTTACAGGTGGACAATATTTCCGTTAAACCTTTAAAAAAACAAATCACGTTAGGGAAATACTTTGTTTCCGCTTACTTAAGGAAACCGTGTTGTTGTTTTTTGGGTAGAAAAGGAAACTGTGTTACTATGAAAAACGATTTACTATTTATTATTTTATTATTAATAAAATAAATTTAATCCTTAGATAATAATTTAATAAAGATAATAATTAATATGTCTTTCTACGTAGAGTAAAACGACAAACAAAACAACAGATGCAGTTATAACATATAATCTACAAATGGCGTAGAATTTTTTTAGTTAATTAGTTAATTTAAATTTTTGATCATTATATATTTAGCTACAATTGATACCTTGACATCCACTCATATCTGAGTTTTAATATTCCGATGGATTATAATTAATGGGAGCAAGCAAATCGCACGTGCAATAAAATAAAAAAGAAGTAAAAAATAAAAAATGGTGATCTATATTAACAAACGGAGAATAAATTTTGAGGGAAATTCGAAAAAAAATAACAAAATAATCAGATTTTTTTTATAGAGGTACAATACGAAAACCAATAAATTTTAAGTGTAAATAAAATTAATTTGAATTTTAAAGAGAGAAAGCATTGTCTGAGGCCCGACACGAAGCATGGGCACAAAATCTAGATGGTATTAAAATTAAGAAGCTAATAAATAATCATTACTCTTAAAAGATAGGGATTACTATATAACTAATATTGCATCAATAAAAAATCTCACATATTTCATCCATATTTTCTAGAGTTATTTTGTAAAAGGGTCTTAACTTTATTGTCTAATTAGGGTCTGGGTCGTGAAACATGCGGTTGATGCGATAGGGTCGTAGACTAACCAAAGATCGTTAAGTGACTTTTCAATTTTGCCACACACCCCTGACCCTAGTTAGCAATTCGGAGTACGGGTAGTAGTTCGGGACGGCATACGTACGAGAATTATACGGATTCGGATAGGTCGGATTCGGTCAAAAATCCGGTCAACAGTTCGTTGTTCGGAACGGCATACGTACGTGTATATTCGTTTTATAAATGTGAGTTCGGCACTTAAAATTCGGATTACATAAATGATAAATTGATAAGTATTATGATCTTATTACGAGACTAATTTTATTTGTATATGATTTATAAGATGAAAAAACATTTTAGCATGATTATTTAACAAGAAGTAAACAGTTTAATCGCATAAATGTATTATAAAACGAGTTTATAGATTTTTAAACAAAAATTAACACATAAAACACTGGTTAAACAACTATCAATAAAAAATTTAACTGAATAATTATATTTAAATATAAAGTATATTCTAAATCAAACAAAAACCAAGCAACAAAACTCTGATCAGAGAATTACTTATGGGAGAGCGAGGTTGGGTGCGAACTAGGTTCGAAGTTCTAGTTCGGAAATATCATTCGGATTCGGTTAGTTCGGATACGTTCGCGAATCATTCGTGAGGTCCATATAATTCGGGAACTAGGTTCGGAGTTTAAATAGTTCAGAAATATCATTCGGATTCGGTCAGTTCAAATACGTTCAGGAATCATTCGGGAATGATTCGGAGAATTATTAACTAGCCCTGACCATCATATGACTTTTATAGACTATTTAAATATTGTCCAACCTAGAACAGTTTCGTCTTCTTTCATTATATTTTTTTGGAAGCACATTTTCTTGAGATTAATCAGCTAATTAGTAGTGAAACTAAACAACGTCCCCAATTTCAAACCCTATCGTCATTTTTCGATCAAATTTAATCATAATATACATAAACTCATATTTAATCAATTCAGTTCATAGAAAAGAAAAACAATTAATCAAATAGATCCAGGTTGATAAACTTTTGTATGATTCTCGTAAATCTGATATGGGTCATTTACCTGCAAGCGAGCTAATCACTGGAAAGCATTAGTTAGAGGGGACTTGGGAACCTATTAAATTCTTTGCTTTGATTTTGAGAAAGAAGATTTTGATCAGATACCAATACCTGATGAAATCAGTACGTACTTATTATGCATTTGTGTGTTTTAATAGGGTCTATTTGGTTACTTGCTGGTGAGTATGAGTGGACCCAATGTTTCAGCATTGAGTTATAGGTGATGATTTATTTTGAATCGATGAGTTTTAGAGTATAAGATGGATTATTGAACTTGGATGGTTGTCCATTTTGATATTGTTGCAGGGAAGGAGCTATTAATGGGGAAGAGAGACACAACAAACTCGCCTCTATGTTGCCAATTTCTTGCAAATCAAATGTTCGTAAAATTTCCTCAAAGAGTATCAAATGGGGTTAGGCTATAGTGTCATTTTATTATTTTATAAGGATATTTTGGTAAAATATTTAGACAGTCAAAGTTAGTCAACGACCCTAACGCATCAACTGCGTGTTCTACGACCCAGACCCTAATTAGACAGAAAAGTTATGATCCTTTTACAAAATAACTCTATTTTCTATGAAAACAAAAGGTAAAAATAAATAAAATTTGTAGATATTTTCTATCTTTTCTCTAACCATTTAATTTATTGGCCCCCAAAATAAATAAAGATGCATCGCCATGGGGTTGGGCGAAGCTCCGCGCACACCAAGTTAAAAATGCATTTCCATGGGGGCGGGCGAAGCCCGGCACACAAAGTAAATGCATCGCCACGGTGCTGGGCGAAGCTCCGCGCACACCAAGCTAAAAATGTATCCCCACGAGGCGGGGCGAAGCCCCGCGCACACCAAGTAAATGCATCGCCACGCACACCAAGTAAATGCGGTGCCACGGGACGGGCAAAGCCCCGCATACACCAATTTAAAAATGCATCGTCACGCACACCAAGTTAGAAATACATTGTCACGGGGCGAGAAAAAGACCCGCTCATACCAAGTCAATATGGAAAACAAATGCCCAATGCGTAGCACGGACACAAAATCTAGTAGATTTTTGTTTGGATACAGAGAAAAGCCGCGTGTGTCTCTAACCGTATAGTCGGCAGCATAATTTGTCTTCTCTAACCATGTGCATATATTATGTGAGTGCATGTTACCTAGGGCAGTGCGGTAAGGAGAAGTCTACAAACTTTTACCATAGATTCAGTCATGATGTCTCTCTATTAATGGAGATTTAATTGAACCTTTTGCTTTGCTCATGTAGTCATGGCCAAAAAAGATTTGTCTATAGATACGCTAATCTTGAATTATTCACTAATTGTTAACAAAAAAATACTAGAATACCGTTACCACGGTAGGAAGGTCCGACCGAAGAAAACGGAAATGCCCCTATAATTATTTGCAACCTTACCGCTAATTCTAACGTTGGGACTACTGATAATTAAAGTGGGTTCCAACTCTTTCTAATATATTGCCCTAAAACTAGCATTTAGGATAAAATGATACCCATTTGACACTACCAATGGCCAAAATAAAGTTTGGAAGTCAGTGGAAATGAATTGATCGTCGTGTTCACTGGTGGCTGGTAACACAACTGTCTAAGACCCCTTCCTATGGGTGTGGCAAACATGAATGTTTGCCATTTAAGCACCCACTATGGATGGGGCAAATAGGCAAACCGGCCTGGCTAAGTGACAAATTTGTCACTTAGCCAGGCCAGGTGGAGTTTCTACCGAGACGTCGAGACTCGACCGCTCGGTCCATTATAAACCGTTCGGTGTATACTACACCGATAGCGGTTTCTGTAAGACCGGCATGTGTAGTTTACACTGGTGCGTAGAATCTGATCCAACGACCATTAATTTCTCCCCTTATAAATACCACATTCCTCTACCATTTTAACTCACACCTTCTTCCTATTTTCTTAGATTTTCTAATGGCTCAAAACATGTATATGGCTCAATTCATTGAAGAGCAACATGCAGCCGAAAATTGAAGATTTGCAGTTCGAGCTAGAATGCAAAATGAATTAAGAAGAGCAAATAGTTGGAGAGTTGCACAACATCGCGATTTTAGCACGTTAGAAGATGAATGCATCTGCAGAAATTATGTTTTCTTCACTAATCATCCAATCGTTGATGGATCGTTATGGATTATTCTGTTTTGGGGACGCGTTTTAATGAAATTTGAAGAAGAAACAACGAACCTCAACAATCATAATTCGATGGTGTTGAGTGCTCGGTTCTCCATAATTTCCAAGAATGTTAACAAGTATATTGGTATAATAAGGGAAGAGGGTCGAAACATGAAAAGTGGTGAAACCCTGCTGTGCATTGATCAAAGATGTCGTGCAAAGTGGCTCTGTGACACCAGAGAGAAGTTCTGATATGCCAGTTGTTATGAAATCTTAAAAGTGTTGCCCCAATTTAATCTAGCTTATCAATTCTAAGTTAGTAATTATGTAGAAAACTTGAAATGAAGATTATTATTTATCAAACAAAAGTGCAATTACATTAACGATTTAAACAAACCACAATTCATATTAACGACTAAACAAAAATATAAAACTAACGATTACCACGAAATACATAATCCCCAAAGCCTTTTGGATCTTGTGAAAACTCATTATTTGGAGTCTAAGATGGTGGTTGAGTAGCATCAGGTGATTCATAACCTTGAAATGGTATCGGAGCCATTGGAGGTCCTTGAAATCGGTGAAATGCTGAACTTGGGGTATAAATTGCGGATTGCCTAAATGCATCCAAATTAACGTGTTCACCAGCAGGAGTAAGTATAGGACCTTAGGGCATGAAACCAATAGGATAATGTAAATCTGTTGTTGGTTGTAGCTGAGTCTCTTTCACCATAATTGGAGTGCATTGACGACTTGTACGACCTCCATTTCCACGACTCCCACTTGCATGACTTCCACTTGCATGACTTCCACTTGCACGACTTCTAGGTCTTGTATTGCTCTCACTGGGAGTCTCAGGCATTTCAAAACTCAGACTTTCCCTCAAAGACTGCATCTCACTCAAGTGAAAAATGCGAAACCGATGGATAAAATGCTCATAATTGCTACACTGGTTCCGATACTCTTCTCGTGTTGCATCCAAAACATCATATGGATAGGCTAGCTGCATACCTTCAGTAGTGAGTGGAACTGAAACAATATCTCCACTTGGTGATAAAGTATTGACTTCCCAAGACAATTGAGGCATATGTGACAACCCAAATTGACTGCTAGGGTACGTACATGGTTCGCCCGTAGGTGGTGGGGGTTGGGATGGAAGATCTGCAAGTGGAAAATTTCCAAGTGCTGGAAAGTTAACACTACCAAATCTATGTAGATGAACATCAATATTTAGCTTGCATAGCTTTTGGAACCAACTGTAGTAATCATAGTCATCTTCTGGTTCTTGGATCAAATCATCAGCTTCTTCCCATGGTTTTCCATTATTTATCAACTTTATCCAATCATCATGTGAAATAATTGAAGATGGAAAAGGGTTGATTGCTTTTACCTTTCTTCCTTATAGATGAAACAAATGTCTTTCTCCATTGTACCAAATACCTTGACCCCTAACTGGACTGTAAAACACACTTCGCTTTAAGCTTAATTGAAGCATGGCTTGTGCCATTAGTTCATGGAACTCATCAATTTCCGTATACAGCGTTGGCTTTATGTTGACACTAATTCTACATAGTTGTTGCATCCTTTGAACAACAATAGTATTTTGACCATCATTGATCCGGCCAATCCAATTATCAGCTTTGTACTTGTACATGATTGGGAAAATTAATCGTTTATCGTGAAGATCAGGTTCGCCGACTGTAAATTAAGTATACCACCAATACTGAAAAATAACATTGACGAAAAATGATGTGTTAGTACATTCACCACAAATACATTCAACTCGATAATAAATCTAATAAATAGTTCTTACCTCCAATATGATCCAAAATGCATTTATGCTCTCTGTCTTCTTAATTGAGCAATCACCGAGACAAATGTATAGCTCAGCTAAAATTGCATAACCCCAATCATAATTTGACGCTTTGGCTAAATCTTCTAAAGATTCCAGAAAACCAAATAATGAAACGCTGCTAGCATTGGGGAAAAAAACTTGGCCTAACATCCATAATACAAAAATACGTTCAAGCTCGGGATAATCTTCAATTCTGTCTATCTCCTTGGCATTGTAACGGGTCAAAAAAGCCTTCAACCCAGACACTCTTAATCCAAATGAGTGTAATTGTATGGACGTTGGCATTCCTTCAGTATCATTTGAGTACAAGGGGAGTAATTGTTTCCATCTTCCTTCTGATATCCACTATAACTAGTTAAATTGTACTATTTCACCATCACTTTTTATTCCAGTCAACATATACAAATCTAACGGTGTGAACCCTAAAAACAACATGGTCATAAAATTAAAGTTTGTATGCGGAACTAAAATTGGTATCAAACTAAATAATTGAATCTCTAAAAATTAAAGTTTGTTTCTGAATTAAAAATTAAACTATTGAATGGAACAAATAGAACTTATCACACTCGAAATCCTTGAAAAGGAACGTATTTGCAGTGTTCCACTAACGTTCACAAATAACTCGCACAAATTGAGTCATGTGGTTTTTGCCTTTCATGAAATATAAACGATGCCAAGGATATCTTCTCAAGGATGCTTGAACACCTTTGGGGAGTAACTCAAACACTTTAGTTAGCTCAGACCACCCACCTCTTAATTTAGGTAACAAAACTCGCTCGGGATGGTTACATAAATGCGTAGATTGTACATCAGATCCAACTAGTTGCCTAACATTAGAGAACTCGTGATGTTTATCCTGAACCCATACTATATCACTATCTGCAACACATTTTCCCTTGTATTTCCTATTTCTTTTCCTTTGCCTATTTTTTTTGGAACTACTACTCATTTTTTTAAAATCGCTCTGCTCTGATGTAAACTGAAGAGAAGGGGAGAAAAGTTTTTGTGAATGAAAAATGAAGGGAATATGGGTATTTATAGGTGGTAGAGCACCGACCGTGAACGATCGAGATTAAACTGGTGGCAGTGTAGACCTGGCGGTCTCTGCGAGACCTCTAGCGGTGTAGTCTCGACCGCTAGGTGGAGACTCGATTGCTTAGAGTTGTTACCATAGTAACGAGGCCAGTTTGCCAGGCTAGCTGGCATGGTAAATGGGTGGGTTTGGCATTTGCCATAGGAACCGGCCTAACTACCATACTAGATACGTGGTTGTTGTTTGCTGCCATTTTAAACAGCTTAAACATCAAGTGTTCTCCACGTACCAGCCACTGGTCTCTCCAGGTATCAACCACTACTCACTACGTACTAAAATACATTAAATGTTTTTTCTTTCGCTGGATCTTATTTCTCTCGCTCTTTATTTATTCTTATTTCTTGTATTTGTCATTACCATAAATTGGTCCAGCGACATCCAGTCCAGCCCATATCTCGAGATTATACTTCTCCCTGTAAATACTATAGTGGTGGTGATAATGAATCTTGGATTTGATTTTTCTATTTTGTGGATTAGATCTATAAAATATTTATATTATACTATATTTTTATGTTTGATTAGGTCTGTAATTGTTCATGAAGATCTATAAATACATACTCCTCAATGGGTATCAAGATTTAACTGGAAAAAATCTTACTGTTCTAGATCATCATTTTTGAATGTGTTTAGATTTGATAGTAAAATTGATCTATATGTAACCGTAAATTAGAATATAAACATATATATGGGCTAAGAGCTGAAATTCCCAAATTTGGGGTCCTTTGTAGAAATGCCCCGAAATTTGAGAAAAAGTTAAAATGCCCCGTTCTGTCAAGTTAGCCGTTAGGAGCTGTTAGAAGGTCAATTTATGCCACATGCGAACTCGCACGTGTGAAATAAAGACCGTTTTAACCCAATTTCTATGATTGAATGTGAAGCTGCCACGTCATAGTTTAATTTACGGTCGGAAATTCAAAGATAGAGCATGTGACAAACACGTGTGAACTCCCATTTACTGAAAAAGCCTTTATGTTTCACGAAATGACTTCCATATCCTATGCTCTAGGATTACGACACGTATCACATTTTTAAAAAATGGACGGCTAGAGATTTTCGTGCTGGTTTTACTACAATTAACGATTCTGACCGTTGATTCAAACGGTCATCTTCCACTTTTCTCACCCATATTTCTATAAATTATGATCTGGAGTCTCTTTGAGTATATATGTGCAAACAACAGATCAAATTTGTGCAAACATTGATGATAAAGTGCAAATAACTCATTGAATCAATGCAACTTTAAGTAATTTAGAAATGCATGCAATGCTAACACATTAACTATTTTAATAAAAGGTCACTACATAAGATGTCTGCCAGTACTAGAAATATTGTCTAGAAGAAAGAAGAAAAAAAGTAAAACAACCAAGATACCTATTGTCGTTGAACAAAAAGTAAAAGAATCAAGACAACATGTCTGCCACTAAAGATTACTGATATTTGGAATTAGGATTTCTCTGCCTTTTCGCTGATGGTTCATTCACGTTGATGGTTTGGCTAGAATTGTTAACTGTGCTAACATGACCACTGAAAGTCTGGTGAAAGAAGCAGAAACTGATGCAGAAGTTAATGGTTGTGGTACCTTTGTCTTGGTGCCGGTAGCAGCTGCAGTAGAAGAGGATTCAGCAGTACTTCCATCCTTCTTTTTGGAACTAGCAGAAGCATTAGTATGTGTAATATCAGGTGATTTCTTTTTTGAACCACATAGTGGTGCAGCAGCAGGTTTTTTACCTTTGAAACCAGATGATGGTGCAGCAACAACAGGTGCTTTACCTTTGGAACAAGATGATGGTGCTGAAGTAGTCTTCTTCCTCTCTTTCTTTGTTGGTGCAACTTTCTTTGTGACTTTATCCCCATCAACTAGACACTTCATTCTAACACCTTTCTTCTTTTGATTAATCCAACTGCACCACCTTGACAAGTGACCTTGTTGTGATCAAGTCCACGACAAATAGTACACATATTTACCTTCTTCTTATTTCTGTTGTTCTCATACCAAGATTTCTTCCTTTTGACACAAGGTCTCCCTGGATCTCTTAATCTTACTGTATTTATAATGTCTATGTCAGTCTTAAACAAGATAAGATGAGGGTAAACAAGATGATATGAGGGTAAATATACTTTTTGTACTCAGATCTAGGGGACAAATGAATGAATAAAATAATAAAAGATTATTAAAACAAAAATGTGTGGCCCACTGGACAAACCTTGTTTGGATATTCATCAATGTCTCCTAATGGGCTTATTGGATATTGGTAGCTCCTCCTATAAAAATCAACAGTGTAGTATTTACTACAGTACCTGCACACATTACCATTCATTTACTCATCAATATTCATAACTGCATTCATTCATCACATAAATGCATTCAAATATATTGTAGTAGTTGAGAAATTACTCACTTAGACCAAGTAGGATTCAGTGAAACCAATGCAGCCACAGCATGCAAACATGGAACTTTTTGTAATTTCCATCGTCTGCAGGTACAAGTTTGGTATTCTATTTGAACAACAAAAACCTTTTTGGTTACCTTGTTAGTGACCTCATATGTTTTCCGCTCTTCTGCAGGCTTTGGATCAAATCTTCCTCTAAGATCTGTCATAGTCTTAATGAGATTTTTCCCCTCAAGAACAATATCTCCAAGTTTCAATTTCCCTGCCAGTTTTCTCCTCTTTGCAAACAATCATGTTACCAACTGAGTGTACATAGTGGCCAACTTGATAATAGGTTTGTCTCTGAGTGGCTGACACATGTTGTTAAACTTTCTGAAAAATTGGAGTTTATGTGCTCACAAGCCAAGTCATGTGGAAAACATGATCTTTCATATGACTTTGGATCTTGTTTTATCAAGTAATAGTACTGTGCATCCTCATTTAACTCTAGCATTTCTTTCATGTACCCCTATACAAAGATGTATCTAGGTTTAAATGTGACTAAAAGCATTATTTGTAAGGCTACTGACTAAATGCAACAGTTAGTAAAACATTACCTCCCAATGATGCCTCTTGTATGCCTTGGAAGCCTTCCAGAGGAGGAATGTTAGTTCTGGACCTTTGAATCCCTTGCTAATGAAGTTCAAATAGAGATGCCTGAACATTCGGTCAACCAACCAAACTAATATAAGAATAATAAAATAAAGTAAAAAGAAGTTAAATTAAAAAGAATAATAAAATCAGAAATGTAAAAAATAAATAAAGTAAAGTAAAAAGAAGTTAAATTACCTTAGGCAATATCTATGGTTTGCATAAGGGTATATCTTTTTTACTAATTCAAGGATACCTTTTTGTTTGTCATAAATAAAGTTCAGTCCAGGCCTATCCCTTATCTTTGTCCTCAATAGGCTTAAGAACATGTACCAATTTTATTTTGTTTCATTTCTAACAACCATCATCATAATAGGAAACACGCAATTATTAGCATCCAAACCTGTGGCTGCAAGCATAACACCACCTAACTTAACTGTTATGTACATTCCATCTATCCAAATGACTAACCTACAACCATCCTCAAAAACTTGAATTTGAGCACTGTAACACAAGGCCATAAGCTCAAATCTGTTGTCTGCTCCCTCTACGGCCCAATTGAAATGACCTATGCAATTTGGGTTTAAGCATGTTGCAGCTGTGACTAATTGTGGAACTTTGCTGTAAGGATCCTCAAAATCTCCGTGGAACTTTGCTATAACCAAATTCTGTTTACATATAAAAAAATTGTAACCCAATAAGTTAAGACATTGTAATTTCATAATTTCACTATAAAAAACAAAAACAAAATAAAAAAATGGAAAGCACACATACCCTTGCATTATTAGCAACCCAATACGTGATCGTAATGTTCAGATATGGCTTAAAGATTTTGTTTATTATATCACCTGCCTTATCCACTGATGTACCAACATCCATTTTTCTAATCAAATAGTCTTCCACAAAATGTTTATTGCATTTTCTAATATGATATTTATCTTTAAACTCACAAGTGTGTTCAAGATTTATGTCCCTGACTGTAATCCATTTGTCCTTTGGCTTCTTTCTTGCATTCACATGCCAATCACATTTGTGAGAATCCTTGATCACACATATATCATACATTCTCTCCTGATCTGTCTTCTTCACATGAAAATCCTTATGATTTAACACTGCATATTGCCTAAGATGCCTTCTGAGGTCTTCTATTTTTCCAAAAGTCATACCAGGATAGATAACCCCATGTTCAACTTCAGGAATATCTTCATTGATCATTGCCAGATATTCTGGCTCTACCACATACTTACCATAATCCTCTTCCCACTGATTTTGCTCTTCTTCAGTCATTTCATATGCAAGATAATAAGTAGCAACATCATTGGAAGCGACAATTTCTCCATCATTGATGCTCAAACTATAATCTACATCCTCCTCATCAACCACAACTTCTTTACCTGCAGAAAACCTACATACAAAATTTTCATAATTAGTTGCATCAATTTCCTCTTCGTCTTCACTATCCTCTTCGTCTTCACTTTCCTCTTCATGTTAATGTTGTCCAAGATTATACCTAAACTCAGGTTTATCATCAGGATGACATACATCTTCCTTTTCATTTACCAAATTAATATGGTCTTCAGTTCCTCTATCATCTTCCCCTTCATCCACAAAATTCAGTTTTGTTGGTCTAATCTCAGTTTGATGCAGCTTTTTACCCTGTTTTTCCAATAGCCTTGGACTCTTCCTAGTCTCCACTTTTTTAGTAGCACGTTTCTTACTGACAGGACTTGCAACATTTGTCATACCACTAACACCACCATTTTCTTTAGGAAATCTCCAAGGTGGAACTGATGTAATAATACATACATGTAATTGTACAATATTATATTCACCTTCATTCCATTTTTTCCAATATGAAACAAACATTCTTTCATTGTCACAAATATCACCTGGTTGGCCTTCAATATCATTAAATAAATACATGCAATGTTCAGGATGCATACCCTGTTCATCTACCATCCTACCTGTTATCATACCCATGAACATTGTTCCCCTAGTACCATCTTTACAATCCATCAAATATATATCTCTATGCTTTCCTGCTATTACACTAACACAGAAATTCATATCCATTCTATCCATCCTGAAAGTGTAACAATAAAAAATAAATCAACAATTCATTCAAAATTTCATGCTTAACAACATCATAACAACAACAGTACCCATTCATACCCAATTTAATTAATACACAATTTCCATAAATCCTCTAATTTATACTGGAAGAATAATCTTTAATCTTGGAATTACTATTAATAAAAACATCAAACATTTCAATTTTTAATTCAATGATGCAATTTAATTTTAGAAAAGGGGAAGAAAAAAAAAACCCTAAATTCAAAATTCTCAATTTCACAAAACCCTATTTTCAAAAACCCTAATTTTAGAAATCCTATTTAGTCACTTAATCATGTTAAATTATGATTAGAATAAACCAAAAACACAAAACAAAATCATTCATATGTCGAATTTCACCAAAACAGCCAAAGGATTTGGTAACTTACCCGTCTTGGCAAAGAAGAAGAGCTCTTTCAAAAACCTAAAGCACCACCGTCAACAACGGTGGATTAACTCATCGTTAACTTTCTCTCTCAATCTAAATGCGTATCTCAATCAAAATCTCCGGCTCTCTATCTCTCTCTGTATCTCGTTCTCTACCTCTTCTCCCAAACTCGATCTATCTCTTTTTTTTTCTTTTTCTTTTTTTTGTGGTTGCAAAGAGATAAGGAGAATCACGTGAAGACAAACACATTCTGACATTACACGCATCCTTGAATCAGTATGACCCGTGGCAGCCACATCATAGTTAAATCCACGTGTCACTTTTTCATTCGGCCACGTGTCAATGAAAATAAAAACAACAAGAAGGATAAAAATGGTATTTCAGTATGACAGGTGTCTCTCTATCTGGACGCCACGTATGTCGAAAACTAGCCGTCTGATCTTCCTGCTAATCTGTGGTCTAAGATCTAAACACGTTTCATTTTGAAATATTGGTACAAAGGGTATTCATGACATTTTAGATGACAGTTGACTGGTCAAAATGTCATAATGTTGACCACTAACTACTCCTATTTTTATAATAAATAGAATGGGGCATTTTTGCTTTATTTCAAATATTTGGGCATTTTTCCAAGGTAGCCATCCAAATTGGGGCATTTTGGTTATTTTCTTTATATAACAATTAATGATTATAAAATATTTTGGTTGATTATATCGTGCTGGTTTGAGTAATTCTTAGACATTAACCCCAAATTTTTCATCTGCAGAACCAAAATTTGTCTTCATAGAATCAACACCGAAGAGATCTGGACTTGTTTTTGAGAAAGAACAGGTGGAGGAGGGTGGTGGTGGAGAGTATGAATAATTTGGTCTATGAATTTAAAGCACGATTGGGGAAGTTGAAATACATAATCAAAATTTGTTGTGGTGTTGGTAGCGAAAGTGGTGCTGGTTATTGTGCAGTTATGGTCTCCTGCATATGTTGGTGGTGATGGTGGTGAAAAATGGTGGTGGTGGTGGTGGCAGCGTTAGTGATGGTATATGGTGATAGTAAACGGTGGCGGTGAAAAATGGTATGTGAATTTGGTGGTGCCGGTGGTTTTGTTGGTGAAGCTCTTTGCGGTGGTGCTAATGTGCTGATGTTAAATGACTGGTGGAGGAGCTATCGGTGATGGCTTCTCTACATTGAAGAAGAAACTGAGAAACAAAAAAGATGAAGGAGGGTTATTTTCGTCAAGTGACGAAAAGAAACCGGACGGAAAATCAAAATCTTTTTTCGGAAATGAAATCTTGTTGTAGGTTTCGTTTGACAAATAAGTGGCCATAGAAGGGTCTCCCTCCCTACGTGCCCTCTGGTCGGTCGGCCCAATTACAAAATGTGTGCCATTATTAGTCGATGATCACCTCAAAAATTTCCCAGATGATCAACAAATTTATATCGATAGTACTCAATATTGGTCGAAAAATATTTTGTTCGACGAACCGGAAGCATAGGAAGAAGATTTATTGTCTAGTAAGTAGAAGAAGAAGATACAAGTTAGTTAATAACAATAGTAATGCCTTATTAATATCCGAGGGGAATTTTGATAAACTGCCCCACTTTCAATTTCCGATTTAATAATGTGACCCCGTTATTTTTCAACTTTTCAAAAGTGCCCTTTCTGTTTAGATTCCCGTTAAAATTGAAACAAGTTAGTCAAAGTATCTTTGACAAGTCAAACAATGGGGTTAAATTACTTAATAACCCTAACCAAACCCTAAAAGCTAAACTCGCCCACATCTTTGCGGTTGTTTCTCATTCTCTTTCTCTCTGTTACCTTCTCTCTTTGAGTTTCATCATCTTCTTCAAAGTTCCAGACAACAACTCAAATCCTCTCAATTTCTAAGTTATACCAACTCGAAAACGAGTCATATTTTCTTAACGTGGGTTAGGGTTTGTAGATAAAGTTAGGGTTTCATTTAGGTTCTATTCTGCTAGTGATATGGATCTTTGTATGTTGCTAAGAGATTCGAAGGTTTGGAATGTAAACACGAGTTAGGGGTTTGTAGACTGTGTAAAGGGTGAATTTGGGTTTGAAGGAAATCATGAGAAATTTGGTCTGATTATGGTGGTGAACTGAAATCAAATTGGGTTTCTTAATAGTGAAATTGAGAATGATTTTAGGGGTTTCTACTAAATATGCTAGTGGTGAAGGAGGTGGGGGTGAATTCGGTTTTACTTTAGTCCACTAGAGCTTTTGAAATTTCTATTGATTCAATTTTATAAATTTCTGAAATTAGGGTTCTTCGTCGGTTCTTCATATCTTTTGTGTTTTGATTTTTTTTTAAATGATTTCGTGTTATTGATTGAATAGTTGCAGATCTATAACCGTTTCTTTGTAATTATATCAATTTGAGATCATATGCTTTTTTTATTTTATCTCATGGTGTTTGTTTGAACTTAAATTAATTAACTGTGAGGTTTGGGACTTTAATTTGTGAATCATATTCTTCAGTGAAAGTTCTAAGAATTTGGGTTCGATTCGGATACAATGAAATTGGAGTTAGGTAAGGTGTTGAGAATGGTTTGTATGTGTACTTGATGTGGATGTGGCTCTGAGATATGATTCGGAATTACAGATGAAACTGCAGCTGTGGGTGTTGATAAATGGTTGTGAACGTTGATGCTTCCAGTGGTTGATAAATGAATAATTGAGTTGTGAATTAGATGCATGCTAGGTTTTGCAAGTGAGAATAAAAACATGCCTGATAATGGCCGGAATAGCACCAGAAGCAGACTAGACTCTACCTGATTAATTCTTCAGTGAGTCGACTCTACCATAACTCGCCGAATCATCCTTATTCAGACAAACTCTATTAAGGGCTTTTGAGAATTTTATGAGGTGCCATCTGTAACTTAATGACCCTAACAAGAAGTTAGCCGTTTTTTGAATAAAACGGTCAAAAAAGGGGGCATTTTTGAAAAGTTTAAAAAAACGGGGGCACTTTTATTAGTGTATTTCAAAACAGGGGCATTTTGTCAAAATTCCCAGAAGGCAATACAATTACAACCAAAGGTGCTGAGGAAGGGATGACAAAGGATAAAGATGATGGTAATAACGATCAACCTGTTTACTACTGTTGTGTTGATGACGACAAAGGGTAAGAAGAAGGCGGTAGTGCTGGAGACAACGACAACTTCTAGGACAGTTATCTTGATGAAAATTTGTGGCTCATGTTAGGGAATGAACAGGAACAATACTTATTGATATAATCAATCAAGGGTAATATAACCTTAATTTAACCCATTGAATGTGTTAAATATTAGTGGAGACAAAAAAAGAATTGAAATATTTTTTTGTAGTAACGGTTCAGTGTCCACCGTTGAATGATCATTTCGTCCTTCCCACGAAGCAGTTACATCACTAAATGATTTTCTAGAAGATATTTTTTCCAATCACAAAATTGGTTAAAAAGATTAAAATCAACGACCATCTGGGGTTAGCCCAGTTGGCCAGGAGCCTGAATCTCAAGGAGGAGGTCAGGAGTTCGAGTCTCCGCTCAAACATTGGAGTACTCGTGTAATTATACTAACTATGGGGTTCATGGGGCCGAGTTTGCTCAGTGGGGAGCCTAGTTAGTAATTCTCCGAATGATTCCCGAACGTATCCGAACTGACCGAATCCGAATGATATTTCCGAACTATTTGAACTCCGAACCTAGTTCCCGGATTATATGGACCTCACGAATGATTCGCGAACGTATCCGAACTAACCGAATCCGAATGATATTTCCGAACTAGAACTTCGAACCTAATTCGCACCCAACCTCGCTCTCCCATAAGTAATTCTCTGATCAGAGTTTTGTTGCTTGGATTTTGTTTGATTTTGAATATACTTTATATTTAAATACAATTATTCAGTTAAATTTCTTATTTATAGTTGTTTAACCAGTGTTTTATGTGTTAATTTTAAATAAACTCGTTTTGTAATACATTTATGCGATTAAACTGTTTACTTCTTGTTAAATAATCACGCTGGAATGTTTTTTTCATCTTATAAATCATATACAAATAAAATTAGTCTCGTAATAAGATCATAATACTTATCAATTTATCATTTATGTAATCCGAATTTTAAGTGCCGAACTCACATTTATAAAGCGAATATACACGTATGTATGCCGTTCGAACTCATCGTCCAACAACGAACCGTTGACCGGATTTTTGACCGAATCCAACCTATCTGAATCCGTATAATTCTCGTACGTATGCCGTCCCGAACTACTACCCGTACCCCGAATTGCTAACTAGGGTGGGGAGTAAGCCGGTGGCTACGCTACCAGGGGGCAGGACGGGCCTATGCCTAGTTTAAAATCAACAATTTTTGGGTCAAAAAAACATCTAAATTTTGATATTGTTTAAATTGACAAAAATATAAAAATAGCCAGATGTAAACAGTTTTATCCTACCCATTTTAAAATATTTTTCTTATTTTTAATTTACATCAGGATGCATCCAGTTTTATCCTCGCTATTTTTTAAGTTTAAGCAAGGATTAATCCAATTTCATCATTGCTATTTTCTTGGTGTTTACCAGCTATTTTCGTTTTAATTTACCAGCTATTTTTTAAGTTTAAGCAAGGATTACCCATACTAATTTATTTTGAATCGTCTATTAGAACCATGTTTTAAAAATATTTGGATAAATAACTCATTTTCCGTTTTCTATTTGACAGGGGGTCCTTCTACATCATGACGAGGGATGGTTTTGTTTTTCGTGATAGAAAAGGTGGCAACTTTCGTGAATGTGATGGCTGCACAATTCATGGGAGTACACACGTAGCTGCATAGATTACCAACTAACGAACATTTGGTTCAAATGTAACGAAAATCCATTTCAAAAGCTCCCAAATTGCAATTCACTGTCTCACCCATTCGGTACGCACTATGTTCGCAGAATCCCAATGTCAATGTGACAAAAGTTTCATGTGAGATTTAATTTGGCTTCTCTTAAATATAATTTATGTTTTTTTTTTTTTTTTTTTGAAGAAGAAGGTTATATTAAAAAAGGAAAAAGAAGAAAATACAAAAACGAGAGAACACACTCAAGTTAAAACGAGGATGTCTACATACACATCAGTGTTTCCCAATTACTCCAAATTAAACTAGGGTCGACAAACTTGAAGGTCTCTTTGTCACAAGACCATAAAACTACTTGCCGAAAGGATTACTTCACTAAATCAATACTTTCTTGCACACTCTTTTGCCGGCCTCCGAAAACTCTACCATTCCTTTCCTTCCATAAAATCCAGCAGACCGCATAGTGTAAGAGTTGCCAAACCTCCTTACCTCTCCCTTGAAGCACATTGATAGACCACGCTTGGGGGCGAACAATTGAAGGACGAGAATTTGGAAAAGGCCAAGCAATCCTAAAAGATTTGATGAAATAATTCCATATCTGAAAAGAGTACTCACAATGGAGGAACATGTGATTTGCTGATTCCCTGACTTCGTTGCAAAAGACACATTGGTCGCTATCCATAATTGCCCCCTCACAAGAGGGTATCGCAACATGTCCCATGTAGGGGTTGGTAACGAATTATGAAAAGTCGCCCAAATGATGAAACTCACCTTATTTGGAATGTTGCCTCTCCAAAGGAATTAAGTCGAATCCGCACTCCTCAAGATCGCCCTGAAAGCCTATCATAACATCTAGAAACATTGAAATTTTCCATTATCTCCATTTCATCGTCCTCTTCCACAAGCATTGGAACCTGATTTAAGTCACGCCTTAGAAGGTCCCATTCCAGTTGCTCGTTTGCATTTAACGGCCACTTGAAGTCCCAAACCCAAGATCCGTTAGCTATCATGTCAAAGATTGTTGCATCCTTCGCCCTCGCTACCTTGAATATAACAGGGAACAAGTCTTGCAATTTCCCCCTATCCAGCCATTTGTCCTTCCAAAAACGGATGCATTTTCCATTTCTTACCGTGAATGTCACCATATTAAGAACCATTTTCATCATTTTTGTAACGTTTCTCCACAAACTCCTACCTGTGGCCTATTATCCACAGGATTAACAGATCATTATTATGGAAGAATTTTTCGTTGACTAACCTTCTCCACAGCCGTAAAATTTTTAGACTTAGAAAATCTCCAGATCCATTTTATCAACAAAGAATGATTCATTCTCCTCAAATTTTTTACGCCTAAACCTCCATTCACCTTCTAACACTTGTCTTTTTTCCAGGACACCCACACCGCTTTTCTTTCTTCCTTCCACCGCACCCCATAAAAAGTTGCGCATGATCTTAATCATTCTTTTCTCCACACTCACGGGTAAGTGAAAAAGAGACAAATAATAAATCGGTAAGCTAGCAAGACAACTCTTAATAAGAATTAATCTACTCCTGCTTTGTTGACATTGCCTTTTCTTCCACGACGCCAACTTTTGTTCCATTCTAATTAAGACATGATCCCACACCGAAGTACTACGCCAATGAGCACCAATCGGCATCCCGAGGTAAGTAAACGGAAGTTTCTCTGTCTTGCAGCCTAACTCTCTAGCCAAAGTATCAATCACCTCGTCGGCTCCCACAATTTATGTTTTTATTAATTATAGCCTATTTTATTTATAACCTACATAAAAAATTTAATTTGTTAATCATAGCCAAAACTGTTTATCAAATGTCGGCTTCTTCTCACTCATGCAATTAGTCATGCGACGCTGACTTAGTCAACATCAGAATTCTCTTCGTCTTCTTCCTCCGATCTTTATTCTATTTTCTTTTAATTCAATTGATGTCTGTTTAAAAAACTGTTTTTAGTTGGTTTGATTCATCTTTTATTTCTATTTGATTGTTGTTTTGATTTGTTTTTTCGGAACTGTAAAGTAAACCCTAATTATGCCCTAACTGATTTTGACTGTTAATTCGGTTTTCAATCTTTTGCTTTTATGTTTCCTTCTGAACTTCTCCCTCTGTAATTAAATTCTTTATAGGTTTCTTTTGAATCTGTGCCCTGCTGTCTAATCTCTTATTTTCTTTTGTTTCTTTTTAGGTCATGAGCTAAGGAAGAAGCAAACATAGGGTTCCTCATCATCATCATCATTTAGAAATTTTTATGAGTTCTGGCTAAGATATTCTGTCTTGGAAGTTTTGATTTTAAGTGGATGAGGCTTAATTTAAATTTCTTCATGTGTTGGTACCCTGTTTCTCTATCTGTTAGAGTTAGAAAGCTTTAATTGATGCTTTCCTGGAATTGAGATCCTACTTTTGTAGGGATTTGGAATTGGTGTAGATGGATATTGATTTGTTCCACCGTTTTTCTATTAAATTATATTGGGTTGGAAATTTTTGGAACTGCAATATCTTGTTTTTGCCTCTCTCATGAGTTATATCTTTGAAAGGAATATAATTGAGGTATTGGTAATGATGTTCTTCTTTTTACGAGATGTCTTTTGAAGTAAACATATCTCCCTTTGGTTATCAAACCAAGTGTTTTCCTTGTTACTAAAAATAATGCACAATTTTATATTCTCTAAGTGGATGGATTTCTTTAATGAGATGATTGTTTTCTCAGATATTGTTTTGCTGAAGAATATTTCTTTATTAGTTAATTCTCTCATCTCACTCTTTTCTGGTCTGGAGATTGAAGTGATGGAATAAGAATAATCAGTAATTGAATATCTTTATTCTAATCTTTTGTGGAGTTGTCACTTGTGATTGATAACACAAGATAATTGGTGTTACTTCTATAAGAGATACTGCTTTTTAGGCTTTTAGTTACTTAACAAACAAAGATGGTTTTTGATTTTATTGAAGTGTTTAATCAAGGATGACAGTGCCTACAAGGCTACTTCTTTACTTCTTTCTTTAAGTAAGGATTTCATTTTTACCTCCTAAGCATGCTTAGTAATTAATCTTAGTGTCTGGTTTATTCATCAGTGATTGATGTTAGTAGTAAAGCTGAATTTAAGTTCCTTATTATGATTATCTCTCCTAATTTATTGTCTTTTCAAAGTCATTACTATATGTCTACTCAATTAAGATTATTTACTTCTTGTACAAATTGCAGTATTTTTGAGTTGTTATGCATCTCTTTTTTCCTTAGTAATCTCTTCTTAGTTAGCACAATGTCAATACCTCCTGAACAAGTGAAAATCCTTGATTTAGATGTAGATTTTGAGTATTTTCCATTTAGATTGGATGCTCTGCTCTGTGATGACACAAAAAGCTACTATAAAACTTCTGTTAAACATAATCTTAATAGAATTTGGGATATTAATTCTTCAAATTTTAAGCTAGCCAAACCCTTTGTTCAAGGAAATGGTTTTAGAAATTTGTTTGTTATTATGTTCAAGACTATGAGAGATAGAGATATTGCTCTGGCAGCAAGGCCTTCTTTCCTATACAACAAATTTTTTGCAATTCAGCCCTTAGAAGATTTGCAGTCAGTATTTGATCTAACTTGGGAAAAAACTCTTATGCTAGTCTTGATTGATATTCCTAAGGATCTGATAAATAATAACAAAGTTCAGGATGTTTTTAATCAAATAGGAACCTTTGTATCTGCAGATTCTCCTTCTGGTACTCATTATGAAGCAAAAATTATGATTCCTCTTAGAACTCCTCTTACCAGGAAAGTTGTCATTAATACTGCAAAAAAAGCTTACATTATGTATGCTTTTTATCCTAAATTTCCTTATAGAAGTTGCAAAACTTGCTTTGTATTGTATCATAATGGTCCCTAGTGCAGAGAGCTTCAGAGAAGAATTTTTATCAAAGCTCTTCCATTTCCAACTAGCAGTGCAACTCATTTTGATGTGCAGCCTTGTTCTAAAGGTGGTGAAAGCTCTAAGGAAAATGAGAGATCATCCACAAGCTCGGATGCCAAAGTTATTGTCCCTGAGGTCCTCGATTACTCAAAGCCATATGTCTTTCCACTCACACTGCGACCTGCAGCAGCTATTCAAAACTCGGGTTCCTCTCGTTTCTCTCCTATTATTTCTTCTGCTAGAAATAAGTATCCCGCTCTTTCTATTAGGGAACCAGTTAAAAATGCTTCATCAAAAGTGGCTACCTCCCAATCGTCTTTCACTCATGTTGAACATTCAAAATATTTTGAAAACTTTGCTTTTGATACTAATGGCCTTGTGCATGATCGAAAAGGAAAAAGAACTAGAACTGCTTTTGAGGACTATTCTCATGGAAATAATTATGGTTCACAACCTTTTAATATGATTCCGACTCCCCGTTGGCCACCTTTGACTTCTATGGCTCCCTTTAACCCACCTGCTGACTTTTCTTTCAATTTGGGTCTTCCAAATGTTTCTGCTAGTCAGCACTTTGTGGATTCTAGCTTGATTTGGTCAACATCTACTACTGTTGTTGCTCAAACTGTTTTTTCAAGTCCAGGTTTTATATTTGGGTCTTCCTCGGAAATAAATTTTGCATTTGAAGGATTTTGACTTCTTGCACTAAGGTTTATTTTGCATTTGAAGCTGATCTTAATGCTGCTTCTTCGGAGCCCTTAATCATGGAGCCGATGCCTTTATAAATGCTTCCACCTGAACCTGAAATATCTAACGAAGAATTTGAAAAAGAAGTTGATATGATGATGTTGGATGAGGTCCCTGTGATTGCGGAACCTTCCGAAGCTCATGACCTTGTAAGTCTTCTTTCCTCCTTTTTTATTTGAACCGTCTATTATTTTCTTTTGTTCTTATTTGAATTGTTGCCTATTTATGTGAGTGTCTTTTGTTGTTATCAATCATGAAGTTTTTATGATGGAATATGAATGGGTGTTGTTCTGATAGGAAATGGTTACATCTGCTAAATTTATATAGAAAACATATATATAATGCTATTTGTCTAATTGAAACTATGGTCGATGAGGACACTATTCGTAAGTATGTTCATCACCTTCCTTTTGATTATTGGTTCTTTGTTCCCCCTGTGGGAAAATCTGGTGGTCTAGCTTTCGGCTATTTTGAGAAATCCAATGTTCAAGTAGTTTGTTCTTCCCTAAATATGATTCATATAGTTTGTGACGTCTCTCCGAGAATAAAGAATTGTCTGATCACTTTTGTGTATGGGTCTTTAAATATTACTGGCATGCGTGCTCAATGGAATGTGTTAATAAGTATAACACATGATATCAACCGTCCTTGGATGTTATTAGGTGATTTCAATTTTATTATGCACTTAATCTGAATGAAATTCTATCTTTTGGGAATCCTTTTACTTGGTGTAATAGGAGATTCAAAAACTCGAAAGATTTAATTTTTGAGAAACTAGATAGAGGGTTTATGAATGATAAGTGGGTTTCCTTGCTCCCTCAGACTAGGGTCACAAATCTGGGTAGAATTTACTCAGATCACAGTCATATCCTGGTGAATTTTTTTCATGCGGAGAAAAAACTTTTTATTCCCTTTAAATTTTTTAAATGCTGGCAGTTTAGTCCTGATTTTAAAGTTGTCTTAATGAATTATTGGTCTAAAAGAGTTCAGGGTTCCCCAAGTTTTGTGGTGGTAGGTAAACTCACCAATGTCAAGCTTGACCTCCAACTTTGGAATGTCAACTCTTTTGGACACATTAAGAGAACTATTAATAAGTTAAATGCTGAAATTGAAAACCTTCAAGCCTTGACATATACTCTGTGGGTAATTACATTTTAAATTATTCTAAACATCTTGATTTCTGGTATGAGATTGAGAATGATTTCTACAAGCAGAAGTCGAGAATAAACTATTTTTTACATTATGATAAAAATACCCAGTTTTTTCACAACTCTGTCAAGCTTAGGAATATGTATAATACTATACATACAGTTAGGGATGACCTAGGAAATTGGTTGGAAACCAGAGAACAAGTTGTTATGCATTTTGATAGCCATTTCAAAAAAGTTTTTAACTCCTCTAATCCTAGTCTTTCAAACATCCATGAAGTACTTAGGAATGTGCAACCCATTGTTTCTGATGAGGTAAATCTCTCTATTGTGGCGGTTCCTTCGTTGGAAGAAATCTCTGCTACAATCAAGGAAATGGATCCTTGGAAATCCCCTGGCCATGATGGTTTTCCAGCAGGTTTCTTTCGTGACAACTGGGACATTGTGTCTTCTCAGGTCATTGATTATATTCAGAACTAAGTTTTTGTTGCGTAAGTTAAATTACACCTTCATAGATCTAATTCCTAAGGTGAATAATCCTTCTTCGGCAAACGACTATCGACCTACCAGCTTGGATAATTCGGTTTATAAAATTATTTCAAATATTCTTACTAATAGACTCAAGCCTCTGTTGAATTCTATCATTATCCTTTCCAGTCGGCTTTAGTTTCTAATAGGCAGATTCAGGATAATATTATTATCAGTCATGAAATTTTACATTCTTTTAGAAAAATTAAAAAGAGGGCAAAGAAGGGTTATATGGCTATCAAGCTTGATCTGTCGAAAGTTTTAGACAGATTAGAATGGTATTTTATCATTCAGGTCTTTAGAAAACTGGGCTTTTCGGAGGATTGGTGTCGGATTATTTTCCAATGTATAAGTTCGGTATCCTATTCTGTTCTTGTAAATGGTTCTCCGGGTGAGGTCTTCGTACCTTCTAGAGGTATTAGACAAGGGGATTGTCTCTCCTCCTATATTTTCATTCTTTGTATGGAGATCCTCTCACAACTTTTACTTAAAGCGGAGTCTGATAATATTATTCAGGGGTTTAGAGTTAGGAAAAATAGTCCTTCTATTACTCATTTGTTTTTTGCAGATGATTGCATGATGTTCACTAAGGATTCTATAGTGAATGCTCGTAATCTCATGCAAATTCTCAATAATTTTTCCAAGGCATCTGGGCAAGCGATAAATTTCGATAAGTCAGGTTTCTTTACTAGCTCTAATATGCATCATAAACATGTTAAGATTCTTTCTAGATATTTAGGTATCAAATACTTGTCTAGTACTGAAAAATATATGGGGACACCTTTTTTTATTAATAGGGATAAAACTAGAAGTTTTCAATTCCTAGGTGATAAGTTTTTCGCCAGATTAGGAAGCATGAAAAAGACCAATCTCAGTGTTGCTGGTAGGACAGTTGTTACCAAGCATGTATTGTCTAGCCTTGCTTCTTATCAAATATCTTGATTTCCCTTTCCAAAAAAGCTTACCTCAAAATTTGATTGTATTCAAAGAACTTTCTGGTGGTCAAAGAAAAACCCCCGTAAAGCGGTCTATTTTAGATCTTGGATTGACATTGGTACGTAAATCTAAAAGTAGTGGGGGATTGGGAATTCGTAATTCATATTCTTTAAATAGGGTTTATATTTCTAAAATTTCCTGGAGACTAAATCAGTTTCCTGAACATTTAATTACTATCTTTATGAAAGACAAATATTGTCCTAATCAAAATCTTCTTGAAATAGATAAAGCAGCTGATTCCTCCTCTTGGATTTGGAAAGGAATTGTTAAAAGTATTAGTTTTCTGAAGATCAGTAACATTGTTGTTAAAATTAACAATGGGAGATCAACTAGGATTTGGACTTCTAACTAGTTACCATACTCAACTGTTCCTCCTTTGTCAGTTAGTCCTGTGTACGAACTGATAGATCAGCAGCTAGGCTCTTGGAATGAAGACCTTCAGAACAATCTTTTTTGTTCTGAAGATGTAGTTAAAATTAAAACTATTCGTCTGAATTTTCTTTGTGAAGACACTATTAAATGGGCGCATACCATGGATGGAAAATTTACTATAAAATCTTTACAAATGATTTTTGTTCTGATGAGGATTCTTCCTTCTAGAAAAGGGTCTGGTCTATTAATTTTTTTCCCAAGATTCAGTTTTTTATTTGGAAGGTGTTTTCTCATATGTTGCATGTTAACTCTACAATGAATGCCTATAATAGTTCTATAGATAGTACTTGTCCCATTTTCAAAAATGATTCGGAAACAACTCTGCATCTTTTCTTTCAATTTCCGGTGGATACTCACATCTGGTTTGCTTTGTCCCTACAACATTTAATTTGTACTGATTTTCTGTGGCCTGAAGATTATTTCCTTCGATGGTTTGATATTAGGGTTGGTCGGTCTCCTTTCCATGTGGGTTGGCCTAGTGTCGGATCAATAGTTATGTGGTGTATCTGGAAACTGAGATATGAAGTGAATTTTCGAAATTTGGTTATTGATTTTGATAAAGTTATTCTTAATACTAGGAGAATGATAAACACATATATTGCTTCTTCTTCTTGAAAAATTGGTAGAGTACAAGTTAAAACTCCTAGAGCTGATATCAGCCATATTATCTTCTTGGATGGTTCTTTTAAAAACTTTAATTTTGGAGTTGGTCTGATTCTTTGTGATGTGACAAGAAGAATAGATGGATGTCGATCGGATTTTGGACTAGTTGAAGATGCAGTCACTTCGGAAGCTGCTGCTCTAATTTTGGCAATTTCCTGGAGTAGGGAATTGAACCTTTCCAGAGTCCTTTTAGTAAGTAACTGTCTCCAAGTGGTAGATTTTGTGAATGGGGATTGTTTCTCGGCCGGATGGAGATGTGAAGATCTTCTGGTAGATTGTAAAAAGAGTATATGTAGGAGTGGTGTTAGTAGGCTTGTTTATATTAGGAGTGTCAGAAATAAAATGGCTGATCGGCTTACACACCGCGCCATACATTTGTTTCTAAAGGAGGCTTGGCCTTTTGTTCCTCCTTTTATGAACTATAGTGTCAAGGATGAAAACATTGTGGATATTTGTAATTATCTTCTTGTTTGAATGAAATGTTTCGTTCCCAAGCAAAAAATAAATAATCATAGCCCAAATCATAACCCATGATATATTAAGTTTGTAGGAGACCCAAAACCAGTTAGGCGAGGAGTCGAGAGTAACCGATTTAAACATTTAACTTCTTTTCCCTTTCTTCTTCTTCTCCAACACAAATAAACCCTAAAACGTTTAAGAAAAAGAATCCGAAAATATCACGATTTTAGGTCTAGATAGGCTAAAAGAACCATCGCAAGGGTAGTGATCGAAAATTAATCAAGATATCATGACCCCGATTAAAATAATTAAATTAAGATCTCTCAAGATATCATCGCAATTCACAATGGCAGTGATCGAACACATTGGTTTGTGTTGCCTAATTTTTCATCTTGAAAACATTAACGACTAAGAAATCCAATTTATATAGCAAAACCAACATAGATAAATTATCTGTCACTTATAAGCAGTTGATCATCATACACCCACTAATCTTACTTATTAGATCCGTTAGTCTACATGCATAGATATCTGATTGTCTATCTAAACTGTTGACATTAGATGCAAAACTCAGTTTTGGAAATATTCATGGTCGAAGGGTTCTTCCGTTTGACATGGTCAAATTAATTTTCATGACATCATAAATCTATCTGAAGTTAAATAAGTATTGTTGATAATCTGGGATGTTGATGCTTTATATCTCACTTGAGTTTAAGTTGTTTATAAGCGTGACTGATTTCTGAACTCATCGATGGGGTGACCTTTTTTTTTTTTGATACTAATCGATGGAGTGACTTTTATACCGAGAGTTTTTGGGCTATTGTTAATAATAAAAAAATGTCAAAGTTAAAGTTAAAGTTATAGTCAATCTCTATTAATGGGCTTTGGTTAACAAAAACTTAGGCTATATTTAAGAGAAGCCTTTAATTTTCATATGGAAAGATCAGGACCTTTTCTTCCAAGAGTTCACATTAGTTTCACTCTACACAATTTGACAGTGCAAAAAAATGAGTTTCATGTGATTCGATTAACTAATTCTTGGTAGTATATATAAAGAACGCGTAATTGGGGGATACATTTATTAATTGGGGGATATAGTTATAGGACAAAAACAGTGTCCCAATAGCAATTTTGGGTGACCCCTTATGTAATTATTTTTTTAATTCCTAATCTAGCCCTCACTAATCATGTTTAGTGGTTAATAATAATTAGTAAATTCTTAAGTATTTGGGGGATAGATTAGTGTATGTTTTTATTTTAATTTGTGTGAGTGAGGAGTAGAAGGAGAGGAAAAATAAATTGAGTGGAAATTTTTTTTTGAAAATGGAAGAGGATTGTGTTGAGAGAATTGTAGCATCTAAATCTTTATCTCAACTACAACAACAATCACATCTTCAATCTTCGGTGTATGATAACAACTTACAATTGGAGTTATATGATGAACCAACACCCTTGGATCATGATTTTCGTGAGCATGAAGTGTTTTGTGAAGAACCAACCCAAGAAAGTAAACATGTTCAGCATACAAGCAACCCCAACACACAGGTAATGCTTCAAGGAGGTCGAAAATTTGATTTTTATTTTAGAAACCGCCAAGCTTTTTCAATGAAAAAGCTTATTACCGGCATGCGTGTTGTATGAATACTATGTCGGAATTAGTGCTACCGGCGTGGAATTCATACAACACGCATGCCGGTACAATATATCCCCCATTTTAAACACTTTCCCAGCGTGGTATTCATACTCCATTAAATGCCGGTACAATATATCCCCCATTTTAAAAACTTTCACGGCGTGGTATTCTTACTCCTTTCCATGCCGGTACAATATATCCCCCATTTCAAAAACTTTCCCGGCATGGTATTGAAACTAACTATGCATGCCGGTATGCACTTATGCTTTTTACCTAACACCGAATATTCCATAGAATATTCCAACCGGCATGGTTTACTACTAACTGACGATGCCGGTACTTACCGAAAAGCATCCAGGAGTTTAGATTTTTGAACTCCAATACCGGCGTGGTATATAAAATATATGGAATGCCATTAGTTTTTCCATGTATTATTTTAAAATTACCTTAATGCCGGCACTTGAATCCGGCTGGAAAACTCCCATGTCGAAAATGTCGGCTCCTGTTACCGGCTTGTACCTTGTTTAGCGAGAATGCTGGTATTGACTCTTCCGACCTTTGTGTTCAAGAACATTAAATACTGGAACTGTGGTCGAGCATGCCGGAAATGGTACCCGGCATGGTAATTTTTTATTTTCTTTGAACTAATTCAATTTTCTTTTCATTTATTCCTTAGATTGTGACATACATTGATCCAACAAATTCCAAACCGCTTGGTCCGGATACGTCCAAATACTATAAGATGCCTCTGGTATGTTACCAAACAATACATTTCACCTAGTTTTTAGAACGTTATGTGGGGATTGCTTGTAATGAACCTTATAATCTTCCATTGTTGTCCTAATGTAGGGAATTAAATCTCCAGCGGAAGCAATTTCTTGGGCAAAAGAGACGGGTCTTAAGAACAAGTGTGTGTTGGTGAGGAATACCCAAGGTTCAAATATGCATTTTGAGATGGTTTGCGAGAGAAGTGGTAAATATGCGAAGAATAGCCATAATAGAAAGGGTTATGTATATGAAAAGAAGACTAATAGGGTATACAAGACTAAGACGAGGAAGGATAATTTCCCCTTTAAGCTTGTATTCAATTTAAGAGACACTGAAAAGGAATGGGATTGTACGGTGTGGTTTGGCCAACATAACCACCTGGATCCGAAAGATTTTAATGGTCACTCCATAGTTGCGAAGCTAAAACCTAGTGAATTCGAGGATGTAAAGATAATGACCAAAGCATGTATCAAACCAAGAGTGATTCTCATAACATTCAAGAAAAAGGATGATCAGAATGTTTCTTCTCTAAGTACAATTTATAGCGCACAAGCAACCATTAGAAGGGTGCAATGGGAAGGGGGGAGCGTTATGCAAGAATTTGATAAGATAGTTTGGGATCACAACTACACGCGTATCATTAAAAGAGGACAGGAAGAAAATCCCCTTCAAATATTCATTGCGCATCCTTTGATTTCACAATTGGCTCATACATGTTATGGTGTTCTTTTGATGGATTGCACCTACACGACAAACAAATACAACATGTCGTTGTTCAACATCGTGGGGCAAACATCGGACAAGGTAACATTCACATTGGCTTGGTGTTTAATGCAAAATGAGAGGGATTACAATTATCATTTGGCATTACGACAATTGAAATTATTGTTCCCGGAAAATCAATTTCTGAGGGTCATCGTAACCGATCAAGATGATGCACTAATGGGTTCTATATCTGATGTATTTCCGGATGCACAAAATTTCCTATGTACGTATCATATAGGTCAAAATGTGACAAAACATTGTCATGCTTTGTTTGAACCCTCTAAGGAAGATATTAAGAAGAGAATGATTGCTTAACTAGAGGAAGATGTTCGCAAGAAGAAACTATCACCCTAAATAGAAGAAGAGGAAAGAGGAAAGATTAAAGAGCGAGTGGACAAAGAACACGATGAAAATCATAAAAAATGGTTGGAATTTCTAAAGGATTGGGAAAACGTTTATTGGTCTCTTACCGAGGTTATATATGAAAAGAGATTGAATATGTTTAGTGCTAAATATAAGGTAGTGTATCCAAGCGCCGTCTCATATTGTTGGGATAAATTGTTGGATAAGTACAAGGAAAAATTTGTGCGTGCATGGAAAAACCGGTATAGGCACTTCAAAACTGAAGCAACTAGTACAGTAGAATCCGATCATGGTAGATTTAAAGATCTCATCCAGTCCGGGCAAGGCAACGTGGTTACGGTCACCTAGGCAAAGTAAGTAAATTAAACATTACTAAGGATGAATTGGACAATTATAATCTTCTCTGATAGGAAGAATAACTAATATAATCTTCTCTTATCTTACAGAGTCATCATTGCAGCTTTCAAATTTGCAAGTCCACTTCACATCTTGCCTTGGATTGTCCTTTTATTTATTCTAAGTGTAGAAACTGTGATGGGACATGCCGGTTTTGGGTTGCAAAAACTGATGATGCTGAAAATGTAAGAATGTTTCTTAGGTGTTTGAATCACCCAAAGTGCGAAGAGTTTCAATGGTTTGACAAAGCGGTTGCACTAGCCGAAGCAAGAGAAACCCACAAGGGCCATTGGGAGCCTATTGATGGGTGTGAAGAGTGTTATATGAAGGTAAAGGAATATGTTGAATGTCAAGATGAACCAATGAGGATGGTCCTTGATATCGAGCTTCCAGACGATGTCTTCGAAGATATTTGTGAAATGCTCAAAGGTTCCGTAATTGTTGAAAAGGGATGGAAATAGATGATGAGATCATCTTTAACCAAAATTATTTCATCGCATGTTTTTTAGTTTGTTTAAATTTAAAGTTTCAAATATAATGTAATATATTAACTAGGAATGAAATAAAAGAGCATTTGAAAAAACTATCGGATTAATCTAAGTTCCAAACTCAGTACCGGCATTTTCGTTTTAACCTAACAAATGCCTGTTTTCTGGAAAAACTATTCAAATTTACCAGAATCATATTTTTGCATAGTAATAAACAAAAAAATACAATGCCGCTATACTTTCGGCATTGTAGAACCACAAGGTTTCAATGCCGATACCTATGGTTTAAAGAAAACTTAAACACAACATGCATTTCGGTAGAAATCTAAACATGTTCAACATAAACAAACAACCTGATTATATTAAAAGTTCTTAATCCGGCTATTGATAAGGGTACCAACAGTAAACCATACAACTACTAAAGAGGTAGTCCAAAAACGACTTGGGAATTGTTTAAACATAACAACCAGATATACACAACTAAAGAGTTAATCACTGGGTATTTTGCTTCTTCTTGACGGGCGCCTTCCTTATTTCCCCGAACAAATCTTTTGCACCTGGATCTTCAATTTTATCAATCAAATCCTCGACCTCCTTAGTTTCTTCAAGGGATAGCAACTCTCCTTTCTCATACTTGCAACCAAACATCTTCTTCATCTTCCCAAGCCGACACCGCTGGTTTCATACATCCCACACATAATTAGAATATATATGGTAATACATATATACATGTGCGCATTAAACACCTAAGGAATTAATAATACTTACTAGCAATCCAAGAGTCTTATTAATTTTGTCCATTGTAGGTGGTGCCTCTGTAGGAGTTGGAACCAGAGGGTTTTTTTGGGGTGGAACTCCGATGTTGTCCGGGCGCACGACAAAAGGATGTTACCATCCCAAGTAATCATGCATATAGGTGGGATCGTCTTCATCACCCTTGTTCAAAACCTCTCAATTACTAATATCTACCAAACGACTTGGTTCCCTATCCCTCCAATGTGCTGGTTCTGGAAATGGATCATACACTACCCTCAACTTTGAGGCAGTTGAAATGCACTCACCCAAGTGAAGAGTGTACCTTGAAGTACATGCTGTCATGAACCTAGGTAATTGCTTATATCCAAGTTATCGCATCACACGTCGAGGGTCGGCCATAACGTATCCCTTTGTATGGAACAAAGGTCCATTGTAGAATGCAACGTTTGGAAATCTCAAAATTTGGAAGTTTTCTCTATCCTCCTTGTAAGGGTCGAACACAACGTCTTTGGAAGGAATCGTGTCCATATCCAATCTCATATCTATTAGTCAACCATTTTTACCGGGCTTCGTAGTATTGTTGAACTGATATCTCTTAGCTCTAGGCGAATCAGGTTTAGGAAGGTCTATAATCTTCAAGTAGGGGTAGTCCTTGAACAAGGTTGGGAAGTTTTCATAAGCCCACACCTACACCAATGTGGAATGATACATATAAGAAGCAGTAAAAAAAAATTCCGAGTTCATAGAAAAGGAACGCTATATGTGAACAATATACATAAGAACATAAGCTTGAAAACAAGATTACCTGGAGAAAAGTGAAATTCCCGACAAATTAGTTTGTTTTATCCTTAGAGTCCCTTCTCATCTCCGTCATCAAATGTGCCATTACCACGGTGCCCCAAGAATAGGTATAGACCTCGTCCAACGGATCCAAGTATTGAAGAAAGCTTGCGCTAACCCTGTTTCCACTAGTGTCGGGGAATACCTTAGTGTCCAAGATGAATAACAGGTACGCATCGGCTGTATAACGAATCTGGGAAGGTTCCCATCCATCCTTCAAACTTTTTTCCTGCGCTTTTTCAAACTTTTCCTTAAGCAGCGTCAACTTGATGGTCTTTGTCCTACTAGCCTGAGATACATAAAAACTTTCCACAAAAGTTTTGTAGTCCCAACCAAACATCTTGTTAGTCAAAGCGTGCAACTTCGGCCATTCTAGGTCCGGACAATGATCTCCCTCTAGTATTGATTTTCCAATAACATTCAAGCCTAAAATGTTCTGAGAATCATACGGGATCAAGGTCATCTCCCCAAACGGGAAGTGCATGGTATCAGTTTCGCCATGATACCTTTCGACGAAGCAATTGACTGTCACAGCATCACACTTCACATAATTTTCAACCAAAGCATATAGAGTAGAATATTTTACTATTGTTTGAACCTCTTCACATTCCAAAGACAAATCCCAATCGGTCGCAGCTTGGTTTCGGCATACACGCACAGCCTTCGTGTGATCCTACAATTAGGAGATAGTAAAGTTGAAACATTTTACCTAAATACACAATAATACTTATGCACCACATTAAAAAATTCTTACATAAGTTTGATAGATAGTGCGAGCCCACGATTGCTTGTAGCCAAATAGAATTTTCGGATTATGAGCTTCACCCCAGATTCTACCACGATCAAGGTCAGGAATCATGTCATCAACATGAGGAAGGTGGGAACCTTTGACTTTCACTTTACCCTTTCCTTTGGATTTGCCTTATGTGGGTTGTTGACTAGGCCCACCCACTTTGCTTTGGCTTGCTACTTGACTTGGATGAACCTCATTGTAATGACCTTGAATCTCGTCAACGCTATTAGACCGGTCAAGTGTCGAATTAGCCGATAATAACTCGATTAGTTTAACACGGGCATTAATTAATAGGAACTAATCTAACAACGGGTTAGATACGAAACTAAGATCGTTGAATAGATCTCGAAGAGATTCGTGGATTAGACTACTTGAACGTGTCATTCGAATATCGGACGAAGAAGATTTTATTAGAATCATTTGAAGAGGAGCGTTAACCACTGTGGCTTCCCATATCAATTTTTGGGTGCCCTTAGTATTCTAGCCGACCTATCTTCCCTTATGAGTCCCTTTATATTTTGTCTTGGCCTTATCCCTTACCGAGTTGATAATCTCGATCTCATTTCTCTTCTTCTTCTTATCTTCTTTTCTTCTTCTTCTTTCTCTCTTTCTCTGTTCTTCATTGATTCGTGATTCTGTGAGAGGCTTCGGTGATTTTGAGAGCAGAAACTTATGGGAAACATTAGGGATTGATAGCTGGTGGTGAGGTTGTTGTTAATTGAGTTCGGTAGAAGAAAGAACAAATGCTTATATAAGATTTGAATTAGGATTTGAGATTGTTGTTGAGAGTATTTGGAATTGATAAGTTAATTGAGTTACTCGTGAATGAAGAATAACTGGGTGGTGGTTGAATTGGTGTTATGAAGATATTCTGAAGATGAATCGAAGAAATTAAAGAACTAGAGTTTCTGTAAATTATTTGGAGTTCGATTCAAAGAAGGGTTAAGATGATTTAGATGGATTTATAAGATGGGTTTGTGTAATTGAAGATTTTGATTGTTGTTTTGGGTTCGAATTAGAGAAGGTTGATTTGAGGATAACTTTAGGGTTTCTTTGAGAGTTAGTGATGAAGTTGATTAAAGATGGGTGTTTGGAGATTGATTAGTTTAAGACTACCACAACTGGAATTGATGAAGCAAGTTCAGGGAGACTAATATCTAAGTAAGTCTTTAGTTTGCTTAATTACAGTAATTGAAGTTGAATTACTAAAATTCATTGAGATCATATGTTGCATTTGGAATTGAAGTTGTGATGAATTGTATGCTGCTCTATTGAGGCTTTGAAGTACATGTTATGTATGAATGGAATTATTTGATTGTATACATATGGATATTGACTAGAATTGCCTTAGCTTAGGTGGATGTGTATTTGAGCTAGACTCAGCTAACTGTGGTGGTGATGCTCTTGAGTTTTAGATGTATGAATCATCTGAGATGAATTACTTTGAGGTAATTAGTTCTCTGAGTTAAATTAGTAAGTTGTTCAGTTCATTAATTTGAATTATGGTTAGATACATGAAGTTGTGATTGTATGAATAAATGGTGGAAGAATTAGAATTGTGTTTGAGAAGATGGTGTACTTACTGAGTTGAATTTGGTCATACTGTTGGAATTCATGATGTGTGTAAAGAGTTGTATGTATTGGTGGTTGTTGAATGGAGGTTCAGATTAACTAGTTTTGTAGTTAGAATTGAGAACCAAGGAATGGAGTTGAGTTGTTGGTGATGTCTGTGTTGTTGAAACTACATGGGACATCAATGAGTGTGATGTTGGACTTGTTCAGCTAATGGTGGTGGTATTTGATATAGGTTTAAGTTCAGAGTTGGGGATGGTAATGGTATTGAGTTAGTATTATGAGGTGATGAATCGATATGGAAGTTGGTTTGGTTGCAACTGTGAGGTTTGGAGTTATAGAGTCAAGGTAACTGAATCTGATATTGATGTTGAAGTGAGTTATAAGGAAGAGGTCTTAGTGATTGAGTTAGTGAGCTTGTATAACAAGATAATTACAACTGAAGTTGAATTGGTAATGTAAAAAGACTGTGGCTTAGTACTGCAATTGCAGAAGTGGCATGAGTTTTAAATGCAATGATTAAGAAATGGTTCGATTGATAGCTAGTGATGTACTGTGGTTGATGGTGGTTATTGAATGTTGTGTTTTGCTAGAGTTGAAATGATGTTGGATATAGCCAGTGATATCAGATTGGTTTGGCAGTTCAGATTGAAGTGATCGATGGATTGAAGTTAAGTTATGAAGTTGAACTGTAGAATTCAGGTTAAGTGGTGGCGATTCAGTTTAGTAGCTGTGTTTCTTAAGTCGAATTATTGTTGCTTAAAGCTGCAATTTTGCAGGTAGGCTGTTATCCTTGTAATTCAATTTGAAGTTTAATTGGAATGATTCAATTGATGTATAGATTAAAGTTGAACTTGAGTTAGAGTTATATAGATAGAGTTGCAGTTGTCTAAGAACCTTTGGCATGTCTGACTCGTTCTCTTGTTTAGCTGACTCATTTAATCTGACTGAGTTGAACCGTTTTAACTCACTGAGTTCCTTTATCTTGACCCGTGTTGACTCGTTGACCGAGTTAACCCTTTTGACCTTAACCAGTTTGACCATTGACCAGGACTTTGACCTTGACCTTGATCTGACCTTAGACCAGTTGACTTACCTTGACTTTGACTTAGACTTAGACGTTGACTCTTCTGGCTAACGTTGACCGTTAGTGACCGTTTAGTTAATCAATTGAACCAGGCCTTGTGTATTGGGCTTGTTAGTGGACTTGGACTTAGATTTAGTTTTCTATTTTGATGTATTGGACCCTTACGGACCTAGAACCATTATATAGACTGGTATAATTCTTGTGTGAGACTTTTGGCTAAACTCTTAGAGTGCTTGTGTGATTATCAGTTAGATTCTATTAACAACGATTGATTTAAAGAATGCACTAGTGGATCTTGGATCTCGAGGTGGGCGTGAATGGTCATCAAAAAGGTGTGGGAATGCATTTAACAGTTTTGTAATCATTGTTATTTCTTTTACGAAAGTCTTTATTTAATAAACTCATGCATTTTCTATTCATTTATTTCATGCTTTGTTTATCTTTATGATTGTCTTTGGGAAATGAGAATTTCCATCTATGGTATATTGGATCTTTGCTCCTTCAGAATTATGGCTAGGGCGTTACACCACAATATTAATAATAGGTGTGGAAATGGGCATCAATATTACGGGTGTGTATACTAAACACCACAGACTAACTTGTCTTTATTTTCAGGTGTTTAAATGTCACCACAGAAATTATAAGGTGTGTAAATGTCACCGCAGAAATCTAAAGGAGGAGTTTAGGTCCATATACATGTTTGTTTATTTCAGTGGCTTTGTTATCTTCTAATGTTTGGGAAAACATGTAATGTTTTCCAACTCTGTTTCCAAATCTGTTTTTCAAATCTGCATATGATTACTTAGAAGTCAAATGTTAATTATTCCCCATTTCAGTTTCAGTGACAGAGCAGAATTGCGCAGCGAAATCTTCGAGAAGTTAACTTCGTTAATGAATTATGTTCGGATATGTTTATTATGTTGCTTATTCTATTTGTAAACCAAATGATTATTTTATATATGTATCACTTGAGAGGAGTTCTTGTATATATGTTTCTGAGTGGGGTTAGCTTTGGGTTAAGTTTTGTATCGCATTTCTTAATTGAAAGTTCAAGTGTATAATTTAGATTTCGTTAGTGCCTCTTTATTAGTTAAATTCTTGGTTTAGCCAGCTGCTAGCTTAGGGGGCGCTACAAAGTTGGTATCAGAGCTCATTATTAGATCTTATATGGGAAAAGATAGAAATAGCCAGTGCCAGTAAGTGAACTAGAATAGTTTAGAACTGGGTTGGGTTTGTGAGATAAATCTTAATCACTAAAAGTTATCAATAATTAAAAGATTTATCTGATTGATTGAATTGTTTATTTGATTGTTTGTTTATGTATTGAAGTAAAAATTGTAGGGTATACCAATAACTTTAGGATTTGATAATAACTAATCTAAAAAGTATGAACAAGTACATAATCCAATAGAAAAATAGTGAGATTAACATAATTGATAAATCTTGAAAGTTACATAAAATTTAGTGAATACCTTGACTTATACACAGAAATCAACAATTTATAATCATATAAACGTTAATAATATTCTTAGAACTAAATAATAATTGAAAGAATAGCGAATAATAGTTCCACCATCAATATTAATAATTTTTAATTATAGATGATAACAATTTAATAAGAGTGATAATAATGTTAATAAGATAATGTTAGCACACATAAATTGGTATTATATTAAACGTAACTAAACTAAAATTTCATTAAAGAAAAATGACGATAAAATTGATAATTATAATTATAATTAAATAGCTATGGAAAATTATTTACGCTTATCTACAATTAAGTTTTGTAAATTAAAATAATTACAAATTATCGTTAATCTAACAAATGATCCAGTAAACCTTTAACATGGAACAAATCTACATGAAGTAGTAAGAATAATATTCAGATGTTTAGTGTGATATTAGAATTCAAATAAAATAAATCTGTTTATTAATATATATGATACTTCACATTATTAACAAAATCTAAAGACTATTAGGATATATTATAAATTTTGTGTAGACTCAAAATTAAATTATATTAAATTACCAACGTCAATATTTAACAAGATATAAAATATGAATTCAGTATAAATCTATTATATCTTTACGTGGATGTAAAATTATATTTAAAAGGATTAAAGCTTAGTGTATCAACCAGACTATCAACTTAAGAATATTGAGAATAATAACACAGTTGATAAAAGTAATTGAGTAATTAAACTAGTAGGAAATTTATAATAGATGATACTTGGAAAATTTATATATAACTTTACAGTAAAGTTAAAATTATCAAATATTATAAATTCACCTGAAATCGAATTTGAAGTACTTATATTGATAAAAATAAAACAAAATAATTAATTCAGATAGCTAAATTACTTAAAATGCTATGAATTATTTACTTATTTTTAAAAAGTAAAATTTAAAATTACGCCAGTTACGATAAAAGTTTAAAAAAACTAATTAATCTTAATAAATTTAATAATTAATTTATCTAGCACTGGAGAATTGTGAAGGTTGTGTTTTCTCTGTTTGTAGGAAAGCATTGTTGGGATTGGCCAACCTTGACAGGGCAACTGCATTCAGAGAGGACTGATCATAGAAGTATAATTAAAATCTTTAGAGAACCGATAGTTCCAAACTTAATTAGAAAGATTCGTAAGATTCTTCCCTGAAGTTAGAGATAAACGTCTTGTAGAATAGAAATTAACATAAGAAACTTAGACTTCCCTATTTGATAGAATTTAAATCAGCATAATTCAACCTAGAGCTACAAATTTTAGTTGTAGAAGCCGTGTAGGTTTGTGCTTTGTTCTTGTTGTTTGCGCTTAGACAAGAGATGGAACTACTCTTAAGGTGGGGAGTTTATGAAGACCAGAAGGATGGTTTGATTTTCGAGGACGAAAATATTTAAAGGTGGGGAAAATGTAATGACCTTGAAGCTCGTCAACGCTATTAGACCGGTCAAGTGTCGAATTAGCCGATAATAACTCGATTAGTTTAACACGGGCATTAATTAATAGGAACTAATCTAACAACGGGTTAGATACGAAACTAAGATCGTTGAATAGATCTCTAAGATATTCGTGGATTAGACTACTCGAATGTGTCATTCGAATATCAGACGAAGAAGATTTTATTAGAATCATTTGAAGAGGAGCGTTAACCACTGTGGCTGCCCATATCAATTTTTGGGTGCCCTTAGTATTCTAGCCGACCTATCTTCCCTTATCATTTGGGGGAGTCCCTTTATATTTTGTCTTGGCCTTATCCCTTACAGAGTTGATAATCTCGATCTCATTTCTCTTCTTCTTCTTATCTTCTTATCTTCTTCTTCTTTCTCTCTTTCTCTGTTCTTTATTGATTCGTGATTCTGTGAGAGGCTTCGGTGATTTTGAGAGCAGAAACTTATGGGAAACATTAGGGATTGATAGCTGGTGGTGAGGTTGTTGTTAATTGAGTTCGGGAGAAGAAAGAACAGATGCTGCTATAAGATTTGAATTAGGATTTGAGATTGTTGTTGAGAGTATTTGGAATTGATAAGTTAATTGAGTTACTCATGAATGAAGAATAATTGGGTGGTGGTTGAATTGGTGTTATGAAGATATTCTGAAGATGAATCGAAGAAATTAAAGAACTAGAGTTTCTGTAAATTATTTGGAGTTCGATTCAAAGAAGGGTTAAGATGATTTAGATGGATTTATAAGATGGGTTTGTGTAATTGAAGATTTTGATTGTTGTTTTGGGTTTGAATTAGAGAAGGTTGATTTGAGGATAACTTTAGGGTTTGCTGAGAGTTAGTGATGAAGTTGATTAAAGATGGGTGTTTGGAGATTGATTAGTTTAAGACTACCACAACTGGAATTGATGAAGCAACAGTTCAGGGGAGACTAATATCTGAGTAAGTCTTTAGTTTGCTTAATTACAGTAATTGAAGTTGAATTACTAAAATTCATTGAGATCATATGTTGCGTTTGGAATTGAAGTTGTGATGAATTGTATGCTGCTCTATTGAGGCTTTGAAGTACATGTTATGTGTGAATGGAATTGTTTGATTGTATACATATGGATATTGACTAGAATTGCCTTAGATTAGGTGGATGTGTATTTGAGCTAGACTCAGCTAACTGTGGTGGTGATGCTGCTGAGTTTTAGATGTATGAATCATCTGAGATGAATTACTTTGAGGTAATTAGTTCTCTGAGTTAAATTAGTAAGTTGTTCAGTTCATTAATTTGAATTATGGTTAGATACATGGAGTTGTGATTGTATGAATAACTGGTGGAAGAATTAGAATTGTGTTTGAGAAGATGGTGTACTTACTGAGTTGAATTTGGTCCTACTGTTGGAATTCATGATGTGTGTAAAGAGTTGTATGTATTGGTGGTTGTTGAATGGAGGTTCAGATTAACTAGTTTTGTAGTTAGAATTGAGAACCAAGGAATGGAGTTGAGTTGTTGGTGATGTCTGTGTTGTTGAAACTACAGGGGACATCAATGAGTGTGATGTTGGACTTGTTCAGTTAATGGTGGTGGTATTTGATATAGGTTTAAGTTCAGAGTTGGGGATGGTAATGGTATTGAGTTAGTAGTATGAGGTGATGAATCGATATGGAAGTTGGTTTGGTTGCAACTGTGAGGTTTGGAGTTATAGAGTCAAGGTAACTGAATATGATATTGATGTTGAAGTGAGTTACAAGGAAGAGGTCTTAGTGATTGAGTTAGTGAGCTTGTATAGCAAGATAATTACAACTGAAGTTGAATTGGTAATGTAAAAAGACTGTGGCTTAGTACTGCAATTGCAGAAGTGGCATGAGTTTTAAATGCAATGATTAAGAAATGGTTCGATTGATAGCTAGTGATGTACTGTGGTTGATGGCGGTTATTGAATGTTGTGTTTTGCTAGAGTTGAAATGATGTTGGATATAGCCAGTGATATCAGATTGGTTTGGCAGTTCAGATTGAAGTGATGCGATGGATTGAAGTTAAGTTATGAAGTTGAACTGTAGAATTCAGGTTAAGTGGTGGCGATTCAGTTTAGTAGCTGTGTTGCTTAAGTCGAATTATTGTTGCTTAAAGATGCATTTTTGCAGGTAGGCTGTTATCCTTGTAATTCAATTTGAAGTTTAATTGGAATGATTCAATTGATGTATAGATTGAAGTTGAACTTGAGTTAGAGTTATATAGATAGAGTTGCAGTTGTCTAAGAACCTTTGGCATGTCTGACTGAGCTTAGTCAGTCTGACTCGTTCTCTTGTTTAGCTGACTCAGTTAATCTGACTGAGTTGAACCGTTTTAACTCACTGAGTTCCTTTATCTTGACCTGTGTTGACTCGTTGACCGAGTTGACCCTTTTGACCTTGACATGTTTGACCAGGACCTTGACCTTGACCGTTGACCTGACCTTAGACCAGTTGACTTACTTTGACTTTGACTTAGACGTTGACTGTTAGTTGACTCTTCTGGCTAACGTTGACCGTTAGTGACCGTTTAGTTAATCAATTGAACCAGGCCTTGTGTATTGGGCTTGTTAGTGGACTTGGACTTAGATTTAGTTTTCTATTTTGATGTATTGGACCCTTACGGACCTAGAACCATTATATAGACTGGTATAATTCTTGTGTGAGCCTTTTGGCTAAACTCTTAGAGTGCTTGTGTGATTATCAGTTAGATTCTATTAACAACGATTGATTTAAAGAATGCACCAGTGGATCTTGGATCTCGAGGTGGGCGTGACTGGTCATCAAAAAGGTGTGGGAATTCATTTAACAGTTTTGTAATCATTGTTATTTCTTTTACGAAAGTCTTTATTTAATAAACTCATGCATTGTCTATTCATTTATTTCATGCTTTGTTTATCTTTATGATTGTCTTTGGGAAATGAGAATTTCCATCTATGGTATATTGAATCTTGCTCCTTCAGTAATTATGGCTAGGCGATACACCACAATATTAATAATAGGTGTGGAAATGGGCATCAATATTACGGGTGTGTATACTAAACACCACAGACTAACTTGTCTTTATTTTCGGGTGTGTAAATGTCACATGCAGTAAATTATAAGGTGTGTAAATGTCACCGCAGAAATCTAAAGGAGGAGTTTAGGTCCATATACATGTTTGTTTATTTCATTGGCTTTGTTATCTTCTAATGTTTGGGAAAACATGTAATGTTTCCAACTCTGTTTCCAAATCTGTTTTTCAAATCTGCATATGATTACTTAGAAGTTAAATGTTAATTATTCCCCATTTCAGTTTCAGTGACAGAGTAGAATTGCGCAGCGAAAGCTTCGAGAAGTTAACTTCGTTAATGAATTATGTTCTGATATGTTTATTATGTTGCTTATTCTATTTGTAAACCAAATGATTATTTTATATATGTATCACTTGAGAGGAGTTCTTGTATATATGTTTCTGAGTGGGGTTAGCTTTGGGTTAAGTTTTGTATCGCATTTCTTAATTGAAAGTTCAAGTGTATAATTTAGATTTCGTTAGTGCCTCTTTATTAGTTAAATTCTTGGTTTAGCCAGCTGCTAGCTTAGGGGGCGCTACACTCATTATCTTCCTCCTCACTTTCCTCTTCATCTTGGTCATCCTTCTCAAATTATCCCTCGAGACTACGGTCACCGCCACTCTCCCAAGTTATCCCTCGAGACTCAGCCCCCAAACGCTTTTTCCGACCTTCATCTTTGCCCCGGGGAGGCAGAGTCTTTGGAGTATCAAGACCGTCCTTCCTCCTTTTCTTAGTCGCATCATCTTTACCTTTTCTTTTCTGAGCTTCCTTGTCTTTTGACCTATATCATAAGCACCCGAAATGAATATAAGACATCTCTTTTTTAGAACCATTACCGGTATAGACTAACTCAAACAAACCAAGACGGTAACCATTTCCCGGCATAGACACTTAGTTGATAATTCATGCTGGTAAATTGTTTCGGCGTTAACCATTAACTACCGATAATGCCGGTAGTCATATGTATTCTCCTGGATACCCTATGAGTACTACCGGAACTTCAAAAAAAAAAATCAATTATGTGCCGTAACTGAGTTCCTGCTTACAATGCATCCACAAATTAATTCCGGTATTGGGGAAAAATTCAATAATGTTCCTGTAAGTTTTATTTTACTACCTGCGTACGCGAAATATCAAAAAGTTATGCCGTAATATAAAACCTACATAGTAGTCAACCCAATTTCAATGCCGGTACTTAACATTAAGTTTCAGGGTTTGAAACCGGCATTGTAGTCATGCCAACATTATATACCGTAACTTAATACCGGCGCTGAATGCATCCTACACTGAATGTCGTGACTCTAATCCGGCATGGTATTCATACACAATTCCATGCCGGAATTTACTGCAACTACGTTGTTTCATAAGGGTTTCGCGATTCTAACCTAAACCCATGCCTACAAATCGATTCAAACACTCATAAAGGAGTTTAAAATCACTTACCTTCTCACAAAGCCATCTTTGCGAGCGTTTGATGGTCCGACAGCTCTGCTTCTTCTTCTTCTTGCTCTTGAGCAATCAAAGCAAGTCTGTGTTTTAATCCCTCCTCACTAATCGATTTTGAGTTCGATGGGGCTTTTGGTTTCTTTCGTGTAGGCATTGTTATTATTCGGCTGGGTTAATCGGAGAAATGTTTTTGAATCGACGAAGAACGATGAAGAAAAAAAAAATCGAAACCTAAACCTAAACCCAGCCGGTAAAATTACAAATGGGGGATATTAGAGTTTGTTTTTTTATTTTAATGTTTTGGGCAAAGGGTAAAACGGTAATTTAATAAAGGTTTTTAATTAACATAAGGTCATTTTAGTACTTTCATAACATTTGATCACCCCTTAGCAGAAACTATGGGGTGGAGGAAGTAATCAGTATCCCCTAATTAATAAATGTATCCCCCAATTACGTGTTCTATATAAACTATATTTGGCTGAGGATGAATTTTCGTCCCAAGATGAGATCAAGGGAAAAGCATAACCGAGAATAGGTGTACTTTAAAACACAAGTTACAATACGATTAAGATGTCGGATAAAACTAAATACAAGAAACTTAATATCGCCAACCAACATTTCATTTGATTAGACATTAATAGCTAATTGTTGTATGTTTTAGTATTTTTTTAAAGTAAATGTTGCCATGGCTAATCATACGAAATAGTTATTCAAGTGAGAAATTGGGTAGATTTTTTTCCTGGCGAGATTAGGGTATACCCAGATTAATTGGGGTATACCCAATAAGACAAAATAAGGTCATTATGAAGTAAAACCAAGCCACCCCTTAACCTTATATTTTCTAAATGGCTAATATGCCCTTGATTAATTAACACTAAAATTCTGATTAGGTTAATTAATTGAGTTTAGATTAAAAATTCAATTTTATGAATTCAATGGATTAAACCTTTAACCCATCTTATGAGTTTGATTTGGATAAAAAAAAATTAGTTTTGAAAATGTGAAAAGCCGGCAAGGTATTGGTTTGAATAAGGTTCCGGCCGTTCTTCTGTAAGGACTTGCCTTACAAATTAGCTCAAAGATGGAGAAAATCCTTAAGGATTGAAGAACAAAGAAAGTTTCTTAGATTTAATTTTTCATAATGAGTTCTACAAACAAGAAGGGAATATAAATGAGGGGTTTGGTGTGCACATGTGCCACTCACACACACACTCTACTAATACTACTTAGCAACTAATAGTAATGATTAATTAACTACTAATTAAACTAAATAGACTTCTAGCACCCCATATCCGGGTGGCCCTTAACTGAACTTGTCAGACCAAGGTTGGGTCCTGACAAATCCCACTCCTTGAAATTATCCTTGTCCTCAAGGATATGAAATGAGCTCGACCTTATGAGAACACACGAGTGGCAGACTGGCATCTCCATCTCGAATGTGGGCTTCACAAATTTCAACACCCATGCCTAAAATTTTGATCCATTCGTCTGAACTGCAAGCAAGAAGATTGGTTGTACTCCTTCAAGTAGTCGATGCTCCCTCCAATTGGTTGACATTATAGCACCCTTGAATACACATGAGAAGCCCAGTAGCAACAACGCCAAAAAAGAACTCATGTCAGGCCTTTACACTCTCCAAAACCAAGCCCAATAACCAACTGTCTCCTTCCTTCCAGAACGCAATGTCTATAGTTCTCGTCTCAAAATGAACCATTGGAGTTAACTCTTTAGTATTCATTTCCCAGAGGTAAACCTGTCCATTGTATTCGTAACTTCCTGTAGGGTAGGAATTAATAGAAGTCCAACTTGCACTGGCATTGACAGACTTGTATTCGTTTACCAGGGAATGATCTAGCTGTCCAACCCCCATAGTAGCATAAACTTCCGGGTTAATGCCCCGGTACCAACTTTGTTTTCCCATGAGAGTCACTGCAATTTTCTCGAGAACTTTAATAACAACCAACTGATCGTTTTGATAATACCGGTTTGTGTCCCAATGCACGACTGAGGTGAAATCCATGTTAATCTCTATGACACTCTGCACACACCGAAAACATATGGGAATCAGTTTGAATGCTTGCATCAGAATTCCAGTAGCCCAAGGCCAATTAAAATCTTTGAATACTTCCATACCCAGCCTAGCAGACAACTGACCTTCCTGCAGACTACATGGAGCACTTACAGTTGGAGGTACTTTATCAAAATGAACTAGTGAAGTTAACTCCCGAGTGCTTATATCCTTAACGTAAACAAGTGTGTTATTTTCATAACTTCCAGCTTGGTATGCACTCCTGGAATTACCCTTTGGAATATCAATCCCGACCTTATAAACATTGAGATGATGCAGCTTCTCAACTTTGTCTTTAGCTCTAACAGATTTCCAAAAGTGAAGGTACTTGGTTGTAATCACCACGTTAACCTTACATTGCTCACTAAGCATTCCCATTGTCTTTCCATAGGACTTGAATTGTATGCAGCTTCTCATTTCCAATAACCGAGCACAAAATTTAAGCTTGTGTTGCATTACATACCAGGAGAAAGAACCCATCATAGCAGAATTAAGATTTGTCTTTATAGCTACCCTTCGAATAGTAAGACTTTCATAGGGTACAATTGCAGGTAACCCTTTTTGAATCTGCAGGAGTAATAAATATGCACATATGCTGGAATCCTTCACAATATTATCATGTTTTTCACCAACCCATTCATGTATCTTATCGCCTTCATACTCCTTAAAGAACTGAGTTACCACTGTGCTCCAGTATGCAGTACCCCAATGAGGCCTTGCATCCCACACCCCCCATGGCCAAACAATTAGATCACTAAACAACCAATATAACCAGCACCCGAGTTCACAAATATACATATCGTCATCCCTTCCTGGCTGCAATAGGTTACGAATAGAAGTACTAGGATGCACGTGACATAACCCATGGTAGAAGATAGTCGAAGTATCGAATGAAGGTTGTTGCGGCACACATTCAAGCCATGGACTGCATACCTCTGCCCTGAAGTTTTTCTGACCGACCCAGTATCCACTTTCCATTTCCACACTGAACAAGTTACTTGAGGATAAGAAGATTGATCCTGTAGCACTCACAATATTGTGTACAAACCCAGTTAATTCAACCCACTTTTGTACCGAGCTTTTACCAAGTATATCAGTACAAAAAAATCCATTAGCCTGGAAGCGGTACTGGATTCCAACTCTCCATTCACAGAATTCCCTCCAGCCAGCAATCCATCCATCATCACCACCCCTGCCACTAGGTACTCTAGATGGCTCGTTGAGAACCCAAAATTTACTCATACCACTCAGCAAGCTAGAGAACCAAGTGAAAGAAGGGTCTCGATCATATATCCAGTGTGCAATTAGCTTACTCCAATAACCTGTAGTTTCAACAGTCACTATAACATATTTGTCAAGCTTTTTGCTCCCTGAAATTAAGAAGTTGTGCTGCCAACATCGACTTAGAGGAAACCTGGTAATAATTACTGAGTTACGTAGCATGGGTACATTTTTATGAAGGGAAGTGCATTTATATATCCATTTCTCATCAGCAAAAACTTCCAAAGGTATTTGACTGGACAAGTTATAAATTGTGTCTTCGCGAACTAACCCATCCCAAACGACCAAATCAATTTGCAAAACTTGAATTAACAGATCCAACATACTTTCATCATTATCCATGCCGTAATATGAACATCCTTCATTCCTCAAACTCCCTGCCTTCCTGGATTCACTCTCATTTGTCACATGAAGGATAACTTTAGCCCAGTGAACACTAACTTTCTTTGATAGTTCATCAAACAACTGGAGAACATCACGAGTGTCACCAATTTTAACATTCTTAGACACATTCATGTGATCAAAAATCAAGTCTAAAGGGTACCCAACATCCAAATTCAGCTCATAAACGAATTTGCTATCACGATTATTCATGAAAATCAACCCATCAAGTGCTATCAAACTAAAATTAAGTGTACGAAAACTGAAATGAGTATGGCTTGTATGATGATAAGAATACCTCCTGATTGATGCAAACAACTTCCCTCGATCAAAAAGCATTCGACCATGATCAGGAATAAGTAAAACAACACACGAGAAAGTAATTAGAGATATATGTAAGCTGGAAAACTCCTTGAATGCATTGAATAGGTAGGAATCAATTCGGTTGAGGTTGTCAACAGTGAAGAACTTCCCATCATCATTAGAGAATCTAATTTTTGGTGTATATAGACAGTTAACTTCTCCCATTGCTGATGGTGATGAAGAATGTTGAGTGAAACCACTTACTGAATTTGATTTAACGGCGATATTCCAGGGTTTGAGTGAATCATCAGCTGGTTTCTTCTTATTTAAACAATGAACCACATCGCTGGACGAATCGTCTATTTCTTCATCGAACAAAAGCGACGAATTAATCAATTCCGAATTGAGAGATTCATCTCCTGCCGAATTGAAAGATTCATCTTCTGCTTCTGATGAATTTGAAGTGGATTGACTAAAATTAGTGATTACTTCCTCTGTGACAATATCCTCTTCCATCTTTGTAGCTTCCAGATCTCTTACCTCCTCAACTTGAAGTGATTCTAACTTCTTCTCGGTGTTGGAAATAAGAATATTAATTTGTAGAAGGTTGAAATCACGATCTGGTGAATTTTTATCCCAGATTAGATTTATAGACTTCATTCTCAAATCGAATAATTCGTGGTATAATGCTTTTCTGGATTCATAGATATCTTGTTCTAAGATATCAAACCTAGAATTTGATTCTACAATTTCTTCTCTACTCTTCATGGTTAGGTCACTCAGGAAAGAGTGCTCTGATACCAATTGTAAGGACTTGCCTTACAAATTAGCTCAAAGATGGAGAAAATCCTTAAGGATTGAAGAACAAAGAAAGTTTCTTAGATTTAATTTTTCATAATGAGTTCTACAAACAAGAAGGGAATATAAATGAGGGGTTTGGTGTGCACATGTGCCACTCACACACACACTCTACTAATCCTACTTAGCAACTAATAGTAATGATTAATTAACTACTAATTAAACTAAATAGACTACTAGCACCCCATAGCCGGGTGGCCCTTAACTGAACTTGTCAGACCAAGGTTGGGTCCTGACATCTTCAGCCGACAATGTCCAATTTGAATAATCTGTCGACCACAGTGCGTCGGCAAGGTGGACTTTGAATAAGCTGCCGACCCTATTTCAGCCGGCATTGTCCTTGGATGAAGAACATGCCGGCTATCTTGAGCAGCAAATGCATGATTGGTCGGCAAGGTTTTAATTTCATAACCTACCGACTGAAATATAGTCGGCAAGGTACAAGGATGAATATCATGCCGACCCTGTAAAATGTTAATTTCAGAAATGAAAAGTCGGCAAGTTCTCCAAAAAAACACCCTGCCGGCTAAAACTAGCCGGCAAGTTCCACAAACAAATACCCTGCCGACGTATGAATCATACATGGTTTGAAATTGGGTATGAAATCATACCCAATTTCAAATCCCGTGGCCAATTTTTTTTTTGTTGATTGATTTTCGATTGAATGCAACAAAATGTGTTGATTTGGTTTTGATTGACTTTTGAAAATCATTTGGTTCATCAGTCGGCCGGCAGGGTATAATAGTAAGGATAATTTGGTATTTTAGCATCTTTTAGACACCCCTTAGCACTCTACTTTGGATGGGAACAAAATAGGTATGCCCCAATTAATCTGGGTATACCCCAATCAAGCCAGGATTTTTTTTGTCTTTCAATGGTTATTTTATTTTATTTTTCAAATTCCTCTGCACCCATGCAAGAAGTTTTTCCATCAATGAAATAGAGATTTGAATAATTTGCTTTGCTCATAAGTACTAATGGTCAAAATAAATATATGACCACGTTATTATCAATTTTGATTTCGAATATAGAAGGGGATCCATATTTTGTTGTGGAGTAGCCGAGTACGCACTTGGTGCTCAAAATCATTGCGTCAGAGGGAAATACAGCAAATAATAGCATAAAATGCAGAATCACATTTATTAATTAATGAACATACATTATTCGTTTCTTTCACAGAGTTCTTTGAAAAAATCTCATTGCCTAATGCAACATATCTCATGGATTGCATCATCTGAAAGGTTGATTGACCCTTCGATTAACCACGAGATTCAATACAATCTCAACCAAACCGTATACGAACTAGTACTCGAATCAAATCCCTCTTAAGACCAACGTTGCTAATTAATAAGGGGACCCAATATACTTGGTGTGTGCAGTTTTAATGATAAGAATCGTTTTGTTTTATATAGATTTTGATACAACCCTAAACAAATTATCATCCCTTCCGGTAGCCAAATTTTGGTATAACTCAAACCAATTATCATCTCTTTTAGCAGCCACGTTTCAGAGCATCGCACTGACTTCACCTTTTCAGCCATTTGTTACTGTGTTCACAAGTGACAAAGTTTCATTTGGGATATAATTTTTTGGTGGAAATATCAGGACCTAATCATAATGTTCCATTCATAAATCAGCAATGCCTAGTGGAAAGCATGAATTAAGTAATGCATAGTGTAGTGCCTCACAGTCACATAAATCAGTTACAAAGGCATTCCAAAAGTTCACACTGAAGTTCCCCGTAGACATTTTGTATGAACAGTGATATTTGACACTATATACTACGCATTCAGTTTGATCCGTGGGAAAACAAGTAAAGAAAGAGTATACAACTAAAACCACTCCGTGCTTAGAAAGAAGAGAAGATATTAACTATCTGGAGTACAAATGAAGTGTTGGAGGAAATTGACATTAAAATAATTTCATATTTGTTTAAGAATGCAGTTTTTAGAAAATTAGGATCGAGTTCTAGACCAACCTCGAGTTAATGTCTTTATTTGGCCCTAAACTAAAAGAAGATAAGCACGTACCAAGAATACGAGTTAATGTCTTATTAGTAATTATTAGGGGAGTGGGATTTTATGTTTCCCTCTCAAAATAAATAACTATTTTTCGTTTCCCCCTTTTTATATAACTAATTGGTAAAACCCCTTTCAGTTATAATAGCCGTTACCACCTCTTAGTTGTGCACTTGCAGTTCACGTGTGTGTAATAAATTTATAAACTATTCTTAAGAAACCCCAAACTATAACACATGCACTATCTCCGACAAGGCTCATAAAGCTGAAAAAACAGGATCACAAATTCACTACTAACTAAACAAAATTTACAAAACCTGAAATGACAGGACTAGAAATTCCACATTTTACCAAACCTGTAGTATACCAGAACCGGGAGACCTATCTAATGAGATATTTATTTCTCCTGTGCACATAATAATTAGGTAGTTAAACAATCTACCTATGTTGATTTTCTTCATGTGGATTATAGACATGGACATATGATGAGTTCCGTAAAAGTGCAATAGTATGTGCCACCCAAAATGTATCCACTCAAAAAAATAAATGTGGGCATGGTGGACAGGGGCGGAGCCAGCCCATTGTAATGGGGTGCACTTGCACCCTCTGCTCAGCTGGCTCCAAAACTTAATTTAAGCCCAACAAGATTTTTTTTTAATACTCAAGCCTAACTTTTTATTTTTGCACCCCTAAAAATTTGTTTTAAACCTCATATCAAATTTTGCACCCCTTAATAAAATTCTTGGCTCCGCATTCACAACCATGCATAGTTGTCTCGCAACCACATGGAATAGGAGTTAGCTCTTCTCTATCTCGGATTAATCATTTGTAGGACCCGATCGGAGAAAAAGTATCTAGAAATCATTTATATTTATTAATGCTTATTGGAAGGACTTGGGCGAATGGAGGTACTTTCGTCATAAGTAACACGAAACATACTTCATTGAGTAGTTTGTATGTAAATTGTCGAGATTATTAGTTATATATTGTCTGGTCAATATAAAATCTTGCAGTTTATAATCTTTAGGAGCCCTCCATTTATTATCAATTGGTTTTAAATTGGATGACCCTATTCTAACTAAATTTATTTAGCTCTAAGTAAGGAATTAATTCATACATCGATCGTGATTAGATCTGCCGTGACTTCAAAGGAAGATCATTACTATTGTTCGGTGCATATGCTTCCTTTGAATAATTCAAAGGAAGATCATTACTATTGTTCGGTGCATATGCTTCCTTTGAATAAGCTAACGTGGACGTACACCACGGATTAGATAGTACGCTCAAATATCCATGGCCATCACTGTTACGTCTTATAACATATAGAAACCTTAAACAGATGTTGGGATGAGCCCTCCAACCTGGTACCAACCTAATTTTTAGTTTCTACCTCAACTGTTTCCCTATTTGTTCCCTTGACACTTGCTAATCAAGAAAAGAACTTTACTTCAGAAGAAGGCTCCTGTGATGGTTACCCGTCAGAAGAAAATAACATGAAAGTCCTTTGTGATGGCTGGTAGGATGTACTCAGGTCACGGAATAAGATCTATTGTATTATGATTGTGATTGTTCATCTCTTTTTTCTTTCTCTAATTTTGAAAGAGGGGATAATAAGGTGCCGAGGACGCACAAAATTACATAAAAAACATAAGCCAAAGGCGACCCAAGAAGGGGAAAATGAAAGAACGACATAGAGACAACAACAGAGTATATTGCTTGATTAGTTATGAATTAGAAATGTTGATCTCTTTTTATTTGCCTGAAAATTTGATAATTCATATCTTTCACTATCAAAATCCGATTTCCCCGCCGGAAAATAGGCATGAATTAGGACCCGATAACTTCATGTATTCAAGAAGCCACTCATCCAGATCCGAGGAAAATGTGATTTCAACCATGGTTTTGAAACGATAATAATCCCTTTAGAAACCAGATAAACCCTTATGATTAATCCATAAAGTAGAGAATCTATCTCCTTAGTTTCAATGATTTGAATCTTGCCCGACTTAATTCCATAGCCCTTTGTAAATGAAAATTGCTTCAATCCAACAACACAACCCATTTTTGTTCAATAAGGAACGAGAATTCGAACGCACAACCTTCTTGTTAATCGTCCTCCAACCATCCCGCAAAGTCTTCATCAAAAAAAGTCGACACCTAGTTGCTCCTCCGATTCATCTCTTTTTTTTTTTATTGTATTATGATTGTGATTGTTCATCTCTTTTTTCTTTATCTAATTTTGAAAGAGGGGATAATTGACAAAATTAAAAAACATATCTTTCAACAGAGTATATTGCTTGATTAGTTATGAATTAGAAATGTTGATCTCTTTTTATTTTCCTGAAAATTTGATAATTCATATCTTTCACTATCAAAATCCGGTATTTTTTCACTCAAAACTCTACCGCTGGTTGCATTCTGCTGTATCATTCTCGAACGTACGCTTTAAATTCTCCTTTGCCGAGGAAGATAAAAATTCTCGTACAAATAATAATATAATATGATCGTATCATTCTCGTGATAGTCTTCCCATGATTTATAAGGGTTGTCTATGTTTTTCTCTTTTATGTAAAAAGTTTGACAGAAGAATGTCCTTAACGCAGCACTAAAGTTTTCTGGAAACAACAAATGCTGCTCATTCTCCTCAAATGTGCACACTGAACTGATTTATTTAGAAAACTATCAGAAAACCAACAAAATTAGTCATATTCTACTTCTACAAATTAATGTGGTTAAATCATTTACACGTTGGTTGCTACGTAGTATCCAAAGTAGCCATGAACCAATATAGACTTCATTCTCTACTTGGTCACATGCAAGATTTTGTTTGTTTGAATTTACTGTGCCCACTTATTGCTACTTAGATGCTATAAATATAACAAGTTTAGGGGAGAGACCATATACTTCAATAATAATTATTAAAAAAAAAAAAACATTTGTTGCATCGGTTTTGAAGTATGGGGGATTCTTCACAAAAAGGTTTGAGAAAAGGAGCCTGGGCTGAAGAAGAAGATATACTTCTTAGAAAATGTATTATGGAGTACGGTGAAGGAAAATGGCATCTAATTCCTCTTAGAGCAGGTTATATATTCGCTTTATCGGCTTACCGAATTATATTTAGAGAAAAGGAATTCAAATACATAAATATGATTAGGCTTAATTAAGTAGCTTGCTGCCACAAATCTGATGGGGTTTGGATAAATATGTTGTACATGTTCTCGTACTTTTTCAATACTCTAATAATGTTATCGGTTGTTTCAAAATTTTGAACATGCATGCATTCGTTTTGCTAAATTCTTACAGGGCTAAATCGATGTCGGAAAAGCTGTAGATTGAGGTGGTTAAACTATTTACAACCAAATATTATAAGAGGAGAGTTCAAACCTGATGAAGTGGATCTCATAATCAGGATGCATAAGCTTCTTGGTAACAGGCAAGTATATCAATTCAAATTGCTGCAAGAACTTAACGTAAGAGACATGTATACATTGTGGGTCGAATGAATCGCATGATGATATGTGACCGCTCCTTTTAGCCATTATATAGAACCAAAGTTTCGTCCAAACTAGCAAGCTTAATTAAACACTTCGTTCAATTCCTTCGAAACTTCTGGCTCTCCAAGAAATTAAATATTAATACAGACAGACTTCTTCCCTGCGACCTTATTAATTCTATTTCTTTTTTTGAGAAAGATGATTAAGCCGAAGAGATCTACAAACGTACCACTCTGTGTTTTTGTAGCCGTGGGCTCTAAGAACACTGAACCACTTTCCTACATTTCTGTCACTCAAGTCTCAACATCAGTTGTTTAAGGTTATTAGCTCAGTCCAAAATGGCATTAAAGATGTGAGCGGAATATAGCATCTAGGAAAAAAATTGAAAGCTAGGAAGACAAAATGGATCTTTCTGCATCTGTTTTAATTGTTTTGTCCACTCTTGACCTGATAGTGCCCGGCTGCATATGTGCATATGTAAAAGATAACTGTCTAACTCCAACAATCTGGGACTCTTGCAGATGGTCATTAATTGCTGGTAGACTTCCCGGAAGGACGGCAAATGATATCAAGAATTACTACACCACTCACCTGAAGAAAACTGGTTTCTCTAAATACAATTCCCAAGTTTCCATGAGCAAGAAGTCAGGTCATGATAATAACACTCATCGTTACGGCCAAGACCATGATCACCGTCAGAATCTTCTAGTTTTAAGACCTCAACCTCGAACCTTCAAGACATCTCAGTGGAACATGAATAAAGTGACAACACCAACAGGGATGAATAATAACAACATTGATACACCATCTGGATTGCCTGATAATTCACAAGTTGTTAACAAAAATATTACAGAATGTGTGCCATTATTAGTCGATGATCACCTCGAAAAGTTCTCAGATGATCAACAAATTCATATCAATAATACTCAATATTGGTTGAAAAATATCTTGTTCGGCGAAGCCGTGGCAGACGAAGAAGATTCACTCTCGAAGAAGAAACAAGTTACTTATAATACTAATGCCTCATCAACATCCCAAGGCAATACAACCAAAGGTGTTGAGGAAGGCATGACAAAGGGTAAAAATGATGGTAGTAACGATCAACCTGCTTACTACTATAGTGTTGATGACGATAAAGGATTAGAAGAAGGCGGTAGTGCTGGAGACAACGAAAACTTTTGGAACAGTTATCTTGATGACAATTTGTGGCTCATGTTAGGGGCTGAACAGGAATAGTACTTATTGATCTAATTAATTACGGGTATTGTAACATTTAAGCCATTAAACGTAGCTTCAATGTGTTGAGTATTAGTGTTTTAGCTTTAGAGAAAAAACGTCGCTTTCATGTTTAATGTAGTAGTAAGTGGGTCTCATGAAGATTTGTCATGGTTTATTAATTATGAGACAAAGAAGAATTGAAATGTAGTAATGCATGTTTGTATCAGTTTCCACCGTTGAATGATCATTTCGTCCTTCCCAACAAGAAGTTACATCAATAAATGATTTTCTGGAGGATACTTTTTTTTTTCAATCGATAGGGTCCTCTGGTTCTCATGATAGAAAAGGTGGCAACTTTCGTGATGGTGATATGGCTGCACAACTCATGGGAGTGCAGACGCTGCATAGATTACCAACTCATGTGACATAAACTCAAAGTGACAAAGCTTTTATGTGCGATTTCATTTTCATGTGGAAAGATCAGGATCCCTTCTTCCAAGAGTTCACATTAGTTTACTGAAAAACACCAGTTATAATACAATAAAGATGTTGGAGAAAATTAAATACAAGTAATTTAATATTGGCAACCGAATAGTCAATGGCTAACCATAGATTCAGAAGAATATAGCTTTTGGTCAAGTGAAATATTTCATAGATTTTTTTGTCTTTCAATCTTATTTATGCTTTCGAAACATTTTTTTAAGTTTTGTTCTTATCTTAAACAAGTTGTAGTTTACGAAACATAATTTTGTAGCTACTTCTTTGTTTCATTCGTTCTGAGAAACTGAGAAAAATCTTCTAAATTAGTTTTATATTTATCTCTTGAATTTTGTGATTCGTATAATCTGATTTTTTTAATCTCATTTTTTAATTTCCTCAAGCAGTCATGCAAGAAGTTTCTCCATCGATCGATGAAATAAAGATTTGAATAATCTGCATTGCTCATAAGTACTAATGGTCAAAATAAATGTATATGACTACCGCATCCACATGATTGTCAAAAGAAAATATATATATATATATATCGGAAAATAGAAGGGGATCCGATACTTGGTTGTGGATTAGCCGAGTAGGTACTTGGTACTATCTTGCTTAAATAAAAAGGGAAATAATCAAAATCATTGCCTCGGAAGGAAATAGAGCAAATAATAGATGCGGAATCACATTGATAAACATACACTATTAATTTCTTTCACCGCAAAAATCCCATTGCCGGATGCAACATATCTCATGGATTACATCAATCTGGAAAGTTGATCGTCCCTTCAATTACCCACAAGATTCATAAGAATCAATACAATCTATAACAAACTCTTTACGAACTAGCATTGATCAAATGAGTCGAATCCATTTCCACACCACCGTTAGAGGTGTAAAATGTGCCGGCCCGGCATAGCCCAGACCACGAAGTCACGTGCTTAGCGTGCTGCGTGATGGGATGGGCTGTGCCAGAGATTCGGACGTGTTGTACTGGGCTGTGCTAAATGGCGTGCCATGCTGTGCTGTGCTAGAAAAATAAACGTGTTGTGCCGTGCAGTGCAGTGCTAGCACACTTATTTTATGTTCTCCAAAATAAATATTTTTGAGATATTTTAGTTAGTACATGTGTTACTATTGAAATAAATTAGCATAACGAAAATAAAATGTCAAAAATTGGCTAAAACAATGATTTTTTTGTGAAATATGCATCAAATGTGATGTATTGTGTAGTATTTTACGTATGACGTGGCGTGCTTTCTTCGCGTGATGTGATGTGCCACGTGCTAACACGTGTCGCGTGCTGTGTTGTGCCCGTGCTGGACTCGAATTTTAACGTGATGTGTTATGCCATAAACATGCTGGCCCGTCCCAATTTACACCTCTAACCACCGTTGCTAATAGGGGGATCCAATATGCTTGGGATGGGGTGCACTATTTTAGTAAGAGACATTTTGTCTTATATAGATATTTGGCACAACCCCAGATGATCAGCAGCCATGTTTCAAAACCTCGCATTAAACTTCACCTTTTCAGCCATTTGTTCGTGTACTGTGTTCGCAAGTTAAGTGGCAAAAGTTTCATTTGTGAGGTAATTTTCATGAGTAAATATTAGGACCTTCTTGTAGTCATATTGTTCCATGCATAAATCAGAAATGCATATTGGAAATAAACATGAACGAAGTAATGCATAGTTTAACTTAGTGCCTCACATAAATCAGCTACAAAGGGATTCCAGAAGTTCACATTAAAATGCCCCTGCACATTTTGGATGAACATTGATATTATAAATACTACACATTTAGTTTGATCGGATGATTTTGTATAATATGAGGTGTGTGGGAAAACAAGTGAAGCAAGAGCATACAATGAAACAAGTCCGCACATAGAAAGAAGGGAAGATATCAACTATCTGGAGTACAAAGGAAATGTCGGAGAAAATTGATTTTCAAATAAGTTTTTTTTTTTTTTTTTTTTGAAACCAAACTAAGCGAGCCTAAGAACACTTTGGAAAGTCAGGCCAAGCTGGTCCTGAATTACAAGACTATTAAGAAATTGGGGTGCATATCTAGCCATATATGTTTTGTAGCCGAGAAACCAAGTGTTTGAGTCTTATCAGCAGCAAAGTTCGCTAAAGCATCCGCTAGTTGATTTGCTTCTTTGTAAACATGAAAAATCTCCCAGTGTGTTACTTGTTTTAGTAACTCTTTAATTTTGTGAATGAGAGGTTGAATGTGCCATGGTGGATTAGTTTCTGTGGTGAGGTAGTATACGAGTGATAATGAATCTGATTCGATGATGAGTGTAGTGATGTTCATTAGACAAGCCTGATGAAGCCCGACTCGCATTCCCCTCGTTTCTGCCATGATTGCTGAAGTATAACCTAGTGGTTCTGCTATAGCACAGAGAACCCTTCCTTCCTCGTTGCGCAACACTGCTCCTGCTCCATCTATGCCCGGGTTGTTTCTAGATGCACCGTCACAGTTGAGTTTAGGGATACCTGGTGGTGGATGAGTCCATCCCACAGAAGCAGTATAGCGAGTGGCCCGATGGTTATTGTTGTTGACTGTTGGGGAGAGGCCTGGGGCTAATGGAGGTTGATGCAGTTGTGCCCATAGGTAGTCAGCAACGTCTTTTGTGATGAGTAACTTGATTATGTCGCTTGAATCATTAGTATGCTGAAAGTAGGATTTGTTTCTGTGAACCCATATGTGCCACAAAGAGTAACAAAGGTGAGTTGTGAAGTCTGGTGGTGGTTTTGTCTGAGGAGGCAACGGGTGGAGCAAGCTCTGAACATTTGTGATAGGCGCGACGAGCAACGGTACTGCTGGGTATTGAAGCTGTAGAAAATTCCTCATCTCTGTCCATACCAGTTGCGCATGTGGACAACCAAAAAACATATGATCAATCGTTTCCGGGGACTCATTGCAAATTGGACAGATGGGGGTATTGATAATTTGTCGATGGTGGAGAAGCTCCCTTGTCGGTAGGCCATTATTAAGTGTTTTCCATACAAAAATTTGAATTTTTGGGGGGCAGGGGAGCGACCAAATGAAGTGTTGAGGAGAAGTTGTCTGGTCTGGGTTGGTGTATTGGTGAAATAGTCTATACGCTGACTTTACAGAATAATTTCCAGTCTTTGTGGGATACCAGATGAGCTTATCTATGAAAGAGTTTGAAGGCAATGGGATGGCAATAATTTTTAAGGCGATGACTGGATCGGTGACTGCTTGGATTAGTTGTGTGTCCCATGAGTTTGTTGCTGGGTTGATGAGTTGGGAAATACTACGCAGTGTTGAATTTGTGATGTTGGGTATTGATGTGACTCCTGGTATCCATTGTTGGGACCAAATGTAAGTTTGATCACCTGATCTTATTTGATTTGAGTTAGTAATAGACACAGGATAAAGAAGCGAAGAGTTAGAGAGATACTTACCTCATGAATCAGCTTACATCTATGGACCTCAAAATTCACGAAGAGGTTCAAGCTTATTTGTTGTACAATTGGTGGAGAACATTGAGTTTGGTTGCTCATGTATGGTCCACAGTCTCTTTAGAATTAAAGCCTTGTTCATTCTCACGGATGCAGGTGAACCAGAGTCTTATGAAGAAGCTATTTGGTGAAATAAACCCAGGTTGAACATAGGAAGCAATTTATTAATATCCCGCCTAAGGGGGCTAGGATTTGAGTTAGTAATAGACACAGGATAAAGAAGCGAAGAGTTAGAGAGATACTTACCTGTACAATTGGTGGAGAACATTGAGTTTGGTTGCTCATGTATGGTCCACAGTCTCTTTAGAATTAAAGCCTTGTTCATTGTCTCGCTTGATCTTATACCCAATCATCCTGTTGACTTGTTCTTAGTAACTACCTTCCAGTTTATGGGATGCAGCTTCCTGGTATTTCCTTGGTGACGCCAGAAAAAATTCCTCTTTAATTGATCAATCTTGTGGTGAGTATGTTGAGGAAGCATAGCAGTTTGCATAACATGGTTTGTAACTGGTGAAAGCGAAGTATTTATTAAAAGGTGACGACCTGCTTGGTTCAAAAGTATTGTTTTCCAACCTTGTGCCATACTATTCAACCTCTCAAGTAAAGGAGCATATCTTTCCTTGGAACCGCGACCATGATGGACAGGAGCACCAAGATAAATGGGTGGAATTGAAGTGGTTTTAAAGTGGAAGATGGACTGTAGGGTGTTTATCTGATGGTTAGGAAGGTGTGGGTGGTGGATGATGCAAGATTTCGAGGCATTAATTTGTTGGCCTGCTGAGGTACTGTATTTATTTAGGATATGAATGAGGTTGTAGCAATGCGTCGGGTTAGCATGACAAGTAAGGAGCAGGTCGTCGGCATACATGAGATGTGTAATAGGTGTGGAGTTATTGGAAATTTTAATACCTTTTATTTGACCTTGCTGCTCAAGGTGAATCAAGTTCGTCGAAAGAATTTCTGCGCACATGATAAAAATATATGGGGACAACGGATCACCTTGTCGGATACCACAAGTTGGTTGTATGAATCCATGAGGGGCACCATTGATCTTGACATCCAGCGTCACGCTTTTGATGCAGAACATTATTCTCACTACAAGCCAACTTGGTAAACCCAGCGTTATCATAGCTTTTTCAATGAATTGCCAGTCCAGCTTGTCATAAGCCTTGTGTATGTCAAGTTTTAGAGCAAATTTTGGTTGATGACCTGGTTGAGAGGTTCTAATTGAATGAAATAATTCCATGGCTAAAGAAATGTTGTCATGAATGGATCTTTTGGGGATAAAAGCACTTTGATGCGGGTTTATGAGGAGGGGCAAGAGAGGTCGTAGCCTAGCGACAATAATTTTCGAGATAACTTTATAGCTTACATTACACAAGCCAATTGGACGGAATTGTGAAGGGTTTTCTGGGTTACTGATTTTAGGGATTAAGGTGAGGTGTGTATGATTGATTTGAGAGGAGAAGGATCCATTCATGAAGAAATCAGATACCAAGTTGGTAATTGTTGGTCCAACCACATCCCAAGCAGCCATATAGAATTTGCTTGAGTATCCATCTGGTCCCGGGGCACTATCTTTGCTAATTGAGAATAGAGCTTGCTTTATCTCCTCATGTGTCACCATGCTCTCTAGAGTGTTTTGGTGTTCTACAGAAAGACGAGATTGCACGTTAGTGAACAGTTCATTATCTATGACAGTTGGAGGTTGCGAGTACAAGTCTTGAAAATAAGAAACAAAAGATTTTGTTATCCCTGTATTGTCATCAATCCACAGATTCTGGTTATTTTTGATTTGGTGAATCAGGTTGCGGTTTCGATGGATTGTAGCAGTTGTGTGAAAGAAACCTGTGTTGCGATCCCCATCTTTAAGCCATTGGATTCTTGATCTCGATTTCCAATACTCATTCTTGCAGTTAAGAAAAAATAGAAGATGTTGTAGCGCCCTCTCTGCAACTTGCGCGACATGCTGGAGATCTTGAGGAGAGGCGGCAGAAGCACATTGAGCTTGTGCACGTTCCAAACTTATCTCCGATAACTTAATCTGTTCTTCCAGTTTACCAAAGATTTCTTTACTCCATTGACAAAGGATCTTCCTAGTGTTGATGAGTTTTTGTTGTAAAACAAATGCTGCAGATCCATTAGTTTGTTTGTTCCAAGCTTCTTGTATAGTTGGTAGGCAGTCCGGATGGAGAAGCCACATGTGCTCAAAGCGGTACGGCTTGTGTGGAGTATAGAAAGAAGCTCTGAGTTTCAAAACAATCGGTCCATGGTCAGAAGCATAACGTGTTTGGTTGAAAACTGCAACATGAGGGAAACAAATCCTCCATGAAGGTGTTGCACAAGCTCGGTCTAATCTTTCTTGTATGAGGTTCGCTCCCTGTTGTCTGTTTGACCAAGTGAACGTTGTACCTACAAAACCAAGGTCCATCAAAGTACAAGCATCCAAGAAACTTTTAAATTTAAGAATTTGATTATGTGAAACAGGCCTGCCTCCATGTTTCTCATCTTGCGAGATGATGTCATTAAAATCCCCCAACATGAGATGTGGAGCATCATCATCTAAGTTGAGAATTGCAGGAAGGGATTCCCAAAGATCAGTTCTAGCAGCAGGATGCGGTGGTCCGTAAATTGCTGAGAAGAACCAAGGAGAAAGTGTTGCAGAAGTCACAATGGAGTGTATAATTGATTGGTTAGCAAAAATAATTTGTATGTTGACTTGGTTGGTCCAAAAAAGAGAAAGACCTCCTCTGTGACCAACTGGTGGTAGAGAAAAACAATGCGGGAAATGTAGTGTGGATGCTAAGTTTAGCATAAAGGTAGAAGAAGCAATAGTTTCAGATAAAAAGAGGATAGCAGGTTTATGTTTGTGTGTGAGTTCTCGCAGACGTTGAACTGTCAAAGGGTTATGAATCCCTTGACAGTTCCAGGCTATAACACACATCAGGCAAAAATATTATTTTCACAGTATTAGATACTTTAGGACTGCTAATGGCGTGGGTGATATAGTGATCTTCAAGAATTAGCTGAATCCCAGCAGTCCGACACACTAACCACCACTCTACGTCAGTTGTAAGAATTCATGTTTTTAGAAAATTAGGATCCAGCTCTAGACCGATGTGAAATTATTATCTTATTTGGCCCTGGAGTATACGAAGTAAACAAGCAAAAACATTTTTATTGTTAATTATTAGATTTTTTTTTTTTGGTCAATCAACAATTTCAATTTATTCAAATCAAAATGTGATTACATGATTTCTTACAAGAATAACAAAAACATCAAAATACAAGATAATAAGAGCCCTAATACAAATGAAGATATCAATTACAGGTAAATCGCGAAGAGGGAGAGCTATATACCGTTAATTATTAGAACTATTATATTAAAACCGTTACTTTATCTTTGTTTCTCAAAAATAGCTACCAATGGATGAGGTCTTTGAGGCATTCCCAAATTTGTGCTAAATTAGTAAGTTTTTTTGTTAAAGCAAAATTAGTAAGTTTATTCACCTTTGCTCTTAATTCGGTTTAAAAAGTTTAAACTTCAGCTTTTTATTTAAAATTTCAGCTTTTTATTTAAAATTACTACTATAGTGCGATAAAAATCTATTCTAAAAAGGTGAGCGGAGCAAAATAATTTCCGATAAAAATCTATTCTAAAAAGGTGAGCGATAACAGGATAAGTTGTCCAAAATAACAAGATTTAGGCTGCGTTCGGCATGGAAGGAGTTCGAATTCTAGGGAGTTCCAACTACCTGGAATTCAAACTACCTAGAAATTAAATTCCATCTTTCTAAATTTATGTGTTTGGCATGACTATTTGTGAAATTGGTAATTTCGCCATTCTTCTTTTTCAAAAGTTTATTTCTTCAAAATATTTATTTATTAATATATTATTTGCTGGTAAAATTATTTCTGAATCACCGAATTTCTTTAAAAAATTATATTCAATTATTTTTAAATAATTTTTAATTTAATTATCATTAATAATGTATATTTTGATAAATAACTACATAAAAGACTAGTAAATTAATAAATGTGATATTAGTAATTAAATAAATAAATATAATATTATTCATATAAATATATATTATTTAAATTAATTTTAAACCTAATATTAATTAAATAAAATAATAATAATAATAATGAAGGATAATATAAGTCTTACAAGAAACTGGTTTGGAGTCTAGCAACAAGCTGAGCTCCCACACCCTTCTGAATAGCAATGCCTATCCTATAAAACAAGATGAGTTCCCACACCCTTCTGAATAGTAATGCCTACCCTTCTAAATATGATATAAATATAATATAATATAAATTAATTTTTTATTATAATATAAATGATATTTTTGAAGAACGCGTAATTGGGGGATATGAAAACTAATTGGGGGATATAGCTACAAGACAAAATAGGAGTCCCAATAGCAATTCTGGGTCACCCCTTATGAAATTATTTTTTTAATTCCTAATCTACCCCTAACTAATTAGGTTTAGTGGTTAATAATAATTAGTAAAAATCTTAAGTATTTGGGGGATAGATTAGTGTGTATTTTTATTTGTGTTTGGGTGAGAGTAGAAGGAGGGAAAAAAATATTTGAGAGGAATTTTTTTTTTTTGAAAATGGAAGATGATTGTGATGAGAGAATTACTACTAATAAGAGGTTGAAAATTTGATTTTTTTCCTTTGAATCCACCATTGTTGCAGCTGAAAAAGCTTGGTGCCGGCATGGTATTCAACCAAAAACCCATGCCGGCAATTGTTGGAAATGTTCATAAATTATTTGCCACTTTCCGGCATAGCATGTTGCTTTATTTTCTATGCCGGAAAACAATACCGGCATGGTCTTCATATCAACTGACCATGCCGGCAGTGGACTAATTAAAACCAGAAAAATTCAAAACGGAAGTGATGAAGACCATGCCGGAATTGAAGAATACCATATGCCGGAACATGATACCGGCATGGTCTTCATCAATTCCGGCATGGTCATCATCACTTTCAACATGATCTTCATCACTTCCGAATAAACAAAAAATTTCGTTTCCAAAGTGAGGAGAAGAGAATTTGATATAGAGTGGGCAGAGTTTAGAATTTGAAAGGGAATGGGGAATATTTGGGTTTCAAAGCTCTACCCCTAAATAAGATTAATAAGAAGTGGAGATGAAAATGGGGGATATGATTTTGTTTTTTGATTTTAAGTTTTTGATTTTTATTTTGTGGGAAGGGTATTTTAGTATTTTCATAAAAAAAATAACACCTTAACACATACCATGGGTTGGGGGAAGTAATTCATATCCCCCAATTAATTCTTGTATCCCCCAATTACGCGTTCTTTTTGAAGTGAAAAAGTTATTTAAATTATTATTTTAAATAAATATAACATTAATAATAGTCAGTCTTGGAATTGTTTAAAGAAAACTACTAGTATTTTTTAATGAAAAAAATAATTTATCAACAATAATAATTAATTATTTATGTAAATATAAATTTAGTGGAAATAATTTTATATTTGAATTGAAAATTTATTTAAATTATTAGTTTAAATAAATATAATATTAAATAATAGTCAGTTTTGATATTTTAAATTTCAAATTTAATAATTTATCAACAGTACTAATATATATTTAAATAATAAGAAATTTTTTTTTCCCATTTTTGAATATCCGAATTTATTTTATTAAAGTATTAAATATTACTAATTAAAAAAATATTATAAATTCTAAAATAAAATAAAACATAATTACATTTTAATTATCATAGTAAATTTATAAGTATAGGAAATTAATTATCGGTTATATAATATTGTTTAAAGTAAAATGTCAAAATGGTAAATGGGAGGAGTTCCAAATTTCATGGGGATGGTGTCATTTGATTTTCCACTGAATGAATGAGATTTAACTCCCTAGAGTTCCAATTCCACCCATGCCACCCTTGACTCCTCCCGTTGACTGAACTCCACCCTCAACCACCTCTGTGCCAAACGCACCCTTGGGGAAAAAATAAGCAAATTTAATCGTGTTGATGAATGTAGCAAGAGCCATTTGAGATGAAATAATGATAAGATTTGGAACATGGTGTGCAGCTGCACACGTAGCCCGGGGAAATTGCACCCCCTAAAATAGCCAAATGAAAATTTTGCCACCCTTCATGTGAAAACCGCCCCTGGTTGCGGGTTTGCACAAAACTTGCAAAAAATACTCTCCCAATATATTTTTCTAAAATTCATTATTTTTGAATTTGAATTTGAAATTTCTCAAATTTCAAACAGAACTAGTCATAAAAGCGAAGGTGACCAAACTTGTGGTACAAAAACCCCGTTCAAATGTTGGGATCCATTAATAATCCATCTCAAAAAAAATTGATACAAAATCCTCAAATTTTAAAAATTTATACAAAAACCCCAAATTCTAAAATTGGTGTCATCAAATTCTATGATGTTTCATCAAATTCTTTTGGGTTTTTGTGTTACTTATGTTTTGTTGGGGTTTTTGTGTTACTTTTGTTTTGATGGATTTTTTGTGGATGGATAGTGACACTTTTGGGGTTATAACTCGCTGACCGAATTTCAAATGATATTTTCTCTATTCTTCTTAAAGCTTCTTAGAGATAGTGCAACAGTAGTGGATGGAATATGCAAATCTTACATTATGCGGTTTGTTTGATTTTGTGGAAGGAGAGGAATGGAAGAGTTTTTGGAGGTCGGCACAAGAGTGTGTAAGAAAATATTGATTTGGTTAAGCAATTGATAGTCTTATGGTCTTGTGACAACGATACTTTTAAGTATGTTGATCCTAGTTTATTTTGGAGTAATTGAGATACTCTAATGTGTATGTAGACTTCGTTGTATTAACCTAGGTTTGATCCTTGGTTTCTTTTTTCTCTTTTTAATATAACTTTTTCTTCGGAAAAAAAAAATCTTATGCGTCCATTACAAAATTCTACGTGCAAAGACATTTGGGAATTTCAAGTCTTATGGAAGATGGTTTCGACGAAATCGTACAAAAAACATAGTAGAAGATTTTCCATGGCTTTTTCCTAGTTTAATTGGGGGCTCAAAACACAATTAGGGGCCTCCCATATAAGACAAAAAAGGTCATCAAAATCTAATATGAATCACCCCTTAACCAAAATATATTTAAATGGTTAAACTGCCCCTGAATGATTAATATTAAAACTTAATTAGTTAAGTTAATTAGTGTGGTTAGATTATGTTAGATGAAAATTAAATTTTAGAATCATTTTTTTTTTTATGTTTGTTTGTGAGTTGAGAAGAAGAGGAGGAGGTTTTAGAGGAAAAATTAGGGTTTTTAGAAATGAGTAATTCAAATAGGGGAAATGATGTTGAGGAAGGTTCAAGCAACAAAGATAATTGTTTTGATGGTAAGATTATCTTAAACTCTCCTATGGATTGGATATATGTCACAACACAGAGAAAGAGTCGCCAATGTCCAGGGATGTATACCCCAACAACTCTATAAAGACGTCAATGTATTGACACCAAAAATGACGACTCAAACCTGCAACTTTTCCAGGTTATAAAAAATCGTCAGGGTAATATGATATACCCTTACGACTCTTAGCTTGGGTCAGGAAGAGTCGTTATTTTGTGTTTTATACCAAGATGACTCTGAACATTTTTGGGACAAAGAGGTTGTTTGTTTTTCACCTGGGGTCGTTGACGTTTAAAAAGGGGTCGTTCATAGAGGATCGTCATAGGTTTCTATATTATGTTAACGACTCTAATCTAGAGTAAAAATATATGAAAACCATAAATATGGTCGTTATCTTGATCATCATATACCCTAACGGTTTTTCATGGTCTCTACATGCATATGAAAAATCGTTAGGGTTTAGGTTTGTCGAAATTGACGATCCTTTTAGTGTAACTGAAAATTTTCGGGTGAAGATTTTTTATTTTTTTTCTTAGAGTCGTTAATGGAGGAGAAGAGAAGAGTTGAGAGGGTGAGGGGAGGGAGTGATCTTTTTTTTTTAGAACTAGAAATGAATTGGGGCTTAGGATTAAGGGTTAATAGGTTTTTAAGATTTATTTTTTAGTGAAGGGTAAAATAGTACTTTCACAAAATTTTAATACACCCCTGAAAATTTTGGGGTGCAAATAAAATGGGTGAGGCCCCTAATCGTTTTTTGGGGCCCCCAATTAAACGAGGTTTATTATTTATGAGACAAACCAAATTGAAATGTAGTCTATTTAAAAAAAAAAAGGAGAGATCTCCTACACTTTTATTATCACACTATCTCACACGTTGGGCGTCATTTTTGTGAATAAAAACCAAACCGTAACGGATTTGAAGCTAATATTTTATGGGATACGTTACTATTACAAAACTCTACGTTCTTACCAAAAATGAGAGTATTCCGAGAAGTATAACACCAGCATCTACTACTTTGAAAATGAACCGTTGAAAATCAATGGATTTATGGCCGTCGAAATTAAGCCCGGTAGATTGCGAGGTTTTATATTTCAGAATGCGCTCATTTTTGGTAGGCATGTAGAACTTGATAAGGGGAACATATCCTCAAAATATTGGCTTCAAATCCATTACGGTTTATTTTTTATTCACAAAAGTAACGCCCAACGTATGAAATAGTGTGATAATAAAAGTGTGAAGGGATGCTTCCTCTTCAAAAAAAAATAATAATAATAATAATAATAATAATATTTAAAAAAATCGAAATGTGGTGATATGCATGCTGCATAGATTACGGACTAATCCAAACTTTATTCAAATGAATCAGATCCATTTCAAAATCTCGCACCATTTCGTTCACACAAAGTGACAAAGTTTCATTTACGATGTAATTTTCATGCAGAAACATCGAGACATGTTACGAAAATGTTCCATCATGCACTCTACGGCTGTAGAATCGATTTTTAAGTTTTTAAAATTCTTTTGCCGCATAAATCACCACAAATTTCAGTATTATCATTCAACAAGAATATCATTTCTTTTTGTATCACCAGTCGCCATCTAGGAGTTGCAGTATTATTAAACCAAGCGTTCGGGGTAATATGAGATAACGGTCAAAAATTTATGAAAAAATTATACCCCATACAAGGTAGTAGACTATTTATATTGGGCTCATGTTGCTACCTATGGTTTGTGAAAGAATGAAGAAAATGCTTGTGCTTTATTGGGAATAATCAAAACACCAGGCAAAGAGATGCTTTAATGTTCCAAGGTAGCGACTATTTTTAGGGGCTCATGTTGCTACCTATGGTTTGTGAAAGAATGAAGAAAATGCTTGTGCTTTATTGGGAATAATCAAAACACCAGGCAAAGAGATGCTTTAATGTTCCCGGCGTTTTTAGGGGCCAGGAAAAAGGATTTAGGGGCTTTATTGGGAATAATCAAAAACGTTTAGGGGCCAGGAAAAAGGATTTAGGGGCAAACGTGTTATACACAGTCCAAGGTATTGGTTAAGGGGCAAATATTTTTTCATTGAAGTTACCTAAATGCCTTTGTAGTAAAAATAAATTTAAAACCCAAATCAAAACTGTTTCTCCTTATTTCCATTTCAACTCATCTTCTTCCTCTCTTCCTGCTGCCTTCCGATTGTGGAGGATTTTTTTTTTACCTTATTCTTCAATTCATCGCATCGCCGTCGCGAATCGTAAAATAAAAACATCGTCGATTCGATTATAAAACAATGGATACGGGTAATGAATCCCACAGACCTAAAACGAAAAATGTTCCTCGCGGTTTTGTTCCAAATATAGGAATTTTAGCAAGAAACAAAGAGATTGTTGGTGAAAATGACGAAGAACACGACGAAGACGAATCCGCGGATGTAGTTGGCGGTGGAGATTCTGATAGTCTAACACTCCGTCAACTTCAAATGGCCCCAATTAGGTAAGACTCTATCAATTTTAGGGTTTATTTCGCTTTAATTCGACGAATTGAAAAAACAAATCTAGGTTTTTTTGCAATTTACCCAGATTCGGTAGTTAAACCTCTACATTTACTTCCGAATGTAGTCATGTTCTTCATTTCTCAAGAACATCGACAGAATTCGGAAGTTATAATTGTTGATTTGCTTCCGAATATGTATGGCCATATGTTCCTGTGTACCAAAATGGAAATAATCGGTAGTAAATGAATAGATTTCTTCCGAATATGTTTAAGTGGATACACAATAATCGGTAGGACACTTACTACCGAATATGTCAATATGATGAAATATAATAAAAAATTAGCGATTTATGAAAAATCCCATTTTGGGGCCAGGATATATTCGGAAGAGAAGATAATGTTTTTTACCTCCGATTTTACAGGATGAAAACTTTAGAGTTTCTGAACTCCAATTGATGCATATTCGGTTTGAAATTCATTTAACCTTCTTCTGGTTGTTTTATAATCGGGAACAAACATTGAATTGTTACTTCCGAATGTTTACATTCGGGTTGTATTGGTATACTTTTGCTTCCGATTGTGTGGTTTGTAAACATTGATTCTTTTGTTGTTGTTTAGACAAAGTCGATCTAAGCAAGCCACAAAGACAGGCGACTTAGGGCCTCGTCGAGCAGGGAGTAAGAAAGTGACAGCTAGTTCTAGGAGAGAAAGGAGTGCCAATGCTAATTCAAATGCTCAACAAAGAGTAGAACCACAAGGAAGTCAACCAGGTGTGCAAGCAAGTGCTCAACAACCCACTCAAGAAGGTGTAGAACCAACTGGTCCACAGGGTAGTGAACAAGGCAGTGAACAAGGTGTAGAACCAAGTGCTCCACAACTTACCTCCCACCCTAAAATTGAACCAATTGATCCAGTGCCAAGATTTCAAGAAGAAGGACAACCAAGTGGTACCCAAAAAGCTAAAAAAGCTAAAAAAAAGAGTAGAAGGTGGAAAGAATGACATTGCTAAGAAAGCATCGCATCTTGTCCCTCAACACTTGAAGGTGAAGAATATTCAACCCGGAGAAATCCTTGGGCTACCGGCGGATGGAGGAAAATTGCTTTTTGGATACAAAGACTCCTGGGCCAAAGAAATATACGAAACCGAGGTAATAATAATCGTATATTTTTTATTAATGTACTGTCTATGTGTTTTATCATAATAGTTGTATTAACGGTTTTTGTATGTACTTTAAAAAAAAATCGTGTGTTTAATAGTATCATCAAGATGCGGTTCGTCTACTCAAACCCACCGCTGCATCAACAAAAATGCTTGACTGGCCTTTATCCAGTGAATGTGAAAGGTTCAAGAGAATTGTAACCAACTCGGGGTTAGCTAATGATGCGGAGAATTCATATTTGGAACATGATCGTGTTTCTATATCGGCGTTCGTGGAGAGAATGTATCCTGAGACCGATACCTTCCATATGATGTTTGGGGAGATGACAATTACACCGGATGATGTTGTGCAAATTATTAACCTTCCTGAGCAAGGCACAACTGTGAAGTTCAACTACACAAAGCAGTTAAGTTGGGCACAACTTTATGTTCTAACTAAAAAGTGCTTAGGTTGGGATGAAGAGACAACAACAGAAGAGTTTAGGAGGCATGCAAGTTACAGAACAAGACAGATTAACATTACCGTTTTAATGAATATGTTCCGAGGCACCTTGGATAAAGAAAAAAAGGGAACGTTAACTGATGAGCAAGTGAATCACGCGGCCACAGCGTATCTCCTTTGTGTATTGGGATGTGTAATTTTCCCCAATACTTCTGGCAACCGGATCGACGCCAACCTTCTACAACTTTTGGATCCTCTCCATGAATTCGGTGACTACTCTTGGGGCACAGCATGCCTAGAATTCTTGATGGAAGAGTTGAGAAAGGCGTCGAGGCGAGGAACTAGCCAAGTTGCCGGGAACGTGGCTCTATTGCAGGTTATTTTTTTACTCTATAAGTCAATCTATAGTTATTCGGTAGACCATACATACGATGCATATTCTGAACTCCAAATAATTACTATTCGGTAGGATACATAAATTTTTAACCTTCGAATGTTTAGTATTCGGAAACCAATTACATAGACGTACTTCCGATTGTTTGGATTCGGAGGTTTAGTCTTTGAAAGTTACTACCGAATATATATTCCATAATACTGTGTTTTACTGAACTCCAAATGAATGATATTCGGTAGGACTTACATTTTTTTTGCGCCCGAATGTTTAGTATTCGAAAGCATGTAATTTAGTTTGTATTCCGATTATATTGAATCGGGTATTATTGTGAATAAAATACAACCGAATCTGTAGGTGAAAAAAATATAGTCTACTGAACTCCAAATGATGCATATTCGGACGGACTTATACTATTTTTACTTTCGAATGTATTATATTCGGAAATGACATTCCTCCGAATGTATATATTCGGGTGCAATTAATGTACATTTTGTTCCGATTGTTATTAATCTATTTACTAATACTTGGTTTGTTATCCATATAGGCATGGATCTATGACCACTTCCCAATCCTGAAGTTGGCCGGAGAGAACCCGGAGTGGCGCAAAGGTACTCCTAGAGGAATAAAGTATGTCTTCGAAGACAACCGTTCTAGGACAAAAGAGCAGGAGTTGATCCGCATGAGGGAGATTTTGGACCAATTGAAGGCCTCAGAAGTATGCTTTGATCCATACAAGGAAGATCGATCTGCTGGCCATATAAAAGTTCGGTCGGACTTGTCCCTTTATTTTGGACCGTTGTGGCACCCCACGGGATATGTGATGTACAACCCCTCTAGGGTGATGCGACAACACGGGTATATACAACATCAACCAATGGAGGAATTCAAGGATTACTACAAATTGGAGGTGGAGTTGTGCTCTTCTAGTGGTGACACTCTCACGATAGTTCACAAAGGCCCACCTAATGTTCCTTATAACTGGGATAAGAGGACTGAGTTCATTATCAACACTGGTAGACCAGACACCCGAGGTGATGAAAACTCTCCAGGCTATATGATTTGGTATAGGAACGTATCACATCCTTCGGTTATCCGTGAAGTTAAATCCAAGTCTACTTCGGGGGGGTCTAGTTATAATTGTATCATCAAAGAAAAACCAACTGGTTACGATAGACTGGTGCGTATTCTTCAAACTTTCTTGATGTTATTGCTAAAAATCTTATGTAATAACCGTTTGATGTTATGTCATTATGTTTAAAGATAGGTGAATAGGTTCAAGAGTGTTTCCAAAATGTTAACTGCTTGCATCAGGAAGGGGGATCCCGTGCCAGTTGAGAAGATACAAAAGGCTAGAGACCTAATTGACAATATCGACAATGAAGAATATGCAGCAGAATTTGGGGAGAAATCCACGAAGAGGCATACAGATAAGATGGCAGTATCAAAGTTGGGTAAAAGAACTCGAGCTTCTACGAGCCGTCGAACGGAAGGTGCTGAAGCTGAAGGTGGCGAAGCTAAAGGTCCTCAAACTCGTGGTCGTGCTGGACTTGGAGGTAGTCGACGTCGTAAAGTAAAAGCAAAGAATAAATGAATGACAAACTTCCGTTTTATAGTATTTCGTTTATTTCGTTTTTAAGGTTAGGATCGGATTTTAAGTCTTAAATCACGTTATGGTTTGTTTGATGGATTGTGAATGGTTTGTTTGATGAATTGTGAATGGTTAATTTTATGGATTATGAATGGTGCATTTTGAAATTCGGAGGTCTGGTTTTATTTTTTACGTCCGATTATGACCAGTTCAAAACGACAGAAATCTTCATTTTTACAAAATTTGGAATTTTGGGCCAACATATATTCGGTAGTTAAAATAAATAACATATCCTCCGAATGTATCATGTTCGTAACCACTCACGTCATGGCTCTAGGTGGTTCCAAACGCTATGTAAGGATGGTGAGACAATGCATTCGGAAGTCTGGTTTTATTTTTTACGTCCGATTATGACCACTTCAAAACGACGGAAATCTTAATTTTTCCAAAATTCGGAATTTTGGGCCAACATATATTCGGTAGTTAAAATAAATAACATATCCTCCGAATGTATCATGTTCGTAACCACTCACGCCATGGATCTAGGTGGTTCCAAACACCATGTAAGGATGGTGAGCCAATGCATTCGGAGGTCTGGTTTTCTTTTTTACGTCCGATTATGACCACTTCAAAACAACAGAAATCTTCATTTTTCCAAAATTCGAAATTTTGGGCCAACATATATTCGGTAGTTAAAATAAATAACATATCCTCCGAATGTATCATGTTCGTAACCACTCACGCCATGGCTCTAGGTGGTTCCAAACGCCATGTAAGGATGGTGAGCCAATGCATTCGGAGGTCTGGTTTTCTTTTTTACGTCCGATTATGACCACTTCAAAACGACGGAAATCTCCATTTTTCCAAAATTCGGAATTTTAGGCCAACATATATTCGGTAGTTAAAATAAATAACATATCCTCCGAATGTATCATGTTCGGAGGTTTATGTGACATTTTTTTACTTCTGATTATGGAATTTCTAATGTGCTGATGATTCACATGATGCGTACACCCATGTTACACCCATCATAAATGGCCATATTTTCAAAAAAAAATAGTCGTTGGAACACATAACCTATATAAGGATGGTGTATCATCCCTTGTATGTAACAAAACTTCATTTTAACTCTCACCTACATCAAATAAAACATCTTCAACATAATGGCCCAACCATTCATTAATCCTACGGAGTTCACGATTGAAGAAGATTTATCTTTATGTAGGAACTATGTTCAATTCTATCCGAGACGGGGACAAGAACGCAGGCAAGGCGGTATAATGAGTATGAGTTATTTGTTTAGAATTCACGAAAAAATTTGCGTCGACACCGGAAACCCATATAACCGTCACTCGGCAGATCTTTTCTGCCGAATTGGTTCAATAAACGGAAACGTCCAAGAATTCGTCCATTTAACTTATCTTGTGAATCAATATCGATTGAGGGGTGAAACTAGTGATGAGGTAATAGAACGATCTCTCGAGGAATGGCGGAGATGGAAAAGATCAAACTTCCGTTTCGAAGCTCATTTCAGAATCCTTAAGGCGATGGACAAATTTAATCCGTTTAGGGAACGTGAAAGACGTCCACGAAGCTAAGCACAAGTCATTGTAATAGAATTGTCGCATTATATTCGTTACATCATATTATGATATTCAAAGTTTTTTAAGAAATCGGTAGTTAGTCTGTTATTTAACCTACCGATTATACTACAACAGATACTTTTTTTTTAAAAAGAGCCGTTCCTCGAAATGCACACAAAATCGGTAAAAAAAATATTAATTGTCCTACCGAATATTCAGTAAAATAAAACAACAGGTTCCTGAGTTCAAAATTCATATAATCGGTGGTTTGAAAAAATCATTTCTGCCCGATTATGATATTCGGCGGTCAAATGTGTAACATTTATTCCCGATTATACTGAATTATTGTTGGCATGTTGTACGTTATACCCGTTCACTCTTTTCGTGCCACACCTAACGGCCATATTTTCAAAAAAAACAGAGTCGTTCGAACTTTAATCTATATAAGGAGGGTAACCTCTTCTCATTGAGGCACCAAACTACACACATCTATTTCCATTGTCTAGTATTTTGTTGTACCACTCTTTTTCATATTACAATCATGTCAAACTTTGACGCAACTGAAGATTTGGCCATTGTGAAAACATGGTACCAAGAAACTAGACGTGAAGATGTCATTGCTGGAAGGTTAACGACCGAAATATTTTGGGGGATAGTGTATAGTCAGTTTGTGCGAGAATACGGAAATCCAAAGCAAAGATCCGTCCAACAAGTTCATGATCGATTCCGACTTATCCAAAAAGGGGTGAACGATTACATAACGATACAAAAGCAGATCTTTAACAGTAGCCACTTAAGCTTGTCGATCCAACAATTTGTAAGTATTTTCATACGAAACTATATGAACTTAGCATATTGTCTTTATAGTTTAAACCAACTATGCATTCTATTATAATTTGTTTTGGTTTATGTAGGAGACACTCGCAAAAAGGCACTACTTAGAGGAAAAAGGAGAAGAATTCACATATGATGGAAGTTATGAATTCTTGAAGGCCGTGGCCACGGTATAGAGTTTGGCACAATTTCCCTAAATTATTGCCTGAAATATGTTATATTCGGTAGTTAGTCTGTTATTTAAACTACCGATTGTGTTATAATCGGTAGTTATTATGTTATTTAATCTACCGATTCTGATAATATTTCCAAAGTTCCAGTGTCAGAGTTACAATCGTAAGTTTTTATATTTTTTATACCGAATACAGGTGTGTTCCAATTTCTTCAAGTTCTGAGTTCAAAATGATTAAAATCGGTAATTTGGTGAATTACAAAACCCTCCGAATCTAACATTCGGGCAAAAAGTGTCTAATATTATCTACCGAATCTATCACATATCTTCAATGGATTTTACAAAAAATCTTGAGAAACTGGTATCAAAGGTTCAAAATACTTCTTCTAAACATAATGGACAGACTAATCCTCATCATCATCTTCAATCAGTTCGAGTAACCCATCGGGAAATTTGTTCTTCACGACATGATCCCAATCAACCATGTTGGACTCATATTTTTTCACCCAATCCTTGCAATGGTTCATTCGAAAGTAATCGTGCCACTTACTCAACGGTGGTAACGTACAATCTTTCTTTACCCTTAATCCGACAAAATGCATTTCATTCACAAACGCCATAATGATTCTTTTATCTTTAACGGACTCGTCGCAAACCGTTCTTGTGGGTGCAAACGTCATACTAGGTCCATACTTCGGAGGAACAAAAAAATGTACCACGCAATTCAAAACCTCCGCTAGGAGATATCCACATTTAGGCATAGTCATCCAATACTTGTATCCGATTGTCTTCAATCCCTTTCGGCACTTTATATGCGCAACTAAATCTTTGAATTCAACTTCTTTGTCGTGTCTATCTCCTCGCTTCATTATCTCCATATAGAAATCCTTGTCCTTCATTAGTTGTACCACCATCTTATTTCTTAAATATTGGCATTGGGTGACATCTTCGATAACCGCCTCTCTAAATTAACACATTTGTTCCGTAGCGACATGAAATCCACAATTGCCATCCCCATCAACCTCGTCAGTGGACAAAACAAATGGAACAATCAGTGGAGGGAGTTGTTCCAAATACTCTTCGATAATGGTATACGTGGTTCGATTTGGTTTTCCATTAATATCCCTAGGGCAACGAAGACTACCATACTTCTATTTTAGAGTAACCATTTCTGTTAGTGGTGTTTGTTGTGAGTCGCTCATTTTATCAACAACAATAGAGCTAGCCTGGCTCTCCACTAACACAGCTTCTTCCACCACCTCGGATTGACTTGCTTGAGAAGGCTCCGTAGGGACCTTTGGCTTCACTTTTTGTGCGGTTGGTCCACTTTGATCCTTTCTTGGACGACCTCTTTTCTTAGGTTCCGGCTCATCTTCGTAATCGGCTTCCAAACGCTCGGCCCTACATAATATTCTTTTATTAGACAAATAAAACTTCAACTCTTTTCTTTGGATGGTCCTCGACACTTCGGTGTTGGGCCTACCGGCCCCCTTTTGTTTAATAGGTTCATCAACTTCCCGTAAACAAGGGTGAAGGGCTTCCACCAAATTGTGCATCAATATTTGCTTTTTGGTGCCATTTGATGTAGCGTAGCGCTGGGCTATTCGTGCACACAATTCAGACTCATAGAAAGACGGACCATCAACTACCAGGGTGCTTGGAGTAAAATTTAATTGCTTCCAAAATGGATGAATATCATTGATGTCAATCACTTCAACATACCTACCCAACTTATGACGACACGGGAGTCCAATACCCATCATATCCTTGCAAACACAAACCGTATTCTCGTCATCGTAAGCTTTATAAAAATGGAGTTGTTTCATCATGTGATTTATTGCCCATCTTGAGACTTTATGAACAATGCCCCTTAGAAGCAATCTTTCCTTAGCATGTTCTATTGGGAATTGGTGTACACTAAATTGCATACTGGTTCTAATCTTTATGAGATCACGGTTGGTGTATTCATGGATTGCTTCTTGAATCGACACAACTCCATTTTGACTGCCAAGTAGTATAGTCTTTAATCGTCCATGAGACCCCTCCGCAATGCTTGTCGCTTCGTTCTTGAAGTTATGAACTTCATATGTCCATGCAAAGACAAACCTCTCCTTAATGGGTAACCATTGTTTTTTACAATACTCAACGGGTTTTGGATAGTTCGTGCCATATTCATCCTCAAATTTCTTCAAATTAGCTTCGTAAATTTCCTCGGTCATTGACCAAACAATCTTGTCCCATGCTTTCAAAAACATTCTCCAAATCATTCCATCCTCCGTCCATTTTTCATCAAATAACCGTTTCTCTTCCTCTCGTTCTTCCACGGTTAATTTACTAATGCGCTCATCCTCTTCCTTCGACCTCTTCGTACCCTTCCTTGGTTTTTTAGCTTGGAAATGATGATGGCAATTGGATTTGAGGTTTTGTTGAATGTGCCAAGTACATTGCAAGTTTCGGGCTTCCGGAAACACTACCGCTATTGCATGCATTAGGGCTTGATCGTTATCCGTTACAATAACCCTTGGAAAATCATCACCATTATAAATGGACCTCAACGTCTCCAACATCCAAATGAAACTCACATTGTTCTCATGATCCATTAAACCCCATGCAACCGTAAATGTGTTTTTTTCCGAAGTGTGGAAGGCAATATTTAACAACGGCATGTTATATTTGTTTGTCTTATAAGTGGCATCTATCAACAAAATTTGATGAAAGCATTGGGCCAATTGGATCATTTCGGGATGTGCCAAGAAAATACGAACCACTTTACCATCCTTTTCTTCCCTTCTCAACGTGTAGTCGTGTAACTCCGCTAACCACTCCGATTGTTGCATGACTTTTCTACCATCCCATTCCGTTCTTTTGATCGTAGCTAGGGCTGACTTAATTGTAGACAAGGAAGACAAGTTGTTGGGGTCGTCCGCATTTATTTTACTTAAGATCGCACTCGCTTTTTGGATCCTCATAGACTTCACCGTCTCCATTTCTCTTGATTTTAGCTTGGCAACCATTACATGTCCAAGTAGAGTATCCGGATCATCGTGGTTATGACAACCATTATCAACTTTAGACATTTTCCACTCTAAACCTTCCGCACCGTCGGGATTATGGAAGACAATCTTGAAAGGACATTCGATTTTCTTTGTATTGCTTCGGTATTTCCTCTGCGTTTTCCTTACGTACTTACTATTCTTTCCCTCATGACTCTTTGGCTTCCCACCACGCTCGCAAATCATTTCAAATCGAGTTTTATCCACATGATTGTTTTGAACTACAACGCACATGTTATCTTTTGCCTTGTTTATAAGCCATTCCTTTTCCTCCACCTTACTTGCAAATGACTAAACACGAATATAACAAAACAAATATCATAAGAATAATCATTTAACATACATATTTGAATAATAATAATAGTAAGGAGTATACCAAATCGTTTTCATAGTATAGGGAAGTATCGGGCCTCAAATAGAAATCATCAACTATCGCTACAACAGCCTACAAAAGGAAGCAACATGTTTTATATTCACAATCGGAAGACATTTACTACGTTTTACAACCGATTGTCATATAATCGGACGAATATTGTGTACAAATAACTAACGATTTTAATAGAAAGATTTGGACAGTATCCTGAGTACAAAAACAATCATAATCGGAAGATATATATATATATATATATATATGGTAATACTTCCGAACAAATACAATCGGAAGGTAAAGTAATAAATATTCCACCGATTTTCACAGAAGAAGAATTACAATTTTTAAAAGTTTGCGAGAATTGGAATTTGGGGCCAACGATATATTCGGTAGTTATATAAAATTATAATACTTCCGAATGTAAAAGATAAGAATTACTGAGTTTCATAATTTTGAGGATTTCGTTTTTGGGGCCATTCGGTAGTAAATATACTAAAATAATTACCGAATATAGATATTTTGGAAAATCAATTTGGGGGTTTTTCAAATATTCGGTAGTAATATACATTCTTTAAACTGCCGAATGTAAATATTTGGTACTCAGGAGGTTGTATTCGGTAGATATTGGGATACATTAGCTACCGATTCTGGGTGGTTCATGGCGTTAAATGCATGCATTAATCGAGTTTTCTCGTTTAAAAACTCATACAAACGCATACAAAGTAGGTTATGAGTTTCTTAACAAAATACATGTGTGTTAGATGCATCGTTAGCTTCGATCTCGGTTGATTCTCCGGCTTCCTCCATGAAAGCGTCGTCTAGGGTTTCCTCTCCACAAAAGTTTGGATCATTCAACATATACCCCAAATCCTCTTCTCTAAACGGTCGTGATCCTTCAACATTATGTTCTTCACAATCATTCTCACCTTCTTCTTCATATCCATCCATTTATGTTGCCTATTTCTAAAAAAATGGCTTTTTCACTATTTTCCTTCTTCTTCTTTCTCTAGAAAAATAAAATGACAACAAATGAAGAAAATGAAACACATTTCTTCCAAATACTACAACGTCCACAATCGGACGATATGTTTTTTTTTTTACTACCGAATGAAATCGGTAGATTAACATCCTAACTTATCAACCGATTATGTGAGGGAAATTTTTCCATTACGAATTACGCGAGATAAGGGGTGGCTTCGTTTTACTTTTGGGTAACCCTATTTTGTTTTATTTTTGGCCCCTAAATCCTTTTTCCTGGCCCCTAAAAACGCCAGGTTAATGTTTGGGTTACTGGCAACAAAATCTTTTAGTTGGTAAGGGTGCAAGTTCCTTCTGTTTCCGTGGAATTTTCTACGCCCATGTGTTTGTGAGTTTTTTTTTTTTTTTTTTTTTCAAAAATAATTTTATTGATACGAGTTATGAGTAATGAGATTAGAAATTGTTTATCTCTATTGATGATCTCATGAGGAAAAGTGTCACATAATACTCAAAACTAGAACTACTAATCTTAACATGTCTCCTATGTCTCGAATTATTGAAAGCATGGAGAAAGCTCTTAAGCGTGATGGTATTGAAACAAAAGGAAAGAAGAAAACTATGGTCGATGATGAAGTTGTTGATTCTGCTGATGTGAACTGCTATTTTGCATATCATCATCAAGATATTGAATGAGAAGAGTTGATCTCTGCTGATTTTGTTTATGATTTCCTTAAACAATTTGAGGAAGCGAAACTAGAGCTTGTTGAAACGCTAAAAGGTCTAGACATGTTAAAGACTGAGTTGAAAAGTTTTTTTCTGACCTTGTTCTCATGAAATCTCATGTTCGTGAACTACTCAATGAGGTTATTTTATCTGAAGAGCTCGTGGATACAGTTGATGACAAATTCAAGGGTCTTACAACCAATGAAGAGTCTGGAAAAGTCTAGTTTATTTCGTTTTCTTATTTATCTAGGAAACATCGTATAAGAATTTATTCTTATTTTTGAAGGATATCTAGGGTTTGGTATAACAAAAATTGTAATTACACAAGTTATTTCCAACGTTTTTCAGCTTGCATGTTTTTAGATTTATTTATTTAAATTCTAGAGTTGTTGGAAGATGAACTTGCAGTATGCAATCATTATTGATTTAATTATTGCAAAAGTCTTATGAAATATATGTGTTAGAGCACTGCTCGGTCGAACTCGCATGCGTTTCTATCTCAAGCATGTTTGTCAATGTTAGTGATCAAAACTATAAGTCTTGATTTCTAGTCTACTATAGCTAAGTCTCGGACTAGGATAAAAAGTGTAGTTGAGCTCAAGAACTCCATGGAAATCATCATGCAAGACGAAGGACTAATCAAGGAACTGCTGGAACTTCATCGACTAAAAGGTATGTGGAGACTTGAACGTATCTATCACTCAAAAGTCTATCTACTCTATCTCCTATCTTGAGACAAACGTCGTTTTGCTATATAGACTTTGATTATACACATTTGCTATTTCGAGCCGAGTTTATCTAGCCTATCTATTTCTAGAAATATGTGTTGGTAGGCTTTTTCTTTGACCAAGTTCATATTTACCTAGTGACGAAAGTCATGTTATGTTTCAATCACTTGAAAAATGGCTTTGACGAAAAATGGTTTGTGAATAACATCTATATAACGTCCTCTAAGAATATTTAAATGATTGAAATGAGAGTTTAGATTATATAACCATTATTGGATATAAGCATTGTGTGGAAACACATACATGTATAAGTCCTTATTCCTTGAACCAAAGTATGCGTACTTTGTTGATTAGGAAAACCGGAACAAGATTCCGCGAACCCAATCCGCGTACTGTAGGAGGTTTTCTTCCCGAGAATTTCTGCTAGAGTTTGTAAACTTGTTACAAACTTATTCTGGGTACTTAAGTCCGCGTACCAAGTCCGCGTACTTAGGTTGGTTATATCTAAAAACGATTATTCTTGAACTTATACGTATATTAACTAAGGAATGCTAGTTTGCAAACTGTGGATATAAGGTTCATGAATTGATTCGAGTGAATCAAATCATTTTTGCTTCGATTGTGTCTTGTATACTTATATAAAATCTAAGCAATTGAACAACTCTCTAACTAGTTCATTTGAGTCATTTGAACTAGTTATGGTGAAGAATAATATGGTTAATATGAAAGTTCTCATATGGCTAACCATTTGGTTAACTATTGTTGAACCAACAAATGTACATGTTTTGGTACGGTTACACAAACCTAAAATCGTGCATTTCATTTATGTGTAACTGATCGGTTGTCAGGCGACACAAATATAATTCACACTTTCTTACTACTCAAAATATAAATATAGCAAGGGCAAGAAAGGATCGATCCCACAGAGAGGTCTAGGTTGTCTCGTTGTTTCGGTTTCCTATAAGTAACACCGAGGGTTTTCTGATTTTTATAACGTAAAAGTAAAATAAAAGCAAGTAAAGAAAAGTAAACACTCAAATCAAGGTAGTGAGAATATTGGTTACAGATATCATCTTCAATTGTAAGCAAGTGTTGAATATATGAATAGAATTCGTATTTAATCTCGCTATCATCAAAAGACCTAGAATACCTTATTGAAAGAATACTCCGTAAATTTCCTAAGTCATCAACACACACATTAGAGCTGCGTATGTGAATTCTACCTAAAGAATAACTCAACGCCTTGCGTTAATCAAGTTCAATTCCAAGGAGCATTAAGTTTCAGAAATAGGCTAATCAATGCAACTATCACACATTGCGCATGACAATTCGGACAAAGGTTAATTTCTACATATGATTACAAGGATATATCACTACAAACCGTAATCATATCATGCTACTCATATTCAAGGTTATCGCTCGATGAGAACCCTAAAATAGCTATAGATATGGATGTATGTTCAATCAATTCTAGACTCAACCAAACAAACATTCAATCATATTGCAATACATCAATCATGCAATTATTATAACCAATGAGAAATCAAGCGATAATATTGAGAGAAAACTATTTCATAAAATCCATAACTTGGTTTTCAAAATCCAACTACATCTTTAACCAATAGCAAAATCAAGCACTCATGTTGAAGGAGTTCATCACAAGAAGAAGAAGAAACCCTAACATGTTTCTAAACCCTAGAACAAAGTAGAAGAAGATGAGATATCCTTATCCAATTAGGATACTTAACCTCCTCAAAATCCACCAAAAACCCTAATTTTCACGTCCATAGCAAGCCCAAAACGCATCTCTCATTTCTCTTTTCGCGCAGGCCCAATAAGGCCCAACAGAAAACCTAATCCAAATTGGTTTCACCATTTTGCTCATAACTTCTTCATACGAACTCGGAATGACCTCATTCTTTTTGCGTTCTTTTCGCGTTTGAATTATCTTAGAGATGGTGATAAGAATTCCTTGATTAAAATGAGTTAAAATTGGTCTTTGGCCCTTCTTCATCAGTAACACTTTACTTGTTTGCTCCTTTTAGCACTTTGTAGCTCCTAATGGCTAATTTCTCCTTCTTTTGATCCAAACGACTCCAAAGCACCTAATACACTCAAAAGTAAGCATAGGATACATAATTCACACTAAAACTCGCAAAGAAAGCATAAATACTAGATATAAAATTAGGTGTTTATCACACCTATCAGTAACAAGCTAAGTTTTCGATCTAACGGTTGAAAGATATTAGCTTGAATCTAATCAGGTTTTCATCTAACGGTGAATATTGAATTCTTTGTTACTAAGCTAACATTGATTTCAAACCCTGATTTGAAAGAATATATAAGGGAGAACTCTAACAACTGGGAAACCTAATCCCCACACCTCTTATGTGATACTAGTTGTATTAGCTAGAGTCGATTCTCCTTTAACCTTAGGTTTCTACCAAGACCTTGTAGGTTAACGACTTAAAGACTTCATTGGGATTGTAAAGCCAGACCGATACTACTTTCTTGTAGTTATGTGATATGATCTTGATGACTCTATCGTGTTGAGTGCAATTATAACGATTGGCTTGAGATTGATATCCCCGATAGGCAAGATATAAAAATAATCACAAAAATCTTCGTCTCATCGTTTGTGATTCCACAATAATCTTAATCGATTATTCCGTCGCGTCGATTAAGATTATTGTGAGGTGATTGATAATTCTAGGATGTTCTTCGGGAATACAAGTATGGGTTATCAATTGGTTCCTGTTCACCTTGATTTATCAAAAGACGGAACAAAACTCGTAGGTATTTCTGTGGGAGACATATTTATCTATTACCGTAGACTTTTCTATGTGATACAGATTTGTTTATTAAATTCTTCGACTTTGGGTCGTAGTAACTCTTAGTTGTGGGTGAGATCAGCTAAGGGAATCAAGTGCATAGTATCCTGCTGGTATCAGATACGTAAGGAGCGCAACTGTACCTTGGATCAGTGTGAGATTGATTTGGGTTCAACTACAGTTCAGACAGAGTTAGTTTGTAGTAAGATAGTGTCTGTAGCGGCTTAATACAGTATGTGTTCAATCTGGACTAGGTCACGGGGTTTTTCTTCATTAAAGTATCCTCGTTAACAAGTCAAACACGTTTAAAAACCTTACAAGTCTGTGTTTGTAGCGATGTGACTCTATCTCCATAAACGTACCATCATTCTTCGATGGCTCAAACTACCTATGGTGGAAAATTGCTATGCGTGCTTTTCTTCAAGCTCGTGATTGTCAAACATTGGTACGTGTTATAAATGGATATATTCCTCCGGTTAATACAGAAGGAGATGTATCTGTACCTAAGGAAATTGGTAGATATAGTCCAGAAGAAATTCTTTCTGAAAAGAATAATTCTGACGCCTTAAATGCTATCATACATGCCATTACCCCAGATCTTCAGCACCATGTGACTATGTGCACTACGTCTAAAAAAGCCTGGGATATCTTAGAAACCATATTTAAAGGAAATGCCAATGTGAAAGAATCTAAGCCTCAAAACCTAAGTTCTGATTGGGAAAACCTTTGTATGCAAGATGAGATACATTTGATGAGTTTAATCACAAAGTGTCTGAAAAAATTTATGCATCTTTTGCATTGGGTAAGACTATTCCTGAAAAGGACATTGTGATGAAAATTTTTAGATCGTTGCCATCTAGATACGATTCTAAGAAGCATGCCATCGTTGAAGGAAATAATCTCGCAACGCTTTCCAGAAATACTCTGGTTGGGAAGCTAAAGATCTTTGATCATGAGAATACGTCCAAATCTAGTAAGGATGTTGCATTCAAAGCACAGAAGAACACTAAATTACTTGATAAAAGTAAAAGTGTTTATATTTCTGAAGATGATTTTTTCGAGGTTGAGTTATCAGATGAAGATCTTGACAAGTCAGTCTCGTTGATCACAAGACAGTTTAGGGATCTTCTTTTGAAGAGAAGTAAACGGTTTTCCAGAGATAAATTCAAGTCATCAGAAAAACCTCATAATCGTGTTCCTCATAAAAATAGGGAAATTGATGAAACTGATGACGAGGATATTCCTCAGTGCTTTAAGTGTAAAGGTTTTGGGTAATTTTGCAAATGAGTGTCCAAATAGAAAGAAATACCTGGGAACAAAGATCTTGCTGCAACTCTTGATAAAATGTCTGACATCTATGATTCTAATGAAGATGTGAAATCAAGCATTGCACTTCTTTGTGAAAATATTGATTTTGATAATTGTAGTAATACACACATCAATCTTAATATTATTTCAGAAGAAAACTCAATGAATCTAGAAGATGAAATTGACCCCTTCGTTGGAAGCTCTATGTATGATGCTTTAGGTTCCACTATGTTCCTAGCTGCTTGCACATCTCGGATGCCTAAATTATATTCAAGATTAACGTGCTCATATTTTTTACTCAAGGGTCATGAACTATCAAAGTGTTACAAGTACAAACACAAATTGAGACATGTCAACAAACTTCAACGAATAACAAATCGATTAGCAAACAAGCTTAAACTCGCTCAGAAGACCGCTGAGGTATGTAAGATTTTATCTTCGTCTAAGAAGTTAGTTTCCAACGAAAAAACAAGACCATTAGAGAAGAAAGTATTGTCAAATAGTTTTGATAGACAGAGGCCCGTGGATTTCTCTCAAGAGGAATATGGTGGACAAATTGTTGTTCACCGCAACACAACTTGATTGTGTTTATTTGTAAAATCATATCACATGTGCCTGATCAAGAGAGACAAGGTTGTGCGGCTCTCATTCTTTAGGAAAAGTTTGTTTTCTTCTTTTCTTAGTTTTGATATTTCTTATTTTGATACAAAATTAAAATTCCATGTCTATCAACAAAGGAGGGTTATTATCAACAATTCTACTATCTCTAGGGTTAAGAGTTGTGCGCTCACAAACCTGTTAAAGGTTGCATAACCCTATATTCCTTTTTCCTTCCCAGAAACTTCTTTTATCTTAAGACTACTTGTTGAGATTGTGATTTCCTCTCACAAACCCATACGTTTATGGATACTCCAAGCATCATGTATTCTGATGGAAAAGATGTTAATATGATTGTCAATCCACCAATCATGAAGGAAAAAGATAAATCTCCGTTAGCTTCGACATTGGAAAAAAAATGTGAGGAAGCCTAAAGCTATTCCTTCAAACTCTCAGAAGTTTTCTGATGTTCTTGAAGTGTTGAAGGTGATGCAAATGGAGATTCAACAAATAAAGTCTTTTGTGTTTAAGACTAATGAGACTCAAAATTCCCTGGTTCGACATCAATCAAGAATATTTATTGATATTAACTCCTATCTTAATGAACCTTATATTCCATTGGCTGTTGACGACAAGGAGTTCGGGGACGATAAAGAATTTTTCAAAGGTATTAACTCTAGTAAATCTTCGGATAAGAATTTTATTTTCTTGTTTTGTTTAGAAGAATAACTAGAATTTGGAATAGACATTATTGTGATTAAAAATAGATATGTCCAACGTTTTCATCTTCATGTTTTTAAGTTTATTTGTTTAAATTCTAAAAAAAAAATGTTTGGAAGCTGATTTTTGCAGTATTAATCTTTATGGTTTTATATATTACAATTTGTTATGGGATGTGTGTGTTTGCATCCGTGAACTATGATTGTCCCATACCTTGTCAAAAGTTATGTCTTTCGTATGTCGATATACATGTATTGATAAAAGAATGAATAAACTTTTGACATTACAAAAGCTTGAAGCCTATTATGTCATTATGCAAATATTGATGGAAGATAGGATGAAATTTTGTTTACAAGGATTATGTCTATTGTATGTCATTGTGAAAATAGTGATGGAAAATAGAATAAATCCTTGGTTATTCCGTAATATTGAACTTCCCTGATCCATATTTTATGTTTATATATTGTGAGGCTCCGTAAGTTCTCTTTGTCGAGCATGACCAATTAAATTTATCACTTTTTGTGGTTAATTTGGTTGTATATTTCCGATTAAGTTAATCATGGGTTTTCTTGTGGTTAATCTAATTTAGTATTTTTTTATTCAAATTCATATTCGTAAGTGATTTGTTATGTCCAAAGAAATCCTTCTTTGACCAATTAAATTTATTATGAAATATTTAAGATTAAGTTAATCATGGGTTTTCTTGTGGTTAATCTTGTTGTTCTTTCGTAAGTGATTTGTTATGTCCAAAGAAATCCTTCTTTTTTTCTTATAAAAAATTAAATGACATATAATGGGGGAGAGTTCTTAATTGAACTTGTGCTTAATTGCCAAATCTTTGTGGGGAGTGGGGATGTGGAATATAATAGGAGTTATCTTGTATCTTTATAAACTCCTTGATGAAAGCATTTAGCTTTAGATATATGATTGCATCTAAACAAGTTGATATGTGCTTTCTTTTGGTCATGAAATGTCTCTATGGAAATTTTCATTAGGATCCCGTTTTCGTACCTTTGCCAATTTTATTGACAAAAAGGGGGAGAATTAATGTGTAGTTCACACTACAAATACATATGGTTTTCAGATCATTATGTAAGGGGGAGTGATTTCCATGTGAGATGGAGCATTTACTAAAGGGGAGTGATACATATCACCATAGTATTGTTTTTAAAGTTGTGATACAATTGAATTTCGATGATGTATAATAATACTATGACACTGTATAACAATGATTGAGAATTCTTGTTTTCTCATTGTTATAGCTACGGATTTTCAACAACGATGATGCTGAACTTACAACCTTTGGTATCATTGGAGTACTTGGGAGTGACGAAGATTTCGAGTAATGCTGAAGATTAGGAATGTGGAATAGGAGCTATAAAAGTTTATTTATTTATTTTTGTATTCCATATGTATTGATAGTTTTGTCACTAAAATTGACAAAGGGGGAGACTGTTAGAGCACTGCTTGGTCGAACTCGCATGCATTTCTATCTCAAACATGTTTGTCAATGTTAGTGGTCAAAACTATAAGTCTTGATTTCTAGTCTACTATAGCTAAGTCTCAGACTAGGATAAAAAGTGTAGTTGAGCTCAAGAACTTCATGGCGACCATCATACAAGACGAATGACTAATCAAGGAACTGGTGGAACTTCATCGACTAAAAGATATGTAGAGACTTGAACTTATCTATCACTCAAAAGTCTATCTACTATATCTCAAGATATGAGATAAAAGTCATTTTGCTATATAGACTTTGATTATACACATTTACTATTTCAAGCCGAGTTTATCGAAATATGTGTTGGTAAGGTTTTGCTTTGACCAAGTTCATCTTTACCTAGTGACGAAAGTCATGTTATGTTTCAATCACCTGAAAATGGCTTTGACGAAAAATGGTTTGTGAATAATAACTATATAACATCCTCTATGAATATTTCAATGATTGAAATAAGAGTTTAGATTATATAACCATTGTTGAATATAAGCATTTTGTGGAAACACGTACATGTATAAGTCCTTATTCCTTAAACCAAAGTATGCGTACTTTGTTGATCAGGAAAACCGGAACAAGAGTCCGTGAGCACAGTCTGCGTCACTACAAGAAAATTGGGATTTAGTGACCGCATGGATTGAGTTGGTAGAGGGTGGTTTTTGGTGGGTGGATGTCTATAGCAACCAACACGGTAACAGATAGGCTCTGCTGCTGAAGGCTGCTTTGCTAAAGATCTGTACCAACCATACTGCTGGAATAAATATCTTTCAACTACATTGAGGCGACTTAAAATTTAGTTGTCAAAATTCTTCGGTAACCATAGTATTTAGTTGGTAGAGAATAGAATTCCTTTGTTGGTGAAATATTTAACTAACATAAGTTTTAATAGTGGTTGAAGACTTATACGCTGTTGGTAAAGGAGGCATGTTATAAAACGTTGTGAGTCACTAAAAGATTCAACTTGCTGCATTTTAGTTGTTGTCGTTGCTGGTGGAGGGTTTTAATTGCAACATGTCTCGACAGAAGAGAGTCTCCGCCCACTAAATTTTAGTTGCTCAAGAGTTTGAACTTCTGAGATATACATTGGATAAGTATTTTACCCGCTGTTTTTACAGTTAGTTCAAGGGTTCTAGCCATCATCTATTGGTTGGTCAAGGTTTTTTGGGATGATCAGAGTCGGTGAAAAGCTCAACCAGCATAGTTAATTTCGCTACTTATAGGTTTGAGCCATTATAAATTCAGTTGGTCAAGGCGTTATTAGTGATTATCAAAGTCCCGTCCCAATGCAGATTTGAGTTGCTAGAGGGTAGTGTATCAAAAATATATGATAAAATAACAGTGGATTTTTTTATTATAAAATTAGCCGTCAATTACATCCAAAATATCCCAAAATGTACTCAAAACATCCAACTACGATGTACTTGGAGGACCCATGGGCCTAAGCAGTGATTGAGTAGGCTGAGAGAGTCTGGTCGTTCTTTACTTAACTAAGATCACTATGAAAATGATTGGATAATGTTTCTGAAGGAAAATAATGTTTCTGAAGGAATACCTTCAATTGCTGCGGGGATCTCCAGCTTGAGTGTTATAGCAATAACATCAAAAAGAACCTAGTATGTACTGAGAAAAGTTCTCTTTTACCTAAAACATGAAGATAACACTTCCAAGATGTTTGAATAAGTAACTGTAGATAAACAAGTACAGATAAATGAAATACCACAATGTATACCTTTCTTCAGTTCCCTACAACATAAAAAGACTCTATATTCCAACAATGATCTTTGGACAAAGTAGAAATAAAAAAGTGAGGAACAAATGTATGTTTTATTACCGTATGTTGATGTGTAGTTTTCTGTTTTGCAGTTGGACTTAAATCTGGCAGAGAATTATGCAAGGGTTCTACCACCCATCATATTTTTGTGATAATCCCCCACCACTTTTCCTATCGTTATGACAACAGCGGAAACAAAACACTAAAATTTACTTCTTCAATTCCCTACAACAATATTCAAAGCCCCAAATTCAAATCGACAAAGAAAAAAAAAACTAAAATTGTTTAGATGTTATATCCCTAAAATGAACATCACTATGAAAACCATAAGAACATACTCTGTGCCTCCAGTGAACAATGTATCCATCCCTCGAGCATATTTCATGACTGACAGATCCAACACCTCAAAAAATAAAGGATGCAGAACAGAGAATTACTTGAGCAAAATAGAACTATAGATCGGAAGCAAGAATGACGGTGACGGTTAACTGCACACTCATGTTGATGCTTACTCATCACACAATAACACTGCCATCGCACTAAACCAAGGCCTGCCATTGAAAGATTGCAGTATTCCTGTTGAAAGCTTACATAAATGTTAACTAGTAAACATGCGATGCTTTTCTCTACTAGTAAAGTAAGTTACAGAAGATTAAGACTAAACCATTTAACCAGCAAGTACTAATTTTATCCACGTTTCATTTCTTTCTTATGCTAACAGCTACCACACAACCAGTAGAACTAAAAGGAGAGAGAGATAAAGTAAGGTACCCAAATTCCCATTTCTTTAGAGGAGCTGTAAAAGGCTGTCATGAAGTCAAGGATGACGGCTACACATCATATCTCTCACATACTTCACTGCTACCTTGTTGTCATATGTTTTCATGGAATGGGCTAAAATAACACCTTTGACAATTGGGCAAGCCATACGAAATCCTCTCATCTTCTTCTAAATTCTACCTTCCAAATAACTCTACCAGTTCAGTTACACATAGCTTCCATCAGAGACTTTGGTTCTCAAACCTTAATACCTACAAAAAGTTACGAAAAAAGTAATTACTACTCAAGCATAAGACACAAATATAAGAACGATGTCATATACAAATCAGTTGTCTCGCCGTGCTGATTTGTAAGGAACCTCCACTACAGAGTAGAAGCTACCTGCAATTACGAGAACCAAAACGGATTGGAGATTTATTTTTCGTTTGAGGAATGCTTCAAGACTACAACTAATATAATATATATAGTTTCTTAATCACGAAAGGGACTAAACAAACAACCATTCGCAGGTTATTTACCAGCATGAATATATATGTATATCCTAAATAACGTAAATTGTTATATTCTCGTTTCACCTTCCGAAGTTATATTTTGCCTCTTTACCAGGTCTAACAAGTGTCAATGCTACTTCAGCTGCAGTATTAGCAGCAATAATATCAACTGCTCTACTAGTAACTGGGCCTTCTTGAAGAATATAATAATCTACAACAACAACAACCAAACAAACCTATCAACATGACGCGCAATACCACTACAAAAACAAACTAAAAAAAAAATCAAAAAAATCATATCATAAGCAAACAATATAAACCAACATACTTCATCATATAACATACATCTTTAATATGACACCTTCTCACAGTAGAGTTTCATCACTAGCAAGTGGTGGGAAATATCTTCCAGTAGAGTTCAGGTGTTTGATCAACACCTGAACCTGTTCCATCAGCTTGAACTGAAACAGTCAGCCAAAAAATAAATCAAAACAAATCAAAAAAACTCCCTCAGATCTCACAAAAAAAAAAACACAACAAACCCAAACCATAACTCAAAGCACAAGACCAGTTGTTATTGTCTTTACCTGAGTGTTTAAAGGAGTTAATGTTGTAGAGATTGTAAGGTTATTTGCTGAACTAAACCATTTTATTTCCATTTTCAAACTGTAAAGGAGGAAAGCATTGGTCCTCCCAAATCAAAAACCCTGGTACCGTTGTCATTTACTTCATAACCTAACAAATACATGATCAAATTCATTTCAATTCAAACCCCCAACAAAATTTTCCAAACCAAAAAATTCAGCCAGATACACATACGACCCATAACCATTTGAATAAATTTGCATATGTAGGGTAAATAAACAGCATCAGGACCAAAATCATACTCAAGTTTGGAGAAAATAATCAATTCCACTACTATAAATCACGAAGAGTCTAAACACGCTAAGATTCTGTAAAAAACATATTCCAATCATAGAAATTCCATGAAACAATATGGCACAAACTCAGAACTATCAACATAAAAGCAGAACCATACTTAATCAGCAAAATTAAATTAGGATAAACAACCAAAACAAGCTCATATTTTACAAAAACTCGTTTTCACTCAAAGAAATCGTAAGTACAAACACTAACCAAAACTCAGAACAAACAAAACAAGACCAAAATCATACTTTCTCAGTAAAAAAACAGGCTAAAATTAGACAACACCAAACACACTCGGTACATTAACAAGATAAAAACGAAAACCATATTAACAAACAGAAATACAGACAAAACCGAAAACGAAACATGCAAAGATTGAAACAAAATCAAAGAGTTAGGGTTTTCTTACCCCACAAAATCGAAGATCTCAGAACAGAAAAACAATGTAACATCTTTTTCCTGAATACACCAATAGATAGAAAAATCTAGAAAATTAAGTCGAAGATTTCATGGCTTATTCCATGGATGAGAAATGAAGTTACAGTTTTGGTTTAGGTTTCTGGTGAGGAGAAATAAATGGAGGACAGAGATAAATATAAGGTTAGGTTTTTGTTTCCTCTCTCTTTTCTGTTTTTATAGTATGTTTCCCACATTTACTTTTACTTACAGTTATAATATAGCAGGGCTGGACGATTATTTTCTTCAACGCAAATCTAATTGGTTCACAAAGATCCGTAAACTAACGTCTTGCCACATGTCGAAAGCAAAACCCATTGAACGGTTCTCCTTGTTTAAAAAAGTGGTGGTTGGTTTTTTATAACGTAGCGGGAATGTGACACCGCATTGTAGGAAACTATTATTTGGGAAAAATATGTCTATGGATTTGACATTTTTTTTTCACCCCATAACATCTAACTCCTTTAAAATCCTAAGCCATATGAGGCCCCATGTCGCGCGGTGACAAAAACTCCCTCCTACGTTAAAAGTGAACACCACCCACCTCACCAAATTGCTCCACATTTCTCTCTCCTCACCAAATTGCAGAGAAATTTTCTCTTTTTGCAGCCATTTTTTTCCTCCCTAAATTAATAAATTTATATAACAGAATAAAAAAAAATCCTGGAACATACAGAAAAAAAAAAAACTTCCGTCAGGAAAAAAAACAAACACTAAAACCAAAATCTCTCTAATGGCGTTCTAATCACTGAGGTTGACATCTTCTCTTCTTAAAACCCATCTTCTTCTTCCTCTATTTGACAATCCCACATATATCCATCATCATCAATAACATTGACTAATGTTCCAGTGAGTTCTAATCGACTAATGTTCTAGTAACCCTAGAGGACAACATGGATTTTTTTTTATTATTTCAATGTTTTTGTGGGTTACTTGTTAGTTATGATTTTGATTTTGATTTTTTTTTAATGCTAAATTGATTATTTCAATTTTAGGCTAAAATTTTGATTAGGGCTTTTGATTCAATGGTCTTAATGTTAGTTATATCTTATTAGAAGAGTTCCTAATTCAATCTGAGGTGAGTTCTACATGCCTCTAGATATGATTATTATTTAGGTTCATTAGATTTGATTTTCGATAGTTTGGAATCAGGGTTTGCAATATGAGGAGGAGTCAATTGCGAGTTTGGAGAATGTTACTACTCTGAAGTTGTTAAGGCATATAGCTGACAAAATCCAATGAAAGCGGGATAATTTGATTTAGGTTTCATTTGGTAAGAAGAAGCTCCATAACTTTAGTTATTTTCCTTGAGGTATTTCTCCATATTTAGTCCCTTACTCTAATCAGCTCTTCCATATTTAGTTTCTCTTGATTCGTTCTCAATATTACGTTTGATTTGGTTTGGAATTGAATTGGTTAACTGAATGAATTGTGTTGTTATCATTGAATTTGTCACAATCCCCCTTCCAATTCATATTTTTGTTATGTGCAAATACAACTGCATTCTCTTTAAGTTTCGTCTGTATTTTTGTGCAATGAAATTCAATGGTTTAACTGGATGGTAGGTGATGTGATCTCAATAATGTTGTAGTAATAATAGGTTCGTTGAGACTTGTGAAAGCAATAGATTTTAGACTTATAAAACTTAAAAATAAAGAAAACTTAATGCAAAATTGATTTCAAGATATTGAAAATAACAAAGGCACTGATTCCACTTTCACACATGAATGAATAACGGTAAATAACCCAAAACTCTAATTATCTATTGACTAAACAAAGTATAACCTATCAAATTGAATCACAACTAATTAATAAAATTACGCAAACAATTCAGAACTCTCCAAAAGTAGTGATTGAGTGAATTATAAATTATAAATTAGAGAAAATAAAATAGTTACCAATTATTCATGCGTAAATAGCTTCCTCATTGCCTTGGTTGTGGAATAATTAGCTCATCATCATGTTGGAAACACACTCAAAATTCATTTTTATTGCTCAAAGTGTTGAAAAATGATGAAAAATGGGAGAAAAACAATAAAACCGGGTTTGTAACACTTATTTTTGTTACAAACTCGGTTGTTAGAAAGAACGATAAAGATGTATTGTTGATGTAACTGTAGCTATGCGACGCATTTTTTTGTGTCGCTGTCACTGTAGCATGAACGACTGTCTCGAAGGGTCTTATGTACTTCGTGTTCTTCCCAGTAGAAACAGAAAGGTTTTCTCTGCAACTCGATTCTTTCCTCTGTATTTTCCAAATTCTCTCTGTAACCCCTTTGTGATGCACCAGTAACATTTATATAGCCATAGTCACCAGAAATCTCGCTCAATCACTCTCAGAAATATTTTATTACTCGGCAGTAATTCAACTCTACACGCATTTTACAGCTTCCAAAACTCCTTATTTATCTTTGTCACACTCCAAATAGTTGCTACTCTTTAATCCCTCTGAAATCCATGCAATCCCGTGAATATCTCTTCCGGTGAGCGTGTTGCCCTGATTTCTTCTCGCAGAAATTCCATCCAAACTGGATCGAATCTAACACCTCTACCACGCATGTCTAGTCCATAGGAAAATACCCAATGATTTTCAGCCATTTAGTCTCCCTAAAACACGCCCAAAACAGTAACCCTAAATCTGCCATGTTGAGATGTTTTTGCCGCCAAAACTTGGAATTTGAATGAAGAAGATAACCTCCCCCTAACATAGATGGGGGTGCGAATAGCAGCTGGCTCCCTGGGGGTGCCCTTATCCAAAATGAGGGCCCTTTATCACTTTTCTCCGGGGGTCCAAATAGCACTTTTTGAGCAACCTTTTTCACACAAGTGTATTCCTCCAAAAACACCTACACAAACATAAAAACACCATAATAAGTACAAAATCAAGCACTAACAATAGAGACACTGAGGACAATTCGGACACAAAAATGTGACTATAAAATACCCCCAAACTTATTATTTGCTAGTCCTCGAGCAAATCTAATCTAGAAAATAAAATTCTAACTCACTAGGTGGCCCCTATGACCGAGTTAATCTCGGGAGGGTTTACTAGAGGTGTACCCACAAAACCTTGACTTCTAATTGGTCACCAGTATCCAAAGAGCTATGAGGACATACATATTCTTAACCTATCACCAAGTAACCAGAATGCTAAAGAAATTAAAGGTATCCTGCTCTAAAGCTGAATATTGAATAGGGGAGACATATCCGCAATACTGCTAGATAAAGAGATATCCCCTACACATCTAGACAAACATTATAAGATGCATCCGCTTTACAGCTGGATAAGATTAGGAGAGAGATAAAGATGAGAGGGACATCTACTACACAGCTGGACTAATTACGTGTGTTGAGTTGAACCAGTGCTAGAAAGATATTGTGCCAGATGGAAAGAGGACTAACAAAGTAACCAATATGCATCTCTCTTCGACTCTCTCATAATGCTCAATAGAAACATCGTCTTCTTCGGCTTCAACTGTTGATGATAAAATCTTGAACCTCGTACCTTGACAATTAACTGACTTGAAACTTCCTTATAGATTTCTATTTCCCTATGGCCTTATTGAACAAAATTTGAACTTTTTTTTTCATCATTTTTTTTTTTGAAACAGGGTAATAACAAGACAAAAATTTACATGGCCATGACAGAAGGACTTTAGCACTTAGATCTTCGCAACTTGTAATGTCTTAGTATCATAAACTTCAACAACTTATATTGTTTAATTTTTCTTGCTCTTATAACTTCTTGTAACCCTTGATTTTGAATTCTGATTTTCTATTGTTGCTTTTAAACGTCTTCTACTTTCTTCAGAGATTTTGATGTCGCTCCGTTTGTTGATGATGCTAAGTTTCTACTGAGAGAGAGTCGTAATCCAGTAACCAAGACTACATTGTGAGGTTGTTATACTTTTCTGGCATTTCCTTCTAACTGAATTGTCCCTCTATCATATATGGTTAGGTCCATCACGATTACCCTCTAAAAGGAACATGTTCTCTCCTGAATGTCAAAGATCTCAATGTATTTTTATCTAATGTCTCAGTAGAATGTTATCCCTAGCAATTCCAATTTCTATATTTTCAGCGAGAAATGGTATGTAAACTTATCTAACTGGATACTATATGACGCTAGAAGTTTCAAAAATGTTGATAGAGCACTGCTCGGTCGAACTCGCATGCGTTGCTATCTCAAGCATGTTTGTCAATGTTAGTGATCAAAACTATAAAGTCTTGATTGCTAGTCTACTATAGCTAAGGTCTCGGACTAGGATAGAAAGTGTAGTTGAGCTCAAGAACTCCATGGAAATCATCATACAAGACGAAGGACCACTCAAGGAACCAGTGGATCTTCATTGACTAAAAGGTATGTAGAGACTTGAACTTATCTATCACTCAAAAGTCTATCTACTCTATCTCCTATCTTGAGAAAAAAGTCTTATTACTATATAGACTAAGAATATACACATGTGATATTTCGAGCAGAGTATATCTCGCTTATCTATTTCTCGAAATATGTGTTGGTAAATCTTTCGCTTTAGGCAAGTTCATCTTTACCTAGTGAAGAAAGTCATGTTATGTTTCAATCACTTTGGAAATCGCTATGACGAAAAAGTTTGTGAATAATAACTATATAACGCCCTCTGAGAATATTTCAATGATTAAAATGAGAGTTTAGACAATATAACCACTGGGGGATATAAACATTGTTGTGGTAACACATATATATATATATATATATATATATAAGTCCTTAGCACTTGAACCGAAGTTTGCGAACTTTGTTGATCAAGTGAAACCGGAACTTGAGCAGTCCACCCAGTCCGAGAACTCAGTCCGCGAACGTGCATAGTGCTCAAACCCGAGAATTTTTGCTGGAGTTTGTGAACTCCAACTGGTTAACTTGAGTCCGCGAACTTGAGTGGTTATGTTTAAAAACGATGTTCATGAACTTATCTAAATTATCTAAGGAATTCTATTGCAAACCATGGCTTTATAGTTCATGAATCGATTCGAGTGAATCACATCGTTTTTGCTTCAATTGTGTCTTGTGTAGTACATGAGATATCATAGCAATTGAACAACTCTCTAACTAGTTCATTTGAGTCATTTGGACTAGTTATGGTGAAGAATAATATGGTTGATATAAAAGTTATCATTTTTCTAACCATTTGGTTGACTAATATTGAACCAACTATTGTACCCATTTGGGTACGGTTACACAAACCAAAAATCGTCAAGTGCATGTGTGTATGGCAAGCTAAATTTTCGATCTAACGGTTGAGAGATATTAGCTTGTATCTAATCAGGTTTTTATCTAATTGTGAATATTGAATGCTTTAATTTTTTACTAGCTAACATTGATCGCAAACCCTGATTTGAAAGACTATATAAGGGAGAACTCTAGCAACTGGGAAACCTAATCCCCACACATTTTGTGTGATACTAGTTTGCTAAGCTAAGTCGATTCTTCTTTAACCTTTGGTTTTCTTCTTCTAAAATGAGGTTAACGACTTAAAGACTTCATTGGGATTGTGAAGCCAGACCGATACTACTTTTCTTATAGTTATGTGATTTGATCTTGATGTTTCTATCGTATGAGTACAATTGTAATAATTGTCTTGAGATTTCTATCTACGATAGGCAAGATATAAAAGTAATCACAAACATCTTCGTCTCATCGTTTGTGATTCCACAATATCTTTTTTCACTGCGTCGATTAATACTATTGTGAAGTGATTGATAAAACTGAGATGTTCTTCGGGAATATAAGTCAGGTTTTATTGATTTGTTCATGTTCACCTTGATTTATCAAAATATGGAATAAAACTTATAGGTTTATTCATGGGAGACGGATTTATCTATCTTGTAGACTTTTCTGTGTGAGACAAATTTGTTTATTAAAGTCTTCGACTTTGGGTCGTAGCAACTCTTGGTTGTGGGTGAGATCATCTAAGGGAATCAAGTGCGCAGTATCCTGCTGAATCAGAGGCGTATGAGCATAATTGTACCTTGTATCAGTGTGAGATTGATTGGGGTTCAACTATAGTCCAGACCGAAGTTAATTTGGAGTAGGCTAGTGTCTGTAACGGCTTAATATAGTGTATGTTTAATCTGGACTAGGTCCTGGGGTTTTTCTGCATTTGCGGTTTCCTCGTTAACAAAATTATGGTATATGTGTTATTTCTTTTCCGCATTATATTTTTATATAATTGAAATAATACAGGTTGTGCGTTGTTCAATCAATTAGAATATCCGACCTTATTGGTTATTGATTTAAATTGATTGACACTTGGATATTGGTCTTTGGTACCATCCAAGTTATCTTTCTTTTATTAGGACTTGAGAATTGTATTTTCTTGAGTAAATCAAATTGAGAGATTAAGATAATAACTCCTTGAGTATTTTCTATTGATTGAGTCTAGTTGATTCTCTAGAAAACAACTCAGAGTTGTCCATACAGATTGCTAATCGAAATATTGGGTGAGGTTGTTAGGCCCCCGCTTTCTCAAATGCAACTAACTAAAAGTTCTTCCCCACCACCGAACTTAAATCTAATATTGTCCTCAATGTTTCTAATGAAAGAGAAGTACTAAAAGTAAAATAACACGAGGAGAAGTTGGAAGGATAGTACCTGGGTGAAGAGAGAAATCAAAAACTAATGTACAACATACAACTGCCTTGATGGTCAATCAAGGGTAAACAGGGTCCTCCAGAGGGACCTCCTCAACATCACCTGTAAGAAAGGTCTCTAAAAAGGGTTTCAATATCTGACCATTAACCTTGGAAGAACTACTACCATCCGGTGTCTCGATCTCAACAGCTCCATGAGGAAAGACAGTGTGAACAATAAAATGACCCATCCACCGAGAAAGCAACTTCCCAGAGAAAAGATGCAAGCGGGTATCATACAGAAGAACTTTTTAACCTGGAGAAAGTGATTTTCTTAAAATATTTCTATCATGCACAAGTTTCATTTTGTTCTTATACTCCTTAGCACTATCGTAAGCATCTCTACGAATATCTTCCAACTCATTGAGATGGAGTTTCATATGGTCTCCTGCCTTGTCAAGCGAAAAATTTAGCAGCTTAACAGCCCAATAAGCTCTATGTTCTAACTCAACAGGTAAATGACAATCCTTGCCATAAACAAGCCGATAAGGCGATATTCCAATGGGGGTTTTAAACACAGTAGGGTAAGCCCATAAAGCATCAGTAAGCCTAGACGACCAGTCTTTCCGATTAGGATTATCTTTTTTCTCTAATATACGTTTTATGTCCCTATTTGAAACCTCTACTTGAACACTAGTCTGTGGATGATACATGGTAGCTACCTTATGTGTAATACCACATTTCTTCATCAAAAGCCTAAAAGGACCATTACAAAAGTGTGACCCTCCATCACTAATTATAGCATGTGGTGTACCAAAACGTGTAAGTATATTATCTTTCAAGAACTCAATCACAACCCTATGGTCATTGGTTTTACACGCAACCGCCTCAATCCACTTTGAGACATAGTCTACAGCGACAAGGATGTATAAGTTACCAAAAAAATTAGGAAACGGACACATAAAGTAAATACCCCACACATCAAAGACCTCAACAACTAAAATAGGGTTCAAGGGCATCATGTTCCTACAGGAAATAGTTCCTAATTTCTGGAAACGTTCACAAGTAACACAGTAACTGTGGGAGTCTTTAAACAACAAAGGCTAATAGAATCCATACTGCAATATCTTATCAGCAGTCTTCTTAGCACTAAAGTGACCCCCACAAGTATGATCATGACAAAAGGAAATTATACTAGACTGGTCACTCTCAGGTATACATCTCCTAATAATATGGTCTGTACAATACTTAAACAAATAAGGATCATCCCAAAAGAAATGCTTAACCTCGGCTAAAAACCTAGAACGATCTTGTTTACCTTAATGTTGGGGCATTCGACCAGTAACAAGATGATTCACTATATTTGCATACCAAGGTGCTTAGGTAACAAAGAACAATTGTTTATTAGGAAAATTATCCCTAACAGTAGGAGAATCATTAAGGGTATCCACAACAAGCCTAGACAAGCGGTCTGCTACTACATTTTCTGCACCCTTTTTGTCTCTAATGTCTAGAGAAAACTCTTGCAACAAAAGGATCCACCTAATCAATCTAGGTTTCGTATCCTTCTTAGACAGAAGATATTTCAAAGAAGCATGATCAGTGTATATTACGACCTTAGAACCTAAGAGATATGGTATAAACTTGTCTAAGGCAAACACAATGGCCAACAGTTCCTTCTTTGTAGTGGTATAGTTCAACTGGGAATCATTCATAGTTTTTCTAGCATAATAAATCACATGAAGTAATTTGTTTTATCGTTGACCTAGCACAACACCAATAGCATAATCTGAAGCATCGCACATGATTTCAAAGGGTAGGTTCCAGTTGGGTGCCTGGACTATGGGGGAGGTAGTGAGTAAAGTCTTAAGCTTATCGAAAGCCTCTAAACAAGCATCAGCATAGACAAACTTAACATCTTTTAAAAGAAAATTGCAAAGAGGTCTAGAAATCAAGCTAAAATCCTTAATGAATCGACGATAAAAACCTGCATGCCCTAAGAATGACCTAATATCTTTTACAGTTTTTGGACCTATAAAGTCTTAATAAGGTCAACTTTGGCTTTATATACCTCTATACCCTTAGAAGATACGATATGCCCTAAAACAATTCCTGAACGAACCATAAAGTGACATTTTCCCCAATTAAGCAATAAATTCTTTTCGTTACATCTAGTCAAAACTAATGACAAATGATGCAAGCACTCATCAAAAGACGAACCAAACACTGAAAAATCATCCATCACTACAAGAAAATATAGCTATTTCCACACCATATATTGCCACACCTTCAATATTATAGGTGTTGCAAAAGCAAATTTTTAGCCACAATACTTTTCTATTATAGCTAAAAGCTATAATTTACTGCTGCAAAATGAAACTTTTGCCACACAACTATAGCAATAATATGAAAAGAATGTGGCAAAAAAGTATAATCTCTTGCTACATCAATAAGATGGGTGCTGCAAAAAATACTTCTTGCTACATAGGTTGTCGCGACACTAGTAGGGGTTTATGCCACAACTATAGGGTGCTGCAATATATTAAGTTTCTTGTAGTGCATAGAGACCTTTAAGAACTATTTTACCATGTCAGAAAATATGCTCAGCATACAACGCTGAAAGGTCGCAGGGGCATTACAGGGCCCGAAAGGCATGCGTCTATACGCAAAGGTACCAAAGGGACAGGTAAAAGTGGTTTTCTCTTGGTCTTCTGGGGAAATAACAACCTAATTATAACCATCTAAAAAGAAACAATGGCTACGTCCAGCTAATATCTCTAGCATTTGGTCGATGAAGGGAAGGGGAAAGTGGTCTTTCCTAGTGACCTTGTTCAATTTCCTATAGTCAATACACACACGCCAACCCGTGGTCACTCGGGTTGGGATTAACTCATTGTTATCATTATGGACTACAGTAATACCAGATTTATTGGGAACAACCTGAACGGGGCTGACCCACTTACTGTCTGAAATAGGGTAGATAATGCATGCATCTAACAACTTAAGAACCTCGGTTCGAACTACTTCTTTCATATTAGGGTTTAGTCGACGTTGCATCTCCCTAGAAGGTTTGGTATCTTCCTCTAAATAAATATGATGCATACAAACAGTAGGACTTATACCCTTAATGTCTGCTATGGTCCACCCTAAAGCTTCCTTGTTGTTTTGAAGGACGGTCACTAGCCTACTTTCCTGATAAATATCCAAGTCGGAAGCAACAACCACAGATAAAGTCTCATAAGTGCCTAAAAACACATACTTCAGGGTATCTGGCAATAGTTTTAGGTTCAACTTAGGAGGCTTTTCTAATGAAGAAACTATGGTAGACTTAGAAGCGGGTATAGGTTCGAACTTAGGTTTCCATCCATTGCTAGTGTCTATCAAAGGGGTTGAATCTAACAAAGCATTAACCTCATTAATCAAATCATCATCATCAAAATCAATCCCAAAGTGAGATAGGCATTTCTCTAATGTATTTTCTAACAAAGTGTTTGGTAATGACTCCTCGACTAATGTTCCTATCATTTTTACCTCTTTTATGTTCAAGTCATATAGTTCAGATGATAGCTTACTAATATTAAAAATGTTCAGCTCAATAGTCATATTACCAAAATAAAAATTCATAATACCATTTTGACAGTTAATGATCGCATTGGATGTAGCTAAAAACGGGCGACCTAAAATCACTGGTATCTGGTTCTCTGGGTCAGGGACAGGTTGGGTATCTAGGATAACAAAATCCACTGGATAAATAAACTTGTAGACCTCTATAAGAACATCCTCGATCACACTACAAGGAATTTTAATGGACCTATCAACTAACTGAAGTGTCATCTGGGTAGGTTTCATCTCACCAAGTCCTAGCTTAAGGTACACATGGTATGGGAGTAAGTTTACACTGGCTCCTAAGTCAAGCAACGCTTTATCAACACGGTATTTACCTATTGTGCAAGAAATGGTAGGGGACCCTGGGTCTTTGTACTTAGGAGTAGTGGTATTCTGAATAATAGAACTCATGTGACTAGCTAAAAAGGCTTTCTTCTGGACACTAAGTTTTCACTTTCGCGTACACATATCCTTAAAAAACTTGGCATAAGCGGGAATCTGCTTAATCGCATCTAAAAATGGGAGGTTGATAGTAACCTGCTTAAAAACCTCCAATATATCATTAAAGTTGGACTCCCTCTTAGTTGGAACTAGGAGCTGGGGGAACGGGGCTCTAGGAACAAAGCTGGACTCATTAGGACCCTCATTGTTCTCTTTAGAGACTCTATCAGTCTCCTCATCATTTTCTGGCTCAAAAGGGTAAACTACATCATGTTCACTTTTAGGCATGGCGACCTTATTGTCAACTTTCTTTCCACTCCTAAGGGTTGTAATAGAATTCACATGATTGTACGATTTCTCTCGTTTGGGGTTAGGATCAGTATGACTAGGGAACCTTCCATCTTCTCTCTCACTTATAAACTTAGCTATTTGGCCGACTTGAAGTTCTATTTTATCAAGAGTCTGGGAATTATTCTTCAAATTCTGCCTGGTTTCTTGTTGAAAGCTAAGGTGGTTATTTGATAACATAGCATGGTTCTTTGCCAGCATAGTAAGAGTTTCTTCTAAGGTAGAGATGTTTTTCTCAGAAGGGTTATGAAACTGGGCTTGACCTGAAGGGTTCTTATTATAACCAAAACCTGGGGGAGGCTGAGAATTACTAGACTGACCTTGATTCTGGCCCTTTGACCAAGAGAAATTAGGATGGTTTCTCCAACCAGGGTTATAGGTCTCCGAGTATGGGTCAAACTTCTAACGGTTTTCAAACCTAGAGTTGTTATAGATAGCATGGGCTTGCTCTTCACTAACTTGACCTTCCCAAAATGAGTTATCGGGTTCTATTCCATAACTAGAGACTTGAGAGGCTCTAATTTTATTATTAGGTTCAACAAGGGACCTATTTTTTGACTAACCCATTTCCAAAGCTTCTAACCTTCTAGACAAAGCAACAAATTTAGCATCTGACCCAAAGCTTGTATCTACCACATTGATTTTTCTTCTATTGACAAAGAGTATTTTAGGGGGTTCCACACAAGACTCCCACTGTTGGGATTTTTCAGTGACAACTCCTAATAAGGTAAAAGCATCTTCAGCATTTTTACTAGTGAACTCACCAGCGCACATAGACTCGACCATAGATTTGGTAGAATAGTCTAAACCATCATAAATAATCTCTACAAGTTTCATATTATCAAATCCATGGTGAGGACACTGGGATAGGAGATCATTGAATCTATATAAAAACCCATAAAGAGGTTCTCCCTCTTGCTGCACACTAGCACTAATTTTCTGCCTAACAGCTGCAGTTTTATGCTTAGGGTAGAATTTCATATAGAAAGCTGTAATAAGTTCCTGCCATGTTTCAATGGATTTAGATGGTAGGTTGTTCAGCCAGGTTTTGGCTTTATCTCTCAAGGAAAATGGAGACATCTTAAGTTTCAAGACTTCATCAGTAAGGTCTTTTATTCTAATTGTCTCACAAATTTCCTCAAAGTCCCTAATATGAAAATAAGGATTCTCATCATCTTTCCCTAAGAATATAGGGATCATCTGAAAAATACTAGGTTTTATCTCGAAATTAGCCATGGTGGCTGGCAATTTAATGCACGAAGCTCGGTTGGTCCTAGTTGGGAACATGTAATCTTTCAAAGTTGTCATTCCTGGCACAGCTGAAGTACTAGGGGTACTTTCCTCACGAAGAGACAGATTCTCAAAACTGAAGTTTCTAAAAACGGGGCTCTCAAAAGAAGAGTCTTCGAGCTCCCCGCCTTCACAATAAGAACTACTAGGTTTATCACTAATCAAACGACCTAGAGTGTTTCTTTTCCAAGCCCGTTCTCTAATGACCTCGGGCATACACTAGAGAAAACAAATAAAAGAAATATAAAAAATCCTAAAGGAAGGGAGGTTCTAAGAAAACACACAGCATGCTGACTCCACCAAATCAAACCTAAAATTTTCTAGCAAACAAAAAGCATGATGGATCCACTTAGATTGTTTCTAGAATAACTTTTATTCTTTCGAAAAGGAATTCGTTGCAATCTGAGCAGACCTCTCTGGAATCAATCCGAGTTAAAATAAGTTAATGATAGACACATTTTTGTGTCTAATTTGTCCTCAATGTTTCGTATTGTTAGTACTCATTTTTGTCCTTATTATGGTGTTTTGTGTATTTGTAGGTGTTTTTTGGAAATAAATGTTATTGGAAAATTCGGCTCGAAAAATTGCTCGGAGCACCCTCGGAGGACATTCGCTATACGGACCCCAGATTTGGCTAAGAGGAACCTAGGCTATGTATAGCCCAAATTCATTCTCAGCACCCACGGCTATATATAGCCCATTTATCCATCGCACCCATCTTCATCATTTCAAATTTCTGGTTTTTGCGGGAAAAAAACAATTCTCAAATGGCAGAATTAGGGTTGGACTTTTGGGCGTGCTAGAGGAAGATTCAATGGCTGATTTTGAGTGGGATGATTTGACTGAGCGTAACAGGCATGGTATGGTCAATTTTTTCGGTTAAAATTGGTTGCATCATCGGATTGAAGAAATAAGAGCTACACGGGACCGGAGGAGATAATCACGGATTTATAGCAAGTTAGACGTGTGTTGATCGTGTTTGGATTGAGCTGGGTCTCTGAATAAGCTGAAGAAGTCAAATAAGGAAATTTCAGAGGCAGCAGACGTGTAGGAGAAGGATTTTTGGAAAGAAAATATTCCGATAATATTACCCATCATTGTCGAATTAAGAGAGATTACTATGAGTTATTACGGAGGATTTCCTTCACCTATTTGAGTATAAATATCATACTGGGGGTAGCAGAGAATGGATGGATAGTTTGGAAGATAACAGATCAAACAAATTCAAGTTTCAGAGATCTGCTGCTGCTGCCATTGAAGAAGAGCTCGAAGAACATTAGACGCAAAGAAGCAGTCGTATTTCCTACAGTGAATGCGATAGTTCTGAAGACAGTCTTATATGCTACAGTGACAACGACACTCTTGGTTTATCGTTCTCTGTAACAGATCGGTTTGTAACAAATATAACTATTACAAACCCGGTTTTCATTATATTTCTTTCAATTTCATCATTTGTAAACCCTTTGAGCAATAATAATGATTTTTGAGCGTGTTTCCAACATGATGAGCGGATAAGTCTCCCACACCCAAGGCAACGAGGAAGCTATTTATGCATGAATAATTGGTAATTATTTATTTTCTCTAATTTATAATTTATAATTCACTCAATCACTGCTTTTGCAGAGTTTTTAATTGTTTGCAAAATTTTCTTCATTAGTTGTGATTCAATTAGATAGGTTATGGTTTGTTTAGATAATCTATGCTTAGGGGTTACAATTAATTGTTGAGAATTTTCCTGATTATTTTTGAATTAAGAAACAAAGGACTTAAAAGATAATTAGAGTTTTTGTGTTATTTACCATAATTCATTCATGTGTAATAGTGGAATCAGTGTCTTGGTTATTCCTAATATCTTGAAATCAATTTTGCATTAAGTTTTCTTTACTTTTAAGTTTTATTAAATATAAAATCCATTGCTTTCACAAGTCTCAACGGACCTTTTTACTACAACATTATTGATTCACATCAGTTAAATTGAGACGAGTGAAGATGCATGGAGCTTTGATACCCAAGGCCTCACCTCCATTACAAGGCGGCGCATTTAACTCACAGAAACCATCATGAACTTCAAAGTATGCTCAAAAGAGTAACCAATATTTTTCAAATGATTTTCCTATTAAGCTCGTTACCCTATCGGTCTCGTTTTATTCCAAATTTTAAAGCTTAGGTTCGCGTTAAGTATCGTTTTACTAAGGCGGGAAAGAAGAGAACGGTGATGAAATCTGAACCCTTATCTTGTATGGCCAGTCCTTGCCCTTTACTAGGAAATGAAAGCATCCGTTTTCAATTCCTCAGCATATATGCAAACAAAGGATACAGTAACTCGCTGACAGGGGATTCGTGAGTGTTTCGACAAACTTACCTCCCGTTCCAGACGGGGGATGAACTGTTGCAGTCGACTCGGGCACGACTCCTATGTCATGTACGAACCATAGGGGACGAGGCGATATCGTAATCGCCGTTCTTCTCGGCAAACAGTTTATATTTAATTTTTACCCTTCCTTAGGGTTTAAAAATAAAAGAATAATGTCCCAAAGTCCAAAGTCTAAAAAGGAAAGTGCAAAAATAAAAAAAATAAAAAAAAAATAGAGAATATCCTAATACAATTCTAAAAAGAAAATCTAAATAAAATAAAAATAAAGATAAATAAAAATCTAAGAAAAAATAAAATAAATAAAAATCTTTGTTTTTTTTTTGTTTTTTTTTTTTTTAGGTTTTAGCTTTGACTCCAAGTCTTTTAGTCACCAAAGTCTTTGGCTCAACTTATTTTCATTCCAAATTCCAAACCTATAGCACAAAGATAAATACCAAAGAAACGTAAAATAGAACAAAGTAAAAAAAAAATCTAAAAACTCTAACTTAAAAATAAGTTCGCGTCGGCGGCGCCAAAAATTGATGTGATCTCAATAATGTTGTAGTAATAATAGGTTCGTTGAGACTTGTGAAAGCAATAGATTTTAGACTTATAAAACTTAAAAATAAAGAAAACTTAATGCAAAATTGATTTCAAGATATTAAAAATAACTAAGACACTGATTCCACTATCACACATGAATGAATAACGGTAAACAACCCAAAACTCTAATTATCTTTTAAATCCCTTTTTTCTTAATTCACAAATAATCAGGCATATTCTCAAATATTAATTGTATTCCCTAAGCATAGATTATATATTGACTAAACAAAGTATAACCTATCAAATTGAATCACAACTAATTAAGAAAATTACGCAAACAATTCAGAACTCTGCAAAACTAGTGATTGAGTGAATTATAAATTATAAATTAGAGAAAATAAAATAGTTACCAATTATTCATGCGTAAATAGCTTCCTCATTGCCTTGGTTGTGGGAGAATTAGCTCATCATCATGTTGGAAACACACTCAAAATTCATTTTTATTGCTCAAAGTGTTGACAAATGATGAAAAATGGGAGAAAAACAATAAAACCGGGCTTGTAACCCTTATTTTTGTTACAAACTCGGTTGTTACAAAGAACGATAAAGATGTACTGTTGTTGTAACCGTAGCTATGATGTAGGTTCATAATATCACCACAATAATATTCCTGCGAGATTTACAGCGACAGTTCTGCGAGTTCTTCAATAATACACTGCGAGTGTCACAAAACGATTGAAAGAATGATGTAGCGGATGACGACAACTGAAACATGAGAAAAGTGTGATGATGTCGCGAGGATCAAAAACACCTGCGAGAATTAACATTAACAGCTACTGCGAGGGTATCGCGAGTCAGATCCGAAAATAAGGGACAGCTTAGCTATCATCCACTATGTAACTACCCTATATAAAGAGAATCAATAGATTCAGAGTGAGGGGGATCAATTTTGGAGTCATGAGAGAGTTTTGAGGAGAGAGAAAATTCTTGTGAGCAGTTGTATTCTTGATTTCTTCCATTTCTTGTAACATTTCTGAGAATTAATCAAGAGAGTTTTGAGGAGAGAAAAAATTCTTGTAAGCGGTTGTATTCTTGATTTCTTCCATTTCTTGTAACATTTCTGAGAATTAATAAATAAAGTGTTATTCATAATTTTTAAATATGTGTTGATTATTGTGGATTCTGGTAAGGGGTGTAGTGTAGGTTTTCCTGCAACTACATTTTGGCGCCCGAAACAGAGACGAATTGATGATTATTTGAAGAAAAAAGTGAAGATTGACATTGTGATTGGAAGGAATTTGGAACAATTAGTGAAAGATCTTACGCAATATCCAACAGTTTACTAAGATCAATGGCTAGAAGAAGAAGAAATACATCAGAACCACCAACAACCGTAAGGAGGAGTAAAGACTTGCAGGAGGAGAAACAAATGAAATGGAAGAATTTTCAACAGTAAGAACAAGAAGAAATTGAACAAGGAATGATGAAGAAAATCAGGTTCGACAGCCAAATCAGCAAACACCAATGCAAGATAGAGCTGTGGATTATGATATAGTAAGCGTGCATACTTGGTGATCAGATTCAATAGAAGAACCATAAAATCGACAATTATGATATGAAAGACGAGAGGTAACAAACCAAGAAGTAAATGGAGGATTAATACATGGAGATGATGAAAATGAAACAGTAGAGGTTTTAAGACAAAAAATACAAGAGGAAAGGAGATTAGAGGCGGAAGAACATGCAAATTTGGCAAGGCAAAACCATGAATTGAGAATGGAAAATATGAGGTTACAAAATAGAAGGTCAAGAAGCACAGCGAGATCAAGTTCGAGAACAATCGGAAGTGAGATAAGAAGAAGATCACCTATAACAAATATTGAAGAATAAAATCATGATCCAAATGTAGGACGTCGCAAAAGGAGAGAAATAAGGGAAGATCGTTACATACCACAAGGTGAAATTCAACAAAATGAACAAAACAACAGAAGGCGGGAGAATGAACAGCGTCAGGCACGAAATAACCAAGATGACGAAGAAGATCAAGAGGAATGAAGGAGAATATTGCATGGAAGAGAAACTCTAAGAAATCAGCAGATAATTGAAAGAGAAATCGAGAGACATTATGCTGAACAAGCACGCTTAGATTGCTAAAGGGAAATATTGAGAGCATAGGTAGAAGAGAAAGAATTCCAAGAGTAAATTCGCCAGAATAATCATGACAATCGAGAAAGAAGACGTGAACAGAGCCGCAATAATGGTAATATTAACGAAGAATACAATAGGGTGCAAATAAGAGTAGAAGAAAATCGCAGAAGAGAAAATGAGAGATATAATGGTGTGCGTATTCGCGAAAGAAATATAAGAGAAGATAGCGGAGAAAGACAAGAAGAAAGTAATGGAAACGGAAATCAAAATCTCGTAACACAAGATAGGCAAGAACGCAGGAGAAGGGAATTTGCACTGAAAAGACCAATGGAGAAAAATTCAGTTGGGAATGAACAAGCTTTAAGAGAATTAGCAGAAATGAGGGGAATGTTAAATGATAGAAGAGAAGGAGGCATAAGACAACTTGATGAGGCGATTGAAGAAGCTGCAAAAACTCCATTCACTCAAGAAGTAAAATTAGGAGGAATACCCCAAAAGTGCAACTTGCCAGCGTTAACTAGTATTTTTGATGGATCTACATGTGTCATTCAACACATCAAAGCTTATGTGAGATGTATGCTACAGTGGAAAAATCATGATGTTTTGTTGTGTTGTGTAAATATTTCGCGTCAAGCTTAACTGGCGAGGCGCTAAAATGGTATGAGGGTTTACCCAAGAATACTATAACTTCTTTCACTCATCTACAAACCACATTTTTTGGGGCATACATAAGTAACAATTCTTCACATCTAGGAATTGAAGATGTGTTTGGGTTAAAACAAAGGGTTGGTGAGAGTCTGAAGCACCTAACATTAAGGTGGAAAAAAATGTGCAGTGAAATGGCTGGTAGAGTGGATGAGAGATACCTCATTTTATCTTTCATTAATGCTATGTTCGCAACCAATCTACTATATGTTCAAGTTTTCAGAGTCAAAAATACCATCACAATGACTGAGTTGCGAGAACTACAAGAAGAATACATTGCTTTAGAGGAGAAACAAAATGAGATGAAATCGTATCCAGTCGCAAACACCAGCTCAATAGTGGCAAACGGAAGTTTACTTCCTAAAATGATTAATAATGTGTCGAGCACCTCGCAGCCACAACAAGAGAAAGTGATAATTGATAACCAGCATAAGTTAGTAGCCATGGGAAGTCGAGATCAAGAGGAGTATGAAAGGGAAAGGAATTATTACAATCTCGGTGGAAATAATAAAATTCAGAGACTTGATCATCCACAAGAGACTTATGGCGGTCAGAGGAAAACTAATTTTAGAGGGAAAGGGAGTCAGAAGATAATATGGGAAGAAATTAAGATGCCACCTCTAAATACTAGCATAATTTTTTTTTGGGAGGCTATCATTTTGATGGAAAATATACCATCACCCTGGAATATGGAAAAAGAGACACATCCAAATAATTGAAATCAAGAATTTTTTCCTTATCATCATTTTCATGGTCACTCAATAAACGATTGCAGGAATGTAAAAAGAATAATTTTGAGGATGATTGATCAGGGAAAGTTAAATCATTTTCTAATGGGACATCCACAATTTCAGCAACTACCACCAGCACCGGACGTTCGCATAGTAAATACCACAAAAGGAGTAGAAACATTTGTGATAGAAGTTGGAGCCAAGGCGAAGAATTTGTTCTGTAATTCTATCATACATTCATACAAGACTATTGAGGATTTCCACGACAACGTTCTAAGTAGAGTCTTCGCGAGAGACATGGATGGAAGAGAAATAATGAATATTGCGAGAGTCTCGCCATTAAAAGAATGGAAAAAGCAAATTATCTCTTTCACAGCACAAGATGTACTAGAGCCTGGCGAGATGCATGACAACCCACTGGTGGTAAGATTAGAAATAAATCCAAAACAAATAGAAGATGAAGATGAAGAAAATGATAATGGTAAAACTGAAGATTCTTGGGCCATTAACAGAGTTCTAATAGATACTGGAAGTTCAGTTGATATCTTATTTTATCATACTTACAAAACCATGGGTGGAAGAGATGAGGATCTGATACCGTCAACCTATAAGATCTATGGTTTCAATGGTACTGCTAACAAACCCAAAGGGAAAATTACCATGCGGATTCCAATAAAGGGCCTATCTTCTAAAGTTCAATTTTGTGTTGTTGACATAGAATCTCCATATAACTCCTTAATTGGCCGACCATGGTTACATGGGATTCTAGGGGTAGCATTAACTTATCACCAGTGCATTAAATTTCCTCATCCTAGTGGTATTGGAATTATAAAGGGAGATTGGATTGATGGAAGGAAATGTTATGAAATTTACATGGAATCTTGCGAAGAAATAGCTGCGAGGAATAGAAATTGGAAGCATAACATCAAGCAGAGGCAAAGAAGTGACAAATTGATGGTTGATACAATAGAACGCCGAGAAGATGGGATACTGAAAAGTCAACACACACTAAAGGAAATTGATGGCGAGCGCCTCGCAGATGGAGAGAAAATAACAAAACGCAACAAAAGGGCAGAAGCAGAAAGGTAAAATTATGAAATTTAAGAAATTTATGAATGATTTGTTGAAGAAAATGTTTAAAAAAAATATTTCGTTTGAATGAAAAATATGAAATTGAAAAATCATACAAGAGTTGAAATGCAAATAAAGAGAAGATCAAAGAAAATAAATTTCATCAGAGTTGCAATACTCGCAAGAGAAATATAAGAACGGGACGAATCTGTATGCCGTACACCCTAGTTCGCGAATAAGATTTCATAAGAGTAAAATATAAGACCTAAAGTGCATCATTTAAGGGGGTATCTCTTTGCATGGCTCAGGGATAAGGTTATACCGCTGCTGGAACCTGAGTCATGGAGATTAGGGTTATTGAAAACCTATCCAGGAGAGGTACCTTGGATTTCCAACTATATAAGGTTATACCCTGGTTGGACGACCGAGGGTATCTCCTAAGGAGTGCAGAGTATGATTAAGGCGCCGAGGTACACGGTTGATCCAAGAGTGCCCGGGGCGTACGAAACTACCCTGGACATTCTTGGCAAGTCTTGGCTATGATGCACTCGGCCCGAAGAAAACCCCACTTAGGGTGCAGTCTTGTAACTATAAGACATATAGGCATAAAAGACAAGAGGCTGTGAAAATAATTGGTTGTTGTTAAGACCGGATGGGAGGAGATAGTCTTGTATAGCTGATGTGCCCTCCTTGAAGGGGCAACCAAGGGGAAGATAAGGGCGGCACCCTCCATTAGGGAGCTGATAAGTGTCTAAAGACGGCAATGTCATGGGGCTTTATGATCTCAAGAACATTTAGGCCTGTCATATTGTTACGTGACAAATATTATACAGAGGCAACAAGCCATGAGAAAAAGTTAAGATGAGATCAATGGGTTTTTACATGAAAGTGTAAGGACGTCCTGCGATTTCATCGCAAGACATCAATATCATAAGGCTTTGTTCTCGCAAGGGAGCTTAGACTTGTCATATTGTCGCATAGAAATTGACAAAATACGGATAAGGCAAGATCAATGGGTCAATACATGTAAGTGTAAAGACGTCCTGCGATTTTGTCGCAGAACAAAAAAAGTGGCTAAATAAGACCTTCAACTAGGAAGGAAAAATAAGACCACAAGAGATCATAAGATTATACAGACATGACCTGCGATATTTACGCAGAAGTTGAGGCAAAGTTTACAAATAGAGTTTATTCAACATTAATATGCTCAATATTTCATATTGCAGATGAATAACTGAGGCAAGTGTGGGAATGAACAGAATGATAAGATTATTATTCATCTTTATATGGAAGATTTACGCAGATGGATAAAATTAATAATCATTTTGATTGACCATATTGTAAAAAAGAATTGTTTTATAATTTATACAGATAGAAGCAAAAGAAATTTATACATCAAGGAACCTTGCAGTAATATCACAAGAAGAAGGAGATAAATGTATAAATATTACAAGGAGATTAAAAAGAGGAAACAAAACTAGTTAGATCCATCACCATCCTCGCCAGATTTTTATTCTTCTTTGTCTTCACTGTCATCTTCGTTGTATCCTTCATCTCCGCCAGATTCTTCATCTTCAATGTCAGAGATAATAAGATTTGGAGTATTCTTTGGAACTTCTTCCATGAGGAAAGGATACAAAGAGTGAGGAATATTATGATCATCGCAGATCTTCTTGGCAGAATCATTGCGAACACCAACAAGGAGATTACTAAAATGGGTAGCAGTAATCTTTAATTGGGTCTTCAATTTTGAATATTTCTCATTGCGAGAAACAAGAGTCTTTGCGTGTTGATTCTTATCAGCTTCAAGTTCTCCAATTCTTTCAGTGTATCTCTTCTCATCTCCTGCGAGTATATAACAACAAATTGAAAATTTTGCAAAGATTAGAAAATTAATGACAAGAAATTAATGAGGAAGAACAATTAGCAACCTTCTCTTTCAGAAATCATGTCTTTAATTAAGGTCGCTTGTTCAACATGAAGACTAACATCTACACCTAAGTTAGTTCTGGCGTTGTCAAGAATCTTCACAGCCCAGGCGAATTCATCATCATTATTAATAAGAAGATGGGAACGGATTTGGTTTTCTCTTTCAACAAGAACCTTTTTCTTGCATATAAGTTTATCTCTTTCAATTTGGACTTCAAGAAGGGTTTTATGAAAATCCGCTAAAGTTTGAGTTCCTTGTCTAGATATACGATCTTTATCATCTAAGAGATCACTGTTCTTGGCCCTTAAAGTTCTAATCTCTTCCTTAGAATTGTGGTAAAAGCGTTTGAATTTGTTATCCATGTCTAAACAAGATCTATGGTCAATTTCTAAGAGGCGAAGCTTAGACCTGAGTTCATCTATGGAAAGATAATTAATTCTATCATTGGAGGGATTATTCAAAGAGTTATTGAGAAGCTCTAGAAGAGCATCATCATCTATTGGTTCAGGAAAAGAACGAATAGTTGAACCCTCATCAGAGAGACCATAAATGTCTGCGAGAATGGTAAACCAAATAAGAAAGAGTAATGAAAAGTAAAAATATGGAAGAAAATAGGAAAATTCTCATACCTAAGAGTTGCTTATTAGCACTTTCAAGATTGGATACTTTGAGCAGTTGATGAGAAAGATCATTTTCTAGTTGTTTATTCTTCTTGCCTAGATCAGCAGAGGCAGATTCCAATTTTTTATTTCTCTCGCGGAGACTAACAAGTTCAGATTCCATCTTTCTGTTCTTCCCGCGAAGACTAGAGGACTCAGATTCTAACTCCTCATTCTTCTTGCGAAGAACAGTATTCTTCTTTTGAAAAGATGCGCGCCTCTTCTCTAAGTCTGAGGCAACAGCAAATGAAGCTCTTCCATCCTGCGAGGGAACAATGTAAATTAAAACTTGGCAAGGAAATGAATAAAAAAGTGTGGTGAAGAAATGAAAACATGCCAGAATACCAAGAGAATTTAAGAGACTGAGAGTTATTGATCTTGAGATTCTTTTAAGAGAATCATTATCAACCAATATGGGAGCATTGCAGACCTTGGCGAGATCCTGGGATACCTCGTTAAGAGCTTAATTTCCATAATCATTTGCGATACCATGTGTAACATCACCAAAAATGTTAGATAATTGAGTCATAGAAGACTCGGGAGGAGAGGAGTCCTTCATGAAAGAGATATCATCATTATCTTCATCATCAACATCATCGTTATCATTATCAGAATCATTCCTCGGATTTTCTTCATTAGATTGAGGAGTTGAAAAAGAAGGGAATTGGGTTTTTCTTTTCTTTGAGAGAGGGGCACCAGATTTCTCTCTTCGAGGGGAAGTAGACTTCTCTTTGCGAGGAGCATCTTTGTCTTTCCCCTTAGTTTTCACAATCTTCACAGGTTCTATTTCTTCAATAACCTTCAAACACAGATAAAGATAAGATATAGAGGCAATAATATATTGTTAAGAATCATAAAGGAATATTTCTTACTTCATCTGTGAGAGATTTAAGGGATAAAAAGGTGTCAGGCTTCCTGAATTTCTGGTAACTAATTTTCAGCCTGTTAATCTGAAAAAATTATAAAAGTAAGTGAGAATATAAAAGCATGAGGAAGATAATAATGATAGTTACGTTGAATTTTAAGAGAACATACCTCTTTGTTCCTTTCAGGCCAGTTGAAAGCTCATGGATGATATTCTGCGAGATTCGCAGGCAATGCATGAGGACCAGAGATGTAGGGACCCTCTAGACATAATGGAAAAATTAACCATTTGTCATCACTGGAGTGGAGAGGGCCTTGATTATTACCCATATGCCAATCGATATCTAACATAAGAATTTTATCTTCAGCGATGTCATCCTTCTTCTGTAAGCGGACACCCCAACAAGTATTGTCCTTATTCATAGGGATTATATCGTAATTTGCAAAGACGTTTTCCATAGTATACTTTGCGGGGACAATTGGAGTATCCTTGAATTTAGGATTCTTCGCAGTATCAGGGTAGCGAGATTCTTTACCAGCACCACGAGTAGCATACTCAAGCATTAAGCGAATGAAATCCCCACTCAACTGATATACCGCCCGCGAGAACTTCGCGTGAGAGAGTATCTCATAGAATAAAGGAAGTTCAGGGTCATAGAGAGGAATGGGAAGACCAGCTTCAAGATGGCCTAGTGAGACTATGATCTTCTCATGGTTACATGGAAGATCAGAAAATAATGGAACAGAAAGTTCAGACTTAGGGTTTTGATTGTAATAGTGGATAAATTAAAACCTTTGTCTTGAAGTTCTTTTTGAATCTTCTCGAAAGCAATCACATATTTGCGACCGGCTACAACCATTTTTAGTATGGGAATGAAGATTGAAAGAGTAAAAGATCGAAAGAAAAATTGTAACAGTAGCAGGTTCGGAATTTACGGAAGAACAGTGAATTTGCAGAGAAATTACGGAGAGAAAAAAGAACGAAGTAAAAAGTAAAAAAGAGAAGATTGAAGAAGATGTATATATAAGGTAAAAAATCTCAAGAAGATAAGTGCAATTAATACAAGGAAGAGACGTGAACGGTTGGAATGCAGCGGTTGAAAGGGACGTGTCAAAAGTTGAATGGATAAAAAGATACGTGTAACAACCCTGACGAGTAAAAGATATATGTCAAAAGAACATGAAAAATGGAAAGTTGCGGCATTTCAAAAGGTTTTGATTTCTCATGGTATTTTCCCTTCGCAGAAAAGACATGAGAAGAGGTAAGATGTAGGATCATAATATCGCCACAATAATATTCATGCGAGATTTACAGCGACAGTTCTGCGAGTTCTTCAATAACACACTACGAGTGTCACAAAACGATTGAAAGAATGATGAAGTGGATGACGACAACTGAAACATGAGAAAAGTGTGATGATACCGCGAGGATCACAAACACCTGCGATAATTAACATTAACAGCTACTGCGAGAGTATCGTGAGTCAGATCCGAAAATAAGGGACAACTTAGCTGTCATCCACTATGTAACTACCCTATATAAAGAGAATCAATAGATTCAGAGAGAGGAAGATCAATTTTGGAGTCAGGAGAGAGTTTTGAGGAGAGAGAAAATTCTTTTGAGAGGTTGTATTCTTGATTTCTTCCATTTCTTGTAACATTTCTGAGAATTAATCAATAAAGTGTTATTCTTAATCTTCAAATATATGTTGATAATTTTGGATTCTGGTAAGGGGTGTAGTGTAGGTTTTCCTGCAACTACATATGCGACGCACTTTTTTTTGTGTCGTTGTCACTGTAGCATGAATGACTGTCTCAAAGGGTATTATGTTCTTCGTGTTCTTCCCTGCAGCAGCAGCAGAAAGGTTTTCTATGCAACTCGATTCTTTCCTATGTATTCTCCCAATTCTATCCATAACCCCTCTGTGATGCACCAGTAACATCTATATAGCCATAGTCACCTGAAATCTCGCTCAATCACTCCCAGAAATCTTCTATTACTCGGCAGTAAAGAAAAATAATCTTCGGATATTTTCTTCCCTGATTGAACTCTACACGCGTTTTACAGCTTCCAAAACTCCTTATCTATCTTTGTCACACTCCAAATAGTTGCTACTCTCTTCCAAACACGTGCAAATCCCTATGAAATCCATGCAATCCCATGAATATCTCTTCCGGTGAGCGTGTTTCCATGATTTCTTCTCTCATAAATTCCATCCAAACTGGATCGAATCTAACACCTCTACCATGCCTGTCTAGTCCATAGGAAAATACCCAATGATTTTCAGCCTTTTAGTCTCCCTAAAACACGCCCAAAACAGTAACCCTAAATCTGCCATGTTGGGAGTTGTTTTTCCCGCCAAAACTTGGAATTTGAATGAAGAAGATGACCTCCCCCTAACAGAGATGGGGGTGCAAATAGCAGCTGGCTCTATGGGGGTGCCCTTATCCAAAATTAGGGTGCCTTTATCACTTTTCTCCGGGGGTCCAAATAGCACTTTTTGAGCAAATTTTTCCACAAGTGTATTCCTCCAAAAATACCTACACAAACATAAAAATACCATAATAAGTACAAAATCAAGCACGAACAATAGAGACACCGAGGAAAATTCGGACACAAAAATGTGTCTATCAATAGGAAAGAAGCAAATCCGACACTCAATAGAGACCATGTTGGTGAAATACGACGTCCTTTTAATATATAGTCATAGGAACAATATATTACTCCTCTTTTTTCGTAATTCATGTTAAATATGAGGATATTTTCAAGTCAATAACATAATATCAAAATTTCATATGCTTTTGTTTAGTCATAAATATGATAGAGAAGTTAACTCAGTTCAATCTTTATCATCTCATTTTGTTTCATTAAGATCTCGGCAACGAGAATTTACTATCAATTTTTGGTACAGTTATAGTCCGGTTCTAATTAGTATTTATTTGTTATTGCTCATTTAGACTGATTTCTATCTAATTTGCATGCAAATGATTTTTCATCATTCAATCAATGAGTCCAGTTGAAAATGCAATTAGCTTATAGATGTCCCAAAGTGCAATTCCATACAAAAGTTTTATTTTAGTTTTATTTTTAGGTTGTTATTTTATAGCTCTGTTGGTCAGTTCTGTAGGACCAGAATATCGCCACTATATTATTCTTACAAGAATTAACGACATTCCTGCGAGTTATTCTGCGAGATTCAATAACAACATACTGAAAGTGTTGAAGGATGATCTAATGAGTGACGTAATGAATGATGACATCCAAAACACGAGAAGAGCATGATGATTCTGCGAGGATTAAAGTACTTGCGAGAGTGGATATTATAGCTGTTGCGAATATCTCGCGGGCCATATCCGAAATTAAAGGAAAGCTTAGCTGTCATCCACTATGTAACTACCCTATATATAGAGGACCAATAAATTTGAGAAGGGAGAGATAATTTTTGGAGTGATAAGAAAATCTTGAAGAAAGAGAAAAACTTAGAGAAGGCGGTTGTAATCTTGATTTCTTAGATTTCCTGTAATTCTTTCTGGATCAAATTAATAAAAATATTGTTCTTTATCTTCAAATTATGTCTTAATCTTTGTGAATTCTTACTAAGGGTGTAGTTTAGGATTTCCTGCAACTACATTTTGGCACCCGAAACAGGGATTGAGTGGAAGAAAATCGTAGAAAAAGGTAAGATTGGAGATAAGGATAATTCAAAGATTAAAAAGATGATTGAACAAAATGATGAAATGGATGAAGAAAAAATGAGCAGAGTCAGGGAAAATATGAGGGGAAGGATACACAAAAGAGATTTTGAAGGGAAGAAAATTATGACGGTTGAGAAGGTATTACCTCTAAAGGATTGGGAAAAGCATAAAATCACATTTACAGCAGCAGAAATACCAAAAGAAAATTTAAATCACACATCTCCTTTGGTGGTCACAGTACCTGTTTTATCAATGAAAAAGAGAAAATCAATAGGATCTGTGGAAGAATGGGTTGTAAATAGAACTTTGGTGGATGCAGGAAGCTCCGTGGACATAATATTTTATCATACCTTTAAGAAAATGGGGTATAAGGATGAAGAGATGTCTTGTTCAACTTATCATATTCATGGCCTTGGAAAATCTTTAACAAAACCTAAAGGCGAGATAGTGGTGCAAATTCCATTAGGAGAAATAGAAACGCGAGTAATGTTGTGTGTTGTAGATATAGAATCACCATATAAAATGTTATTGGGACGATCATGGATACACGCAATTAAGGCTGTAGCATCAACATTACATCAATGTATCAAATTTCCCATGCCTAGTGGAATTGGCGAGATTAGAGGAGATACAGATCATGAAAAATTATGTTTTCAAATTGAAGTGAAGAATTGTGAAGGACGAGTAGAATTGCGAAAATCTCGCAAAAAATTGATAAAAGAAGCAAAGAAAGAAAAAGAATTCAAGATTTACATGGTAAGGGCACAAGAAGGGAAGGGAATACAAGGCAAAATTTCGCAAGATAAAGATGAACCTGCGAGAATTATGAAAACCCCAACACCAATGGGAGATCCTGAAGCCAGCTACACTGCAGCAGAACCAAAAAAAGAAGTAAATATTGGAAGTGAGGAAGAACCAAAAATGCTGAAAATTGGAACTAAAATGGATGCAGATGAAGAAGAGCAAACTATAAACCTCTTGCGAGAATACAAAGATATATTCGCATGGAGTATGGATGAGATGCCTGGAATAGATCCATCTGTTGCATGCCATAGGTTAGAAATTAACAAAGATGTCAGACCAATCAAACAAAGAATAAGAAAGATTGCGACCACTTATCATTCCAAAATAGAAGAATATTTACAGAAGATGCTTGACGCAGGGTTTATAAGACAAGCCAAATACCCGGAGTGGATCGCAAATATGGTAGTGGTTCTAAAGAATAATAAAGGGATAAGAATTGTCATAGATTTTACTGACTTAAACAAAGCTTGTCCTAAAGATAGCTTCCCATTACCGGATATTCCATAAATGGTCGAATCACCAGCATGAAATGATAGAATATCTTCATTGGATGGGTATAAAGGATATAATCAAATCCCTCTTGCTGAAGAAGATCAAGAGCACACCGCATATTTTGCTCCAAGAGTATTATATTGTTACTCAAAAATTCCATTTGGGTTGCGAAATGCTGGTGCCACATATCAAATAATGGTGGAAAAAGTATTCGCAAAGTGGATACACAAAACATTAGAGGGGTATATAGATGACATGTTAATAAAGAGTAAAGAAGCTAAGAATCATGTGCAAGATTTGAAGGAGATTTTTGATCAAATGCGACTTTTTAACATCAAGGTGAATCCTGAGAAATGCATTTTTGGAGTAGCACCAGGGAAATTTTTAGGTTATATCGTATCAAGAGAAGGAATTCAAGTTTATCCAGAGAAAGTACAGGAAATTCACGATATGCCAATTCCAGCGACAGTGAAGGATGTACAGAAGTTGAATGGGCTCTTAGCCTCGCTAGGAAGATTTATCTCGCGATCTTCAGATAAATGCAAACATATTTTAAATATACTTAGGAAAGAAAGCGGAGCCGAGAGAATAATTATTGATTTATCTTGCGACAACATCGCATGCCTTAAGCGCAGTGTTATTGCGAATAGATGAAGGGGTAGAAAAACCAATTTATTACATCAGCAAAACATTTAATTCTGCAGAGAAAAATTATTCAAATATTGAAAAGCTAATTTTGGCATTAGTTTATGCGACATTTAAGCTTTGTATTTACTTTCAAGCACACAAGATAAAGGTATTAACAAAGGTACCAATTGAATCAGTAATGAAGAATTCGAAAAGGTCTGGCAGGGTTGAGAGATGGAATGCACAAGTAGGGCACTTTGAAATCAAATATGAAGTTCTATCCTCGCCAAAATCACAGGTTGTAGCATATTTTTTAGCGGAATTTCCTCTAGAAGATGATGAATCTGTGGAGGAGATGATGGAGATATAAGAAGAACATGGAGATCCAAAAGATCTGTTAAAGGAACCGAATATGTGGGAAATATTGGTGGATGGATCATCAAATGGGAAGGAAATGGAATTGGAGTGATCTTTATCTCGCCAGAAGGAGAAAAAATAGCTTTCTCATTTCGCTTGGATTTCACATCCACTAATAATGAGACTGAATATGAAGCTGTGGTACATGCTCTAAAGTTCGCCATAGAGATGAAATTGGAGAACACAAGGATTACCAGTGACTCACAATTGGTTATTCTCCAGATAAAAGGAGAGTACACAACGAATGAACCATCTCTGAAGAAATACAAGAAACTTGTTGAAGAATTGTCTGCGAGAATTCCAAAAATAAAATGGAGACATATATCAAGAAAAGATAATAGACTCGCAAATTCTTTTGCGTTCATATCAAGTATGATGACAAATTCAGTTGCGAGATGCATAAAAATTCAAACACTTATATCGCCTTCAGTCAATAAAGAAGAAGAAGAAAAAGAATAAATAGATGTAATGATGATAGAAAATGGCGAGGAAGAACCAAGAAGAGATATTACAGATTGGCGAGTAGAACTTCATGCATATTTGGCAAGAGGAGAAACACCAAGAAATAGATTATAAGCACACAAATTAAAAAGCCGTGCAACAAATTATGAATTAAGGGAGGGGATATTGTATCGAAAATGTTTTAATGGACCATTACTTAGATGTTTGACACGGGAAGAAGGAGAAAAAATATTTAAAATGTTGCATAGCGGTGATGCTGGTAATCATAGCGGGGGAAGATCTTTGGCTTACATAACAAAAATGCAAGGCTATTATTGGCCATATATGCATGAGGATGCAAAACAATTATCAAGACGTTGTGAAGATTTCAAGCGATATGGAAAGAGGATACATGCACCAGGGGCACCATTATCATCTTCAAAAAGTGTGTGGACTTTTGGAAAATGGGGCTTAGATGTTGTGGGACCCTTTGTACCAGGTTCAGGGAAGAAGAGATACTTAATTGTCGCGACAGATTACTTCACAAAATGGGCAGAGGTAAAAGCAGTACAACATATTCGCGATAAGGATATATTTACATTCATCTTTGAAAATATCATCTGCAGATTTGGAATTCCAGCACAGTTGGTTTCTGATAATGGAAAGCAATTTGAAGGACAAAATATAGAATTGCTACTCAATGCTTTTAAGATAAGATGTGGAAAATCTACTCCTATGTACCCACAAGCTAATGGTCAGGCTGAAGCGACTAATAAGACAATCACAGACATCTTAAAAAAGAAATTAGAAGGGTACCACATAGCATGGTGTGAACAAGTACATAATGCATTATGGGCTTACAACACAACTAGGAGAGAGGTAACCGGAATGTCGCCTTTTTGTTTAACATATGGTGTTGAAGCAGTACTACCAACAGAAGTTGATATTCCTACAACAAAAAGGGAAGTTTGGGAGAAGAATATTAATGTTAGTATGATTCTAAGAGAACTTGATGAATTAGAATAGAAGAGAGAAAAAGCATTACAACATATGAAAAATTATCAGCGCATATTATCTCGCGAGTACAACAAACGTGTTAAACAGCGAGAATTCCAGCCGGGTGATCTGGTGCTGCGAGAAACACCTGAATATCAGCGAGAAAAATGTGGAAAATTGGCAAGAAATGGGATGGACCATATGTCATAAAAGAGATAGTTAGTGCAGGGGCATACAAGCTAATGGATCCAGAAGGTAGATATGTTGGTCAAAGACTTGGCAGACTATGTAACAGACTATATCTGAAAAGATATTACCAGAATCCATTTATAAGAGGCTAGATGATTTAATGAAACAAATCAGGAATAAATGAAAGAAATTTTTGCTATAACTGCGAGATTATTAAGAATTATAAAGATGGCGAAATTCGCTTAAGAAACACAAGAACGGGACAAACCTTTATGGCGTACACCTTAGTTCGCGAATACAATTTTGTAAGAATAAAATGTACGACCTAAAGTACGTCATATGAGGGGGTATCTCTTTCCATGATTCAGCGAAAGGTTATACCGCTGCTGGAACCTGAGTCATGGAGATTGGGGTTATAGAAAACCCATCCAGGAGAGATAACTTGGATTTCCAACTATATAATGTTATACCCTGGTTGGACGACCGAGAGTCTCTCCTAAGGAGTGCAGAGTATGACCAAGGCGCCGAGGTACACGGTTGATCCAAGGTTGCCCGGGGCGTATGAAACTACCCTGGCCATTCTTGGCAAGTCTTGGCTATGATGCACTCGGCCTGAAGAAAACCCCACTTAGGGTGCAGTTTCGTAACTATAAGCCATATAGGCATAAAGGATAAGAGGTTGCGAAAACAACTGGTTGTTGCTAGGAATGGATGGGATGAGCTAGTCTTGTATGACAGAAGTACGTCTCCTTGAAGGGTCAACCAGGGGGAAGATAAGGGCGGAACCCTCCATTAGGGAGATGATAAGTGTCTTAAGACAGCAATGTCATGGGGATTTATGTACGCAAGAACATTTAGGCATGTCATATTGTCGCGTGATAAATATTCTAAAGAGGCAACAAGCCATGAGACAAAGTTAAGATGAGATCAATGGGTTTTTACATGAAAGTGTAAAGACATCCTGCGATTTCATTTAGGCATGTCAAGATAAATATTCTAAAGAGGCAACAAATGTCATAAGACAATGGGTTTTTTTTCATCATGCGAAGGGAACTTAGACTTGTCATATACTTGTCATATTGTCGCAGAGTAATGAAAGAATAAAGTTAAGGCAAGATCAATGGGTTGTTACATGCAAATGTAAGAACGTCCTGCGATTTTTTCGCAAAAACAAAAACATTGGCGAAATAAGACCTTTAATTATAAAGGAATAATAAGACCAATAGAATAATTGTGCCAATTAACTAATTTATTTTGCAGGAAAATTTTGAATATTATAAGGAAGATTATGAGGGGCAAATATGGGAATTCTTAAACATAATTTCAATATCTTCCTTGCGAATATTCAAAGTAATGAGAGTTTAACTGAGTTTTAAAGTGGATGTCAAGATTACACAGAAGCATATTGCTTGCGAAAGAAAGAAACAAAAGATAATACAGACAAGACTTAAATTCAAGGATTAGTCTCTTGACTTCATTATCTTTGCCGGTATTATCTTCTTCAACAGTATTATTCTTCTCGACCTGAGTTTCTCCTTCATTCAATTTTTCACCAGTAACTGCTCCATCACCAGTAGCTGTTTCTCTAAGAGGATTTTCTTCTTCTGATGAATTTTCATGATAAATATCTTCTTCACCATTGGGATAGGTTAAATACTCATCAATAGGAATGGGAATTTCATCGTCGTCGACTTTCAGAGGATTGAATTTTGTAGGAGGCAGAGAATGTGATATCAGAATATTATTCATAAGAACTTCGGCGCTAAGATGGGCCTTGCAAAGAAAAGCTTTATCGCGATTCCTAATTTCCATATTATTGAAGTATTCAAGATAGTCATATTTTCTTTCTGCTCGATCGCGAACATCAACAAGGTGATTAGTGAGCGCCTTATTTTCTTTGTGAGTTTTAGCTAATTTCCCAGTTAGATTAGAAATGGTAGACTGAAAACTTTTTTCAGATTCTGCGAGAGAAACAAATAAACAAGAAATATATTAGACAAAGGTTTTGCAAGAAATAAAAATGTAGTGGAAGAATTAACAATCACGGCAGTCAAAATAACTACCTTCCTTCTGCGAGGTTGTGTTTTGAATTAGTCTAAAGAAACAATTCTCCCATTGATTCATGGCATCATCAAATTTATCCCCAACAATACCTTTCAAGCGAGATTTTATATTTTCTACTTTAGAAAGGATATAAGTATTTTCTTTTGTTAATGAGGAACAAGATTCTTTCAGTTGAGAACAACGCTCTTTGAGTTTGCTAGCTTTTATACTTAGAGCTATTTTACCTTTGATAAGTTAATCTTTTTCTGCGGCAGATGATTCGGTTATCTCCTTAAGTTCCTCTTTTAGTAAGCGAAGGTATTGTTCTTGATTATCACATACTTTCTGAAGAATACTCAATTGTTTAGAGGAGATCGCAATCATATTATAAAAACTACGTTTTTCCCGAGACAAAGACTCATTTTCATCTGATAAAGATTCCATCGCCAAGTTAGCTTGAATTAATGAATGTGAAAGGAGAATGATTTCGCTACTTAGAAAATCTTTCCTTTGAACTAATTGGTTATTCTCATTAGTAAGGTTGTCTATTTGATCAATTGAATATGTGTGAAGAATATCTAATCTATTGAATGGGTCCATCCAAGAATCTTTCTCAATGCGGGCTTCTTCAGCAGCAGATTCACATTGAAATATCTTCATTAATCGATTCTGATTTGAAGCTAAATATGAAAAACAATTTTATAGAAGGAAATTGAATATATCAAACATAAAGTTTTTCTAAAAACAAAGAAAACATAGGCAGGAAAATATTACCTTTCAGCTCGTCATTTTTATCGCGAAGATTCTCGCAGTCCAATAAATAGTTGCGAAGTCTTTGATCAAGAATTTCACATTCTGAAGTTTTAATCTGGAGATTTCTCTTCAAAGCATCAATTTCACCTTCTAAGGATACTTACGAAGCAGATTGACAAAAACTAAAATATTTACTTAAAGTCATACAAACATCATGTTTAGCAGGATCAACAGAAGACTTCCTAGCATCATCTAAAATCTCAGACAGCACTTGGAAAACATCATCTACTCTAATTGATATTTCTTTAGGAGAAGGATGAGACGCAGAAGAAGAAGTTTCAATAGTGGAGAGTTGAAGATTCAAATCACTAGCAACAGGCGGGAGAGAAACAGATTTTATTGGAGAAGAAGCTACAATAGAAGCTTCATTTACCACAGTCTCAGAAACTTTATTTATTGGAGGATTAGTGACAATGGGGATATTGGTATTGTAGGACCAGAATATCACTGCAGCACTATTTTTGCGATATTAACAACACTTTTGTGAGCGTCACAGAAGATTCTTTAAGAACATTTCGCGAGCGTCACAGAAGAATCCAAAAGAAGCTGACGATAGAAGAAATACAAAGAGAGTATGTTTATCCCGCGATGGTTATCAATTTTGCGAGAGAGAATATTATAGCAATTGAGATAAGATCTCAAAGTAAATTCGAAAAAGGAGGAAAACTTAGTTGTCGTCCACTATGTAAAACCCTATATAAAGGGTTCGTTAGGTTCAGAAAATGATGATGTCTTTTGGAGAGTTGATAAGGTTTTGAGGAGAGAGAAACTCTAAAAAGAAATTTGTACTTCTGAGTTCTTATGTCTTTTGTAAAGAATTCGAAAAGTTAGAATAATAAAAAAGTGTTGTAATTCATTCTCAAACATAATTCAATTTCTGTAGATTCTTATCAGGGGTGTAGTGTAGGAATTCATGCAACTACATTTTGGCGCCCGAAACAAGGATTAAATTAACAAAAATTGAAGAGAAACTGAAGAAGAAGATAAGAATTGTTCAAGATTAAGGAAATCATTAAGTAAATTGGTGAGATAATTGAAGGGAGAATGATCAGAATCAAAGAGGATTGTAGAAAATTGGAGTGTGATATGGTAACAAGAACAATGATTGATATATTTCATGAAAATATTAAGGGAAAGATACACAAACGGGATTTTGAAGGAAGGAAAATTATGACGGTGGAAAAAATATCACCATTGAAAGATTGGGAAAAGAAAGAAATCACGTTTACAGCAACAGAAATACCAGAAGAAGATCTAAGTTATACATCTCCATTGGTGGTCACAGTAACCACTATACCAATGAGAAAGGAGAAATCAATAAAATATGTAGAAGAATGGGCTATGAATAGAACTTTGGTGGACACATGAAGTTCTGTAGACATGATATTTTATCATACTTTCAAGAAAATGGGATATAAGGATGAAGAAATGTCTTATTCAACATATCATGTTCATGGCTTTGGAAATACTTTAACAAAACCTAAAGGCGAGATAATGGTACGAATTCCACTAGGGGAGATTGAAACACAAGTAACGTTATGTGTGGTAGACGTGGAATCACCGTATAACATGATATTAGGAAGACCATGGATACACGCAATTAAGGCTGTAGCATCAACGTTGCATCAATGCATCAAGTTTCCTACACCCAGTGGAATTGGAGAAATCAGAGGAGACACAGATTTTTCGAAAATGTGTTGCCAAATTGAAGTAAGATTATGAAGGACGTCCAAAGCTGCGAAAGGCTCGCAGAAAATTGGCGAGAGAAACAAAGAAGGAAGAAGAATTTAAAGTTTACATGATAAGAGAAAAAGAAGAAAAAGGAATACCCAGTGAAATCCCACAAGAAGGAGATGAACTCGCGAGAATTATGAAAACACCAACACCAATGGGAGAACCTGAAGCCAGTTATATTGCAGCAGAACCAACAAAGGAAATAAATATTGGGAGTAAAGAAGAGCCTAAAATGCTGAAAATCGGGACTAGAATGGAGGCAGATGAGGAAGAAAGAACTATAAATCTCTTGCGATAGTATGCAGATATCTTCGCATGGATCATGGATGAGATGCCAGGGATAGATCCGTCAATAGCATGTCATAAATTAGAAATCAATAAAAACGTAAGACCATTTAAGCAAAGGATAAGGAAGATCGCAACAACATATCATTCTCAAATAGAAGAAGAATTACAGAAGATGCTCGACGCAGGAATTATAAGGCAAGAGAAATATCCAGAGTGGATTGCAAATATGGTAGTGGTCCCAAAGAAGAATAAGGGGATAAGAATTTGTATAGATTTCACTAATTTAAACAAGGCTTGTCCTAAAGATAGTTTTCCATTACCAGATATCCCACAGATGGTTGAATCAGCAGCAGGAAATGCTAGAATATCATCGTTGGATGGATATAAAGGATATAATCAAATCCCTCTCGCTGAAGAAGATCAAGAACATACCGCATTTTTTGCTCCAAGAGGATTATATTGTTATACAAAGATGCCATTTGGCTTACGAAATGCTGGGGAAACGTATCAAAGAATGGTAGAGAAGGTGTTTGCAAAGTGGATCCACAAAACATTAGAAGTGTATGTAGATGATATGGTGATCAAAAGCAAAGAAGCTGAGAATCATGTGCAAGATTTGAAAGAGATTTTCGATCAAATGTGACAATTCAATATTAAAGTGAATCCTGATAAGTGTACTTTTGGAGTAACTTTAGGGAAATTTTTGGGGTATATTGTATCGAAAGAAGGAATACAAGTTGATCCAGAAAAGGTACAAGAAATTCGCGATATGCCAACACCTGCGACGGTAAAAGATGTGCAAAAATTAAATGGACTCTTAGCCTCGCTAGGAAGATTCATTTTGCGATCTTCAGATAATTGCAAACATTTTTTCGATATACTCAAAAAGGGAACAAAATTCAAGTGGACAGATGAATGCGAAAAAGCTTTTCAAGGAATAAAAGAACATTTAACGAACATAACTATTTTACAGAAAGCTGAACCTTGGAGAAGAATTATTGATTTATCTTGCAACAACCACATATGCGCTAAGTGTTGTGTTGTTGCGAGTAGATGCAGGGGTAGAAAAACCAATTTATTACATTAGTAAAACATTAAATTCTACAGAGAGAAATTATTCAAAGATTGAGAAACTAATTCTAGCATTGGTACATGCAACTTTCAAACTTCGCATCTATTTTCAAGCACATAAGGTCAAAGTGTTAACGAAAGTGCCAATTGAGTCAGTAATGAAAAATTCAAAGAGATCAGGCAGAGTTGAGAGATGGAATGCACAAGTAGGACACTTTGATATTCAATATGAAATTTTATCCTCGCCAAAATCACACGTCATTGCAGAGTTCTTAGCTGAATTTCCTTTAGAAGCTGATGAAGCTGTGGAAGAGATGATGGATATAGAAGAGGAATGTGGAGATCCAAAAGAGCTATTAACAGAACCCAACAGATGGGAAATATTAGTGGATGGATCATCCAATGGAGAAGTAAATGGAATTGGAGTTGTTTTCATATCGCCAGAAGGAGAAAAAATAGCTTTTTCATTTAGACTTGAATTTGTATCAACTAATAATGAGACAGAGTATGAGGCCGTGATCCATGCTTTAAAATTTGTGATAGAAATGAATTTGGAAAATGCAAGAATCACCAGCGATTCACAATTAGTTATTCGCAAGATAAAAGGAGAATACACAAAAAATGAACCATCCTTGAGAAAATACAAAAGACTTGTTGAAGAATTATCTTCGAGAATTCCAAAAATAAAATGGAGACATATATCAAGGAAAGATAATAGACTTGCAGATGATTTTGCTTTCATATCTAGTATGATGACAAATCCATTGGAAAGGTGCATAAAAATTCAAACACTTTCATTTCCGTCGGTAAACATGGAAGAAGAAGAGACATATGTAATGAAGGTAGAAGCTAGCGAAGGAGAGCCAGCGAGCAATATCACATATTGGCGAGCAGATCTTTATGCATACTTGGCAAGAGGAGAAATCCCAAGAAATCGATTGGAAGCACATAAATTAAAGAGTAGGGAAACCAATTATGAATTAAGAGATGGAGTATTATATCGCAGATATTTTAATGGACCATCGCTAAGATGTTTGACGAGGGAAGAATGACAAAAGATATTTAAGATGTTGCACAGTGGTGACGCTGGTAATCACAGTGGAGGAAGATCTTTGGCATATAGAACAAAAATGAAAGGCTACTACTGGCCATATATGCATGAAGATGCAAAACAACTCTCAAGGCGTTGTGAAGATTTCCAACGATATGGAAAGAAGATACATGCACCAGGAGCACCATTATCATCATCAACAAGTGTATGGCCCTTTGGGAAATAGGGGATAGATATTGTGGGACCATTTGTACCTGGTTCTGGACAAAGAAGATATTTGATTGTCGCAACAGATTATTTCACAAAATGGGGAGAAGTAAAGGCAGTACAACATATTCGCGATAAAGATATTTTTACATTCATATTTGAGAATATAATTTGCAGATTCGGGATTCCAGCACAGTTAGTATCTGATAATGGAAAGCAATTTGAAGGGCAGAATATAGAATTGCTACTCAATGCATTTAAGATAAAGTGTGGAAAATCTACTCCTCTATATCCACAAGCAAATGGTCAAGCTGAAGCAACCAATAAGACAATCGCAGACATCTTAAAAAAGAAGCTAGAAAGATACCACAGAGCATGATGTGAACAGGTGCATAATGCAATATGGGCCTACAATACAACTATACGAGAAGCTACTAGAATGTCACCTTTTTGTTTGACATATGGAGTTGAAGCTGTGTTACCAACAGAAGTCGCTATTCCTACAACAAAAAGGGAGGCTAGGGAAAGAAATCTAAGTGCTGGAATGATTTTAAATAAATTGGATGAATTAGAAGAAAAAAGAGAAAAAACTTTGCAACATATAGAAAATTACCATCGAAGATTAGCTCGTGAGTACAACAAACGTGTTAAGAAACGTGAATTTCAACCTGGCGATTTAGTGCTGCGAGAAACACCAAGTTATCAGCGAGAGAATGGTGGAAAGTTGGCGAGAAAATGGGATGGACCATACATCATTAAAGACATAGTTGGAACTGGGGCATACAAACTAATGGATCCTGAAGGAAGAGATGTTGGTCAAAGACTCGATAAACCATGGAATATATTATTTCTGAAAAGGTATTATCAATGACATCTTCTACAAGATAAGAGATACTTGGATGTTATATGATGAAACAGGTAATAAATTCTTCTATCTCTATTTACAACTGAAAAATTCTTCTGATAACAAAGCACAACAAGAACAGCGAGCATCATCGCAAGAAAAGCGAATACAAATTTCGCAGAGATTAATAGAATGGGACGAACCTTTATGGCGTGCACCCTAGTTCGCGAATAAAATTTTGCAAGATGCAAATGTAAGACCTAATAGCACGTCATAAGAGGGGGTATCTCTTGACATGATTCAGGGGTAAGGTTATACCGCTGCTGGATCCCGAGTCATGCAGATATTGGGGTTAAAGAAAACCTATCCGGGAGAGAGATCTTGGATTTCCAACTATATAAGGTTATACCCTGGTTATAAGACTGAGAATCTCTTCCAAGAAGTGCAAAGTATGACCAAGGCGCCGAGGTACACGGTTGATCCAAGAATGCCAGGGGCGTACGAAACTCCCTTGCCATTCTTGGTAAGTCTTGGCTATGATGCACTTGGCCTGAAGAAAACCCCACTTAGGGTGCAGTCTTGTAACTATAAGCCATATAGGCATAAAGGATAAAAGGCTGCGAAAATAGCTGGTTGTTGGTAAATCTGGATGGGAGGAGCTAGTCTTGTATGGCCGATGTGCCCTCCTTGAAGGGGCAACCAGGGGGAAGATAAGGGCGGCACCCTCCATTAGGGAGCTGATAAGTGTCTTAAGACGGCAATGTCATGGGGCTTTATGATCGCAAGAACATTTAGGCCTGTCATATTGTCGCGTGATGTAAATTATACAAAGGCAACAAGCCACAAGAGAAATTTTAAGATGAGATCAATGGGTTTTTACATGAAAGTGTAAAGACGTCCTACGATTTCATCGCAAGACGGCAATGTCATAAGGTTAAATTCTTGCAAGAGAGTTTATGGTTATCATATTGTTGCAGAGATTTTGAAAGAACATGGATAAGACAAGATCAAAGGGTCTTTACATGCAAATGTTAAGAAATCCTGCGATTTTGTCGCAGACAGAAAAAGTTTGGCAAAATAAGACCTTTAATTAGGAAAGCAAAATAAGACCAAAAGAATAATCTTACCAAATAACTATTCTATTTTAAGATTCCAAGAAATATTCATTCATCGCAGAGCAATATATAAGAACGCAAATTCTTAACATTGTAGATTCCTTCAGAATTTTTCAGAACATCGCAGCAGTATTCATTGCATCGCAGATACAAAAAATAATTCACCATTTCAAGAAAGATAATAAAGGGCAAATAGGGGAATGGAGAAGTAACATTTCATTATCTTCCTTGAAAATATTCAAAGTAAACTAAGTTGAAAGTTAAATTCTAAAAAGGTTTCAAAAGTTACATCGCTCGCAAGAAAGAAGAAGGAAAAGAAATCAAAAATAAAGTTCAAGCCTTGCCAAATTCATTATTCTTGCTCGTCAGATTTATTATTTTTGCCAGAGTTATCAACTTCATCAGCATCCTTTTCACCTCGAGTCTCTTCTTCATCATCGATTACTTCTCCACTTGCAGTTACTTCTATGGGAGGACTTCTTTATTCTTCTTCACCATCTTCTTGGGTGATATTTTCTTCATCATTAATAAACTCTAAATCTTCATCCATGGGAAGAGGAATTTCATCATCATCAACCTTTAGAGGAGGAACAGATACAGGAGGGAGAGAATGGGAGAGCAGAATCTCGTTCACAAGAACTTCAGCACTGAGGTGGACCTTTCGAAGGAAACCTCTATCACGATTCCTAATCTCTATATTTTTAAAGTACTCGAGATAATCAAGTTTTATTTCTACTTTGTCGCGGGCTTCAAGATAATTGGAAAGAAGAGACTTGTTCTCTTTGCGAACTTTATCCAATTCGTTGGTAAGATCAGCAATGGTAGAATAAGACTTCTTTCAGATTATGCGAGTGACAAAAGTGATAAAAGATCATTTAGTCAAAGATTTTGTAAGAAATATAACACAAAATTTAACAGAAAGGTTAATAAGAGAGGCAGTCAATTGGCTACCTTCCTTCTGCGAGGCTAAGTTTTGAATTAATGTAAAGAAACAGTTTTCCCATTGATTCGTAGCGTCATCAAATTTATCGCCAACCACACCCTTCAGACGAGATTTCATGTTTTCTTCTCTAGTGCGTAGATACAAGTTTTCCTTTGCTAGTAAAGAATGAGATTCCTTCAATTGAGAGCACTGGTCTTGAAGCTCGTTGGCCTTCAAACTAAGAGTCAACCTACCTTTGATAAGTTTATCCTTCTCAGCAGCGGATGATTCAGTTACTTCCTTAAGCTCATTTTTAAGGGAACGAAGAGATTGCTCCTGATTATCGCATATCCTTTGTATATTACTCAATTGTTGTGAAGAAATCGCCATCAATCTTGAAAATCTATGTTTCTCTTGGGATAAAGTTCTATTTTCATCTGATAAAGATTCTACCGCCAGGTTAGACTTGGTTAACGAATATGAGAGACGAGAAATCTCGTTACTTAATAAACTTTGACTTCGCGATAATTGGTTATTCTCATTAGTAAGATTATCTATTTGATCGATCAAATATGTATGAAGATTATCTAATCTATTATACTAGTCCATCCAAGAATCTCTTTCGAAACGAGCTTCATCAACAATAGATTCAAACTTAAGTCTCTCCATGAAACGAGTCCGATTTGAAACTAATATATGAATCAAGAATTTAAGAAAAAGACTTTAGTACAGAAGATATAAAAGCAAAACAGAAAAACAAAGGAGCAGAGGCAATAAAAATGTACCTTTCAGCTCGTCATTTTTTCTGCGAAGATTCTCGCAGTCTAGAGAAGAATTGCGGAGCATATGATTCAAAGTATCGCATTCAGCAGTTTTGACTTGAAGTCTTCTCCTCAGAGCTTCAACCTCATTTTCCATAGACGCTCGTGAAGCATTACAATCAGAGCCAAAATATTTGAGTAGAGTCTCTCAAGCTTCATATTGGAGGGGATCAGTAGAAGACTTTCTAGCATTGTCTAAAATATTGGACAAGATTTTAAAAGCAACATCAACACCTGCAAAAGTTTCATTTAATGAAGGAAGGGGTGTAGAAGATGAAGTAGTAACGAGAGCAAGTTGACGATTTGAATCATTTGCGATGGTTGAGTTGTCAGGAGGAGGGGTATTTGGAAAAACAACAATTGAAGGCAATAGAGGACTATAAGGAGTCTCAGTCACAGCAGTTTTAGAAGCTTGATTCATCAAAGGTTCAGAAGAGGTAGAAGTATGAGCAATGATATCCTCGCAGACAAAAGAAGAAAGATTTGGTTGCGAAAATATGGGAGTAGCCCTCGCGGATGTTAGCGGGGGAATAATGAGATTATCCCCAAGAGTCTTAAAGTGGCGAGATCTCTTGGGAGGTTTAACAGATTTCTCTTCATTCTGCGAATAATAATTCAGATAAGAAACAGAGGCAACAATATTGTTATTAAAAAATAGAGGGTGTTTCTTACTACCTTATCATTCACATAACTACCTTATTAGGGTGTTTCTTACTACTTTATTAGGGTTTTGAGTTGTGGATTGTGTGTTAGAGATAGTTCCGCTGAAAAGAAGATATAACATGGAAGTTATGAAGAATCAAATAAGAAAGGTTGGAGAATATAAATAAAAATTGGTTTAAATAAATATCATAAGTCAAGAAATATACCTTGGTGACTCCATTAAAACAGTAGCAAGAGAATATGAAGAAGAAAAGTTGCAGACAAAAGACGAAGTAAATAGATGAAGAAGATAAAGAAACGGAAGAGGAAAATTAGTTATGAAATTTAACTCTACCTTTTATAGGCAAAAAGGAGCTGACCTATTAAGCAAAGACGTGTCAGTAAAAAGAGGGGTAAACAACACGGGTAGGCGGTAAGGCTAGATTAACGGAACCTTGTCGAGAAGAAAATATAAGAGGGAAAGAAGTTGCGAGTATTAGTTCTCATGATCTTCTCTTCTTCGCAGAAAAGACATGAGAAGAGGCAAGATGTAGGACCAGAATATCGCTACAACACTATTTCTTCGATATTAACAACACTTTTGCGAGCGTCACACAAGATTCTTTAAGAACATTTCGCGAGCGTCACAGAAGAATCCAAAAGAAGCTGACGATAGAAGAAATACAAAGAGAGTATGTTTATCCCGCGATGGTTATCAATTTTGCGAGAGAGAATATTATAGAAATTGCGATAAGATCGCAAAGTAAATTCGAAAAAGGAGGAAAACTTAGCTGTCGTCCACTATGTAAAACCCTATATAAAGGGTTCGTTAGGTTCAGAAAATGATGATGTCTTTTGGAGAGTTGATAAGGTTTTGAGGAGAGAGAAACTCTAAAAAGAAATTTGTACTTCTGAGTTCTTATGTCTTTTGTAAAGAATTCGAAAAGTTAGAATAATAAAAAAGTGTTGTAATTCATTCTCAAACATAATTCAATTTCTGTAGATTCTTATCAGGGGTGTAGTGTAGGAATTCCTGCAACTACGGGTATTGATATTTTCACAAGGAATGGATGAAGGTTCAACTTGCGAAGGTGTAGAAGAAGGACTCGCAGTTGTGAATTCGGGAAAGAGGATGTCAACATTAATAGCTTTAGCATTGCGAGGCTGCTTGGGAGGTTTAACAATATTTTCATCCCCCTACGAATAATAACTTAGATAAGAAACAGAGGAAAAAATATTGTTATTCAGAAAACAAATGTTTCTTATTACCTTATCATCCGCATGTCTCTTTTTCTTTTCAGCAAGCTTCTTTCGAGGATTTTTAGGGTTAGGGTTTTGAACCACAAACCGTGTGTTCGATGTATTCTCACTGAAAAGAAAATACAATATGGGAATTACAGAAGAATCAAATGAAGGACAAGAGCAAATAATATAAATAGAGTTCAGATAAGAACACAAACCTTGGGGCTTCTATTAAAACAGTAGCAGGAGAAGTTATAGAAGAAAAAGTTTCATACAAGAAGACGAATAAATAGAAGAAAAAGAAGGGATTTTTTCATTGGGATACCCCTTTTATAGATGAAAGAATGTTGACCGGATAACAAAAGGGTAACCGGTAAAGAATGGAATATTCGAAACGTGTAGACGGTTATGCTTAATTTGTGGAACCTTGTCGGGAAAAGAAGATGAAAAAATGAGTAGTTGCGGCATTTTAGTTCTCAAGATCTTTCCTTCTTCGTAGAAAATACATGAGAAGAGGCAAGATGTAGTACCATAATATCGCCACTATATTATTCTTGCAAGAATTAACAACATTCCTGCGAGTTATTCTGCGAGATTCAATAACAACATACTGAAAGTGTTGAAGGATGATCTAATAAGTGACGTAATGAATGATGACAGCCAAAACACGAGAAGAGCATGATGATTCTGCGAGGATTAAAGTACCTGCGAGAGTGGATATTATAGCTGTTGCGAATATCTCGCAGGCCAGATCCGAAATTAAAGGACAGCTTAACTGGCATCCACTATGTAACTACCCTATATATAGAGGACCAATAGATTTGAGAAGGGAGAGATAATTTTTGGAGTGATAAGAAAATCTTGAAGAAAGAGAAAAACTTAGAGAAGGCGGTTGTAATCTTGATTACTTAGATTTCCTGTAATTATTTCTGGATCAAATTAATAAAAATATTATTCTTTATCTTCAAATTATGTCTTAATCTTTGTGAATTCTTACTAAGGGTGTAGTGTAGGATTTCCTGCAACTACAAGTTCCCTATTTTTTTTGATCATATTTCTTTTATAATTCCAGTCTTGCTTTGGCTTCTTTGATTTGGGTTAACCTTTGTATCTAATAGTTGTTACGAGACTCTATGTTATTAGATGACGCATCATCCTGTGTTGCATCTAGCGTTGGCTTCTTTGATCAACTGAACTTTTCTTTGTTTGTTATGCAAAAAAAAAAAAAAAAAAGGTAGCCAGCTACAGTATATTGGGAGGTATGATATACTGCGTTATTACAAAATAGGCGTTTCTATGTGGGGTGAATTTTTATCAGCGATATTGGGTACTATATATCTTTGTGTAATCGTTAGTTGTTTGCATCATGGTCAACCTGCGGAAATTTAGTTCGAACTAATATATATTCCATTTTTAGTAATGCATATCTTTCTTTGTGGTCGGATTAGTTTAGTTTGTTAAGATGGTAAGATTAAGAGGTGGCAAGAATGGTTCAGCATGTCCAAATCATCCTTGGCTTTACTAAGATAAATCTAAGTACGGTACAATGTATTAAAACGCTAATTTTGTTTTAAATGTGTTGTACTTTACATTTATCTCTAATAGTTCTTATCTTTTGATGGATCATACTGTTAGATTATACAATGTTGGCGAAAAATGCAATGTGAGAGGTCTTCATGGTAGTGCAATCATACAGTAAGGAGGTAATGGTTGAAGTGATGCTCTAAATTTTTCGTTGTGATCATAATTTATTCAAAAAAAAAAAACATATTAATTTTTTGTTGAGGTAATGGTAGTGCTCTAATCTTTATGCTCACATATTTGAAGTTAATTGTAATGGTATTTCCTTGCAAAATTACAAACTTGGTTTATTAGTAATTGAAATTACATATGCCAAATATGTAAACTTGTTACAGACTTATTCCGGGTACTTAAGTCCGCGTACCAAGTCTGCGTACTTAGGTTGGTTATATCTAAAAACGATTATTCGTGAACTTATACTTATATTAACTAAGGAATGCTAGTTTGCAAACCATGGCTATAAAGTTCATGAATTGATTCGAGTGAATCAAATTGTTTTTGCTTCGATTGTGTATTGTATACTTCTATAAGATCTAAGCAATTGAACAACTCTCTAACTAGTTCATTTGAGTTATTTGAACTAGTTATGGTGAAGAAGAATATGGTTAATATGAAAGTTCTCATATGGATAACCATTTGGTTAACTATTGTTGAACCAACAAATGTACATGTTTGGGTACGGTTATACAAACCTAAAATCGTGCATTTCATTTGTGTGTAACAAGCTAAGTTTTTGATCTAACATTTGAAAGATATTAGTTTGAATCTAATCAGGTTTTCATCTAACGGTGAATAATGAATGCTTTGTTACTAAGCTAACATTGATTGCAAACCCTGATTTGAAAGACTATATAAGGGAGAACTCTATCAACTGGGAAACCAAATCCCCACACCTCCTGTGTGATACTAGTTGTATTAGATAGAGTCGATTCTCCTTTAACCTTAGGTTTCTACCGAGGCCATGTAGGTTAACGACTTAAAGACTTTATTGGGATTGTGAATCCAGACCGATACTACTTTCTTGTAGTTGTGTGATCTGATCTTGCTGATTCTATCGTGTTGAGTACAATTGTAACGATTGGCTTGAGATTGATATCACCGATATGCAAGATATAAAAGTAATCACAAACATCTTCGTCTCATCGTTTGTGATTCCACAATATCTTCTTTCGCCTCGTTGATTAAGATTATTGTGAGGTGATTAATAATTCTAGGATGATCTTCGGGAATATAAGTTCGGGTTATTAATTGGTTTATGTTCACATTGATTTATTAAAAGACGGAACAAAACTCGTAGGTATTTATGTTGGAGACAGATTTATCTATTACCGTAGACTTTTCCGTGTGATACAGATTTGTTTATTAAAGTTTTCGATTTTGGTCGTAGCAACTCTTAGTTGTGGATGAGATCAGCTACGGGAATCAAGTACGTAACATCTTGCTGGGATCATAGAAGTAAGGTGCACAACTGTACCTTGGATCAATGTGACATTGATTGGGGTTCAACTACAGTCCAGACCGAAGTTAATTTGTAGTAGGCTAGTGTATGTAGTGGCTTAATACAGTGTGTGTTCAATATGGACTAGGTCCCGGGGTTTTTCTGGATTTACAGGTTTCCTCGTTAAAAAAACTTTTGGTGTTTGTGTTATTTCTTTTTCGCATTATATTTTGTTATATAATTGAAATATCATAGGTTGTATGTTTGAATCAATCAATTGAAAATCCGAACTTTGGTTGTTGATTGAAATTGATTGATCTTTGAACATTGGTCTTTGGTACCGTTCATGTGATTTCTCTTATATTCAATTACACTCGCAGATTTCTATTTGCTTGAGTAAGAATTGAATCAAGAAAGAGAGATATAACTCTTTGATATACTTTATTAAGATTGAGTCTAGTTGATTCTCTTGAAAGTATATTGGAGTTAGTCCATACAGATTGCTAATCAAAATATTCGGTGTGGTTGTTAGACCCCCCGCTTTTTCAATATGTTCCTTTCCATTTTCGTGAATCGAGCTGATATGCATATACACATAAGTTAAATATATTGTGTTTTTTTATAAACGAAAAATAGAACAAACTCTTTGAGAATTTTCTCGCAGTATTGATTTACTTGTGATCAAACTTTTGTGTTTTTTACTGCTTGACACTCTCCGTAAGATTTTCTTATGTTGAGTCATATCGTCCAAATTATCTTTTGACCGTAACTGGTGTAGAGATTGTTTTAAGTCGATTTTCGGATACAAATCCATGTGATTTGTTAATGTCCAACAAAATACTTCTTTTTATAAATTAATATCACTCATGTTGTTCTCTTGGGAATGACATCAAAAGGGGGAGAATTCTTGAATGAACTTGTGCTTAATTTCTATATATTTGTGGAGAGTGTGGCCGTGGAAGTTGAAAGGGGATGCTTTATATATTTTTAATATCCTAAATGAGGGTTAAGTATTTTCTTACTATGTGAGATCATCTAAAAAAGTTGATACGAGGAGTTGCATTTTAACTATGTTATAATGTGGAATCTCAAAACTTTCTTAAAACTTGACATATCTTTTGATTGTATTCATTACGATCCCGCGATTTTTGTACTTTTTTTTATTGACAAAAAGGGGGAGAATTATTTAGTAGTTTCATACTACATACATATGGTTTACAGATCATTATGTAATGGGGAGTAAATCAATAATCTATAGGTTTTACTTATTATGCAAAAGATGTAAGTATTGATTAAGCGGGAGAAACATATCACAGTACGTAGTATTACTTCAGAGTTAGGATACAATTGAACTTTGGAAAAAGGAGTAATACTATGTTTCTGTATAATGAAGAATGAGAACATTTTTTTTCTAAAATTGTTATCGCTATGGAATCGGTTCTTCAACAACAACGATGCTGAGTTGAACACGTTCAGAATCATTGCATCTTGAAATTACGAAGAGTTCAAGGAGTTGAAGATGCCAAGGAAATCAAGACATTGTGGATTCTAGAAGTTGTCGAAGCTTTATTTTTTATCCATATATATTGATAGTTTCGTCATTAAAATTGACAAAGGGGAAAATTGTTAGAGCATTGCTTGGTCGACCTCACAAGTGTTTTCATCTCAAGCTTGTTGTCAAATTTAGTTATCAAAACTATATCTTGATTTCTAATCTATAATTAGCTAAGTCTCGGACTAGGATATATAGAAAATATAGATCAGAAATAGTGGATTATGACAGTCATCATTGCGTTCTACCATTTGAAGGCGAAGATCAACCGAAGCTTTTGAAGAACTTCATCAAAAAAAGGTAAGTGAATACTGAACCGCCTATGTATAAAGTTATATTCACTTTTCTATAATTTGATACAATGTCGCATAACTAATAAGACTATTATCCATAGACAAGAATTTCGAGTCAAGATTATCTTGATAATTAATTCTCGAAATATAATGACTAAGCTTAATGAACATTGGTTCATACTTGATGAATTTCATGTAAGGACAATTTATTATTCGGAATCAAAATCATGATTCAAGTTTATCATTTGGACATAGACTGGAACAGTGATATGTGTCTTTGATGTTATTCAAGAATGTTTCGAATCTATTTAGATAAATATAGAACTACTATTGATTCAGATACAAGACAGTGGTATTAGTTTTACTAGGAAAACTGTTATATGTCCAAACTTGTATTACATTTACTTGTACATGTAGCGAAGTAGCTATATTCATATTGACAAACAGACTAGTGGTACATATATTCTTACGTATATCATATGAAAATATGTTTGACTCGTGAACCGGATAGGTATGCATACTTGTATTCAAACCATTTTTGAACTGTGGTTAAGAAACCGGGTTTGTTTCCAAACTAGTACGTTAAATAAAATAGTTATATGTTCCTAAACTCGACAGTGTTTCCAAACCGGTATACAAACCTATTTAGTTCTATAAACTCCGAAACCGACGACAATATTAAGGTTTCCAAACCGGTATGCAAATTAAAAAGTTCTATGAACTCCGAAAATCGGTTTTGTTTAAATGTTTATAAACCGGTACGCGTACCTTGACTGAACCGACTCACTAACTTATATGTATTAGTACCTTGTACATATACTAATCATGTCGATTATATTTTTTAAAGTGTGTTTAAATTATTTCTATGAGATTATTAACATTTGATTGATTCTCTAAAACACTAGAATTATTTGATCACATGTTTGTGACTCAGAACCGAATAGTTTCGGCTAACCAGGTTGAACATAGTATTTATACATGGTTCAGTTACGGTTTAACCTAACCAGAGTGTATATCTTGTTTATCTGAATCGGATTCAAATATTCATCTAACGGTGGATATTATTTGCTTGGTTCCAAAGCTATCTTGGCTTAAACCTAAAGCAACCTATGTTTTGAATGTTTATAAAAGGGGAACTTCAAGCAATTGGGATATTTGATCCTGACACTACTTTTCAGTGTGTTCTAGTTGTATCTAGAGAAAAGTAGTCGAAATCATTCCTCGTCCTACTCGGTTGGGGAGCTTTGGAGCGAGGATAAATAAGTTCGGATTTGGAAATCACCAAAACTCGGTCTAACACTATCATGTAATTAAGTGTGTGATATTATTATATTCAACGTATTTATCATGTATTTAGAGGTTTTTTATTTGATAACTCCCATCTTAGGGGTTATGAAAATTTTATTTTCGGATTTTAGTGCATGCAAGGCCAACTCTGAATAAATTAACTCGCTTTTTCTGAAAAGTTGGTCCAAATCGGAAAAACCGGCATCTTTAATCGCTAACAATCGGGAATGGCTTGGAATCGGGAATCGTCTCGGGCATATATCTTGTAGAGATTACTTGGCGAGTAATTGGTCTTGAAAAGCGATTTTGACTACACATTCTAGAGTCGTCCTCTTCCTAACCCTTTGAGGTTTTAGAAACTACAAAATCTTCATAGGGATTCGTGAAGCCAGGCCCAGTTATCTTTCCTTGATAACTCGCGTATCCTATATCTTGATCAATTATTGAGTTTATCACTTGATCAAGATAGATAGAAATGACAAAGTTCTCTTCTTCTCAAACTTTGTGATTCCTCGCGTTTTATACTTGTGAGGTGAATTTTTAGAGCACTGCTCGGTCGAACTCGCAAGCGTTTCTATCTCAAGCTTGTTTTTCAATATTAGTGATCAAAACTATAAGTATTGATTTCTAGTCTACTTATAGTAATATCTTGGACTAGGATAGATTGTGTAGTTGAGCATTAGAATTCACGATGTTCATCAATTGAAGACGAAGAACTACTAAAGAGAGCTTGTGAAACTTGATCAACAAAAGGTATGTGGAGACTAAAACTCATCTATCACTTGGAAAGTCTATTTCTACTATATCTCCTATATTGAGACAAAAGTCGTATTACTATATAATTGTCGATTATACACATTTGAGATTTCGAGTTGAGTTTAACTCGCTTACATATTTCTCGGAATATGTGTTGGTAAGCTTTCGCTTCAAACAAGTTCATCTTATATTCATGATGAAATTCAAAAGATCATCATGTGAAAATCACCGAGTAACCTTACATGGTTTGTGCAATACAATCATTTGGTGTAGACTTGGAATGCTTCGTTATGATTATTTCAATAACTTGAAAATTGCTTTGATGTTAATAGTGTGTTAAAACGACTATTGTCATCCTCTAAGAAAGTTTCAATGATTGAAATAAGAGTTCAGAATACTTAACCATCACTGGATTATAAACATAGTGTGCTTACTTGCATGTATGTGATCCATGACCGGAAATAAAGTATGCATACCCGTCTACGTACTTGTAGTTGTGAAATTCCGTATACCAAGTACACATACCGGTACGCATATTTGCATAAGGTATAGGTCCGGGAATTTCTGCTGGGTTTTGGAAGTGTACTAAGTATGCATACCCGTTTGCATACTGGCGAACCCAAACTCAGACTGGCTACTTAAGTATGCGTACCCATTTGCATACTTGAGTAGTTAAAGTTCTAAAATCGGTTGGCTCATGAAATAATACATTTATATGTTAAGGAATGCATTATTTGCAAACCGTGGTTATAATGTTCATGAATTTATTCGAGTGAATCAAACCAATTTTGCTTCAATTGTGTTCTTGTATACTTCTATGAGAATATAGCAATTGAACAACTATTTAACTAGTTTCATTTGAGTCATTTGAACTACTTATGGTTAAGATGAATAAGTTTGATATGAGAGTGTTCATATAGATAACCTCGGTTAACTACGGTTGAGACAACATGGTGTACACATTTAGGTATGGTTACTAAACCTAAATGAGGGTGCATTTTATTTGTGTATAACAAGCTAAGTTTGATATAACGGTTGAAAGATATTAGCTTGAATCAAATCAAGTTTTCATCTAACGGTGAATATTGAATGCTTTGTTACTAAGGTAACTTAGATTGCAAACCCTAATTTTAAAACTACATAAAGGAGAACTCTAACAACTCAGAAACATAATACCTACACCTCTTGTGTGATACTAGTTGTACAAGCTAGAGTCGATTCTCCTTTAACCTTAGGTTTTTCACGAAACCATGTTGGTTAATGACTTAAAGACTTCATTGGGATTGTGAAGCCAGACCCAACTATTTTCTCTGCAATTATGTGATCTGATCTTGTAGTTTTTATCGTATTTGAGTACTATCTTCTCTAAGATTGGATCGATATTTAATCTCCGATAGGCAAGATAAAAAGTAGTCACAAACATCTTCGTCTCATCGTTTGTGATTCCATAATATCTTGTTTCGCTATCGTAAGATTAAGATTATTGTGAAGTGATTGATATTTCTTGGCTGTTCTTCGGGAATATAAGTACGGTATATCAATTGGTTCATGTTCACCTTGGTTTATCAAAAGACGGAACAAAACTCATAGGTATTTCTGTGGTAGATAGATTTATCTATTCCAGTAGACTTTTCTGTGTGAGAAAAATTTGTTTATCAAGTCTTCGACTTTGGGTCGTAGCAACTCTTGGTTGTGGGTGAGATCAGCTAAGGGAATCAAGTACGTAGTATCCTGCTAGGATCAGAGGCATAAGAAGCACAACTTCACCTTGAATCAGATTGAGATTGATTAGGGTTCAACTAAAATCCATTCTGAAGTTCACTGATAGTAGGCTAGTGTCTGTAGCAGCTTAATAGAGTGTTGTGTTCAAATCTGGACTAGGTCCCCAGGGTTGTTTTTTTTTTCATTTGCGGTTTTCCTCGTTGACAAAATTCTGGTGTCTGTGATATTTCTTTTCCGTATTATATTTTTTTTATATAATTGAAATATCACAGGTTGTGTGTTGAATCGATCAATTGGTAAATCCAACATTTGGTTGTTGATTGAAATTAAATGATCCTTGAACATTGGTCTTTGGTACCGTTTAAGTTATTTATCTTATATTCAATCGGGCTCGCAAATTCCTATTTGCAGATTGAATTGAGAGATAGAGATATAAAACTCTTTGATATACTTTTCTCTAGATTAAGTCTAACTATCTAGTTGATTATCTTGAGAGTATATTGGAGTTTGTCTATTCAGATTGCCAAACGAAATATTGGATATGGTTGTTAGACCCCCGCTTTTTCATGAATAATAATCTAGGCTGCACTTAGCATTGCATAAGTCCGAATTTTGAGGTTAGCTAAACTTTGTCTATTGATATCGATTTCCACACCTTTTGATCAAACTATTTGATTATAAAAGGAAATCAATTATATAGGCTTAATATGTGGGAGGTATATTTGGTTTAAAGTCTTCAATTGAGTTGAAGCAACTCTTAGTTGGTGTAACGTCATCTAAGGGAATAAATTACGTGGAGTCCTGCTGGGATTCAAGAGGCGTAAGGAGTGCGACTGTAACTTAATCGACGGGATACCTTTTAGGGATCAACTACATTCTAATCCAACTTTGGTAGTAGCTAGGCTAGTGTCTATGGCGGCTTAATAAAGTTTGGTTTTCAATCTATACTAGGTCCTAGGGTTTTTCTGCATTTGAGGTTTCCTCGTTAACAAAACTTCTGGTGTTTGTGTTATTTATTTTTCCGCATTATATTGTTTATCTCTATAAATGAAATATCACAGGTTGTGCGTTGATCAATCATAGTAGAGATATTCGACCTAGATTGGTTGGATACGACTTGATTGATTCTTGGATATTGGTCTTTGGTACCGTCCAAGTTATCTCTTTGTGATTAGGTTCACATATTTGTTTCTGTAGATGTTTTAATCGCAAGAGAGAGCGATATAACTCTAAGATATTATTTCTTGATTGAGTTTAACTCCTGGAGTTTTTTCATACAAATTACCTAAGAAATAAGTGGCAGTGTATTTTGGAACCCCTAAATTTTTAGAAAACTATGTTTGACTACATAAGTTTGACAAAGTAGACTTGCGAAACTTGTTTCGTAGTCGAAAGTAATCAAAGGTATCATAGTTTTGTTTGCATATAAGATGATGTCAAACTATGTTTGACTACATGGGCTATTCTAGGCCTTTTTTTTATGGTTTACAAAACTAAGCCTTATTTGAAAAAAATCGATGGATGGAAACTTAGCACCGTTAAGTGGAAGTAAAAATACAACTTAGTCCTTTGAATATGTAATTATAACCCAACTTGACGGGTTGTCTCGGTACATGTCACCACACACTTATCTTCTTCTCCATAAATGAAAAGCACCAACAATTTCTTATTAGCAACACCCGCTCTCTTGGCTGCAGAAACAACCTCAACTGCAACTTCATTTTGCTTCTTAACTCAGCTGAAAATACTCAGGAAATAACCACCACAGTACATCACCATCTTCAAGCCTTTAATGCAACAATTAGGTACATCCTCTGAAGCTCAAATCTGCTCAAAATATTTCAACATCATCACCCATTTCAGTTACATGGCACAATACTGATCTGCAACAGCACAACCTCAAAACCAGCTCAAACCACATGCTTCAACCTCAAACACTACAGGATCACCCATCTCTGCTTCTTGAATTCACACAACCCATCTTTGTTTTCTCAACTGCACAAACATACAACCACCTAACCTGTAATGCCATGATAACACTAGAACACATCTGCTCAACAACATTAAACATCCTACCAAGTCACCATCAGAGCCATGACCTTCAATTTCATCTTAAACTCAAATACACCTTCCATTGGTAGCTGTCATAATTACCATCTCATTCTTATTTCTCAAGTCCACCACTGAACCATAACTTTTTCAATCTCTATTCATACCAACAACATTATCAAATGCATCATCACATAATACCGGAATTAGCTTCACTTCCTATCCCACATGCATCACAATCTACAACACCATTACTTCTACCTCATACCAATACCACCAGTTTATCTTTGTCTTTTATCCATTCCAGCTACAAAGCAATTAAAACCCAATTGTCTTGCTGAACTAAGAACCATCATCTCAACTCCATTTTCTGCTTCCATCTCACCCAGAACATCACCACAAATATCTTTTCATATTTAACAAACCACCAACCATTTGAATTCGAATCAAACCCTAGCTTCAATCTCAGACCCATTTTCGACTTCAAGCAAAAACTTATGAAAATTAAACTCTAGTTTTTGTCTTCTACAAGCTCAACCACCATCTTGAATCACTTTTTCTCTCCAATTTCTAATTCAAACAACCCTAACCCAAGACAATTCCTCTTTTCATTTCTTCTCTCGGTTTGAATCCTAAACCCATCTGCAACTCCTTCTTCCCTTTCGTCAAATTGAAATCATCTTTTTCAGAAGACCCTAGCTTCCAATTCTTGAATAACACAGCTCAAAAAAATTAACTAAGATTCAAATAACAACACCATTTATTCATAATCGAAACCTATATCCTCAAACCCTAACTCATGAATTTCTCGAAACAATAAGATTAAAGGTGCTCACTGAGAGTAAATTAAAGTATATCCTAACTTTGAATACAACATAACCTATAGTTAAAATTTCAAAAAATTACATTGCACATTAAACGAAATTAAAATCAAATTCAAACCCTAGTTTTCCTTTTGATCAGTGAACAAAATCCATAAGCCAATTAGCGATTTACATAGTTGGTGACGCCGTCTTTGTTTAGTTGGTGATTTTTGAAGAACAACAAAACAGGAAAAAAAATATAAATAACCCGATGATGCGATTGATATGTTGATGTTGCTTTTTTGGGTTGATAAAATTATCCTTATTGCTATCATAACACCACGAAACCGCTGGTGAAGAACAGAGATAGGGAAGAAGAAAAAAAAGATAGAAGAGACGAACTGCATGGATTTTGTTTTGAGTCCGATTGGCCATTACCCTCTATTTTTTGTTTTAGTGCGTTGTTATAACTTTGGGCAATGAACTAGAAATCATAGTCGTTAGTAATCACGAAGATTTCCACATCTTAGATGGACGTTGCAGAAGCCTACACATATGACGATAATACACTACACCATTTTAACGATATAGCAACATACAATAGCTGTTGCTAAACGGTGTCGCAACGGGACTTCGCAGTTGCTAAACACGGTATCGCAATTTTTAGCAACGGCATAAGCTTCGTTGCGAATCTTGGTCAGAAACGTACATTCGCAACGGCCGTTGCCTTTGCGAAATTTTTTATTAGCAACAACAGGCTATTGTTGCTAATATGTTGCTAATTACAGGAATACCACTACCCAGAACCAGATACTGTTGGTTCTGGTTCTACTGTATTGGTTTTGGTTCTAATTTAGCAACAGAGCCCTGATGTTTCTAATCTTTTGCAACCTCAAAAAAAAAAGGTCAAGTCCCATTCTATTGACCTAGTCAAAATTCATTACCCCAAATTCCCCCCCTGCAATTACCCAGTTCCCCATATTCAACATCCAAACAGATATACAAACTACAATGGCAATACAAAACATATACAAATGTAGTTGAGAATCACCACCAGATAATTTTATTATAAAATAAAGGATTCTTCAGTTGATACAAATTTACACAAGTAACTTATGTATGTTGTGACTGACATAAAATATTTGATCTATGTTGATGTTCATAAATGGATGGGTAACCTATTTTGTGTCAACTGATAGAGGAATTGAAAAACATGGAAAGAAAGACTAAAATATCACCAGAACTATCACGAGACTCCGCTTTCTTAACTAATTTCCTCAGCAAATTATACGTAGAGTCAACTGCTTCCAAAATATCACCAGAGTACTGTCTTTTGACTTAAGCCCAGATACCTGCATAATAATCAATTTGATGTTTCAGTACTGAGGTCACAATTACATAAATATGAAAGAATTAGGAACTTGTTAAATTTATGAAGACCCACCATACCCAATGGCTTCATGGAAGTAATGAAGATCACAACTTACCAGAAAAAGGTCAGCAATAACATATTACCGGAGAAAGGTTAGTGACAGGGGAAGGAGCATGGGCGCCATTTGGTTGTCCACACGTATGGTCCACAAAGAGGGTCTTGATGCCAGGGTTCAGCCTGAGATTTATACAAAGTTGATGCTGCCAATTCAAATTGCAAACAAATATAAGAATTAAAGAAGACTAATAAGTAATAACCATAACACTAATATGGAGTATTCTCCAACATGAAACTATCAACTCAGCAAATGCAACAAAATATTTGGTAAGACAGGTATCAACAAGGTATACATTACTATGAAACACACAAAAAAATAACAACTCCTGATTCAAAAATCAAGTAATTAATCATCCATAAGCATGAGAAACTAAATAATACATTTATTCTGTAAAATTTATTAGGAAGTAAGCAAGGTATAATACACCAGAATAATCGAATGCTACCCAATTTAATATAAACGAGGATGCAAATGAAAATACATAGAAGGCATCTGGACATATAGGAAAGATAGAATGCATACACATGTGTGGTTTTATGGTCCGGCGTGTTAATATTGCTCTATTACGGACATTGCATCAGTACTTATGTATAGAAGCTAACGCCTTTCAGACTTTCCTCTTTGTGGATAATATTGAAAAGCTAAAATTACTAAACTATTGTTAGTTACCTCTGATTAACCAGTGTCCTTAGCCTCGAGTTTTTCAAAGTGGGAAATTGAAGCTTCCCATTCTCCTTGAAAGTAAAAAAAGCGTAAATACACTAATCTGTAATCATAAAGGAAGAGGCATCCAAAAAACAATAAATATGACCAGATTCTAATATACTTGATGTTAACCACCCTCACCATCACCAACTTCAGTAGCTACCCCGTACTACAAAAAGTCACCCAAGTCCCCACCACCATCTATATAGAAAGTCCTATACTACTACAAGTCCCCACCACCATCAAATATATGTCATTATTGTATTCATAGTTTAATGATCTAAATCAACTTGTCCGTCCGTATGTGAGTGGAAATACATGACTATCAAATTGGAGTTTCAAAATTCCCCAAATAAGCAATGAGCAAGGTATGGATGGTGTAATCCTGAATAGACATAACTTAATATCTTTGCGCAAGACTATACTAGAGAGCTTTGTGTAGTTGGCCCGTCAGGTAAGCTAATAATTAGAAGAGCATCTAGATTGAATAAATAAATAGAAATGTTCATGAACTAACATTTGAAAAGAATCATGAAATAAGTATTTAAACATACTTATCTGGATTGAAGCTACAAGGTTTAGACACTGAATATGTTATTTGCCTCTCAGAGTTTGCTCAAGGAGAGCATATTAGAATTCTACCCAAGTGTAACCATGGATTTCACATTAAATGCATCGATAAATGGCTCAGTTCACACTCATCATGCCCAACTTGCAGGCATTGTTTGATTGAGACATGCGAGAAAATTATCAATGGGGGTAGCCAACCAAGATCTTTAATTCCCCAAGCGCCTGCACCACCGCCACCACCATCCAACAGAGTGGTTCCTTCAGAACATGAAGCTATCATACTGACACCATCAATCATTGTTCCATCAGAACGTGAAGGTATGATACGGAATGTGGCTGATATCTACTAAATGTACCTGTAATTATAATTGTATACACATGTTAGATAGGTTCTTTAAAGGACCCAGGAAACACACCATTGTACAGAAACTTGAGTTATATGAAACTATTTGATTTATATATTTGCATCTTTAATATAGTGTCCCATTTTGACTTTCAATCCAGTAAAGAAAGAACAAGAAAGCAAATCAACATTAAACAATGATTACGTGTATACCATTCATAACCCCAGTTTTAGTGGTATCTCCAACTTCAGATCAATAAGGAAGGTTTTGCTAGTCCTAATTAGCTAGTCATCTGCCAACTCATGATCTATAATGGTTGTAGGACCTGCATGTTTTACTTTTCAAGGGATAACTATAAACTCTTTCGGCATCCATCTTGACACTGGATGATTGAGAATGTGAACACATCGGACGATAAAGAAGCCATGTATGTGAAAAGCAAACCAGAAAGATTCTTTTCAAGTGGAATTTTCTTTGATCTTTGGTTTAGGTTTATAGTGCCATTTGTTTTAGGTTCATAGTGCCATTTATTTCATTCTACTCCTTGTTCATCTCAAACTCTATGTTTTCATAGAACCGAAGTCTTGCTCAAACTTTTTGTGGATAGTTGGAAAGTCTTTATGCCAAACCACCATTTATTTGTGCCGGTTGCTAGTCTACAGGTTTATCTCCTTGGATATTTCACTTCATTTATCTCCAAGTTCACATTGTTTAATGAGTATGTGAAGGAGAAACTATGAATTTGCGCAAGCAGTATCTGAAACATAATGTTGCCTAGGAAAAGCTAAATATGCTAAACTAGAGAGAAAACATACAATTTCAAACTGTAAAGAAGATAATCTTCAAAAATCATTTTATTTATCATAAGTAGGCTAAGTTCGTCTTTATTCCTAGTCTCAAGTATTTTGTACCCACAAAAGGAGAAAGAAGACAATGAGCTCAAGGGTAAGTGTTATTGTTCAACTACTACTCATAAGGTAAGTGAAGCTCCGCTTACTTATAACTCAAGTCCTTCACAATGTAAGCCCCCGGCTAGAAGTGTCTCCCACTATAATTAACAAGTCGAAACATTTCTGGGTACCTGGGTAAAATCCGAACCAAAAAATCATCAGGAAACCCAAAATTCCTATTTAATTCATTAATTTTCAGAACATTTAGCTTCCTATTGGAGCTCATCAACAATAACTTAGCTAGCCGTTCAACAATGACTGGTTCCTTCTCATCCTGAACAGATAAAACATAAAACAGAAAAAACCGAGAATGCAGTCTAGGAATAAATGGGAACCCACCGAGCTTTGCTTATGTGGTTTTCTCAAACACAATCTTTCCATATCGAGAAGCCAACACCACACCTCCAAAACTGAAAACCATATGCATATTTTTGATCAAAAAACAACAAATACATTTTATTTCTCAATAATAATAATGCACATGATTAATAAATAATAATCAAACACACACATGGAAAGGTTTCCCAAGAATCCTAGTCAACTTATATTATAGTATCTACCAAAAAGATTTACAAAGACAACTTTTCTATATGCGATTATTGTTGGCTCATCTTCGATAGATCAATATGAAGATAAATCAGCTCTTTCAATGTCAGAAACTGAGAATTAAGATGCACAATTACTAAGAGAAACATCTAGAGAACCAAAATAAAAAGGGGGAAGAAATCTTATTTTCCTTATTCTCATCTTCCTGCAAAACCAAAAAACCTAAAATTAGAAAAAATGTTAATAATTTTAAATGACTTCAAAGATATTATGAAATATTACTCTTAAAGGTTTCAAAGAACAAACCTCTCCACCACTCCCATCTTCTACATCATCTTAATCATTCACTTCTGGTTTTGATTTTTCGGATTCATCTTCATCCTCAACCTCTACTTCATAATCTATTCACCCCCATACAAAACCACCTCTACCTAAAGCTGCTACAACTCCGTCAGGGAACACCAAGCCTCAAATACGAACACCACCAGATAGAAAAGCAAAAATACAAAAACAGATCAGTAAGTACCTAGAACTACACATCTAGAACAAAAAGATGACCTTATTACCTCATTATCATATCGATGCTTCTAAATCTCACAAATGACCTAAAACCTTAGATCGATGCTTCAAATTGCAATAAAAATTCCAACTAAAATCCATTAGAAAATATAAACCTAAAACCAACATATACATAAAAAAAAATGATAATTACCTGCAGATCGAACTAGGGTTGTTGTGGTTCAATCAATTTTGTGAAAGGGGATCTGAATTTGATGACTTTGTGCTCTTCATTAAGAAAAAGTCGGTTGAAGAAGAGACTAGGGTTTGCTTTTGAATCTGAGATGGGGTTTTGAGAATAGAAGAGATTGATGGTATTTCCGTAATCGATCTGGTTATAAGGGTTTGAAGTTTCTTCAGATCTGCGTTTCGAAGAAGAAAGAGAATTAAAAAAAAATGTGGCTGTGAAATCTCTAAGGAAGGAAACATAAAGGCGGATAAGGCTGAAGGGGCGGAAACAAAAAGAAGAGGACTTGACCAAACTTTTACTTGGGCGTAAAAATAGGTCAAAGTGTTCCCTATCACACGCACACTTCGCATGCGTGAACAACTAACGGTTTCTATTCGCAACTGAAATTTCGCGGTTGCGAAATTAGCAATAACAATCCGTCGTTGCGAAATATTAGCAACGGAAATTAGCAACAGAAATTTTGCAACGACGCTAGTGCTGTTGCTACTCTGGGTTGCTAAAACCTTAAAATGGTGTAGTGATAACTATGAACGTCTATCATAGCCGTTCAAAATATCTTCGAGATTTCCAGATCTTAGATTAGGCTTTCAGATTGGCACATGTGGGTGAGGACATTTCAGTAATCTTCACACATCCCCGATATATCGTTGTATGAGATTTTGACGATAAATTAACTAGTCAGCACGAGATATTGAATAAGATAACGGTTTTGGATGGAAACCGTTTCTTAGGCTTAAATGTGTAAGAAATAAAAAAAGAGGATTAGATTTGAAAACGAGGGTCCAGAACAGACCTATAACTGTATATATTCCTATTATTATGAAAAACATATAATTTTTTTTTATTGATGCTCTTGTTAACCTACGCACCCACTCATTGGTTTAGAATACATTTATCATTAGCACTTGCATTTATTTTATTGTTCATGTAGTGAAATCATCCCAATTTGATTTAAAAATCCTACCACTATATTATTATAAAGAATGTATCAAAATATTATTATTATTATTTATTGTTGAACGTTTACAATCCCAAAAAAAAAATGATGATAATATATGTTTAATTAAGATGCATAGGTAAACATTTGCCAGACATCAGAAGAAGTATATAATAAAGTAATGGTGGGTTTGTTTACATAATTCATCATTTCTAGGAATTTATAATCCCATGGAATTACAAATTATGGTATTCATATAAATCCCTTCTGTATTTGGTAATTCAATTAAAGTAATATGATTTATAGAGTTTTCTTGTTTAAAGTCTTTGTATGGTTTGGCATTGCCCTCAAATCTTATAATTGCATATATATGGGATTTAGAGTTAAAAAAAGGTGGGTCCATAAATCCCTTAATAAGTTTCCCAGCAAATCTTAAGGGGGAGGGGTCGGACTCCATATAGAGGATTTGCTGGAAAACCGTAAGAAACGTGATTCCAAGGATTTGGGCAAGCAAACGTACATAGGGAAACGTCATTCTACCAAATCCCTTGGACCCATAAATTTCACCTTTACAATTCTACATCCAAACCCACCATAAAGAGAATCATTAAATATGAATGTAATTTTGCGGTTAATAGTAAAATTGAAATGAGATGGTATTAAACTAATCACAGATTTGGCCTTGGGCAACAAAGATCGAAGGTAGAAATTGAATCCATTGAACTCAACTTTGACTATCCCAATCCTCATTATCAGTGTAATTTCCTAACTTAAACAAACTCCTAATTGTTAACTGTGTAGATTCCTAGCTTTAAAGGAAAAAGAGTGTTCGTCTAGGGACAAACAATGGATGAGATTCTCGCTATATTGCACTGCACAAATTTTTCGATGGATGATGGATGGAATAAATATGGTTGTTCAAGTTTACCGAAATTCATTTGGACGTTGTTTGATGGTATCTTGGGTTGGAGAGAAATAAAGTGACTTTCGAAGGGAAGAAAAAGTTTGCACATAATCTAAGTATTGAAATCAAGCTTATGATTGTTGCTTGGTAAAATGTTACTTCTAGAGAACTAAACTTATGGTGTGTTTGGTTGTAAAATTCACAATTATGTGGGATTTATAATTCTACAGGGTTGCAAATATCGAGATTCATACGAATTCCTCGTGTGTTTGGTAACGCTGAAAAGAAAAAGACGGTTGAGAATGTATTGGCCCATCCAATCCTGTCCCTAGCACGTAATGGCCTAACAATGACTTTGCCGGTTCTCAGACTACGTAGTTTCCTAAACATGTCAACACTCAAAATTGTGTACTTTCCCGATTTAAACAAATTCCTATCGCTAACTTTATAGTTTCCTAACTTTTTTATTTTTTTATTTATTTTTTTATTTTAAGCTTTACTTTCATTTAATTTCCAAATTCAGACAAGAAACTAGTCGGAAGCCTAGCAACAAGCTGGGCTCCAACTCCTTTTTGAACTACCACACTTAACCTATGAAAAAGGAAATCACCTATACGCACGTTAGCATCATGACTAGCAATATAGTTGCGGAGCCATTTGAACGAAGTCTGTTGTTCCGTCCCCAAATTCACCTAGAGTAGTGAAAGCCAAAGCACCAAATCCATATCCTTGTGCAAAGTGCATTTTTCTAAATACTTGGTATTTTTGCGATCGACAAAGATCCTTGATAGCCTGCCCCCTTCCAAAGTACGACCATTACTCCCAAAGAAAGGGCGACACAATCGTAACATCGAAGCAAACGTCCCGACCATTGTCCCAATTGAGCACAAGAACATCTGCCGGTCTCAAAGAAGTACCGTTGTTCGCAAGCATACCCAAGTCCACCTCTTTCCGTGCGGCCACCCCACTCGATAATGATGATGTCCGCAATCGTGTCGCGTACTAAATCATGTCGAAATTTTAAACCAACTTCATTTGTACGATTAATCGCATGGTCACCAAAAGCATCCATCTCTCTTGCAGAAGGGGCACAAACTACCTGGTTCAAACAAGGGAATACCAAGTCTATAACATAATACCGCACTAAACCGCCTCGAACCAATTTGGTGATTTAAACCGGGGATGGGGATAGCCATTAAGAAATCCAGGGAATGCTTCATTTGGTTGCTCTGCCATAGGAATGAATCACGTTCAGACAACTTGAATTGGGAAGTCAAGTTCTTCTTTCGCATCAAAATAAACAGTTGCGAGTTGACATAGAATGGTTGGCGGTGTTATCGACGCATATAGGAGAAACAGGACTACACGAGAGAGTTGAAAGAAGCGCAACACGCTCAAGATGGGAGCTAAAACCACCGATGCCGGTGTGCCTCAATATGACAGTTGCAGTTCTAGTGTTTCCAAGCACGACGCCAAATAACGATAATTCATAGTGTCTTGCATCGAGTAAACACCAAAACCACCTAGTCCGAGGGGCAGCGTGGAAAATCGCATTTGCAAGGGGCCGAACCCCGGACCATCTCCTCGTTATTATATGTTGTAGGAACTTGTAGAGACGAGAGTCAAACAAATCTTGATCCGCAAAAGTGCGATGCGGAAAGGTAGTGCGTAAAGAAAAATATAAGCGAGAAACTCCAGCACAGTTTCTAAACAAAAGAAGCTCACACTGTGGATCTTCAAGTTTTTCCACTGAATCAATGAGCTCTATAGTTTTTTTTCACTCTTTTAACAACCAGATCCGCATTAAATATATTGAGATGGAGAAAAATTCTACATCATATATTGAGATGGAGAAAAATTCTACATCATATTTAGGCCAGATGTAGGATTATTGTCCAACCATTCGCCTGATACATTGAGTGTTCTACTATATTTAGATGCTTTATCATCCAAACCATAGTAATTTCTATTGACAAACTCGAATTTAACAAAACTAAGATCACTTACAATAAAGAGACAATCCTCTAAAATAGAGTTGTTGAACCAGATAATCTAATCCATGTTATTTTTTATGAAGGAGATAATATTTTAGCATCACTTCTAAACCAATTTTGTTGAAGCCTCTTACTTTGAAGCTTCAAGTAAAGCTAATAATTTGTCCTCTTCGGAACTCATGGATTTTCTTACGACTGTCTTGCATCCTTTACATTCACCCGTTTGGTTGAAAATGACAATACCAATACCCGATCTAGTAGTATCTTTATCATAAGATGCATCACAACAAATAATATATCAGTCATGTGGAAGATGTACATTAGATGGTGGCACCGGTACTTGACTAGAAGAAGAATGATTATTAGAGCCACTAGTAATAAGAAATTCGCCAGTATCACTAATTAGTCCAGATGCAAGTTTAGCAATACTTAGAGCATTAAGTTGTTTTTGTTGGAAAATGTAAAAACATCTATCCCTCCACATACACCACGTTGTAGTTAAACCTCCACAGACACCACGATGTAGTCAAAATAAAGCAACACAAGTCATTGTTGGATAAAGGGAATTTCTTAATCCAAATTTGAATACTAGCTATACATATAAAATCTTGAAGAACCAAGTTTCCAAATGGTAACGAAGCAAACAGATCTAAAGAAGGAACAATGAAGTATAAGGTTTATCTTATTTTTCGTATTTAGTCCACCATATATATAGTATTTAGCCCCCTATATGTCCCTGGATTTTTAAAAATCTATTTTGGCCCCCTTAGAATTTTTTTTATGGCTCCGACATTGACTACAAGTATTATCCAGATTAGGACAACCTATCTTTAGTTGGAAGAATGGCTTCTATGCATTTCCACAAAAATAGTTGAACTCCAGGTAGAAGAGAAGCCTTCCTAAGATTCTTAGAGATAGGATTTAGAGATTAGGATTGAAAGGCCGTATCAATCTGTCTTGGCCTATCAAAAGAATCCTAACATAACATTCGTGATTCTCTGACAACTTTCTAACTTAAACAGGTTTCTTATCACTAACGGCGTGGGACCTTGGCTGAACCTTGACTCCGACTTTAATACGGAGCTTATTATAGGGTTGGCATGTTTTATTAGATGGGCGGCATTCTAATAGGATAAAAAGGGTCATTACATGATCATTCTAGGTGCCCCTTATTAAAAAAATTGGAAATGACAAATTTAGCCCTCATTCTTATTTTCACTTATATTAACCCAAAATCAAAAACAAAATCATATTTTTAGAGTTAATTTTTTTTTTATCTAAAGTACGTAAAACAATCAAATTTTTAAATATTTTAGAAGAACATACGGTTGGAATTCAGCTCGTGACCAACCGTAACTCTATGTTACGGTTCGTAAAGTAGGATGTACCAACCGTAACTGGTTCAATTTGGGGAAAATCCAATCATAATACCAGTTATGGTTTGTAACTAATGAATCGAGTCCAACTGAAACTATACTACGGTTGGTAACTAATGAAAATATATCAACCGTATCTAACACATCAATTAATAACCAATTACGGTTTGTAAAAAAAGAATCGACACAAACCGTAACTAAACTACGGTTAGTAATTCTGTTACATTTTTGAACCGTACATCACTACTTCAAATTTCTTAACATACAGGATGATGTACGGTTGGTAATTTTCATTAAGTTACGAACCGTATCACAAGTACGGTTCATAAGTGAGATGCAAATATGAACCGTAAAAAATATTTGGATTAAATGTTTAAGCCAAATTGATTTATAGCATCTAAATACTTCCAGAAGCTTCTTCAACATTGTACTCAAGCCGACCTTGGTGAACTGGAATATTTTTCTTCTTTTGTGTATTGCATCCTTGTCTCTTGGGTCTGGAATCAAGGAAGATCCAGGGCTTAAAAACCTTGATGTGGTGTTCCTGAAAACTGAAGACTGGGTGCCAGCTGATGGACTGTTCATAGACGACGATAAGTTCAAAGTGGACGACGATGACTCTAGATATATCGACCGTGTTGAGAACCCATTTCTGTGTTACGGTGCTAAGGTGATCGAGGGATCTGGTCACATGCTTGTTACATCTGTGGGAAACAATACATCACTTGGGGAGATGATGATGAGCACACCAATAAATGATTGTGACCTGAAAGAGCAATAACCATTTCAAGTTAAGTTAGACAAGTTGAACTCGGCTGTTCAAAATATCAGCATGATCCTGACTATCTTCATCCTTGGAGTAGCGCTCTTGATGAAATTATTTCTAAGAAAAAGAAATGGGAAGGTTGGTTCCTCTAACCAAATAAATAAAAAGTCTGAAATCCAGGAGTTGACGCGGTCTGTGGATAAAATGCTCTCAAAGCGAAGAAGTATTGGCCGTAGTCTTAAAACAATGCTCTCGTTGTTGCTAGTTGGAATACAAGAGGGGTTGCCCTTGGTTTTCACTCTTTTCTTCTTCTTCTGGAATGAGAAGATGAAGAAAAAATATCAAGTTCTAATTCGTAGACCTTGTCCCTGTCATTGGATTAATGAATTACGGTTGTAAGTTGAAGTGGTTAGAAACATCATAATTAAATTTGGACAATAACCGTAACTAAATTACGGTTGATAACTAACGAATCGAGACCAACCGTAATTACCCTACGGTTGCTAAAAGTGATGCAATTACAAACCGTAAAAAATAAAATGAAAGTTACAGGACAAATTACGGTTGGTAACTTAAGTAACGATACCAACCGTAAGCTATTTACGGTTGCAAAAAAAAAAAAAAACGTAACTGAACATTGTATATCAAAATCAAGAACTCACGGTTGGTATTTGAGTTGCAATAAACCGTAACATCAACCAAATCTATAGTTACGGTTCCAATTTGAGTTATTACCAACCGTAACTCACATGCAACACAAAAATTTTAATTTTAATTTTAATCCAAAATCCTAATTTTTGATACAAAACTAGCTTAAATCCAACACAATAAACTAAACCGTAACTGGGTTTTTCCAAACGTTTTTCAAATCGCCGATTAATCAAAGACAATGAAATTTTCAATTTTAATAGAGGTTATGGTTGATGGAGGAGAAATAGAGATGAAGAAGAAGATAAAAAAAACTGATTTGATTTTTTCTGATTCATTAGGTTGAAAAAAAACTGATATGATTTTGGTTGTTTAAGTGAAAATGATAATCTAGTTAATTTACATCCCCTTTAGGACATCCGCTAAACAACTAGAGGGACATTACTATCACACTGCCGCCCCTCTAATAAATCATGCCGCCCCTATAACAATCTTGTTTAATATAGAAGCCGAAGGGTGCTTTAAAAAAAGAAAAAAACAAGCCGAAGGGTTAAATATAGAAAAAAAACAGGGCCGTATCATCAAAATACCAAAACCTAAAGGGATTAAAAGAAGAAACCTATTTGGTCACGTGTTAGTTTTAACAAGTTTATAAGAAACTATCCTGGCTCTCAAATCACTCTCTCTTTCGGCCGATTTTTCTTCTCCTCCAGAAACCCTAAAAAGGTTCGCTAAACCTCCTCAAAATTTTAGGGTTTTAGATTTAGACTCTGTGAAATCTGTTCTTCACATTATTTTTGTCTTATAATTCTGATTTTCTTTTCAGGTTTCTCTTAATTCGGAGGATTTGAACATACAAAAATCTCTCAATCATGAGGTATTTGATTTTCTTTCAGATTTTTTTTCTTCTTTTTGTGTTTATGTTCAGCTTTATGATCAGCTTAGAACTCAAATCACTGTTCTTGCTTTCTGTAATGTTGATTTGTGACTAGATTATATGGTAGATTTCGGTAATAATCATGTAATTTAATTTTTTTATAGATTCCGTATGATTGTAACTTTGATGGTAATTGAGTTTCGGAGTTCATGTTAAGTTCGTATAATGTTATTGTTTGCTAAATCGTCAATTTTATTCGCGGATTTTGTAGTAAGTTAGCGGCTGATGTTGTGAAGGAAGCAATTGCTCAGATTGTTGCCGAGTCTAAAGAGAAGAATCGTAATTTTACTGAGACTATTGAGCTTCAAATTGGTTTGAAGAATTATGATCCACAAAAGGACAAGCGTTTCAGTGGTTCTGTGAGGCTACCACATATCCCTCGTCCTAAGATGAAGGTTTGCATGCTTGGGGATGCTCAGCATGTCGAAGAGGTAATGTAACTTCCAGATCTGAACTTTTAAAGGGTTACAATGTCTGCATAACCAGAGTTTTTGATTATTTTAAGCATGTGGGTTCATCTTTGAGACCAGAATTCGAATTCTTCACATGTTTGAATACGTTCACATGTTGCCGAAACTTGAGTCTGCTGGCTGGCGCTGCTTGTGCCAATTTGCTTCCAGTCCTGATCTTTATGCTAAGCACGTGGTTTCATCTTTGAGACCAGAATTCTGGACATATTTGAATACATTCACATGTTGTCGAAACTTGAGTTTGCTGGCTGGCGCTGCTTGTGCCTATTTGCTTTTGAGTTTGCTGGCTGGCGCTGCTTCTGCCTGTTTGCTTAAAACCCTGAACTTTATTTGATAGTCAATTCAGACTGCATTAATGAGATTGTTTCTAAGGTTTAACATTGAGTGAACTTTTTATTGATGTTAACTGCAGGCTCAGAGTATAGGTTTAGACCATATGGATGTGGAGGGCTTGAAGAGGCTTAACAAGAACAAGAAATTGGTCAAGAAGCTTGCTAAAAAATACCATGCTTTCCTTGCATCTGAAGCCGTGATTAAGCAAATTCCTCGTCTTCTTGGACCTGGTCTCAATAAGGCAGGCAAGTGTTTTTCTTTTAATTTAAGCACACATCTCTCTTTGTGCTCCTCGTATTTTTGCTTAACTTGCAAATTGTCTATGTACAGGAAAATTCCCAACTCTTGTTACCCATCAGGAGTCTCTGGAGTCAAAGGTTAATGAAACTAAGGCCATGGTCAAGTTTCAATTAAAGAAGGTACTCTGTATGGGTGTTGCAGTAGGGAACCTCGGAATGGAGGAGAGACAAATCTTCCAGAATGTTCAACTGAGTGTTAACTTCCTCGTATCATTATTGAAAAAGAATTGGCAAAACGTAAGTTCCTTTCCACCAAACATAATATTGCTATGCTTTCACTTAAAAGTTCATTCTCAGGGAGAGAGAGAGGCATTTTGTTTCAAACCGAATCAATGCTATAGTCCATAGTTACACTGTTTTTATGTGCACTGTTCCTCACATGGTTTTTAAGTTGGTTTTCATGTAGAAATTTTTTATGACTTGTTTGACTGCTTGCTTTTTCCCGTTTTACTCTTTAGAGATTACAGCAATGTATGTGGCTGGGTTGTTGCCTCCTATCTTTGTAGGAATCATCTGACACACATGGAATGTCCTAGATAAGAATGATTGCTTTTCAGTCATCGCATGAGTTAATAATTGGTCGTGTTCTTAAAGTCCTCTGCAATATCTCCTGTGTTAGGAGGGTAATAGGAAGTTCTATGATCTGCAGTTTTTATTATTTCAAGTTTTTGTGGTTACAAATATTAAGTACTTTGGTTTGCAATGAAAATACAGGTAAGGTGCTTGTACCTGAAGAGCACAATGGGAAAGGTGAACCGTGTCTTTTAAGGAAGTCACGAAGAAACAAGAACTCTGCACATTATCAGCAATAGTATCAAGTTTTCACTTTTGAGATAACCTTTCTAGCCGTTGAATTTAGTTTTGGTTAAATACTAGCAGAAATTTTGAATATCAGGATATGTTTTGGTACAGTAATTTTTCAACTAGTTTTTTTTTTTTGGACCTTTGGTCTTGGGTATTACTTCAGTGTTCCAGTTTTTTGTAAGTCGTACTGTACTCTAGCTCTATATGATGAACAGATGAAGTGTGTACAACTATACATTTCGCATAGGCATCGACTGCTTTCAGGATTAGGAATAGGAATTGAGATTTTACCTGACAGTATATTAGGTGGTGTCTCATAATCTCACTAATACTGGTGGTAGTAATGAGATTCAAACACAATTACTTTACTGTTGGGAGAGTTCTGTTATGTAGGATCAGATGCAGCACAGTTATAGGATGTTAGCTGTCTGACAAATAAAGATCTAAAAACTTTAACCTTACCAGGAACGTAAAAGGTATGATTTCAAGTTCAATAATGTAGACAAGCTACAACAGATCAGGATCTTCAGAAACTTCGACCTCAAATTTGATCACAAACTTCTCTAATAACTCGTAGTATGGACCCTCAAAAAATTTAAAAATTTGGCCCCTTTCTTTGTTGGATCTGCTGCTTTGATTGTATGCAGTTGAAATGCTGCCTAAATATGGGGGAGATCATAACCAGCAAGTTGCCTATGGAAAGATGGTTAAGTTGCAGAAAGCATACCTCGACTCCCAGGTAATGCAAGAATGTGAGATCTGAACTATCCTATCTTAGAAGTTACAACACCCAGGTAACCCAAGCATGCGAGAATCTATTAGAACCTTTCAGCTAACTTCATTCACCAGAATCTATTAAAAGATCAAAATTGTTTAATTAATCAACGAAGCAATTACCAAAAATTTACAGGACTGGAAAGGGTTCTCAAGACCCGACAGAAAAACAGGTTTCTCAGTATACATAATAAAAAATTCTAAACAGACCGTGCCCCAAACGGTTTAGCTCTAGTGAGAACCCATCTGGCAACAAAGAACCAAGGCATTTTTTTTTTAAATTCAAAAACCCATTCTGAACATCCCATTCACATCTGTGACCTCTGCCATGTAATCTGTTGCAACTCCTATCTCACAAGAACCATCATGAATTATCCCATAAAAACCATATCTTGCAAGTCCTAGATAAGCACCATGCAACATACTAAAATAGCTGATGACTTGGATTTTCAGAGAAACATTCAACAATTTGAAGCATATGAACTGGTCTGCTTTTCATACCAACACATTTAACACTTCAAGATCATATGCCACATTCCACATATCACCTGACATCCTGATCTCACTCACAGTCTCTACTAAGTTGAAGTATTCTTCTCTTCATAACAGCTTTCTTGGGACTTCCATTGTCAAAAAGAACTCTATTTCTTAAAACAACAATTCCACCATATAACAAAAACAGCAACAATCCACACTTCCTTAATATCCCTGCTTTTGTGTTTAGCAAAAGCTAAAACATCTTCGAAGGAATGGGGATTAAGAATAGAAAACATACCTCCTAACCATCTCCATATAAGCTCGCTGAAGTTGCAGTACCAAAGCAAATGATCTAATTCTTCTGAATTCCCACACAAACAACATCTGAAAGAAATAATGAATTTCCTCTTCTTCATATTCTCATCAGAAGCACAAACTCCTCCCATTATGTTACAAACACTAGAGCACTAGATTTACAAACTTGTAAAGCCCAAGGAATAACTGGATACTGGGTATTTCTCTCTAATTCTTTGGTAAGCAGCAGCAACTGAAAACTCTCCACAAAGAGATCCACTCCAAATTCTTTTATCCCCACCAGGCATAATAACTGGAAGATCAAAAGTACCAAAAGAATAAAACATTGTAAATAAGTACTTTCATCTGACTGATTGGAATAACCCACAGTTATCTTCCTAATTGAAATACTTGAATTATCCTCAACTAACCAAAGTACTCTTCCATCCCAGTGTTGATTTCTTTATCCACTTTCCACTTCTATCAGAGAGGAACTGGTTCTCCAGTTTGCACTTTCCACAACAACTTCCTAAAGATTTGTTAAGATCAAGTCCAGAAAGCCCTTTAGAGTTGAAATAATCAAATTTAGGTTGAAGGGTTTTCTGAGGATTGTATAAGTGTATTGAGGGGAATTTAGAAATGGTTTTGGAAATGTGAGGTTTAGTTAACCCGTAGTTTTGCAGTAGGGTGAGGACTGAATCTGGTCTTGATGAAGTTCTGAAATTGGGTTTTTTAGAAGCAGAGATAGCTTCATCAGCTGATAATCCACATGAATTGATTAAGTAATTGACTACAAATGAAGAAGAGTTGTGATTTTGGGAAGAACTAAAAGAGGAGGAAATGAATCTAAACCTAATAAGAGAAAGAGATGGATTTTGAGTATAAAGAAAACAGTAAAAAGGAGATGTAATTGAGTTACCTCCATTGAAGGATACTGCCCGGCGCAGAGATGACAACATGGTTGAAGAAAGAGACCGGAGGAGTTAGGTTCTCCAAAGAGCTCGCTGGTTCAGGAATTCAGGATATTACAGGACTTGTTTGCTTTTGAGTCTTTGACAGCGCGAATTTCTGGTATCCCCTTGCAATTCTGACTCTTTTTTGAAGTGAATATGGTGCCATGTCTCCGGATATCTTGTGCATTCGTATTTGGTCCAAGTTTTGGGAGGTGCTTTTGGATCGTTCTAGATAATTCTCCCTCCGAGTCTCATGGTTCTCATGCTCCTTCCCACTACGGTGGTCAGGATTTGGGAATAGTCAAGTGACCATTGTTCTATTTCTGCTTCAGAAATGATATTTTCATTTTTATTATTTTTGGCTGAAAGTAAGCAAAATTGGAAAAGTGAACAGTTTTCTTGAGACTGAGAATATATTTTACAGTTTCTATCATTTTTTCGAGGTTAAAATTTATAATTAACCGTGAAATTGTGTAAATTTAGCTTAGTAAGTCGTACTGTATTTCTCTGGGTCTATAGGATGAACAGATAAAGCATACAAGTACAACTATACATTTCTTAGACCGCATTGACTGCTTTCAAGACAAGGCAGAAGAAGCTCACTCTTGGTTAGAAATAGGAATTGAAAATTTCTCTGACAGTATAGTTGGAACCCCCAGGTAACGCAAGAATGCCAGATCTGAATTAACACCAGCCTATTGTGGGCCAACTTCTTGTTAATACCCTGCCCATTCCAGGCCCCCAAAATGGGAAACGACAAGATATGGCCAACAATAGCCACACCAGATAAGGAGAAAGGCACACAGAGATTCCTCAACGGATTCAGTCTGAACGGAAATAACAAGAGTTGAGAACCAATCAAGTAAACTATTCTGAAGCTATCCTGAGAAAAAAGAGCTTTAGAGATGCTGAACCTATGCAGACAGGCAGTACAACCTAGAGTACCATTGGACGAAGTGCTAAAAGACCCATTTTCCTTGCGACTGTACACCGGTAACACCTGCTCACTTCGGCAACAAGACTCACTAAATCCAGATCCTAAGGTTAGAAAGACCCTATGGACCACTAGGGAATGAGGATGGATCAGGTTAGTGAGCAGAGCAAAAGAAAAAGAACGGAAGAAGGGATTTTAGATAAGGTGCAAGGTTGCCGATAGGCCAATCCAACAGAAAATCCAAAGCAACTTCATTAATATTAGTAGGACAAACAGATTTCCCAGAGGAAATGCTAAGCCCCAACAATACCAAACTTAGTGCCGAACAGATTTCCTGCTGTTGACGTTTTCTTTCGTATTGATACCAAACTTAGCGGACCTCCTAGTTCTATTAATCCTAGCACAAGACCTTGAACTAAACAAAGGTAAAGGTTGACTACTAGAAGCAGTGTGGGCATAGATGACAAGAACCCCCCAATCTTTGTAAGCTTCCCAAAAGATAAAAAGACAACCCTTTCCTATTTGAAATTAAACTGCTTCAGATAACCGAATACAACATCCATAGACTTCCTGCTTAGTACTTAAAAAGCAACTACAGTCCTTAATTCCATCCTGTTGCCATTGCCGAAAGGCCCGAAATGTTTCGTCTTCACTTGTCCGCACTTGTTATATATCTTCCACATTCCTGTCCGTGATAGTACACTGCACTTTTACTACACTCAAAACAGTAGTTACTACACTTGATGGTCTAAGAATGTTGTTCCTAGACCTAGAGTAATATCTTGGTCTGACATTTCTATGATGCCAAAGTCCTTCTTTTCTGTCCTGCCATTCTTTTATTTTGGTACCATGCTCTAGTAAATTAGCTTATTTCATTGTTCAGGTTGGGCCAACGATAACATATATGCAAATTCTAGGATTTAAGCGGGGAAAGAAGCTGCAGGTAAAAGAAGGTTGAAAGATGTATACCTGAGCTGCAGTGAAGTGTATGTCCGCACTCCGCAGGATGAGATGAGGGTCTATCCGCTTGAAAATTTTCAGAGACATAACCAATTTCGACTGACGCTTCAACTAGTGTAGCCAAATTTGCACAATCACAGAAGTGCCTGTCACAGACATTTCACATTGAAACCCACACAGGAGATGTCTCTCATTGCCATAGGCTGAAATCAGATCAAATAAATTAAGAAACACACTAGAACAGATTAAACAAAATCAATGATTAAAGAAACAAAATTCATTTCATCAAGATAAATTTTTCACATTTCAATTGAAGTACATGGCCATTTCAATTCCTTTCTTTTGAAACCCACACTTCTCATAAAACCCAACATTCTGTTCACCACAATCAAGAATGACTTTATAACAACCCATGGATCTAGCTTTATCACTAGCAAACTCAACAATTTTCTGACCTAGTTTCAATCCTCTAGCATTGGAATCCACAACAACATCTTCAATATGTCCTACTTTCCCACAGTTCCTTATAAACTTCTTCTCTATGAATAAACAAGCAGTTGCTATGATCTTCTTCTTCAATTCATCTTCAATTACATAAATCATATGATTCTCTCCATTCACACTTAATTCTTCAAATCTCTCCTTGAATTCATCATCTGAAATTGAATCACATACACTTAATTGTTGTAGCAATTCAATGAAACCCTTTGATTTATCAGAAACCTCTAATCTTCTGATCTCAAAAATCTTCTCCTTCCCTCCTTCCATCTCTGGTTTTTTTTTTCATTCTCAGAATGAAAGCCGCCCACAATTTAAGGATCTGCTTTTTACGTAGGACCCACTGGGTCTTAGGTTATGTGGGACCCAATATGTTCGTGTGGTGGTAGCACGCGCTACGACCGCGTTTTAGTAGTTTCTTCTAGGTTATCTCGTTTTCTTTTGGCGAAAGAAAGAAAGAGTTTTTATTTTATTTTTTCATTTGATTAAAATTGCAGAGAGTTTTTAGAGAGAAAGGAAGGTTTTTTTTTGTGGCGGTGGTGGATGATATTATTATACGCAGATGTCTTACACGAATAACGGGAGATCTTTGTTTCATCGATTGACGCCGTTTATTACGAATATACTTCGATCTCAGAATCAAGGGAGCAGGGTTTTGATCAATTCTTTTTCTTCTTCTTCAACTGCTGTTGTGGATGAATCTTCTTCTTCTTCTTCTTCTGCTGCTGCTTCTGTGAATCAAGATGATGTTCATATGACTGAGAATTGCATCCAGGTAAATCTCTCTATCTATGCTGTATCTCTTTGTTTGTTTTGTGTCTCTAAAATTGAGGTAATTTGATTAGATTTGAGCTAAATTGATTGTGTAATTTAGATTGATTGTGAAATTTAGATCGCGGATTGTTAATTGGGGTTTTGGGTGTTTTAATTGGTTTATTTAAGGATGCCCCAAGTAGTCAATTTCATGAAATTATCCCTCTTTAACAATCTACTGGATATTATAAGCAATAGCTTTGGTTTTTGTACTGCTAAATCTAAGGAATTAGGGATTCCATTTATGATAAATTTGAGCAAATTGGATAGTTCTGCTAAACGTCAGTCATTTGAGAGATTCATGTATACTGTTGTAGGCTTTGGATATTTTTTTCAGAAAGGAATTGCCAACCCCATCGCTTCTTAGGTCATATACAAGCAGACAAAAGGATTTAATTAGCACAGCGAATATAGTACCATTGATTTGAATTTGGTACCAGAGTTGGTGTATAGAATATAGGTACCATATATTTGCATAATCTATCAAAGATTCAAAAGTAACTTTAGGGCCGGCGGTGCAACCACAGTCAATCAAATTAATATGCTCGGTTGAATGAATTAAAACAGGACTAGTACCAGATGGTATGAATCTTGCTAATCAGTACCAAGTAATTACCGCAAATGGTCACATTTCTTAACTGAGACACTGACAGACGTGACGGTGTGCCTCAAATTTACCCTGCTAATTCAGAGTGCCTACACTTTTGATTCTTAATAAAAGTGATATGTTCAATAAGTTCTTAATTTTGTGTACCTTTTGTACATACTTTTTGTACTAAGTTTTTGACTTTAGGCTTGCTTTTCAGAGATTGAAAGAATTGCATGCTAAACGAGCTAAAGACAAGATGCTACGTCTGAGTGTAGAGGCTGGTGGGTGTTCTGGGTTCCAATATGTTTTCGAGTTGGATGATGAACCTAAACCAAACGACAGGTTATCATCTATCCATCTTGTTCTAAATTTATTTGATGTTTTGGTTTTGTTTATGTTTTCTTATGCACGTCTCACCTGTCAATTTTGTAATGTTTTAGGGTATTTACAAAAGAAGGTGTTAAGCTTGTTGTTGACAAAAGCTCATACGGACTTGTGAAAGGTGCGACTGTTGATTATGTTGAGGAACTGATACGCTCTGCATTTGTGGTAAGTTTTGAAACTTTGTTACTTGTGAATCATGAAGTCTCTCAATTCTTGAGCCTGTGCTTGACCTTAAAGTTAGTCAAATTACAAGTCTTTCATCATTTTGTAGATGTCTTGAATAATGACACAATAGGAGATGACTTGAGCTGTGCTCTGGTAAAACTCACTGTTTGCAGAATAATAATATGACACAAATTGAGATGGCAGTTAACCTTTAGCGATTTACCTATTTCGTTCACCACGGGTTGGTTCATAGTTTATTCCTTTAAATAGAGAGAATCAAGGGAGGAGGGTTCCTTTGGTTTAAACAAAACAATTACCGTAAAGATATTTTATTAGGAGTATTTGAATAATAGGTCTCTGTTTTTCTTTATGTGCGTGAGAAACTCCTACTCGAAAACAAGTTCACTTTTCCACATCTACTCCACATCTGTTTTTGCCTTTTTGGGAATAGAAAATGACAGGGCAAGGATTTTAGCATATAATAAGGGAAATAAAATTGGTGGTGTAGTTCACTAAATGGACCCTACAGTTTCAACCAAATCCTAAACATGTAGAAGCATCTAGATGGGCAGATAGTCTTGGCGAGCCAACGATAGACTAATAAAGGGCGAGAGCAGTACCAAGATGGATGACCGCTTGGGAAGTCCTCCTGTACCTTTGTTTGGTTGAAAACCAGCCATTTCATTAAATAAGGGTGGGATGGGTGACTGATTGTCAAGTCCTCGTATTCCTTTTCTAGCCCACCCCAACTTGTTTGAAACTAAAGGCTTAGAAGAAGAAGAAGAGTTCTCCCAATACGATGGCATCATTCATACCGTCAGCGTAGGTGAACAAGTGTCCTGCACCTGCAAATTTGTGGTACTGAATCCATGGGAGCTTTTCTGCAATATGGATTTGCAGACAAACTTGTACAAGTTTTTCTTCATCTCCCTGCCATAGGTGGACTGTACCTTCTTTGTTACTGAAGCCATTCTCAAGATCCATAAGATCAAACTAATGACCTCCGAAAGCTACATTCATGTCACTGAAAATTGACACGGGTTCACCTTGCTGCCTAATTTTTGTCTGAAGAAATAAGAAATAAATAGTATGAAATTTTAAAAGGCTTCATGGACAGTACATACCCTGTCCACTGAAAAGTCTGGGACTATGCTCTAAATCCTGTTTAGAGAAAATATCAATGACGCGGGATACAACAAGCAGGAAATTGTTTCCGAGTGTTCCACCAATAGGTGAGGAACGGGGTGTAGTGAGACACTAGAAGAGTCCGTATGTCTTGTACTGGTGTCAATGCAAAGACTTATCTGGTTAATTTGGCAGGAAACCCTGGCCACCGGTTATTAACTACTGGACCGATTAGTGCTGCACCTGCTAACCTGCAAATACTCCAAGGTTTTCTTATTTGAGACCATTCAAAGTAGATGTACACATGTAGATGCCAAACAATTAATCAACCTGAAATTATAATTTTGTCCATACGACTTTCATCCATTTGCATAAACAACCGTTGTCTCATGAACTCGACTGATATCAATATTACGTTTCGTTATTAGTTATATAACAGTGTGTTCTGTTACTTCTATTTGTTTACACTACTGTACTTGAGTGCATATTAATTTTTTCCTCAGTTCAGATAAGTTGTTCTGCAAATCAAGCTACACTAGTGATATTGTTGTACACATCCCTGAAAATTACCCATCAATACAAAAATTGCAAGAATAATCAATAATAGAGTTAATTCCTTTGCGCAGGTCACAGAGAATCCAAGCGCAGTGGGTGGCTGTAGTTGTAAAAGCTCTTTCATGGTCAAGTAGCTGCGTGTTTTGTGTAGAGACTAGAAGTTTTTGCCACTGTACCGCAACCATACATATTCGTGTTGCATCTTTGATTGTAGCTGCAGATTGTTTCTCCTGATGATGTGCACTTAAAATTCTTTTATCTAATCATTGCCCTCCGTGGTGTAATAAACCGAATGAGATTGATATTGTCCTATTTCATCAACATAAGAAAGAACTGTATATGTATTTATTGTAAGTCAAATAACAGTTTTGCACCCCATTCTTCAGTGACTCAAGTTTAATGGGCTTAAGTTGCAAAATATACATTTGAAAATTTATGTTGGGTAGCGGTGATTTCTCATTTCTTCAACCAGACATGTCTTCAACCACACAATATGACTCCGGACTTCTTTAATTTGGATGATTTTATTCTGCTTCCCTACACAGGTGTACTATTTGGATGACCAACCTAAAACAATTCAGTATATATATATACATATATTTCTACTGCTCTAGAAATTTAACAGTCTTTTACTGATGGTCTAGCTTATCACTTCAAGTTTGATAAATAAACTTTTTCTGCATGTGTTTTAAGATATGAGAGTTGTTAGAAGAGAAATGAATTTGATAAATCGAAGTTATTTGTTAATGGAGGAGCTGGATCTAAAGTAAGATGTATAATCATTGGTATGAGCGGACTCAGAAATTCAATCGTTAAACAACACATAAAACATCACTGCAGTCGATTGGATGATCGTGGTTGTAGTTGCAATACCAACGAGTGAATGAATTGCACCTTCCCAAAATACAGAAATTTTAAGGGATTATCTAGACTAATTGCTTTGATTTTAATCCTCTTCTAAATATAGTAGTTCTTAAAGAATTTTATCTTTGCATGTTATGTTTTAATTTAGATAGCTGGTTTTGCAGAGATGCTCATGTCTTCGAGCTGTTTTGTTTGTTTCAGGACCTCATATTTTTGGCTATCAGTTTATATGATCTTTAAAGAGGAACTCACATCCTCAATTTCCTTTTAAAAGTGGTTGTATACCGGAAAGCATCGAGGATAAGAGGAAAAGTATTCCGGAAACTATACGAGTTCGCTGCCTTTGCACTATTACATCCCCTATTTGTACACCAATATTTTACAGAAGCATTCAAAGCTAATTTACAGTCAGGGATAGGGTCTAGAATTATCGAGGATATGGGAACCCAACAAACTGCATTTTGATGCGCAGTAGCTTCAGCTTGCTTTAGGGAGGATGAGGATATAGTATCGAAGTTGCTAAATGACTCTGGCTAGTATCGAAGTGTGTGGGTCATGCATTAGTTTCTGAATTGTGTATTTATATATATGTGAATTGTGCATTTATTGTAGGACTAGAAAATACGATTACTGTAAACAAATTGAGCAATCGTTTAAGCTTACTTTATGAGGCATGAATAGATTCAACATCGAAAATATGCATCTCGTAGTCAATATTGAACTATTTCCAAGTTGCTGAAGTTCCAAATTTTATTTCTCGTGCATGTTTTAAGTTGGATCCATCTTCGTTGATTTTTGCTAGATCACTAGTTTCACTCAATAAAACTTCCCCGAGTTCCTTGTGTTTGATTGCTATCTTATCTATCAGGCCCGTAGAATAATCTTAGATTCATAGTAGTAACAAACAACTCAATAAACTAGCTGTTCGAATATTGTGTGAGTAACAAAACAGGGATACAATCATCAATGCCGTGTAGGTCAAATTATTTGAAACTCGTGCATGTTTTAAGTTGGATCCATCTGAAATAATATCGTTGATTGGATATCTTGCCATAGTGTAGGGCTTTCCCCATACACAAAGGTCTAAAGACCCAAAGGGCCATACCCTCTAAGGCTAAACCAATGCTATTTAAGTCTAAAACGCTAGATCACTAGTTGGATCAACGAGCTAAATTGCTGATATATTGAACCGATGAATTGGAATGCTGAGTCTAGCGAGTTAGACCATTGAGGAAGTCTTGTGTTTGATTAACCTTGAAGCCATTAATTATCATAACATGATCAAATTTTTCATGCCATTTTAGCTTGTTTTAAACCGTAAAGAGATTTGTTTAACTTGCATACTTTGTTTTCATAACCTTTTACTATAAAGCCTTCAAAGTTGATCCATATAAATTTCTTCATTCAATTCACCATATAGAAAAGAGCTTTAACATCCATCGATGTATATGCAAATCATAAATTGAAGCAATAGCAATCAACATTCTAATCGAGGTGATTCTAGAGACGGTGAATAGGTATCAAAGAAATCTACTCCTTCTGTTGTCTATAGCCTTTAGCTACCAACCTAGCTTTATATTTATCTATAGTTCCATCTGCTCTAAGTTTCCTTTTGAACACCCATTTGCAACCTATGGATTTACTTCCAGAGGCAAGTCTACAAGCTCCAAGTTTCGTTTTTTGAATGGACTCCCATTCATTTAATGAAGCTTCTTCGGAGAAGTCATAGCTTCCTTGTAGGTTTAGTTCAGAATGGTAAGAGTCAAAAAAAATCCGCCAAAACGTTCTAACCCTCTTACTTCTTGTTCGTCTCATACTCCAAAGTTGGAGTTTGACTAGTCGATGGAACATCCAGAGGTCATCATGGACCCTTTTCCGAGGTCCAGACTTTAAAGGAAATATGTGTTCATAAACACAAAGATCTCTAGATTCAATATGGTGTTTTGACCAATGGAACTGATGACCATGAACTCAGCATGCAATTGTATGCTCAGATATTTATTTTAGGAGCAAGTAACACTTGAGTTGGCTTAAGAATATGATTCTTGCACAAATAATTCTTCCTATTCCATATCCAATTTATCTTCATTACCACGGCGATGAAGTTTTCTCGAGGGTTTTTCTAAAGCATATCCATTAACCTTTGGTCGTTTTTAGGAAGAATAGCATTTTAGAGCCATCTCTTAAAGCTGAACTTTGGTGGTTTTTCTACGATTCTTTCCATGTTCTTACAACAAAGAATATTACAGTATTACAATATTACAATAATGATAGTAGTAACAAACAACTCAATAAACTTAGTAGAGGCACGTATGAGATGTAGAGATAAAGGTAATATTGCTGCTACTCTCTACGAGATGCTATAGCAATTAACAAATTACCTCAGGATACAACCTATCGTTAGTTCTCTCTATGTGTAGCATACACGTAGAGAGAACCATTAGAACAGCTGAAGAAAAAGTAAAAACAAAAACACAAATTGAAAATACAAATTGTTTCTATAATGTAAAAACAATTTTATGTTTCAGAATATATTTCAGAACTAAAATTGTAAATCAAGAAGTAGTTATACAAAATTATGTTTTAAACTACAACTTGTTTTAAAAGGAACGTTCGAGTTTTAAGACAAATATTAATAAGAAATTAAGTTTAAAAATAATTAGAAGAAGGAGAAATTCGAAGATAAGAGTTTAATGGTATGTTTTTTAAAATGAAAAGTCTTAATCGTGATTTATAGTAAGAATTCGAACATTTGAAATTGATCCGTAAATCACGCGTTCAATTTGTCGGACGAGTAAAAGCAAAAAGATCCGTTAAAATAATAGTAAAAAACGCATATGTCGGGTAAGATTCTTCTCGACGAGAATGCGTGAGATTAAAGATTCTTTACGATGAAAAAGAAGTTAAGAGAATTCGCGCGTGAGAATTAACGATGTGTGACTAAAGATGCTTCTAGTGGTCGGATATCCAAAACCGAGAAGGCAAAGAATAAAATTCTTTACATGTGTTGTGGTAAATTTCAAGCAAAAAGAAAGGATGGGTTGATACGCCACGCCACGCCCACGCCCACGCCACGCCCCACGCCCACGCCCACGCCTCGAGTCGAAGAAGCGAGCGTGGCGTAGATGTATCGCACCGTAACGGGAAAGGCAATAAGAAATAACAAGGTTTACTTGAGTAGATATATAATGAAGATTTTTTCCACTTATTTGTTGTGAATATAGAACTTGAGATCGCTGATGTTTGCGAGGCTAAGATAATAGAGCGTGTGCAAATTGATTATGCTGATTGTGTTGCAACTGAGGTCTTGACGTTCATGTCGCATACTTTTGATGACTACTATTTTCATACGTGTTGGTCCATATGTGTCTTTCTTTTATCTAGAATTGGAAGATTTCATCCATAACGATATACATTGGAGACTACCCACATAAACGATATCCATGGAAATTTTCTCTTATTTGAAGGTGAAACTTTCCATTTTTATTGTCGTCATACTCCTTCCGCTTGTCGAGGAATTGCTAACGACTCTGCATGCTTGTTAGTGTATATCTCTTTCTCGCTCATGTTGTTCTGTCGATGACTAGATCCTGATTTTCCTTCTGATTCTACGATGGTGTGATGTCTTTCATAGCGGTGTTTTTTCTTTGATATATTGCTTGCTTTAGGAGCATTCCTTTATGATGATTTACGTATCCTATTGTAATCACTTCATACCCTTCGTGCTCGTCAAGCCTCATGCAAAGATCGTGCACGCTGATGTAGAATGATACTTTTTATTTTTAGTTTGCTGTCTGTTATCTAGTGAAGCTTTCAGTAGTCTGTTTTCTTTTATCTAACGCTTGCAATATTTTACGCAGACTCAGATATGCGAGTGTTACTCCATTCAATCGACTTGCACAATACACAAGGATACACAAAAGCCTCTATTGTCAAGGGAGTTTGGATCGATTTTAACATGTTTGTTTGATGCTGATCTAAATATCTTGGAGAATAGTTCATATTGTTACCTTCATTTAATGGGATGTTGCAATTCGTACCCAGCGATTTCCTCTATTTAACCACATGGGGATATGTTCTGGAAGAAGGACATCCTTATAATATCGTTGTAGTTTAGGTTTAATATCCTTATCAAACTGGCTCGCTATGAGTTTGTTGCATTCTCGCATTGCATTGTCGTCCATATTGCTTCGACTTGCTTGTGATGTAGCAATGGATCTTTATCTGTTTTTCTAAATATTCCTTCTCAGCCCCAAGGTGGGCGCCAAAAGATGTTCATGATGGATGAATTGTAGACCGTTTAGATGACTCACGATTTTCCTCGTGAAGCGTTCTTGATGATGAAAAGTTTCCATCTCAGCTCTCCAATTATCTTGGATTTCTAAATATTCTTGATGAATGAAAAAGGGCGTACCTTCAAGGACACTCCGATGCCTTAATGAGTAAGATCTCTAAGCAGGTTTTAGTGGAGAGAAAAGGATTAGAAAATGTGTACATTTTAGTTAAAATTCCTCTATTTATAGGTTGTAGAGGGTATGCATCCAGTCAATCACCTGTCTGCATTCATTTTGATAATGTACCTATACCAAAAACTCTTCAGGTTCATCTTTATTTGAAATGTACTTAGTCCAATAAATAATATATATTCATCAATTCCTTTCAGGATGACCAGATTAATTAATGTATTTTGACTAAAGACACACCAAGATTAATTCTAACTTTCTGGTTTGAATTTATCCCTAGTCCTACCATCAACAAATTCATTCACTTTTTAGGATACAATGAATTTAGTCATCGTTAATTGATAGGATCCGGAGATGACTATATATATATATATATAACCGCAATCGCACGGTGTCCAACTAGTAGACAGAGGCAAGTACGGGTCGTTCCCACAAGGAGCGGTGGAAATACCGTAATCAATATCTCTAATAAAAATTTACCAGAAAAGATGTTTTTGGAATTTTGAAAGAATAATAAAATAAAAATAAACTAAAGTAACAAAACGAATCCAATGGAAGAATCGGTAACCAGGATTTTATTGATATCCACCACTATTTCTATTTAATTACTGAAATGAAACATAATTATGAATATATGTTTATTGTTCGTTCTATCGACATCACCTATTATAGGTATTAGAGTCGCAAATATCACTGGGATGACCTAAGCATGACACATTAAAAGATTAAACCAAAGCATGCACCATCAAATTGCGCTAGCGAGAACATTATACGAAACTAAAATATTGATTCGCAAATATTATTTGACTCTTCTAAGCATAACCCATCAAAGAAATTAACCCAAGCATGGAATATCAAAAAATGAGACAAATATATTTTTGAACCTAACAATTACGCACAAAGGTTATAAGAAACCGGTGAAGCAACAACTTGTTTTCAATCAATCAATTAACAAAATTCAAGAATTATTCTATTCAAATCATAATGGTCTTTGCTCAATTAATCAATTCAAATAGCCTAATACCCCAAGTAGTTTCAACCATAAACCCTAGCTACAAAAATATCTAGCCAAACATGGCTTTCTCAAAAGCCATAAATATATTTAAGATAATCGCAAGCAAATCAAAACGGATGAGAAATGATCAAACTTCCAACCCTAGCGAGTAGCCGCAACCTCCTTTTCTCCTTCTGTTCGTCCGTTCTCTAGCCTCCCAACCGGCCTCCAAAACTCCACTCCAGTTCACGGCTCTCCGGCCGATCCTCCCCTCTCTACTTTCTGTTTTCTTCTCTCTATCTCCGTTGCGAACTCGCTAGGAAGCAAAAAATAAGACCTAGTCAATAATGCCTAAGCCCAATCGGTTCGGTCCATTACCAGCTTTCAAATTCAGACCCATTACCAAGATCCGACTACCTGACATCACCTCATATTGCAACTGGCTCTATTCTCCGTTCTTTCCCCACACGTACACTTCTTTTCATTCTCTGAACCTCTCGGCTATCATTAGCAGCTCAAAACCATCTCCATTTTCTTTTCTCAAACTCGAGCACACAACACCATCTCCAACCATTCAACTTCAGCTCCTTCTCAAGTCCAGCCAAGCATTATGTCCGCATATATCTCATTAAATGAATATCAATTAAGCTCCCATGTGTCGAACTCAGTATACAAATATGAGACAATTTCTCAAGCACCAAATATACTCCGTTGCAGTAGCTTGACCAAATGATTGACCCCATATTAGGCCATTTCACTCGAAACAAAACTTGCACCACCAGTTCCTTCATAGTCTTGTGCTCAAAAACCGTCCATACTAATTTCAGTAGGAAATACTCCAACTTCAGTTCACAGCAAACCCCTTGGATTTGCACCACTCTACTTCCTTGTTCGTAGACATGACCCCGTCAGTAACACATCGCCTGTCACAGCAATCGGAGCCACCAGCTAGACAAACTACCATTCAATCATCAAAGCCATCACCGCCACACTGAACTCAAATCGGCTGACCAAACAACCTCATACAAATCCCATCTAGTCTATACCCATCTTCATTTGTTGTTAGTTGGTCCACCTCCATTCTTTCTCGTTCCCATCAGACACAAACCAAGCTCTTAATTCCCTCTGTTCATCCAACCAGTTGGGTCGGTCCCTCCTTATGGTCCAACATAGGTGTCCCCTTATCAAATGGGGGGAGCTAGTTAGTGGGTGTTTTGTTTTGTTAACAAAAGTCATCCGGAGAAGTGTTTTTCAGACCACGGGTTATCTTCTTCATTTTGTGAAGAAGGAGAAAGAGAGGAAG